>CM055124.1:72851545-73451545 GCA_029206835.1 Rana muscosa | reverse complement strand
GGTAGCCAGTCATTTTTTTAGGTTCGCCGCAGGTTTTTATAGCGTTGGGTACCCGCATATATTACCTAATAAAGGTTTAACCCCTTGATCGCCCCCCCCCAGGTAACCCTTTCACCCCCTTTTGCCAGTGTCACTAAGCAATAGTTTTTCTAAACGCTGTATTAGTTATGCTGGTGCCGATAGATAGCCAGTTATTTTTTTTTAGGTTCGCCGCAGGTTTTTATAGCGTCAGGTACCCCCATATATTACCTAATAAAGGTTTTAACCCCCTAATTGCCCCTAGTTAACCCTTTCACCAGTGATCACCATATAAGTGTTACGGGTGATGCTGGTTAGTTAGTTTGCTTTTTATAGTGTCAGGGCACCCGCCGTATATAACCCAATAAAGGTTTAACCCCCTGATCGCCCGGCGGGTGATATCAATTAGGTTTTAGCGTCAGAGAGGGTCTGCGTCACACCCCAGGCAGCGCCAGGTTAGTGCCAGTAGCGCTAACACCCACGCGTGAAGCATACACCTCCCTTAGTGGTATAGTATCTGAACAGATCAATATCTGATCTGATCAGATCTATACTAGCGTCCCCAGCAGTTTAGGGTTCCCAAAAATGCAGTGTTAGCGGGATCAGCCCAGATACCTGCTGGCACCTGCGTTTTGCCCCTCCGTCCAGCCCAGGCCACCCAAGTGCAGTATCGATCGATCACTGTCACTTACAAAACACAACACACATAACTGCAGCGTTCGCAGAGACAGGCCTGATCCCTGCGACTCCAGTGCTGTAGGAGGTGATTTCACCACCACAGTTAAAAAAAAAAAAAGCATATATCCTGAAGCATTGGGGCAGCAGGGGCGGAGGAGCGATTTTGCTCCTAATGCCGCGTACATACGATTGAAATTCCGACGGAGGCTTGCCCGTGGAAAAGTCCGACCATGTGTGTGCGGCATAACTTTTGCGGGAAGATGCCCCCATGCTTCGGCATATATAAATGGTGCATGTATGCCCATCATTGGAAGTGGGTGGATGAAGGGCGGTAGTCTAATGGTGGGCATACCCACCGATCAATCTTTTTTTTCGTTCAGCCAACAGGCTGCATGAAAAAAAAGATTACAATACATGTCCAACAAGGACCAGCAACGTACTGGTATGTTGCTGGACTTTGAATGGTTATACCAGAATGATGCCTGAGGGTTTAGGTATCATCTTGGTATCATTCTTTTCAGCCAGCGGCCGGCTTTCATGTAAAAGCAATCCTAATGGCTAATTAGCCTCTGGACTGCTTTTACAAGCAGTGGGAGGGAATGTCCCCCCCCCGGATATAAAAAAGCGCCATTGGGAAATTGGGAAAGCATTTTATCACACCGATCTTCGTGTGGTCAGATGCTTTGAGGGCAGAGGAAAGATCTAGGGTCTAATAGACCCCAGTTTTAAAAAAAAAAAAAAAAAAGGAGTACCTGTCACTACCTATTGCTATCATAGGGGATATTTACATTCCCTGAGATAATAAAAATGATCAAAAAAAAATAAAAAAATATGGAAGGAACAGTTTAAAAATAAAATAAAAAAGCAAATAAAAAAAAAAAAAAAAAAAGCACCCCTGTCCTGCCCTGCTTTTGCGCAATGGCGAACGCAAGCGTGGGTCTGGCGTCATATGTAAACAGCAATTGCACCATGCATGTGAGGTATCACCGCGAAGGTCAGATCGAGGGCAGTCATTTTAACAGTAGACCTCCTCTGTAAATCTAACGGGGTAACCTGTAAAGGCTTTTAAAAATGTATGTAGTTTGTCGCCAATGCGCGTTTGTGCGAAATTTTAAAGCATGTCGTGTTTGGTATCTATGTACTCGGCCTAAGATCATATTTTTTATTTCATTAAACATTTAGGCAATATAGTGTGTTTTAGTGCATTAAAATAAAAAAAAAAGTGTATTTTTTCCCCAAAAATGCGTTTGAAAAATCGCTGCGCAAATACTGTGTGGAAAAAAAAATGCAACACCCACCATTTTAATCTGTAGGGCCTTTGCTTTAAAAAAAATATATAATGTTTGGGGGTTCAACATAATTTTCTTGCAAAAAAAAAAAAATGTTTTCATGTAAACAAAAAGTGTCAGAAAGGGCTTTGTCTTCAAGTGGTTAGAAGAGTGGATGTAAGCTTCCTAATGTTGTGTATAAAATGCCAGGACAGTTCAAAACCCCCCCAAATGACCCCATTTTGGAAAGTAGACACCCCAAGCTATATACTGAGAGGCATGTCGAGTCCATGGAATATTTTATATGTTGACACAAGTTGCGGAAAAAATAATTTTTTTTTTGCACAAAGTTGTCACTAAATGATATATTGCTCAAACATGCCATGGGCATATGTGGAATTACACCCCAAAATACATTCTGTTGCTTCTCCTGAGTACGGAGATACCACATGTGTGAGACTTTTTGGGAGCCTAGCCGCGTACGGGACCCCAAAAACCAATCACCGCCTTGAGGCTTTCTAAGGGTGTAAATTTTTGATTTCACTTCTCACTGCCTATCACAGTTTCGGAGGCCATGGAATGCCCAGATGGCACAAAACCCCCCCAAATGACCCCATTTTGGAAAGTAGACACCCCAAGCTATTTTCTGAGAGGTATTGTGAGTATTTTGCAGATCTCGCTTTTTGTCACAAAGTTTTGAAAATTTAAAATAAAAAAAAATAAAAAATATTTTCTCTCTTCATTTTCAAAAACAAATGAGAGCTGTAAAATACTCACCATGCCTCTCAGCAAACAGCTTGGGGTGTCTACTTTCCAAAATGGGGTCATTTGGGGGGTTTTGTGCTATTTTGGCATTTTATGGCCTTCGAAACTGATAGGCAGTGAGGAGTCAAAGCAAAAATTTGCGCCCTTAGAAATCCCGAAGGCGGTGCTTGGTTTTCGGGGTCCCGTACGCGGCTAGGCTCCTAAAAAGTCCCACACATGTGGTATCCCCGTACTCAGGAGAAGCAGCAAAATGTATTTTGGGGTGCAATTCCACATATAACCATGGCATGTGTGAGCAATATATCATTTAGTGACAACTTTTTGTAATTTTTTTTTATTTTTTGTCATTATTCTCAATCACTTGAGACAAAAAAAAAAAATATTCAATGGGCTCAACAGGCCTCTCAGCAATTTCCTTGGGGTGTCTACTTTCTAAAATGGGGTCATTTGGGGGGGGTTTTGTACTGCCCTGCCATTTTAGCACCTCAAGAAATGAGATAGGCAGTCATAAATTTAAAGCTGTGTAAATTCCAGAAAATGTACCCTAGATTGTAAACTCTATAACTTTTGCGCAAACCAATAAATATACTCTTATTGACATTTTTTTTACTAAAGACATGTGGCTGAATACATTTTGGCCTAAATGTATGACTAAAATTGAGTTTGATTTTTCTTATAACAAAAAGTAGAAAATATCATTTTTTTTCCAAATTTTCGGTATTTTTCCGTTTATATTGCAAAAAATAAAAATCACAGAGGCAATCAAATACCATTAAAAGAAAGCTCTATTTGTGAGAAGAAAAGGACGCAAATTTCGTTTGGGTACAACATTGCATGTCCGCACAATTTACAGTTAAAGCAGCGCAGTGCAAAATTCTCAAAACACCTCTGGTCCTTTAGCTACCAAATGGTCCGGGGCTTAAGTGGTTAAAGAGGGCATCAAGAAGCAATGAAGACACAGACTGCAACAAAATCATGTTTTTGAATACGGTGGGAAAGAATTAGAACATGTCAGATTTTTATTGCTGCCTTTCTTCCTGTACCAGTGTCCCCCATTTCCTTTATCTCTCCTATGGTGTCACCTTGGCAGGAAACAAGTCGAAGACCAGTCAGCTACAAAAATAGCTTTTAGAGTCAGAAAAAGGTTAGAACCTCTGTCAGGTTTTTGTAGCTGTTTGTATCTTCATGTCTTTGTAACACCCCCCCCCCCCCCCCATTACCCTCATTTCCTATCATAAGGGGCCATTTACATAAAACATTTGTTGCAGGAATATCAGCAGCATTCATGCAAGCTGAACAAAGTGTCCCTGTATTCTTCAGTCAAGTATTGCCAGCGCCATCTAGTGGACAAAATGCAGAATGGTTTTCTGAACTTTCAAAAAAAATATACCGCATTTTGGCCACTAGGTGACGGTGATACAGGAATTAATCTACTAATAAGAATACAGAGAGAATTTGTTCAGTTTGCATGAATGCTTCTGACATTGAATGTTTAATAAATTGATGCCATGGTGTCACTGAGACAGGAAGTGAGGAAGAACCACCACAGTGATAAGAAATTCTAACCCTCTCCCATTTTATCTAAGATTTCGGTCTAGAGCTGATCTTTTTAGCATGTTTCCGGTTTCCTCAATATAACATGAGATGTGATCATTTCCATCCGTTACAGACTCCCCACGCATTGTGGATATAAACTCGTCCACGGAAACCACAGAAGGCACACAGCTGGTGTTTGTCTGCGTTGTTGATAGTAACCCCGTGTCACGTGTTATGTGGCTGAAGGATGACGTGGTTTTAAAGGAAGATTTCACAGGAAACCTCACCCTAGAGCTGGAATACGTAACCTACAACCACGATGGCGTGTACCTGTGCGCTGCAGAGAACGACTATGGGAGGACCAACAAGTCCATGGGGCTGGCCGTCATGTGTGAGTAGAAATAAAGGAAGATCTAGGTGTCTATAATTTTATAACTCCTGGGCTATGCAGGGGGGTTACAGATAGAAAAGGATTTAGATTTCTGGAATGGGTTGATCCTGTCCTAAGACTGTGGTATCTTCTCTAAGGTAGTTGTGATGTCTAGTCTTATGGAGTTGGGGTATCTTCTGTTAGGTAGTTGTGGTATCTGCTCTTAAAGCGGAGCTCCGCCCTAAAGTGGAACTTCCGCTCATCGGATTCCTCCTCCCCTCCGGTGCCACAATTGGCATATTCCGGGGGCGGAGGGGGGTGCAGATACTAAGACAGGTATTTGCACCCACTTCTGTGTATGCACTCTGCAGACTGCGGGCAGTGCGTCACTTCCCGGTCCACCCCCCCTCCGTTGTGTTCCGGGAAACACACGGCTCCCAGAACACAGCGGGGACCAGTAAATGACGCGCAGCGCTACTCGCGCATGTGCAGTAGGGAACAGGGAAGTGAAGCCGCAACGCTCCACTTCCTGATTCCCTCACCGAGGATGGCGGTGGGGGCAGCAGAGTGATGAGCGATTACTCGTCTTCTTCTGCTGACATCGCTGGACTCCAGGACAGGTAAGTGTCCATTTATTAAAAGTCAGCAGCTGCAGTATGTGTAGCTGCTGGCTTTTAATATTTTTTTTTATGGCGGAGCTTCACTTTAAGTAGTTGTATTATCTGCACTTAGGTGGTTGTGGTATCTATTCTTAGGTAGCAGTGTTCATTTGGGCAGCAAATTTCAATTTAGTTTTAGTCTGAAGCCCTGTACACACGATCGGATTTCCTATGGATTTTAAACCGATGGATTTTTCCATTGGAAATCCGATGAAGCTGACTTCCATCAGTCTTGCCTACACACCATCAGTCAAAAAACCGACCGTCCCAAACGCCGTGACGTAAAACACTCCGATGAGCCGAGAAAAATGAAGTTCAATGCTTCGACTTGATTCTGAGCATGCGTGGGTTTTTTCTCCGATGGAGTTCCCCACAGACGATAGCAAATTACTATCGTTTTTTTTCCCCCATCGGATAAATTTATAACATGTTCTATTTTTTAACACTGATGGAAAAAAAGACCGATTGGGCCCAAACACGATCGGTTTGTCCGATAAAAAAAGTCCATCGGACTGTTTTCATCGGTAAAACCTATCGTGTGTACACGGCTTTAGTCTTAGGACTAAAATAGCATTTTAGTTTTAGTCCCATTTTAGTCTTCTGAAATTGTTTTAGTCGTATTTAGTCGACTAAATCTCTAGTACATTTTAGTCGACTAAAACAAATTTTTCTCGTCTAAAATCTAATGGGTGTAATTAAATTGTAATGCATTAGTTAACATTTCTCTACAATTTCCAAACTCATATACTCCTGGAGTGAAAAATCTCATATGTTATTTATGGTATTGAGGTATGAACATGCACTATCGACCAGTGTTTTTGAAGTCAAATTTCAATTTAGTTTTAGTCTTAAGCCCTGTACACACGATCGGATATCCTATGGATTCTAATCCGATGGTTTTGTCCATTGGAAATCCGATGAAGCTGACTTCCATCAGTCTTGCCTACACACCATCAGTCAAAAAACCGACCATTTCAACACTCAGATGAGCCGAGAAAAATTAAGTTCAATGCTTCCGAGCATGAGTCGACTTGATTCTGAGCATGCGTGGGTTTTTTATCCGATGGACTTGCACATAGACAATCGGAATTTGCTATCGGTTTTTGATCCATCAGAAAAATTTAAAACATGTTCTATTTTTTAAAACCGATGGAAAAAAGACAGATGGGTCCCATACACGATCGGTTTGTCTGATGAACAGTCCATCGGACTGTTTTCATCGGTAAAACCGATCGTGTGTACACGGCTTTAGTCTGACTAAAATGCCATTTTAGTTTTAGTCATCTCAATTGTTTTAGTCGACTAAAATAGTATTCATTAATGCCTCGTTTCCACTGAGCGGATCGGTTCGGCACGCTATTTTGAGTGTTTTCATTATGAAAGCGGCCCATACAACCAAACCATACCGCACCATTCTGGGTCCTGCTTCAGATGTGGGACCATAGAAAATGGAACGGTTCGGTTAGGGTGGAGCTACAATAAATTCCACTGATTGGTGGACACGCTAGGCATTTTTCTAAACCCTGTATGGCCCCTGTCGGTCTGACTTGCAGTGGAAACGCTCACCAGAATAGACCGGACCATTCTAACCATTCCAAACTGTACCGACCCGAACCGATCCGCTCAGTGGAAACAAGGCATAAGTCGACTAAAATGTTTTTGTCATCAAAATTAACACTGTTAGGTAGTTGTGGTATCTCCTCTTAGGCAGAATGTTTGCTCTTAACATTTCAAATCTGAGTAAGGACCATTTTAAAATATGTTTCATATTGGCAACTAGAGACAAATCAAACTCACAAGTTTCATTGGTTGTGGTTCAGTTAAAAACATGAGAGCCGCCATAATTTAGAATCTTATCCAAAAGTCCCATTGAACGCTCTATAAAGTGTGCATTACAAAGCAGCAAATAATCCAAAATTGTGGTTTGCGGAGCTCCTGGCAGCCCTGCCTGATGGGATCATTGGGCCAAAAAAAAAAAATAAATGAAAAATTAGGATGTATTCTAGGGAAATCAGAAAAACATACAGCAGCTCCAAAAAAATTCTACCAGGCATACGAAGTTAGAAGGATGGAAGGTGGTGGCCCTGGCAGTCAAGCTAAAGATGCCTAGGCAATGGCAATAGCAGAAAGCCTGAGCTATTTGAAAGACCAACCTGCCGAAAATAACATTGCAATTTGGATTTGGATTCATGAAATTTGGCGCCAACTCTGTAGGAATTTGGGGATTACCTCTATTTGCAACATATTGTCCACATAAACATCCTGCCGAGGTGCATAAAGCATTTCATCCACTAGATGGCAGTAATGTTTGACCAGATATTGGCTTCTTAGTAATATGTTACTCCAGTTTATATCCAATAATGACCAGTATAACAGAAATAACTGAATTTGGTTTGCTCAGGCTTCTGCACACCACAGTCTGCAATAGACACCTAATAACCATTATAACCTGAACATGTTCTTTTCCAGATGCCCCATGGAAACCTTCGGTGAACATATCTCTTGTCGCAATTGAAGGCGAGACGGTAACCATGTTCTGCAACACCCAGGGGAACCCCGACCCCATCCTCTCCATTGTCAAAGACAAGCAAATCCTCAACTCTGTCATCTTTGAGAATGAGCTGATCCTGGAGATCCCGTCGGTCACCCACGAGCATGACGGGGAGTATTGGTGTCTGGCCGAAAATCAATATGGACACAGCAACAGCTCCTTCAACCTCACCGTTGTGTGTAAGTACTTCTGGGAAGAAGAAAATTGTATTTTTGCACTTTTTTTTTTTTTTAGCGTTTCATACCTAGCAGCTCAGACAGTCTCATATTTCTGGCCATTGAAGATGTATGGGGAAAAAGTGCTTGGATGCAGTTCACGCTTTCACCATGTGGTGGAGCCGTTTCACAGAAGTAAATTGTGGTTGGGGTCTACATTATTGAAATTGGTTGTGGATATTTCTTCTCAGCTATGTGGAGTTTGTGGATAGAACTGCTCGACATGCTCATCATCACCCCCCCCCCCCCACTCCTTTAATTGGCTCATGGCTTTGTCCAAAAGCCTGCACAGAGCTTGTGGTAAAATTACAGGCATATGCCGCTGTGTCCTATCCTTAATGAGGCTGTGGAAGAAGGCTGGGTGTCTAAAAGGGATGCTGGTGAGCAGGGCCGCCATCAGGAATTTTGGGGCCCCTTACACAGCTTCAGGCGTGGGCCCCCTGGAGGAGAACCGGGGGGGGGGGGGGGTGGTGCTGCCGCCGCGAATTGAGAAAAAAAGAAAAAAAGCAGGGGGTGGCCATCCGGGGCCCTGGGGACCTCCGGGCACCTTACAGGTGTACTGCCTGTACCCCCCTAATGGCGACCCTGCTGGTGAGAATGTTTTATATTACAACACCGGGACTGATCATGCGATGATAGCGCAATTTTGCAACCACGGCAACAGTACGCCGTTTTGGGATTGAACTGCTTAGCACAGAACTTGAAGTTGAATTACAGACATCTCCTGCAATATCCTATCCTTAATGAGGCTGTGGAAGGGGGCTTAGTGTCTAAAAGGGATGCTGGTGAGAATGCTCTTTATTACAACACTAGGACTGATCATGTGATGATAGCAGCAGCCCCTCCCACTTAGCACTTGCCATTAGCAAACTGTCCAAAAATGCAAATTTCACCTCTTTGCAACCACAGCAACAGTACCCCTTTTTTTTTTATTGAATTGCTTAGCACAGAGCTTGCAGTAGAATTACAGGCATCTCCCGCAATGCCCTATCCTTAATGAGGCTGTGGAAGGGGGTTGAGTGTTTAAAAGGGATGCTGGTGAGAATGTTCTATATTACAACTCTAGGATTGATCATGTGATGATAGCAGCAGACAGGGCTGCTGTTAGAAATCACGGGGCCCCATACAGCCTACCTGACAGGGCCCCTTCTCCTGTCCCAAAGTGACTGAGGACATAGATTTTTCAGTCCCTTTATTTGTAGCCTCAGCTGCACAGATGAATGAATAGGAAGTGCTCCGAGGGTTCCTGCTCATTCACAAACGGAAGCATAATATACAGTTTACTATGCTTCAGTGATGAATGGACACGGAAGTGATTGGTATTGAGCGCTCACTGCGTTCATTCAGGAAAGGAAGGGACCATGAAATATTTACTGGCCCCATCCCCTGCTCTCCATCTTGAAACTGAGTGCCTGCAGCAGATGCCAGTGGGAGAGGAGAAGCTGGCAGCACTGTGGGGGAAATGGGAACACATGAGGGCCCAGACAGCAGATGGGAGGGGGCCCCCCATGTGCTAGAACCAAATCCCCCTACAGTGCAGCCAGAGGGAGAAAGAAGAGGTGGGAAGCTGGCGGGGCAAAGGGGCACACATGGGGTCCCAGACACAAGATGGAAGGGGCGCATGTGCTAGAACCAATCCCCCTGCAGTGCAGCCAGAGGGGGAAAGAAAAGGAGAAGCTGGCAGCGCTGCAGGGGGAGGAAGGAGGATTCATCTGCAATAAGACAGTACAGCCGGACCTCCTGCTCAACAGGTGCCCGGGCCCCCCTTTTGAACTGATAGGGCCCAGTACAGGAGGACTGGCTGCACTGCCTTATCAGTGGCCCTGGCAGCAGACCCTCCCACTTAGCACCCGCTTTTAGGAAACTGTCCCCCCCCCCACACAAAAAAATAAAATAAAAATGCAAATTTCACTTCCGTGCAACCACAGCAACAGTACTCAGTTTGTGGTTTGAACTGCTTGGTATGCTCATCCCCCTGCTCCTGTAATTGGCCCGCTTAGAGCTTGCAGTAAAATTAGAGGCATCTCCCGCACTGTCCTATATTTAATGAGGCTTTAGAGGAGGGCAGGGAGGCCAGGTGAGAGTGTTCCTTATTATAACACTAGATAAGAGATAAGATACTTTATTGCCATTGTATATAGGATTGGTCATGTGATGATACCAGCAGACACTCCCACTTAGCACTCACTTTAGCAGATGCATTGCCATTACTTTTCTCATTATCTACAGATCAGAAGCAGGTAAAAAAAAATTACAATGTAAATAATCCGCCCAGAGAGGATTCCTTCTCAACAAATCTGAAGATTTGAGATGATTTGTTTTTTTGTCTTTCGCAGTTTCGCCGATAGTTTTATCCGAATCGAAGTGCACGGTGACGAAGGACAACGTTCAGTGCATGTGCACGGTCAAGTCCAACCCCGACCCGTACATCATGTTCGAGATCCCCGAAAAGAACTTTACAGTGAGCGAGCTGAACGCGGAGTTCGTCCATTCCCAGAGGAACGGCTACACAGTGAGCAGCATCCTGACGCTGCAGAAGGAGACGGAGCTTCCCAAAGTCGTCCTGTGTTCTGCAAGCAATCTGTACGGCAAGAAGATCCACGAGCTTGGCTTCCAGGACACCGGTAAGTGGTGGCAGGTGTCGGTAAATATAGAGAGTCGCTGATTTTGAATTTCCCTGAATAGGGAGGAGGGAGGGATCATTATCGACCCCCTTTACTCCTGATGTTTTTGCTCGCCTCTCATGGCTATTAACTTGCCTCACCGGTGCCCATCAGTGGAGCCTCATCAGTGCAGCCTCCCCAGTGCCCACCAGTGCATATCAGTGGAGCCTCACCAGTGACCATCAGTGAAAGTTTTATAACAGAAACTAAAGAAAAAAACTTTTCTTCATAATTTTTTTATTTTATTTTTATTTTTGCTCATTTAGGAAAAAAAACTAAACCCAGCGGTGATTAATTACCACCAAAAGAAAGCTCTATTTGTCTCAAAAAAATTATAACAATTTCATATGGGTACAGTGTTGCATAACCACGCAATTGTCATTCAAAATGCAACAGCTCTGGGTAGGAAGGGGGTGAAAGTGCCCAGTATTGAAGTGGTTAAAGGAGCCTGCTGGCCCTTCCAACCAAACTTGGAACAAAGACCAGCAGACAGACCCAGTGATGACCTCAGTAGGTCGCAGAAGATGAAATCCTTGACGGAATGCATACAGCATTTTATCCACTAGGTGGCAGCAATGTCTGACATGCAGCTGGGAAGACATTAGGTTTTATGTTAATCCCTGGACACATCCTATGACCTGTTCAATATAAATATTACAACTGAATTTTGCTTGGTCACATCACATTGGCCTAGGATCGTATTAGGGTTAATTAAGATCTGAATAAACAAGCCACGTCTGGTTTAATCCCTTCTTCTATCCAAAAATCAAGAGTTTAGAATTAAAGCAAAACTCCAGGCAAACAGCTGAATACACAAATTAAATACATACCGTGTCCAAATCGAAGGATTTGTACTTTGTCCATCCAGTGCTGAGATTTACACAGCCCTGTCTGGCAGGCCAGAGGACCCGATTGTTCTCTGCTGCAATCAATTAACACTTACAGGTCTTGCCCCTCCCCTTGCCTTTAATTGGACAATGAAAGGAGAAGCAGCAGGCTGATAAGCTCATAACTCAGCTGTCTCCTATTAGCATTGCTCCTTACACAGTAGCACCACTGACTATCCAGCTCTCAATGCTGCTGTGCAGGGACTGTACCAAATCAAATTTAGACACTGCTTACATTTAACCACTTAAGCCCCGGACCAATACGCAGCATAAAGACCAGGCCCCTTTTTGCGATTCGGCACTGCTTCGCTTTAACTGACAATTGCGCGGTCGTGCAACGTGGCTCCCAAACAAAATTGACGTCCTTTTTTTCCCACAAATAGAGCTTTCTTTTGGTGGTATTTGATCACCCCTGCCGGTTTTATTTTTTGCGCTATAAACAAAAATAGAGTGACAATTCTGAAAAAAATGACATATTTTTTGCTTTAATAAATATCCCCCAAAAAATGTATAAATTTTTTTTTTTCCCTCAGTTTAGTCCGATACGTATTCTTCTACATTGTTTTAGTAAAAAAAAAATCGCAATCAGCGTTTATGGATTGGCTTGCGCAAAAATTATAGCGTTTACAAAATAGGGGATAGTTTTAAGGCATTTTTATAATTTTTTTTTTTTTACTAGTAATGGCGGCGATCAGCGATTTTTTTTTTCCGTGACTGCGACATTATGGCGGACACATCGGACACTTTTGACACATTTTTGGGAAGATTGTCATTTTTACAGCGATCAGTGCTATAAAAATGCACTGGTTACTGTAAAAATGATACTGGCAGTGAAGGGGTTAACCACTAATTGGCGGTGTAGGGGTTAAGTGTGCCTAGGGGCGTGTTTCTAACTGAGGGGGGGCGTGGCTACGAGTGACACGTCACCGATCTCCGCTCTGATTGCACATGGTCTGTTTAGCATGACGGAGGAAAATCCTACTTTTCCATCCGTCTGCGGATCGGATGAAAACGAACAGATGGTCCATTTTCATCCGATCCCCCCATAGAAGTGAGCGGCGATCTGACCGGTCCGTTTCTTCACAGTGTGCAGAGACGGACAAGTCATCCGCCGGCTCAGCGGGGATCAACGGAGCGATCCCCGCTGAGCAAGCGGATGTTCACGGGGCGATTCTTCACAGGATCCACCCATGTGAAAGAGCCCATACTCATGCCGTGCCCACATAGGTAAACGGTGTTCAAATCACACATGTGAGGTATCGCCGTGATCGTCAGAGCGAGAGAAATAATTCTAGCACTAAGACCTCCTCTGTAACTCTAACCTGGTAACCGTGATTTTTTTTTAAAGCATCGCCTATGGAGATTTTTAGGTACCGTAGTTAGTCGCCATTCCACGAGTGTGCGCAAAAAGACACTCACCTGTCCCACAATCCAGCGACATTAGCCACCAGAACCCTCCATTCTCTCCCCCGCCTGTCCACGGCACTGGCAATACTACTGTAGCCATCCGGCTGTGACAGCTTGCAGCTTCACAGCCAGGTGCGCATGTCTCACTGCGCTGTCCTGCATAGCCGGGCAATCTTCTGGGACCTGTGATGTGTCCCAGAAGATCGCAGGGAGGATGGGACGCCTAGGCGGCCCAAGCAGAAGTGGGAGCTCGTCGGTAATCGTGATGCATCGCGGAATCAAATCGAATCGCTTGCCAGATAATCGTAATCGAATCGAATCGTGAGACCAGTAAAGATGCGCACCCCTAATTATATATATATATAGCAGCTTGGTTTGTGTCTCTGTTGTAGAGATTACATTACATAGGGTTATCAGAATATGATATTTTTCACAATAGCTGCTCTTTAAAGAGCAACTCCACTTTTTTTGGGGGGAGCAAACCCCCCCCCCCCCCAAAAAAAATATGGCATATACATTGCAACACAAGTCATTATGTAATTGAAAATTATTAAAAATTCCCGTTCTGTACACAAATGGGATACAGAATGCCCCCCAGAAATGTCAGTTTTAGCTTGTGTAATTGGCTTACCAAACTATACTGCATTTTGGCCACTAGGTGGAGCTGACAATGCATTAATTTTTTGTCAGCTCCATCTAGTGGCCAAAATGCAGTATAGCTTACTTAAAATACCCCCAGCAAAAAGATATACTGCACTTTGGCTACTAGATGGAGCCGGCGATACAGGGAATTGAACTATCACAAAAAATACGGGGACACTTTGTCCAGCCTGCATGAATGCTTTGAACATTCATACAATTAATATTTCATAAATATACCCCATAGTGAGGGGAAATCTGTCTAGGCAGCAATATAAGTTTGATGTAGGCTTCAACCCTTCTTTGCTCTATCCAAAATTAAGCATTACAGTGCAACCTTGGTTTACGAGCAACGCGGTTAATGAGCATTTTGAATAACGAGCAACTTTAAAAAAAAAAATTGGACTCGGTTTGCGAGTGTTGTCTCGCAAAACGAGCAGAATTCAAGCTAATGGGCGTGCAGTACCACATTTGGCCAGAGGTGCGGGGGCGCTGGAGCCGAGCAGAGCCGTTCAGAAATACTTGGAAAATTCGGAAATACTCTGTTCCTGAGCCTTGCTAGGTTTTCCGAGTTCAGTCGAGCTGTCCCCAAGCCTTTCAGAGTATTTCTGAGGCTCTCCGGTGCCCCCCCCGCCTCTGGCCACATGCGGTGTTGCATGCCATAGAAATCAATGCGGAACTAAATATCTTTGTTTCCATTGATTTCTATGGGGAAACTCGCTTTGATATGCGAGTGCTTTGGATTACCAGCATTCTCCTGGAATGGATTATGCTTGTAATCCAAGGTTCCACTGTATGTGTATGAATATTCGCTTTAATTTCACTGCTGCCTGGTGATTTCTCTACACATGCGTTTATGAAATCAATCCAAATAGAGAACGCAATGTACAGTAACCCATAGCAAACCATCACAATTTATACTTCCTTTTATTTGACATCTGTAAGCTGAAACCTGATTGGCTGTTGGCTGAGCTTCTCCACCATGCATTTCACAGCCAATCTTTTGAGCTCCGCACCCCACCCACCTCTCATACATCTGCTTTGTGGCTTGTATTCCCTCTTGCAGACAGCATGCTCTGGGCGAAGATCGGTCCCGTGGGAGCCGTGGTGGTTTTCGTCATCCTTGTCGCGGTCGGTGGCTACATGATTAAAACCAGAGAAAAGTAAGGAAAGTTTTCGGCTTTTGGATTGAATGATGAAATCTAAAGTGAGCGGGATCCACAAACATCCCTGACCTAACCGGTGCCAGATATCGGGGCCAAGCCATCTGATTCAACGAACAAACCAAGTATTGTCATTCCGAGGCCTCCCTCTGTAAATACGTCATGTTCATGGTAGACTTGGGATACTCTGGACTGCCCACTCAGACAATGTATATCTAAAGTTGAAGCCATCCTTTTGTATCTCAGGAGATTTTATTTAACGAAATCCTTCACTCTGTACATAGGGTTACAATTATTTTATTTTATTTTCTCCCTAATACATGTGACATACGTTATTACTTTGCATGACCACCCCCATGAGATTCCATTAAACATTCAATAAAATCTTTAATAAATTCTTTATGTCTCATTTATGTGTTTTAATTTCTATATTTTCTGCACCCCCTATCTCAGTTTAGAAGGAGACTAGTCTCCCATCCATCTTATGGGACTTTCAAATGTTTGGTGAAGTGAGTAACTTAAAATTGTTGGATATCTTCCTTACCCATTCTGAGAAATCAGTTAGAGTTGGTGTAGCGATTCACCCAGTGAAAGTACATGTACATTCGTTCTGTGCGTGGGGCAAAAAAATAAAATATGATTAGGATATTTCCTGTGGCTGGTTGAATGTTTTTACATTTATTTAAAATGGAAAAATCAAGCATTGGCCACTAGATGGCGCTAAGTATCATAAGAATTTCCTGTGCTGGTCAAATGTTTTTCATTTATTTAAAATGGAAAATACTACATTTGGCCACTAGATGGCGTCAAGTATAATAGGAAATCCTTATAATACTTAGCGCCATCTAGTGGCTGATTGTAGTATTTTCCGTTTTAAATAATTAACGAACGAATGTACATGTACAATGCAGATTTTTTTTCTTTTTTTTCTTCTTTTTTTATAAATACACCCTGCAATGTCTTCCTTTCCATTTAAATAGAAATCATCAACAATTACATACCTAGATGGACAGATATCATAGGATTTCACAACACAGTTTTTTCAATCAATTATCTCCCCCTTTTCCCTAAAACCAAATAGAATTTTACATTGGATTTTGGCAGAAAGAATGCCAAAAAGATGGAGGTTCTATCTTTAATCCCACACTTCTGCCAGTTTAGGACACTCAGTTTAGCAAGAGATACAACTCCATATTGGGGCTGTACCAGGATGGTTGTCCCTGTTGTCCTAATGATCAGATGGGAAGGAACTGCAAACTGCATAGTTAGACTCAATAATGCAAAACAGGGTCAGAATGGCAAAAAGCATGCATACATTGTAGAATAATGAAATCTGCACAAACATGGACACTGCAAAGCAATATTTCGGCAACTCAATCAGGGTAACATGGCATAGTCTATATAAGTCTGTATAACAACAAAAAGTCTAGCTGAGAATCATTACTCTACTAAAACTACTGAACACAAACAGCACTACTTGCACTTGTCCTAAATACCGTCCCTCTCAGCGAAGTACAGGGTAGCTCTGGTAACACAGGCAAACAGCTGGAGGGATCCCGAGCCCGAGGACCCCACTGGCACTAGAGTACACTGGAAGCAATCAGGGAACAGTAGCTGGGTCTTCTATAGAAGCTGCATGCTATTAGTCTCCTACCTGCACACCGATTCTGACAGTGGTGGGCCTCTCACCTGGCTGCAGATCACCTGCCAAAGTTACTTCTGCCTCATGATATGTGGACTCTCTAAAATGCTTAGGAAGGGAAGTAGAAGAACTTATTCTAACTGGGCATGCCCAGGAACCCAGGGAGGTGTAGGAAAGGATTTAAAAGAGCTCCAGGGTTCCTTTGTTTTTCATGGGGCAAAACGCACAGCGAGTAATAATGATACAGGCCATTATCATTACTACTTGCTGGTTTTGGACCATGAAACACTGCCATTTTGTAATTTAAAATGAACACTTTTTTAATACCCCTGAGAAAGCGGTTAGCAGTATGACGAAACGCGTTAGGCTTTAAAGTAGATGGAAATGTTAGAGGGCGATACTAATAGAAATTGGAAAAGAAAGGTTAGGAAAGAAATAATAGAGCTGAGAGATGGAAACTGAATGGAAAGATTAGACAAGATCTGGGAGAGATAGAAACAATTTCTATTAAAGAGACTCCAATATGGAGTTATAATGTGATCTCCTAAACTATGATAGGGGGTGCAGAAAATATAATAAAGCAAAACACTTGAAAAAATTAAAAAGGAGTTTCTTCAATCCATCTCTCATGGGGAGGATAATAATGTGCACTGTATGTCACAATTATAATACAAAATATTAAAAAGAGCCAAAACTAAATTCCAAACAGATACCGTATATAAAAAATGGCAAATGAAGCCCAAGTTGGGGTTCACCTCTTCCCCTATCCCCCCTAAAAGTACACTCAGTAGTATTTTTTTTTCTTTTTACATTTTTGGAAATCTTTAGGACAGTCACTTGATTCCATAGGATGCATCACTGTGCACCATGACATATAGAGTGCAGGGAGCCTTGGTGTCGCCACTCTCAGGGGGCTGTTGGCCTGCACTCACAGTCTTTTCTCAGTTCTGGGTTACATAAGACTAGGGGATCTTTTTATAAAAACAAAAAAATCATGGTACGAATGGGGCAAAGATTCACACAGCCGCATCAAAATAAATGAATAAATACCACGTGTTGCCTATTTTGAATATTTCCTATTAACAACAGCACCACCTAGTGGCCATAATGCTGTATTTTTTTCCTGAAATATCTCAATATAGAAAAAAAATACCACATTATGGCCATTAGATGGCGATGGCGATCAGAGGAATTAACCTTATTAGGAAAAGCATAGCATTTTTTTGTTGCGCCTGTGTGAATATTTGTCACATTCGCACAGTGAGTTTTTTATAACTAGATCTGCTAGGTGTCATTCATACCAGAGCACTGTGGACCTCTTGTGGCAAAAAAAGAACAGTGGCAGTGTTGTCACAGGGACAGGAAGTGAGTCAGGAAGAGACAGGAAGTGCTAATGTATTTAGACAGCCATGACACCCACGGCTGCCTGAATACCCGAACACTGACTGCATCTGATAGGGTGTGCCGACAGGACCACCCACGTCCTGATTCTTGACTGACTCAGCAGAAATCGGCTGAAATTGAAGCCGCATACGGCTGGCTTAAGGCAATTACGTGGGATTTCCAAAATGTGGTTTATTTCCTGTATGATAGCAGATGAAAGTAACATGTATGCCCATTGGTGATTTCCCTTTAGTTCATGCTACAGTGGCAATGCTTTTACTTGGACAGGAACATTGATATGCACAGCCTATTGCATTAGGGAGTGCACCCCAGAGCACCAACACACATGTGTGTATATCAGCAGAACAGTGGACAGTGTCAGTAAAGCAAAGCAAAGATTGGGGTCAGTAGGGCAGTGGGTGGTGTCAGTAGTTTTTTTTTTTTTATTCTTTACTATATATATATATAAAGAAAAAATTGTAAAAAAAAAGTAATAAAAAATAATATTGTAAAAAATAATTTATATATATATATATATTATATTATTTTTTACAATATTATTTTTTATTACTTTTTTTTTTACAATTTTTTTTTTAGGAGCCCTGCTATGGAACTTTGGTGAAATATCAAGGGTCTAAACAGACCCCTGATGTCCTACTTTTGAGACAGAGAAAGAAACTGAGGACAGAGCCTCCCAGGTCCCTTTCTCTGCAGCCCGCAGTAAACATAGTTTACTATGCTTCAGTTAAGAATGAAGACAGGAGCGATCAGTACAGATCACTCACTGTGTTCATTCAGAAAAGGAAGGGGCCAGTTAATGAAATATTTACCAGCCCCTTCCTCGCTCCTGAGGTGCCAAGCTGGCAGCACTACAGGGGGGAGACACAGTGTGATTAGGGTGTGCCTAGGCATACCCTGTACACATGCCTATGGACAGGAAATAACAGGAAAAAAAAAGACTAAGTGCCGAGTTGCAGAGCATTATGGGAAGCTAATATGAAGACAAATTCAGGTACTTATGCTAGCTGCATTTAAAACTGTATTTTTTTTGCCTTTGCTGCTATTTTATAAACCTCAAGGTTTTGCGTTTCAGACAATTATTCTAAAACTGCCCAGCTGGACTGTAAACATGCTGCACGTTATATGATAACGTCATTTATCGCTTTTTCTGTTTGTTTTCTTTTGGTGTAGAAAGCCCATGACAGAAAGTTCTAGTTTCATCCAGACAGAGACTTCGCCGTCGTACAGCGGAGACGCATCGAAGAAGAAACCTTTAGGAAAAATCGAGGTAATAATATTATTATTCTTTTTTGTCTGTTAAGGTGCTACAAGGTGTTTTTTTATCCATCTGTTGTTTTAGTTTTAATATCACGTTTTTATTAGGTATTCATTTTTTTAAAGTTCTTTATTTTATTAATGTGTTCGGTTCCGCAGAGGGCAAAGTACGTGTAGTATTTGTCCCATCTTCCTGGGCGCTGTCTAAGTCCAGCTGTGAGGTCGGATGGGGCGCCCCACCTCACTTCATGGCCATCCGACAACGCAGCTAGCAAGGAGACGGCTTCTTTAACAAATGGGACTGTTCTTTGTCTGCAAGCACTTGTCTGAACGTTTTATCTAACAACCCACCCCCCTCCCGCCACCTTCATTTCCTATGTGATGCTGGTCTTGGAAAGTGCTTGGAGATGAAGAAAAACGCTGTTCGTTAAAGCAGCCATCTCCTTGCTAACTGCGTTGTTGGACGGCCGTGGAGGGAGGAGGGGCGCACTGTCCAATCTCACAGCTAGCCTAATGCCGCGTACACACGAAAGTTTTTTTCTGATGAAAAAAGACCGATGGGCTTTTTTCATCGGACAAACCCTGATCGTGTATGGGCCCCATCGGTCTTTTTTTTCATCGGTATAAAAAAATAGAACATGTTTTAAATTTTACCGCTGGAAAAAAAAAACGATAGCAAATTCCGATCGTCTGTGGGGAACTCCATCGGAGAAAAAACCCACACATGCTCAGAATCAAGTTGACGCATGTTCAGAAGCATTGAACTTCATTTTTCTCGGCTCTTCGGAGTGTTTTACATCACGGCGTTTGGGACGGTCGGATTTTTGACTGATGGTGTGTAGGCTACATCATGGGGGGGGGGGGGGGGCTTGCAGAATGCACCAATAAGTAAACCTCTGGCCAAGCTGAGTTTACCAGTGCTACCCAATGGATCCCCTGCGTTCAGTCATGTGATCTTGGACACACGGAAATTGTCTTTGTCCAATGCGTAGCTCCACCTTCTGCTACTGCAATCCCTACACCAATGGGAGAAAGTGGAATTTCCACACAGAAGTCTATGGACCTGCTGCTATGAAATTGCATCTCCCATCATGCTTTACCAGCATATTGCACCATACCCCGAGAAGTCAATTAACATGGCAACAAGGAACTAGGAGCGTGCACGTGTGCACACATTACCTAGTTTTCAGACCCTGCTGTCCAACTGACAAATTATTTACAGGGTTATAGTCATTTACTGATGCATTTCTGCTAAATTTAATATTGGCAATAAATTTTAATTAAAGTAGAGCTGAAACCTTTTATAATTTTGGATAGAGTAATGCCCTGTACACACGATCGGATTTCCGATGGAATAAAATCCGATGGATTTTTCCATCGGAATTCCGATGAAGCTGACTTCCATCAGTCTTGCCTACATACCGTCAGACTAAATTCCGACCGTCCCAAACGCGGTGACGTAAAACACTCAGACGAGCCGAGAAAAATGAAGTTCAATGCTTCCGAGCATGCGTCGACTTGATTCTGAGCATGCGTGGGTTTTTCTGGAATTCCACACAGACGATCGGAATTTCCCATCGGATTTTTTTCCATCGGAAAAATTTAAAACATGTTCTACTTTTTTGCTCCGATGGAAAAAAGTCAGATGGGGCCCACACCCGATCGGAATTTCCGATGAAACAAGTCCATCGGATTTTATTCCATCAGAAATCCGATCGTGTGTACAAAGCATAAGGGAGGGTTATAACCCCTGTCAGGTTTTATTTTATTTTTTTATCATCTGTATTCAATTGGGGAGATTACCCTTCTTTTCATGTCTCATAGGCAAAACAGGAAGTGAGGGGAGATCCCTCCAAAGTGAGGGAGTCCCTGGTTGTCAGAAGAACTAGTGTCCCCATTGGAAGATTTCCTCTTTATTCCTGTCCTGGTGACAACCTAAAAGTTGGAATTTTCTTTCACTTTCAATGATAATGGTAAACAGGACAAATAGGGAGGGTAAATCTCCCTAACAGGGGCACAGACAGCAATAGCAACCCGACAGGGATTATAATTCTTCTTAATTTTGTCTTTAGTTACACTTTAAGTAGTCTATGTATAAAATGTTATGCAGAAGTGACAAACATCCACACATTTATAATGAAAAACGCTGTATTTTCTCTAAAATATGCAGTTCATAAATCATTAGCGCCACCTAAAGGCCATAATGCATTTTTTCCCCCCATAAATACCTACATTAGGAAGAAAATGCACTATGACCACTAAGTGGCGCTGACAATATAGGAACTGCATATATTAGAGAATATATGGCAGTTATGGGTGAATCTCCCTAACAGGGGCACAGACAGCAATAGAAACCCGACAGGGATTAGAATCCTTCTTAATTTTGTCTTTAATTACACGTTAAGTGGTCTATGTATAAAATGTTTGTCATGCAGAAGTGACAAACATCCACACATTTATAATGAAAAACACTGTATTTTTTCTAATATATGCAGTTCACAGATTGTTAGCGCCACCTACTGGCCATAATGCATTTTTTCCCCTATAAACACCTCAATTAGGAAGAAAATTCACTATGGCCACTAGGTAGCGCTGACAATATAGGAACTGGATATATTAGAGAATATATGGCTGTTATGGGTAAATCTCTCTAAAGACCCCTTTCACACTGGAGCGTTTTTACAGCGTTTTAGCGTTAAAAATAGCGATATTAAAACACTCATCGAACGCTCTCCATGCATCTCAATAGACCCTTTCACACTGAGGCGTTGCGCTGGCGGGGCGTTGAGAAAAGTCCTGCCAGCAGCATCTTTAGAGCAGCTTTTGGGCACTGAAAAAAACGCTCCAAAAACGCCCCTCTCCATTGAAATGAATTCAAAGCGCTATAAAAACGCCTGAATAGCGCCTATAATATGCTCCGAGTTGTAGAAAAGTCACATGATCTCCCAAAAATGTAAAAATGCAAGCAAAAAAAAGAGCATCTACAACAGCAGGACTGAAATTGCCCATGCTGCAATAACGCTTGAAAAACGCTGTTAAAACGCCTGCATCGTTGCGTTAATTTTACCGCTAGCGCCCTAAAGATGCGGGAAAAGCGTGGTAATAGCGCTAAAGGCGTTTTAGGGCGTTTTTGCAGCGCCTCAGTGTGAAAGGGCTCTAACAGGGGCACAGACAGCAATAGAAACCCGACAGGGATTATAATTCTTCTTAATTTTGTCTTTAGTTACACTTTAAGTGACAAACATCCACACATTTATAATGAAAAACACTGTATTTTCTCTAATATATATGCAGTTCATAGATCGTTAGCGCCACCTACTGGCCATAATGCATTTTTTCCCCATAAACACCTCAATTAGGAAGAAAATTAATTATGGCCACTAGGTGGCGCTGACAATATAGGAACTGGATATAATAGAGAATATATGGCAGTTATGGGTAAACCTCCCTAACAGGGGCACTGACAGCAATAGAAACCCGACAGGGATTAGAATCCTTCTTAATTTTGTCTTTAATTACACTTTAAGTGGTCTATGTATAAAATGTTTGTCATGCAGAAGTGACAAACATCCACACATTTATAATGAAAAACGCTCTATTTTCTCTAATATATGCAGTTCATAGATCGTTATTGCCACCTACTGGCCATAATGCATTTTTTTCCCTATAAACACCTCAATTAGGAAGAAAATTCATTATGACCACTAGGTGGCGCTGACAATATAGGAACTGCATATATTAGAGAATATATGGCAGTTATGGGTAAATCGCACAGACAGCAATTGAAACCTGACAGGGATTAGAATCCTTCTTAATTCATCTAAAACTGAATAAAAAGTTTTGTCTTTAGTTACACTTTAAGCGGTCTATATATAAAATGTTTGTTGTGCAGAAGTGACACACATTTGGAATGAAAAACGCTGTCTTTTCTCTAATATATGCAGTTCCTATATTGTCAGCGCCACCTATTGGCCGTAATGCATTTCTTTCAATAAATACCTCAATAAGGAAAAAAATGCATTATGATCACTAGGTGGCGCTGATGATATAGGAACTGCATATATTAGAGGAAATATGGCAATTTTCGCTCTAAATGTGCGGATATTTGTCATGGCCGCACAGTGAGTGTTTTATACATAGACCCCTGAGCAATTTAGTGTTGCATTCTGAAGGAATTTCGATAATTCACTCCCCTTAGAAGCGATGGAGATATAGTTTATTACACCTGTTGGATTTACCATTTCAATAAAACATTTTACTTGCGCAGGGCGGCAGACTTTTTTTTTTTTTAACATTTCTCATGTAGATTTCATAAGTCATCATATGCCATGAATTAATATTCCAAGTCATCATGTACTATCTGCTAATGATTCCAGACATCACCTGCCATTTACTAATCCTTCTCTTCAATAGTCAGGGGAGATCAGCTCGCTGGAAGTAAAATGACACAACAGGTAAGTGCCCGACATGTCTGTGTGATGTCATAATCATAACAACCAATCAGATTCACTCCCTAACCTGCAATGGAAAACACAAATGACAGCCTGAATTTATTAAGTAACTCTTATCATCAATCCTATTTTCCTATAAGTGCTGAAGATGTTTATGAACTTATGGGCAGAGAAGCCCTAACATATAAAAGATGTAAGAAACATAAATCATTTTATGATCTAAAGCCTGCTTACAGACAAATTAATTCTTTTTTGAAGTTTGTTAAGATTGATTAATGTCATGTTACAAAGAATTATTACTATAGAAAAAAAGTGTAAAGGTTAATCTAAAAATTGTCCCTTTTGAAATAGCAATACAATTATAATTCTGGTAAAAAAGCATTGCAAAGTTATTTACAAATATAAAAAAGCTTTTTCTTTAAATTTTTCAAAATTAGTTTAAATATTAAATATTAAAGGTTAGGAAAATAGAAACGCACAAACAAATAAAAAAAATAGATTATCTGAAAAAAACAGTTAAGTGGAGATGGGGAAGAAGGAGTTAATTAGGGCTAATTAGGGTAAATTAAGAGCTAATACATGGCATAAATAGCTACAAATAATAATAATAATATATATAGATATATATCTATCTATATCTATAGATATATCTATCTATGTATACATATATATAGATATATATATATATATATATATATCTATATATATAGATATAGATATATATATTTTTTTATATATATATATATTTTTTTATATACCGTATATATCGGCGTATAACACACACCCCAAGTTTAGGAGGAAATTTTAGGGAAAAAAACTTTTAGCAGGGAAGTTTAAGGAAAAATAACTTACATTTAAATGCAGCCTTGTCAGTGTCCATTTCAGCCTTGTCACAGTGCAGCCTTGTCAGTGTCCATTTCAGCCTTGCCCCAGAGTCGCCGTGCAGCCTTGCCCCAGTGTTGCCGTGCATCATTTTAAAATTGGCGCCGAGACTGTGCGGACGCCGCCGAGAACGCCGGGGACGCAGGAGACGCAGGGGACGCAGGGACTGGGCGGAGCCGCCGCCGAGATACACATAGCCGAGTGTACTCGGCTATACTCGGCTTTTCTCGGCTCCGCTCACAGTCACGCCGAGTCCCGCCCTATGATGGACATAACACAGGTCCAATGGCGGGACTGGGCGTGACTGTGAGCGGAACCGAGAAAAGCCGAGTATAGCCGAGCACACTCGGCTATGTGTATCTCGCTCCGCTCCGCTCACAGTCAGCGGAGACAGCTCAGGGATGTCAGTATCGGCGTATAACACGCACCCACCATTTTCCCCTGATTTTCAGGGGAAAAAAGTGCGTGTTATACGCCGATAAATACGGTATATATATATATAGATAAATATAGATATATATATATATATATATATATAGAGATCTATATATATCTATATATATAGATATATATAGATATAGATATAGATATATATCTATATATATAGCTATCTATACATGTGTATATCCTGTCTGAACAATGTTTACAAACAATGTTACATTGTATTTCTCTATCTCCCATTTGAACAATGTTTATAAACAATGTTACTTTGTATCTCTCTATCTCATGTCTGAACAATGTTTATAATTTTTTTTGCTGTGTAGCTCTATATTTCCTGTCTGAACAATGTTACAAAGAAACAGCGTTACTTTGTGTCACTTGTATCTCCTGTCTCAACAATGTTTATAAACAATGTTACTGTGTATCTTTCTATCACCCATTTGAACATTGTTTATAAACAATGTTACTTTGTATCCCTCTATCTTCTTTCTGGACAATGTTTATAAACAATGTTACTTTGTATCTCTCTATCTCATGTCTGAACAATGTTTATAAACATTTTTGCTGTGTAGTTCTATATTTCCTGTCTGAACAATGTTACAAAGAAACAGCGTTACTTTGTGTCACTTGTATCTCCTGTCTGAACAATGTTTATAAACAATCTTACTGTGTATCTTTCTAGCACCCATTTGAACATTGTTTATAAACAATGTTACTTTGTATCCCTCTATCTTCTGTCTGAACAATGTTTATAAACAATGTTACTTTGTATCTCTCTATCTCATGTCTGAACAATGTTTATAAACATTTTTGGTGTGTAGCTCTATATTTCCTGTCTGAACAATGTTACTTTGTATTTTTTTTATCTCCCATCTGGACAATGTTTGTAAACACTGTGTCGTTACAACTTCTAGCTAGTACCTTTCAATTTCTAGCAAGTGTGGGGAGTGGATTGGCAGCGGGGCAGAAGGACATGGCATACTGCATACGACCCATGTACTGAATGACATTTTTTGGAGTGTGTAGTAAGCCCAGTGTCCTGTCCACAGCTGGTTAGTCATTCTCTGTCCCTTATACCGAATGGTCCCCAGACAAAAATCTCTGGGGAACACCAATAAAGATCTGACAAGGGCTTTATCCGTTCCTTATTATACCGTGAACTAAAAAAAAAAAAAATTGTCTATAGATGCACTCATAACATTCATAAAAGTGACCCAGATCTATTCTAGTCGCTTTAAATTCCGGGCCTTAGAAAAGTCTCTTGATGAACTGAGTGTTATTATTATCACATCTGACACCACATTTTATGACACCGTAGCTTGATGTTTCCTCAGCCCCCATCTTCTGTATCATCTTCCTAATGCAGTTTGGTAAGGAATCCGGAGTTCCTCCAAGCTTTGTAAAGGAGATATTACCGTTTCACCCGCATTCTTACCCAACCGCTCACAGTGTTCCCTCTTTAGTCTGACTCTGTGTGTTACTTGTCATTCTGTTCCAAATCTACATTTTTGTGGTCTTTTCAGACTGCAAATGAATGAATTGTTGTCTCTCTCCGTGGTGCAGTCATCTTCCATGTATGTTTTTGGTATTATTATATAACTGCTGAGGAGCCATAGTGCAAATACATGACATAAGCCACACATCAAACATTTACATAAATAAAGGAGGACAGGTATTCAGGAGTGGAATGAGGAAGAGCAAACACTCGCTGGATTAATCAAACGTATGTTTACTGAGCAGGTAGTTGAGAGCAAAGCTACAAAAAAAAAAGAAGAGAACGTGGCGGTTACACTGAGGTACAGTTCACAACAATTGCAAATGGTAAGAATTTACAACTTGATAGATAGTTCAGCAAAGTTCTTAATGCACAGCACAGCAATTGTCCATGCTGGCTCCATCACTCTACTTGGCCTGGTTATTCATAGGGAATGAATCGAAGGCCCCTAGACGTGAGCACACTCTAAAGTAGCCTTCCATAACCACTTAAGCCCCGGACCATTTTGTTGCTAAAGGACCAGGCCCCTTTTTGCGATTCGGCACTGCGTCACTTTAACTGACAATTGCTCAGTCGTGCGACGTGGCTCCCAAACAAAATTGACGTCCTTTTTTCCCCACAAGCTTTCTTTTGGTGGTATTTGATCACCTCTGCGGTTTTTATTTTTTGCGCTATAAACAAAAATAGAGCAACAATTTTGAAAAAAATGCAATATTTTTTTTACTTTTTGCTATAATAAATATCCCCAAAAAATAAATATATAAAAAAACGTTTTTTTTGCCTCAGTTTAGGCCGATACGTATTCTTCTACATATTTTTGGTAAAAAAAAATCACAATGAGCGTTTATTGATTGGTTTGCGCAAAAGTTATAGCCTCTACAAAATAGGGGACTGTTTTATGGCATTTTTATTAATAATTAATTTTTTACTAGTTATGGCGGCGATCAGCGATTTTTATCATGACTGCGACATTATGGCGGACACATCGGACACTTTTGACACCATTTTGGGACCATTGTCATCTTTACAGTGATCTGATCAGTGCTATAAAAATGCACTGATTACTGTGAAAACGACACTGGCAGTGAAGGGGTTAACCCGTAGGGGGCGCTGAAGTGGTTAAGTGTGACCTAATGAGTGATTCTTACTGTGTGGGGGCGTGGCTTGGCATGTGGCATCACTGATCGTCGTTCCCTATGACAGGGAACAGACGATCAGTGACAGTCTCACTAGGATGGACGGGGAGAGGTTTGTTTACACTTACCTCTCCCCGTTCTTCAGCTCTGTGACCCGATCGCGGGACACCAGCGGCGATCGGGTCCGCGGGTCCCGCGGGTGCGGTCACGGAGCTCACGACCGGGTCGCGAGCGTGCCCCACGGCTGGGCATCTTAAAGGGGACGTACCTGTACGTGCTTATGCCCAGCTGTGCCATTCTTCCGACGTATATCAGCGTTAGGTGGTCTTTAAGTGGTTAACCAAGGTTTTGTAGAACCCTAGGGTTCCTCCAGAGGTTACTAAGGGGTTTCTTGAGCAATAACAATTTTTTTCCTCTTAGATATGTAGCCACTGATCCCCAATGCATTTTTTTAGCTATTTGTAAGGGAAGCATTCATACCACTGACCTCCAATGTAAGGGGCAATCTTCCTACTGACCTCCAATGTAAGGGGCAATCTTCCTACTGACCTCCAATGTAAGGGACATTCTTCTCATTGACTATTAATGTATAGAGCATTCTTCCCACTGACCACCAATGTAAGGAGCATTCCTTCTACCGGTCACCAATGTAAGGAGATATCTTCCTACTGGCTATCTATGTAAGGAGCGTTCTTCTCCCTAACCACCAATGTAAACGGCATTCTTTCCACTGACCACTAAAGTAAATAGATATCTTCCTAATGGCCACCAATGTAAGGGACATTATTCCCATTGACCACCAATGAAAGGAACATTCTTCCCACTGACCACAAATGTAAGGAACATTCTTCCCACTGACCACCAATGTAAGGAACATTCTTCCCACTGATCACCAATGTAAGGAACATTCTTCCCACTGATCACCAATGTAAGGAACATTCTTCCCACTGACCACCAATGTAAGGAACATTCTTCCCACTGACCATGAAAGTAAGGACATATCTTCCTACTGGCCACCAATGTAAGTATAATTCTTCCCACTGACCATCAATGTAAGGGGCAGTCTTTTCAGTGATTACCAATTTAAGAGGCATTTTTCTCATTGGCCACAAATGTAAGGGGCATTATTCCCACTGACCACCAATATAAGGGGCATTCTTACCATTGGCCACCAATGTAAGGGGCAGTCTTCTCACTGACCTCTAAAGTAAGGAGATATCTTCCTAATGGCCACCAATGTAAGGGACATTCTTCCCACTAACGACTTATGTAAGGAACATTCTTCCCACTGATCACTAAAGTAAGGAGATATGTTCCTACTGGCCACTAATGTAGGGAGCATTCTTCCCACTGATAACCAATGTAAGGGGCATTAATCCCACTGACCACCAATGTAAGGAGCATACTTCCCAATGACTACCAATGTAAGGAGCATTTTTCACATTGGCCATTAATGTAAGGAGCATTCTTCTCACTGACCACTAAAGTAAGGAGATATGTTCCTACTGGCCACCAATGTAAGGAGCGTTCTTTTCACTGACCACCAATAAAAGGGTAATTCTTCCCACTGACCACCAATCTAAGGGGCAGTTTTTCCAGTGATTACCAATTTAAGGGGCATTATTTCCACTGTCCACCAATATAAGGAACGTTCTTCCCACTGACCACTAAAGTAAGGAGATATATTCCTAATGGCCACCAATGTAAGGGACATTGTTACCATTGACCACCAATGTAAGGAGCTTTCTTCCCACTTATCTCAAATGTAAGGAGCATTCTTCCTACTGACAAGCCATGAAAGGACATTCTTCCCACTGACCACCAATGTAAGGAGCATTCTTCCTACTGACAAGCAATGAAAGGACATTCTTCCCACTGACCACCAATGTAAGGGACATTCTTCCTACTGACAAGCAATGAAAGGACATTCTTCCCACTGACCACCAATGTAAGGGGCATTTTTTAACCACCAATGTAAGGAGCATTCCTCCCACTGACCACCAGCTGTGACCTTCCTGCCGTGGTGCAGAGACCACAATATTGGGGACGGATGAACCTGGGAAGGCAAAATATTAGCAGATTAAACTTCAGCTCTAACCATCTTACATACAGTATACAGTATATGTCATCAGTGAAATTGTAAACTAATTCAAGAGGCGGAATAAATCAAACTGTTGTACACATTATACACATTTCTTGTTATTTTAGCTATTGGCAGAAAAATCAAAGCTACAGCCCAATCAGCCAAAACCCTCTATTGACACCAAAAGAACCAACAACACCAAAAAAACAACAACTTTTGTTTTGATTTAAAACTTTTTTGTTTTGTTTTTGTCCCCAGAATCGGTTCCTCAGCATTTCAGAAAGGATCCTACTGAGCAAGAGGCATCAACCCAAACCCATGGACTCTGAGTACGCCAACATTGACTTTTCAAAGAGGAATGTTAAGGACATTTACACCTCCCCCGAGGAGCTGACGGAATACGCCGAAATCCGGGTGAAATGACGGGCGCTTATCTAACAGCACAAACACAACTCTCACCCTTCCCCCCCGAACACTGAGAAACCTCAAGAGCCTGGATTGATTAATGAGTTGCAAAGCATGTATTGTGTGCATTGCCAAGGATAATGGGACAGTATGTGAGAATCTGGTTAAAATTAATAATGTGGTTAACAATTAAAAAGCCTTTATGACATATATGACAAATATCCTCATCATGTCAACTGCACCTATTATTAGCAAATGGCATTGCAGATTCTTACCTACTTCTGTCCTGTAGATACTGAGATAGTCAACACCAGTGCATGCTCAAGTGCATTTATTTTTCATACCGGTCTCTAATATTCGGTTGGATTGGCTCTTTGACTCATCAAGGGCTGCCAGGTAATGGCTGTGTTAGAGGATGTGGGCCCGCAACCCCTGTGTATATCCTACTACCCACAATCCTTTGTGCTGTTAGATAAGAATGAACAGTAGCTCGATGTGGCCACACTGTGCCATCTCTTGCATTGACTTGCTGGATAAAATAACTTATAGGCTGATAATGAAGCTGCAAATGACCTATTCTTTTTTTATCAATAACTGAATTCCTTAGATAAGTCAATTGACTCCCCCTAGAGGGGAAACTACTTCTTACAATCCAATGTATTGCAGGAGATTTCAATAAAGCTAATAATAATACAACTCCAACCTTTTGTGAAGCCTTTGGGGAGAATATTCCTTACTTCCTGTGTGGCCACCTAGACAGGAAGTGAGCAAAATCTCTCCAATGGAGCTCACAGAGGGTAATAAAACTTCAGCTTTAATTTTTTTGTTTTGTTAGTAGGTTTGCTTTTAACTAACGTGATAAAGGGTGAGAATCTCTCTCAGGTTTCTATTGTTATCTATGACTCCATTATGGAAATCTCCATAGTTCCTGTTTGGTTACCAGAACAGGAAGTGAGATTTTATCCCCTAAAAGGGAAACAGAGGGCAATTGGAACCTGGCAAATATTTTAACCCGTCCCCACTATAAAAAAAAACAGCTATGTTTTAGTTTGTAGTTGGGCTTTAAGGGGTCAGATCACCTATAAATGGTATTTTAGTTATAAGCCTAAGCAGGACCTGCTGGCTCCTTGGAGTCTCCAGTGGTGAGATCTGCCTGACATAAACTATATGGCTAAAGGTCTGCGGACACCTGACCATTACATCTATATGAGCTTGTTGGATATCCTATTTCAAAATCATGGGCATTAATAGAGCAGCTCCTCCTCCAATGGTGTCTGTAATGTTTTCCACTCTTTTGTGATGGGTTCCCATAAGATTATTGTGGGCGGTTGTGGGAATCTGTGCCCATTCAGGCAAAAGAGCATTTGTGAGGTCAGGTTCTGATGTTTGATAAGAAGTCCTGGCTTGAAATTTGTGCTCCACTTTATCCCAAGTTGATCCGTAGAGTTGAGGTCGTGGCTTTGTGAAGAATACTCAAGTTCCTCCACACCAAACTTACCAAGCCTTGTCTTTATGGAGCTGCCTTTGTACACGTGGACACAGTCATGCTCAAACAGAAGGGGGTGTTCCCCAAACTCCTTCCATAAGGTTGGAAGACCACCATTGTCTTTGTAGGTGCTAGTATAAACAGTACCCATCCCTGGAAACACCTAAACCCAATCATTTGGAAGGGGGTCCTCATGCCCTTGGCTTTATAGTGGAGTTCCCGGTTATGTTTCTTTGGATGTTCCCACTTACCACTCCACTTGTTTCCTTCTCCATCATATAAGGAAAGGTGATATCCAACCTGGAGATTGGGAAGTCTCAATAACAGCCATGGAAGACGTTCTAGTTTTATAACTCAAGTGCACCATTGTCTTTGTAGGTGCTAGTATGAACAGTAACTATCCCTGGAAACACCAAACTTACCAAGCCTTGTCTTTATGGAGCTGCCTTTGTACAGGTGGACACGGTCATGCTCGAACAGAATAGGCCTTCCCCAAACTCCTTCTATAAGGTTGGAAGACCACCATTGTCTTTGTAGTATAAACAGTACCCATCCCTGGAAACATCTGAACCCAATCATTTGGAGAGGTATCCACATGCCCTTGGACTTATGGTGTAGTTCCTGGTTCTGTTTCCCTGGATGTTCCCGCTCACCACTCCACTTGTCTCCTTCTCCATCATATAGGGAAAGGTGATATCCAACCTGGAGATTGGGAAGTCTCAATAACAGCCATGGAAGAAGTTCTAGACTTATAACTCAAGTGCACCATTGTCTTTGTAGGTGCTACTATAGACAGTACCCATCCCTGGAAACACCTGAACCCAATCATTTGGAGGGGTGTCCACATACCCTTGGCCTTATAGTGTAGTTCCCGGTTCTGTTTCTTTGAATGTTCCCGCTCACCACTCCACTTGTCTCCTTCTCCATCATATAAAGGAAAGGTGGTATCTAATATAAAGGAAATTAGATATCCAACTTGGGGATTGGGAAGTCTCCATAACAGCCATGGAAGACATAAAAGACTTAAGCAGACCATAGACGGTTTGAATCTTGACCAGTTCAGCAGGAACTGGTCGAGATTCGAACCATGTATGGGCAGGCTGAATGTACCCAAGTTGATCGATCAACTTGGGTACAACCTGCCTACCTGATTTTACATGTGATTATTGCTAGCGGCTGTTAAAGCCACTAGCAGTAATCACTGTGTTCTCCCGGCAGGGATGGGTTCCCCCTCTGGGAGAACACAACGCCTCTGCAATGGAGGGATTCCCCTATCAACAATGACTGTGTTGATGGGGAAATTGAGCGATTTTCTTTGGTTGCTGGAAAGAAAACTGCTCAGTCTATGGCCTGCTTTAGTACTCAAGTGGTAGTGGAAAGCCACAAGATATAAGAAACATTCTGTGGTGTAAGCTCCACATACTAAATCATTAAACCTGGGTGTAATGACCCGCTAAAAAAATTATCTAAGTTTATGTAAATATAAGTTAATTCTATTTAATTCTATTTATTGTTATAACCATATCGGAGATGGGGGAGGAGGGGGGGTATTTCTTTGCTTTTACAAAGCTATAAAGCTCACTTATTGAAGTGCCTGGAAGTGGTGCCCATAGCGTTTAACCAGATTCCTTCTAATTTATCCATCCAGCACTAAAGCCGGCCATGGACGGTTATAACTATGTATGGGCAGGCTGAATGTACCCAAGCGAGGGATCGATCAACTTGGGTACAACCAGCCTTCTGGATTTTACATGTAATTATTGCTAGCGGCTGTTATAGCCGCTAACAGTAATCACTGTGTTCTCTCGAAGGGGATGGCTTTCCCTCCCCTCCCCCCTCCCCGGCTGGGAGAACATAATGGGTCCATGCAAAGAATTCCCTAGGTTGCACGAAAGAGGATCGCTCTGCCTATGGCTGGCTTAAGAAAACTAAAAATAGAACCAGTTTCTATGGGATACAACAGATTATTCACAGATTTGCACCATGTCATTAAATAAGCCTCCCAAGAGCTCAAAGTGGAGTAGTCTCAATTGGGCTTATGCAAGAGTGCTGTTTTTTTCCTTCTTTAATGATTGAAATTGTGTACGTTTGCCTATTTGTGTCTGGTAGCACCCTTGTTATTACAGAGCTCTGCTATTTCATATTGTTATGCACACTCATGCGCGGGAAGTCAGATGTGTTATTGGTGTGTGAGGTCAGGCAGTTCACAGGGCAGAACTTGGTAGACCTCAGGGGGCCTTCTAAGCTGACCATACATGGCTGGATTCTTCACCCAGCACCCTAACAGGGATTGCATTGGTTGGGATGAAGGCATTGTTCGGCACATATTTTCCACCCGTCTCATCCTGGGTCAAGCCAGGTGTTGTTTGGGGCCACCCATGGTTAAAATTTTTGCCAATTCAGCAGAAATCAGCTAAAATGTGAGCCATCTAAGGCCAGCACTAGAGTCGTTCAGGCAAAGTTGCACAGTTATGCCTCGTACACACGACCGGTTTTCCCGACGAGAAAACTGCCATGATAGCTTTTGGCAGGGAAAACCGGCCGTGTGTTTGCTGCATCGTAGTTTTCCCGACAGGAAAACTGCCGGAAAAAAAAAAGAGAACAAGCTTGCCTCGTACACACGACCGGTTTTCCCGATGAGAAAACTGCCATGATAGCTTTTAGCCGGGAAAACCGGCCGTGTGTATGCTCCATCGCAGTTTTCCCGACAGAAAAACTGCTGGAAAAAAAAGAGAACCAGCTCTCTTTTTTCCCGTCAGGGAAAAATTCTGCTGAGAAAACCGGTCGTCTGTATGCTTTCCCGAGGGGAAAAAAAACGTGCATGCTCGTAAACAATTTGACGCATGCGCGGAAGCATAGAACGTCATTTTGTCGGCTCGTCGTAGTCTTTGACGTCACCACGTTCTTTTGTGTGACCGTGTGTATGCAAGGCAGGCTTGAGAGGAATCCCGTCAGGAAAAGCGTCGTTTTTTTTTCCTGCCGGGAAAACCGGTCGTGTGTACAAGGCGTTATAATAAGAATGAATTCTCAGATTCTTGGGTAAGCCCAACCGTACCTGTTTACCTTAACAAAGAGCAATGCTAACTGGTAACCCATGGCAGGCAATCAGCGATTGGCAGCTTAGAGCGAGCATGCAAAAGACGATTGCTGGTCATGTGCCATGGATTACTACCTTTTTATATCGTTTACACTATGTCATTGAGTAAGACTAATAGAGTAATTTTATAATTTAGGATGTGCACAGCTTAGCTAGTGCCTCCCCATACTGAGTAACTGATAAATGATTTTTTTAAGGTCTGCAATTTATTCCTGGACTCCTCCTGAATTCTGTAACCTCTTGCTTGATGTATATTCCTGTAAACAAGATAACATCATTATTACTGTTATACAGATTTGAAAGGTTCACATAATAAACCTGTATATATTATGAAAGCGGCTGTTTTTGTTGGTGACCCCAGTGCAAAACACAATAAAGTTATGGAAACTTGGTTGTTGTGGTGATCTATTAATTTAGCAGCATACGCAGGATGCTGACTGTACTGCCTGATACATGGCTAGCCATTAGGGGACGTGCTATGTTCTGTGCTTAAAATTGAAGAATTATATCTGTGCTCAAATCCAAATAGCTAACATATACAGTTGTGCTCAAAAATTTGCATACCCTGGCAGAAATTGTGAAATTTTAGCACTGATATTGAAAATATAACTGATCATGCCAAAAAAAAATCTTTTATTTACTGATAGTGATCATATGAAGTCAATTATTATCATATAGTTGTTTGGCTATTTTTTAAAAGTCATAATGATAACAGAAATCACCTAAATGGCCCTGATGAAAAGTTTCCATCCCCTCGAATGTTTGGCCTTGGTACAGACACAGAAGGTGACACACACCGGTTAAAATGGCAATTAAAGGTTAATTTCCTACATCTGTGGCTTTTTAAATTGCAATTTGTGTCTGTGTATGAATAGTCAATGAGTTTGTTAGCTCTCACGTGGATGCACTGAGCAGGCTAGATACTGAGCCATTAGTAGCAGACAAAAACTGTCAAAAGACCTGCGTAACAAGGTAATGGAACTTTATAAAGATGGAAAGGGATATAAAAAGATATCCAAAGTCTTGAATATTCCAGTCAGTACTGTTCAATCACGTATGAAGAAGTGGAAAATTTGGGGATCTCTTGATATCAAGCCATGGTCAGGTAGACCAAGAAAGTTTTCAGCCAGAGGAATTGTTCAGGGTACAAAGAAAAACACACAGATAGCCTCAAGAGAAATACAGGCTGCTCTGGAAAAAGACAGTATGGTTGTATCAGAGAGAGGGATCACTTTAACACATATGGCCAGAGAGGGATCACTTTGCCAGAGTTGATCAGAGAGGAATCACTTTGACTCAGTTGGCCAGACAGGAATTACTTTGACACAGTTGGACAGAGAGGAATCACTTGACACAGTTGACCAGAGAGGGATCACTTGACACAGTTGACTAGAGAGGAATCACTATCACTTTGACACAGCTGGCCAGAGAGGAATAACTTAGACAAAGTTGGTCAAAGAGGAATCACTTTGACACAGTTGGCCAGAGAGGAATCACTTTGACACAGTTGACCAGAGAGGGATCACTTTGACACAGTTGACCAAAGAGGAAACACTTTGACTCAGGTGGCCAGAGAGGAATCACTTTCACTCAGTTGGCCAGAGAGGAATCACTTTGACAAAGTTGGTCAAAGAGGAGTGTCAGGGTCACCTGTGGCCAGGTGACAGATGCACACCGTAGGGGGACAGGAGTGCACCGCGAGGTAGTGAACCCTATGGCTGGCTTCTGTGGGTAGGAAACTGGGTGGTTGTGGAAAGCGGGACCAGAGGAGCACAACCGGGATCCCAACGGAAGCGAGAGCCAAGATTCCCCAGGGCGCGGAGTCTAAGACCCAGCTGGTCTTCTCCAGGGCCTCTAGTGGTGAGGATGTTACGCTGCAGGCTGGGACCAGGTCGCGGCCCCTGGAGTTTCCTAGCTCACGCCCCGTAGGATAAGGGGAAGCAGCGGCACACGATAGAGAGAACCGAATAACAAGCCGAAGGTCAGGGGCCACAAGCAGACAAGGATAACGAAGAACGAGCCGAAGGTCAAGGGTCACGAGCAGACAGGGATGGTCGGGGACAAGCCAATAACGTAACAGAGAGACAGACGTAGCACACGGCAGGCAGGAACCCAAACACACAATGCCTAACAAACACGTTGATCAGCAAAGCAGGCTTGCAGTGCACAGGTTAATATAGTGTTCAGTGATAGGGCCTGGGGTGGAGTCAGGCTGGGAGGAGATTATAAAGGAAGCCAGGTGAAGGAGGTCTGGTCTCTAGATGAACACATGAGGAGGAAGGTAAGATGGCAGACAGACATAATGCATATCCATGACAGTACCCTCCCTCTTATGGGCCCTCCCCCGCCTGGACCCAGGCTTAAAGGGAAATCTCTGATGAAACCTTCTCAACAGATGAGGTGCAGCGACATCAGATGCAGCGATCCAAGACGCCTCCTCAGGACCAAAACCTCTCCAATGCACAAGGTACTGAAGAATGCCTCTGCAGAGCCGAGAATCCAGAACTTGTCTAACCTCGTACTTAAGATTATCCTCAGAGACTGAAAACGAGGTAGGGAGATGACAAGAAGATCTATTGAGGACCAAAGGCTCTCTAGGAATAAGCAAGGGCATGAGACGATCAACAGGAATCTGAGGAGGGTCCCCTAGACCCTTAAAGGGGAACTGGTCATCTTGCACAGGACCATCAGACTGGGCAGATGTCAGTGGAACCCTGAAGTCAGGTTGGTTAGAAGGTGACATGTCGCCGGAGTCAAGCTGAATAGCTGAAGGACAAGCAGAATGTCCCGAACAAGAAAAAGTGAGAGGCTCACTGGGCATGGGCTGGACTGGCATAACTAGTACAGAGGCAGAGTGAATAGCTGAGTCAGGTGTAGCGACTACCTGAATCGCATCGCAAGACGTAGCGACTGCAGGACTTGTAGACAAGCTAGCCTGGCTGTGCGTCCAAGGGTGGTTAGGGACAGAGAAATGTAAATGGTTATGCAACCTGGAATGAATGACCGGCTCAGATTCACAGGGGGCAACCTTGGGTAGGCAGGACGAGGAACAGGAGGGACCCCAAGCCAGGATCTGTCCAGTAGTCCAGTCCACATGAGGAGAATGGAGCTGTAACCATGGGAGACCCAAAATTATAGGCGTTGAGGCCTTGGGTAAGATAAGGAAGGATATCCACTCCTGGTGGAGTGTCCCTACCGACATCTTAACAGGGAGGGTCTGGAAGCGGATAGGTCCCCCTGGAAGAACAGTACCATCAATCGCCAAGACCACCAATGGCGTGGTGAGGGGCAAAAGAGTAAGTCTCATGGACGATGCGATTTCCCAGTCCATGAAATTACCAGCGGCTCCGGAATCCAGATATGCTGAGACCGAATGAGAAGAAGCACCAACATGAAGGAACACAGAAAGCAGAAGACGAGAAGGGGAAGGTGATATTTCTGGGTCCAATACTCCACTTTCCAGATGAAGTGGACCCGAACGTTTTTCTGGACAAAGAGAGCAAGTGTCACGAAAATGACCTTTGCCCCCACAGTAAAGACACAGACCAAGAGTTCTGCGCCTAGCACGTTCCTCAGGGGATAGCCTGGTCCGACCCAGCTGCATGGGTTCCTCAGCTGGTAGGAGATGCTCTACGGGTCGAAGAGAGGGGAGCTCAGGCTGACTAAGAACCAAGGAGTGCTGGCGTTGCTTTTCTAAGGTCCTCTCCTGAAAGCGAATATCGATCTGGTTACACAAGGAGATAACGCCGGCCAGATCAGTGGGGATGGTTCTTCCAGCTAATTCATCCTTCACTCTATCAGACAGGCCATGCAAAAAGGTTGCGACTAAGGCCTCATTGTTCCAGCTCAACTCAGCCGACAGTATGCGGAAATGAAGCGCATACTGTCCCACAGAAGCAGACTCTTGGCGGAGACGTAAAAGGGCGCTGGCCGCTGAAGAGACACGAGCCGGTTCTTCGAAGATATTCCGAAAAAGTTTCAAGAAGCCAGACAGGCTAGAAACCACTGGATCATTCAGTTCCCACAGAGGGGCTGCCCAGGCTAAAGCTTCACCAGAGAGGAGGGAAATGATATAGGCTACCTTAGCCCGATCAGACAGGAAGTTTTGGGGCTGGAGCTCAAAATGAATCGTGCATTGGCTAAGGAACCCCCTGCAAGCCTTGGAGTCCCCAGAGAAACGGGACGGAGCTGGCAGTTGTAGCGAGTGTGTGGCTGCGACTGGTGCAATAGGTGCAGCCGCTGATTGTATTTGAGGTTGCGGATTCAGGGTTCCCAAGGAGGCCTGAAGCTGCTCGAAGCGAGAAGCCAGATCCTGGAGGAATCGCATCACCTGAGTCTGATTCGATTCCTGGGTTTCAAGTCTGCAAACTATGCCCTGCAATGGATCATCCGCGGGTAGCGGGATGTCAGCCGGGTTCATGGCTGATCAAACTGTCAGGGTCACCTGTGGCCAGGTGACAGATGCACACCATAGGGGGACAGGAGTGCACCGCGAGGTAGTGAACCCTATGGCTGGCTTCTGTGGGTAGGAAACTGGGTGGTTGTGGAAAGCGGGACCAGAGGAGCACAACCGGGATCCCAACGGAAGCGAGAGCCAAGATTCCCCAGGGCGCGGAGTCTAAGACCCAGCTGGTCTTCTCCAGGGCCTCTAGTGGTGAGGATGTTACGCTGCAGGCTGGGACCAGGTCGCGGCCCCTGGAGTTTCCTAGCTCACGCCCCGTAGGATAAGGGGAAGCAGCGGCACACGATAGAGAGAACCGAATAACAAGCCGAAGGTCAGGGGCCACAAGCAGACAAGGATAACGAAGAACGAGCCGAAGGTCAAGGGTCACGAGCAGACAGGGATGGTCGGGGACAAGCCAATAACGTAACAGAGAGACAGACGTAGCACACGGCAGGCAGGAACCCAAACACACAATGCCTAACAAACACGTTGATCAGCAAAGCAGGCTTGCAGTGCACAGGTTAATATAGTGTTCAGTGATAGGGCCTGGGGTGGAGTCAGGCTGGGAGGAGATTATAAAGGAAGCCAGGTGAAGGAGGTCTGGTCTCTAGATGAACACATGAGGAGGAAGGTAAGATGGCAGACAGACATAATGCATATCCATGACAAGGAGTCACTTTGACAAAGTTGGTCAAAGAGGAGTCACTTTGACTCAGTTGGCCAGAGAGGAATCACTTGACACAGTTGACCAGAGAGGAATCACTTTGACACAGCTGGCCAGAGAGGAAAAACTTTGACAAAGTTTGTCAAAGAGGAATCACTTTGACACAGTTGGCCAGAGAGGAATCACTTTGACTGAGTTGGTCAGAGAGGTATCACTTTGAGTCAGTTGGCCAGACAGGAATCACTTTGACACAGTTAGCCACAGAGAAATCACTTTGACACAGTTGGCCAGAGAGGAATCACTTGACACAGCTGGCCAGAGAGGAATCACTTTGACACAGTTGGCCAGAGAGGAATCACTTTGACTCAGTTGGCCAGAGAGGAATCACTTTAACACAGTTGGCCAGAGAGGGATAACTTTGCCAAAGTTGGTCAAAGAGGAATCACTTTGACTTGGTTGGCCAGAGAGGAATCACTTTGACTCAGTTGGCCAGAGAGAGATCTATTTGACAGAGTTGTGGAAACACAATAGTTCAGTGCAAAAATGTGCACAAAAAAATGGTGGTGACTTGAAAAGTAAAGAGGTGATTGAGTACAGTGCTCCAGAATCATCCACCACACCCCTGTGAAATGGACACTCACCGGAAAAGTTGTCTGCCGTTACAGCAGCAAACATGCACTCAGTGTAGATCCGCCTTCTGTTGTGAGGAAGGCTTTTCAGCAACTCGCACCACCCAGATGTAGCTGCAGTAAATAAAGCCCAGATGAAGTCTCCATAGTGTAGTATTCATTAGATTTGCATGTTAAAAGCCAAAATAAAATTAATCATAAAAACATATGACAATGTATGCCACTACCGACCCGATATCGGACAGTGTCCTGACGTCAGCACTAGTGTCTCCTCTCCAACGCGTTTCATCCAATAGGACGTTATCAAGGGGTCCTCTAGTGTCAGACATCAAACTAATTTATATAGCCTCTCAAAACAGAAAGTGATCAGTCGGCCATTTTGCCGGGTCACCGGCAAAATGGCCATCGGATCACTTCCTGTTTTCAATTTCTCTAAGGAGACACCGTGATTTGACCAGTTTTGAGAGGCTATTTAAACTAGTTTGACGTCTGACACTAGAGGACCCCTTGATAACGTCCTATTGGACGAAACACGTCGGAGAGGAGACACTAGTGTTGACGTCAGGCCACTGTCCGATAATGGGTTGGCAGTGGCACCCATTGTCATATGTTTTTATGATTCATTTTATTTTGGCTTTTAACATACAAATCCAATAAATTCTACACTATGGAGACCTCATCTGGCTCCCGGTGAGCTTTATTTAATACAGCTACATATGGATGGTGCGAGTTGCTGAACAGCCTTCCTCACAACAGATGGTGGATCAACACTGAGTGCGTGTTTACTGCTGTAATGGCAGTCAACTTTTCCGGTGATTGTCCATTTCACAGGGGGTGCGGTGGATGATTCTGGAGCACTGTACTGGATCACCTCTTTTTCTTTTTAAGTCACCACCACTTTTTTGTGCACATTTTTGCCTTGAACTATTGTGTTTTCACCACCAAGTTTATATTGCTGATCCTATCATGGGACTGTGCATTTAAATCTATATTTTTCACTATATTGATTTTTTATTTGGTGATTTTTATTCAAGATTGGACTTACTTTTGGCGCTACGCACTTTTTCTTAAAATCACAGTTTACCAGAGAGGAATCAGTTAGAGTCCGTTGGCCAGAAAGGGATCACTTTGACTCTGTTGACCAGAGAGGAATCACTTTGAGTCTGTTGGCCAGAAAGGGATCACTTTGACTTTGATGACCAGAGAGGAATCAGTTAGAGTCCATTGGCCAGAAAGCGATCACTTTGATTCTGTTGACCAGATAGGAATCACTTAGAGTCCATTGGCCAGAAAGGGATCACTTTGATTCTGTTGACCAGAGAGGATTCACTTAGAGTCCGTTGGCCAGAAAGGGATCACTTTGATTCTGTTGACCAGAGAGGAATCACTAATGCCGCGTACACACGGTCGGAATTTCCGAGGAAAAAAGTCAGACGGAATTTTTTCATCGGATATTCCTACCGTGTGTATGCCCCATCTGACTTTTTCCGTCGGAAATTCCGACGGACTTAGAAAGAGAACATGTTTTTTTTTTCCCGACGGAAAGTCCGTTGGCCAGAAAGGGATCACTTTGACTCTGTTGACCAGAGAGGAATCACTTAGAGTCCGTTGGCCAGAAAGGGATCACTTTGACTTTGTTGACCAGAGAAGAATCACTTTGAGTCTGTTGGCCAGAAAGGGATCACTTTGACTTTGATGACCAGAGAGGAATTAGTTAGAGTCCGTTGGCCAGAAAGCGATCACTTTGATTCTGTTGACCAGAGAGGAATCACTTAGAGTCCATTGGCCAGAAAGGGATCACTTTGACTCTGTTGACCAGAGAGGAATCATAGTTAGCAAGAGGTGAATCATGTACCTTTGGAATGTACAACATCACATCACACAGATCAGTACAAGAAGTGATGTTTTGGCAGAAAAGACTTAGCTTTTAATCCTCTGCCAGGAGCTCTACATCCCAGCAATTTTTCTCCTCCAGTTTATGGAAAATGGAGCAAAGTGGGGCTACCAATCAAGTTTTATTTTTCAGTTTTCAAGAAAAGATTAAGTTAGATTTGTTACTGTGGGCTACAGTTCCCCTTTTATTTCTTTGCTTTGCTCTACTTTCTGTAGATCAGAGTTCATTGGGTTAATTTAGAGGAACAGTAGGATAGGAAACTAACGGCCTGCAGTTTTCTTATTTGTTTGATCAGCCAGATTAATACAAACAGAAGCTTAATTGCAGAAACAGAACAGGCCATGTGATGGTAATAATGTCTTCCAATTTTTATGGCAGAAGAGACTTTGCATTTCTCTTTTGTTAAAAAAAACTCTACCACCTATCAGTTTTTTCTTTCAATTTATGAAAAGTGTAGTGGATTGGGTCTACAAATATGGCTTCATATTTTAGTCCCTGGGAGAATAAAATATGAAAATGGATTTGTCACTGTGAACTACAGCTTCACTTGTATTTCTTCACTTTGCTCTGTCTATGAAGGTTCTCATTTCTCCAGGTCATGGTATAGCTAATAGCACTCACAGTCAACTGGACATAATGTAATGTTGAAGACATTTTATTGCTTATCCAAGCCACTACTTCAGTTCTGTAAAGTGTCAGGAACATATCTCAGCATATACCGTATATCAACAGAGGTAGTATAGACACCTTAATCCAGTTTTTTTTTGTCCAGTGCAGTTCCCGCACCCCCAAGACTGAATGTATGTAATAGTAAGGGGTGCTGAAGGGTATACTGATACTGGCTGGTAGGTTATCTGTTGTAAACAGGGTAATCTATTGTTGCAGGGGGTCTATTGCTGCTGGGAGGGATCTACTGTTGAGGGAGGGGGTCTACTAATGCTGACTGCTGGAAGATCTACTGTTGCTGGTGGGGGTCTGTTGTTGCTTGGTGGATTTATTGTTGAAGGAGGGTCTATTGTTGCTTGCAGGCACTCAATCTCTGCTGCTCTGATTACAGAACAAACCAAACTAAATTTACTTAGCATCCTATACTAGAAGGGTGCTACTTTCACCCCCCCCCCACTAAAAAAATAGGCCCTGTCCTTATGGTCTGGGATATAAAAATAGATCTTGTCACCAAGAGCGGAGTATCCCACAATGATAGGGATGGGGAGAAGGGAGGATAAACAGAGTAACAAAATATGTATATGTGGCATTCCACATAGTAAAGTTCAAAGTGCAAATTTTGGGTGCAGAACTTTTGTACAACATATTGGGATACTGGCACCAGGCCAATAAGCTGCCACTCGGCGACAGTACTCTTGCAGCAAACATACACATAAATATTTATGTACACGTCTATATCCTATCCAGGTAGAGCCTTACCTCTAGCTAAAAATAGTGCACACAGTTAGAGCAAATAAATGTTGATTGAAGACATTCTCAAAGGAAATGCTCTGTAAAGCAATCAATCAGGCCAATAAATCAGCAGAGGCAATATCAGAGGGGTGAAGCACCATCTCCGCAGAGATGATCCGCCACAACAGTATCAGCAGCATTTACTCTTATGTTTGTTAGACTAAATGTCCATAAAAATCCATAATTCAAACCATCAATAAATGTATCTAAATAAACTTAGATATATATACAGTATATAAAAGGCATGAGTAATAACCTTGACCCGTAGTCAGTTTTCCAGAGCTCTGGAATAAATCAAAGAGTGATACATCCTATCTAAACTAACCCTAACTAATTACTAACATATTTACATCCTGCATGGCAATAATAATTCCCTGATCAGAGATCAAATATGTCATGCAATGTTATTTATACAAAGTCATTTATTTACACAAAGGTCCTGGCTTTGTAGAACCCAAAGTCCAATGGGCTAAAAGTTTAAAAGAAACTGACAAAAAAAAAGAACTGAAAGTTTTCCCAGCAACTGACAGAAAAATAAACATTCAGACGACAGAAAACTGGAGGAGAAGTTTCCCCCTCCTCCTGGCGGAATCAAAGCAGCAACACAGTGTGGCCCATTCTTCTCTGATTGCCTCCTGCCTTAGGCAACAGTTCAGTTTATTTTGCTTTGCATTTTCTTAAAGGATGGCAAAGTTATTATAGTGGTAGTCATCCCCAAAAGACAATATGCCCAGCCTTTACTTACAGAAAGGATTTTGCACAGAGTGCCCGATCCTCCTCTTCTGGGGACCCCCATGGTGTTCCTGGCTCCTCCTCTTCTCGAGTGCCCCCAGGGAGAGCCGCTCTCCTTGGGGCACCTGTGCGGACACACTCCTGTTACAACCCAATTAATACTCTCGTCCAATCTTGTCTGTTTGACCTACAGTATAATGGCATTATATGTCCATTAAAGTATGATGTAAAGAAAGTATGTATTTGGCATTTTGCACAGTTGAGTAGGGACTGGCCAGAATGGAATCACTTTAACACAGTTGGCAAGAGAGGAATCACTTTGACCGAGTTGGCAAGAGAGGAATCACTTTGACACAGTTGGCCAGAAAGGAATCATTTTAACACAACTGGCCAGAGGAATCACTTTCACACAGTTAGCCAGAGAGGGATCACTTTGATACAGTTGGCCAGAGAGGAATCACTTTGACACAGAGATAGATTTCTTTGACACCATTGGCCGGAGAGGAATTGCTATGACACAGTTGACTAAAGGGGAATCACTCTGACACAGTTGGTCAGAGAGAGATTGCTTTGATACAGTTGGCCAGAGAGGGATCACTTTGACATGGCTGACCAGAAGGGGATCACTTTGACACAGCTGGCCAGAGAGGAATCACTTTGACATGGCTGACCAGAAGGGGATCACTTTGATACAGCTGGCCAGAGAGGAATCACTTTGACATGGCTGACCAGAAGGGGATCACTTTGACACAGCTGGCCAGAGAGGAATCACTCTGACACAGCTGGCCAGAGAGGAATCACTTTGACATGGCTGACCAGAAGGGGATCACTTTGACGCAGTTGGCCAGAGAGGGATCCAAACAGTGAGCGGGTGAGAGAAGGAGGAGGAATCAATGCAGTGACTCTTGAATTGTGTGTGTACATTTTAGCTTAAAAAATTGAGCTCTGTAAAAATTGGGAGGTATATGAACCCTGCATCTCTGAAGGAGGGCATTTTGGGAGGTAAGGGTGTATGACCACATCCTACCTACCCACATGAAATACATATCGTATGTAGCGGCCTCACCCCATCTCTTTTGTCTAGAGGTATGTCACACGACAGGGTGAGATGCGCTACCGCCCATGTCCTCCCCATAGCTGTGGGTAAGGTGAAGGCCAGTATCAGTATCTTTCCTCGGGCCAATGTGTCTTAGTTATGAAACTCAGTCCTGCTGTGCTGACACCTTCCCTTGCTCCCATTAACCAGAGTCCACACACCGATCACAGTCCAACTCTTGTTTTATTGCAAGCTCCACAATAAACAGTGCTTCAGTAGCCAACTGGTTGGAACTTTATAACAGCCTGATACGGTGGGATGAGTAGGTCGAGGCACTATCCTGATTTCAATCTAAACCACTGTGGTTTCACCAGCGGTTATCATAGCCTTGATTCGTAAAGAACGTAGAACTTGTGAGTCTCTACCAGCAACTCAAGAGAACATATTTAGGAGTACCTTCGCTTCGCTGTGGCCCTTATCAGGGGAAGATGTCCCTCCAAGGGAGTTACCGGAGGCCCATCCGTCACCGGGTTGATGGTGCTCCGGACTCTCTGGATGGGTGACCTCGCCGGCCTCCTAGCCTCAGATGCGGGCCCCGTCCACCTCAGGGACCCTCGGATCACTTCGCCCTTGCGGGACCCAGTCGAAGTCACTGGCCCCCAGGCCTCCGATGTAGTACCTCACCCCAGGCTGAAGGTGCCTGGGATGGACTCCAACTCCATCCCGGCCAGGCCTAGGGCGCCTGGGCCGGGACTGCGAACCGCCCGCACCCAGGCCTAAGGTGCCTGGGTGCGTGAAGAGAAGATCCTGAAGACCTCGTGGTGAGGGCGTCTCCCCCTTTTATCTCCTCCCATCGACACCACGGCAGGTTCCCCGCCCTTGCCGTACCATCTCCGGAAAGGGACAAAAAGGGTAGCACTGTGGCAGTGATTCTACCTTGAGCCTGCGGGTACCCCGCCACCCACAGGCCAAGGAGAATAATACACCACCCAATCCTCCACGAATATAAAGGGGTCCAAACCCTCTCATAATTTACACACCTGGGTCATACTACCACTCAGTTGTATTCCAACTAAATTTAAAGACCCCGCTACACACTCCCCCTGTGATTTGACGCTGGTCCCCAGCGTCTGGTGCAAACCCATGTCTCCCATGGAGTGGTGACATAAGCCTGGCCCCAGAGGCTATCCCTAAAAATTTTAATCCTGTTAGTGCCAAGACCTGCTCAAGGGAAAGGGAAATATACCACAATAAAACTTTTCCATAAAACCATCTAAACATGTACACATATACAATCCCTCCCATTACTGCCTGAGAACCACCCCATACTCAGTAGTCTTGACAGATGAATCTCCTGCAGGAGGGAAACAAAAAGAAAACACAACATCCTAACATTTTGTGTTGACTTGAAACGAATGAGTCTATCAGCCGAGAAACCCATTCGCTTCAATGAGCAAAGTAATGCAAGTGTAAAATTACAACAGCCGTTGCGCAACACTGCCACCTGGTGACAGTGCCGCGGAAATGACACTTGGTGAAGTCTTCATTCTTCCTGCGTCCCTACTCTGATTCTACCCCCAAAGTCTCTGTCTTTGATTTATGAAAGAAGAGAGAACAAAGCAAAAAAAAACCTGCTCTCATTCCTCCAAAGAGTAGAAAAAAACAAACCCAAAATAAAAAACCAGGGTACAGTTCAGATGTTCCGGCAAGGACATTTCCAGAAACTGCAGGGAAAACAAATGAGTTTACGTGCTTATCGAAAACCTCAATCGAATAGTTGACGTCCTCTTTATCCTTCCGGCAGATACGCACCTTGTCCGCATAAATGTGGCGCCCCAACATCCAGTCTGCTCGGCAGTCTTTGAACTTTTTGGACACTGATGGCGAACAGGACAGATATCGCCGGGCATGAGGCACTTTGAGTTTTTCCCAAACAAATTCGTCATACCACCTCTGTCGCAGGACTTCCACTTCATAAAGTAAGTCCCGAGGCAAGTAGGGATATTCCCATCCGTACTCACGGGCGACTCTCTGGGATAAAAGTCGTTGCAATCTGGCCAAAGGAGGCATGACATCCCGCTCACCTTCTCCTGGCTGGACGATGGCCTCCGGGTGCCGAGGTACTTTCACTACCTCTGATGGCTTTGCTCTCGGAGCTCGCAATGAAGTGCGCTGCATCCCCGCCACCAAAACGGGTGATGTTGTGGAATGTGGAAGGTTGGCCGGAGGACTAGACTTCCTCGTAAGCTCCGGGGCCTGCACCCGGGGCGTGCTGTCTCCTATAGACATAGGGGAATCCTGTGATTCACGTAGCACGGATAACGGGCGTTTGTCCCAGCCCTTCTGGTGAAACAGTTCATCTATTTCACCGTCATCTCCGCAGTCTGACAGCGATTCTAGGTCGGAGGTGTCATACATCTCGGCGGGAAGGTAGTCTCTAGTAGACGTGGAACTACCCTCCCTTGTGGGCTCCACCGACTGTGGACTCCCGACACCTCCAACCACCACCACAGTCCCAGCCCCTGGCTCACCTGGAACTTTTGAAGCACTGGGATGTCCAGGACTCTTCCAACCGGATCCATCCAGGCCCGGCAAGCGACGGGGTGAAGCTCTTCCATGACCATAGGAGGCCTGCACTAGGCCAACTTTCCTCTTCGGAGGTGGGAGCAGGGAATCTGTGGTGACCGAAGCAGCATCCTCGGATTTTTCCTTCTCAGTCTCTGGTTGGGCAGTCACGTCGCCCTGGTCAGTGCGTACGGGGACCTCCGCAAAGGCCTGGATCTCCCCTTCCGGAGTAGCGGTACCTGTGAGGCTGTTGAGGCGAAGGGCCCGGGGCCTTACTGTGGATGGTTCCACCTCGAACAGGAATTCTTTACACGCCTCACAACGCCCGAATGGCTTCAGCTGGACCACCAGTCCCGAGCATCCTGGACAGATCACGCCAAGGGCCTCTGTGTCTCTGCATGAGTACAGAGCCAACTGTCCTCGGGGCCTGAGTCTTATCCCCGTGTCTGTAAGGGGAGCAGCAAAAGCAGTCATCTTCGTGGGGTAGGGAACCGGAATCCACGGGGAGCTTGAGGCCATCCCAACTATCTGCTGCTCCATCACGCACTGACCACCCCCCGGAGTCTCCACGTGTATCTCCTCACATGGCCAGACTCCTCCCACGACTTGCACGTTTTCGCGGGCTTCCACCAGCCTCCGCCCACGAATTGCGCAGTCACGGGGTGCCTCATGGCGCAGTGCAGCAAAAGCCCCCACATGTAGTACTTCACACGGCTGGACTCCTCCCTCTTCTCGCTCCTCTGCATGGGCCTTTCCCATCTTAGGGTCATTTCCACGACTTTGAGCAGGGACGCACTTTGGCCAATCACATGGCCGACCCGCTCGGAACTCCTCCGGGCAGCAAAGTCCAGACACAGCCATTCTTTCACTACCTCTGATGGCAGGGCTGGCCCAAGACATTGTGCTGCCTGGGCCCAAGAATGAAATGCTGCCCCCCCCAAAAAAAATAATCCTATGCCCATCCAGCAAAGAGACGTTTCCATAAAGCAAAGAGACAGCCCAATATATTCAGCAAGAGACATCCCATATATTCAGCAAAGAGACATGCCCCTTCTAGGGTGACCACGCATTTTGCAGGTCTGTCCCGTGCACATTCATTCCAGGACAAAACAGTGTCCCGGAATGAAACTGACACAGCCACCCCCCTAGGCCAATCTGATGCCCCCAAAAAAGGCTGCCACATCACCTCTTTACTCACTGACAGTACTTGTCCTGGCCGGGAATGCCTGGAGGAGCACAATCCCCGCCCCCTGCATGTGATTGGAGAAATCATAAATCCCACCTCTTGTGTCCAATCACTGTGCTGTGATTCGTTACAGAACAAGCTGATGTTTGGGAAGGGGGGGGGGTGTCCGTGAATAGTAGTTTAAAAATGTGGTCACCCTAGCTCCTTCCTGCAAAGAGTATTGTGTAGCACCACAAAAGCTCCCCCCTTTCTCTCCACTGCCACCGACCAGCTACACTCTGATCCCAGCTCAGTAATGCAACATGCTGCAACAACAGCGCTGCATTGACCACATTTCCAAACTGCCATTCAGGGATACCGCCCTTCCTTCCCAAAAAAAGATGGGGGGGGGGTGTAGTCTCGCTGACAGGGAATTTGGCAGCGGGTGATTTGTCGGGCGAATGGCTGGTGTTAGCACTTAAATCATCCTAACATTATGATCGATATGGTGTCAGGATGATCAAATCACATTATTTCTATTACTACATTGTAATATATAATGAAATAGTTTAACTCACCATAATGCAGAATCAGTGGGAACCCTGAGCTTGTCGTTTGCCACCGTTGCCTGCCACCAGATGCAGCTGTGCCACTTGCCACCCATAGCCTGCCACAACATGCAGCCTGTCACTTGTCACCAATGCCTGTCACCAGATGCAGCCTGTCACTTGTTACCAATGCCTGTCACCAGATGCAGCCTGTCACTTGTCACCAATGCCTGTCACCAGATGCAGCCTGTCACTTGTCACCAATGCCTGTCACCAGATGCAGCCTGTCACTTGTCACCAATGCCTGTCACCAGATGCAGCCTGTCACTTGCCACCAATGCCTGTCACCAGATGCAGCCTGTCACTTGTCACCAATGCCTGTCACCAGATGCAGCCTGTCACTTGTCACCAATGCCTGTCACCAGATGCAGGCTGTCACTTGTTACCAATGTCTGTCACCAGATGCAGCCTGTCACTTGTTACCAATGCCTGTCACCAGATGCAGCCTGTCACTTGTCACCAATGCCTGTCACCAGATGCAGCCTGTCACTTGTCACCATTGCCTGTCACCAGATGCAGCCTGTCACTTGTCACCAATGCCTGTCACCAGATGCAGCCTGTCACTTGTTACCAATGCCTGTCACCAGATGCAGCCTGTCACTTGTTACCAATGCCTGTCACCAGATGCAGCCTGTCACTTGTCACCAATGCCTGTCACCAGATGCAGCCTGTCACTTGTCACCGATGCCTGTCACCAGATGCAGCCTGTCACTTGTCACTGATGCCTGTCAACAGATGCAGCCTGTCACTTGTCACCATTGCCTGTCACCAGATGCAGCCTGTCACTTGTCACCGATGCCTGTCACCAGATGCAGCCTGTCACTTGTCACCGATGCCTGTCACCAGATGCAGCCTGTCACTTGTCACCATTGCCTGTCACCAGATGCAGCCTGTCACTTGTCACTGATGCCTGTCAACAGATGCAGCCTGTCACTTGTCACCATTGCCTGTCACCAGATGCAGCCTGTCACTTGTCACCATTGCCTGTCACCAGATGCAGCCTGTCACTTGTCACTGATGCCTGTCAACAGATGCAGCCTGTCACTTGTCACCATTGCCTGTCACCAGATGCAGCCTGTCACTTGTCACCATTGCCTGTCACCAGATGCAGCCTGTCACTTGTCACTGATGCCTGTCAACAGATGCAGCCTGTCACTTGTCACCAATGTCTGTCACCAGATGCAACGTGTCACTTGTCACCATTGCCTGTCACCAGATGCAGCCTGTCACTTGTCACCATTGCCTGTCACCAGATGCAGCCTGTCACTTGTCACTGATGCCTGTCAACAGATGCAGCCTGTCACTTGTCACCAATGTCTGTCACCAGATGCAACGTGTCACTTGTCACCAATGCCTGTCACCAGATGCAGCCTGTCACTTGTCACCATTGACTGTCACCAGATGCAGCCTGTCACTTGTCACCAATGCCTGTCACCAGATGCAGCCTGTCACTTGTCACCATTGACTGTCACCAGATGCAGCCTGTCACTTGTCACCATTGACTGTCACCAGATGCAGCCTGTCACTTGTCACCATTGCTTGTCACCAGATGCAGCCTGTCACTTGTCACCAATGCCTGTCACCAGATGCAGCCTGTCACTTGTCACCAATGTCTGTCACCAGATGCAGCGTGTCACTTGTCACCAATGCCTGTCACCAGATGCAGCCTTTCACTTGTCACCATTGACTGTCACCAGATGCAGCCTGTCACTTGTTACCAATGCCTGTCACCAGATGAAGCCTGTTACTTGTCACCAATGCCTGTCACTTGTCACTGATGCCTGTCACCAGATGCAGCCTGTCACCAGATGCAGCCTGTCACTTGTCACCGATGCCTGTCACCAGATGCAGCCTGTCACTTGTCACTGATGCCTGTCAACAGATGCAGCCTGTCACTTGTCACCATTGCCTGTCACCAGATGCAGCCTGTCACTTGTCACTGATGCCTGTCAACAGATGCAGCCTGTCACTTGTCACCAGATGCAGCCTGTCACTTGTCACCATTGCCTGTCACCAGATGCAGTCTGTCACTTGTCACTGATGCCTGTCACCAGATGCAGCCTGTCACTTGTCACCATTGCCTGTCACCAGATGCAGCCTGTCACTTGTCACCATTGCCTGTCACCAGATGCAGCCTGTCACTTGTCACCATTGCCTGTCACCAGATGCAGCCTGTCACTTGTCACTGATGCCTGTCAACAGATGCAGCCTGTCACTTGTCACCAATGCCTGTCACCAGATGCAGCCTGTCACTTGTCACCGATGCCTGTCACCAGATGCAGCTTGTCACTTGTCACTGATGCCTGTCAACAGATGCAGCCTGTCACTTGTCACCATTGCCTGTCACCAGATGTAGCCTGTCACTTGTCACCGATGCCTGTCACCAGATGCAGCCTGTCACTTGTCACCATTGCCTGTCACCAGATGCAGCCTGTCACTTGTCACTGATGCCTGTCAACAGATGCAGCCTGTCACTTGTCACCATTGCCTGTCACCAGATGCAGCCTGTCACTTGTTACCATTGCCTGTCACCAGATGCAGCCTGTCACTTGTCACCGATGCCTGTCACCAGATGCAGCCTGTCACTTGTCACCGATGCCTGTCACCAGATGCAGCCTGTCACTTGTCACCAGATGCAGCCTGTCACTTGTTACCATTGCCTGTCACCAGATGCAGCGTGTCACTTGTCACCGATGCCTGTCACCAGATGCAGCCTGTCACTTGTCACCGATGCCTGTCACCAGATGCAGCCTGCCACTTGTCACCGATGCCTGTCACCAGATGCAGCCTGACACTTGTCACTGATGCCTGTCACCAGATGCAGCCTGTCACTCAGCCTGGCTCTCTCTCCCTCCCCTTCAGATGGGCATGCTGGGGGCTGCAGTTTCCCCCCTAGAATTGCAATGGGCCAGCCATTTGCACTACATATCCCATAATCCTCTTTTCTCCTTTTAAGTTTTTTTCCCTGGCCAATGGGAGGAAAAGGGGGAAGAAACATAGCGGTGGCTGTCCAAGGAACAGCAGCATGAGGAGGAGAAGGAGGGGGGAGAAGAGCCCGCAGCTGCTCTCTCTCCACACACACAGCCGCTCCGATCTCATGCTGTTACATACAGCGAGGAGGTGGGTGGAGCTAGCGGAGGAGGAGGAAGTGAAATACTCTCTGCAATGTATGATGGGCCTCTCTCTCCTTACGTCACTGGTTGCTAGACACAAAGCGGTCCGCGGCTAGCAACCAGTTTGGGCAGTGAAGCAGGGGCCGCTGGAGAGACCCTTGAAGTGGTTCTTGCCACTGCGGCCAGTGACAGCAGCGCCGGCGATGCAGTACAGTATGACACTGCACACTAGATGGAGGGAAACCCAGGTCCTCAGGCAGTGCGCCCCTGTTGCCGCCCCTCTTAAAGTGCCGCCTGGGACCATGGTCCCATCAGGTCCCATGGTAGGGCCGGCCCTGTCTGATGGCTTTGCTCTCGGTGCTCGCAATGAAGTGCGCTGCATCCCCGCCACCAAAACGGGTGATGTTGTGGAATGTGGAAGGTTGGCCGGAGGACTAGACTTCCTCGTAAGCTCCGGGGCCTGCACCCGGGGCGTGCTGTCTCCTATAGACATAAGGGAATCCTGTGATTCACGTAGCACGGATAACGGGCGTTTGTCCCAGCCCTTCTGGTGAAACAGTTCATCTATTTCACCGTCATCTCCGCAGTCTGACAGCGATTCTAGGTCGGAGGTGTCATACATCTCGGCGGGAAGGTAGTCTCTAGTAGACGTGGAACTACCCTCCCTTGTGGGCTCCACCGACTGTGCACTCCCGACACCTCCAACCACCACCACAGTCCCAGCCCCTGGCTCACCTGGAACTTTTGAAGCACTGGGATGTCCAGGACTCTTCCAACCGGATCCATCCAGGCCCGGCAAGCGACGGGGTGAAGCTCTTCCATGACCATAGGAGGCCTGCACTAGGCCAACTTTCCTCTTCGGAGGTGGGAGCAGGGAATCTGTGGTGACCGAAGCAGCATCCTCGGATTTTTCCTTCTCAGTCTCTGGTTGGGCAGTCATGTCGCCCTGGTCAGTGCGTACGGGGACCTCCGCAAAGGCCTGGATCTCCCCTTCCGGAGTAGCGGTACCTGTGAGGCTGTTGAGGCGAAGGGCCCGGGGCCTTACTGTGGATGGTTCCACCTCGAACAGGAATTCTTTACACGCCTCACAACGCCCGAATGGCTTCAGCTGGACCACCAGTCCCGAGCATCCGGGACAGATCACGCCAAGGGCCTCTGTGTCTCTGCATGAGTACAGAGCCAACTGTCCTCGGGGCCTGAGTCTTATCCCCGTGTCTGTAAGGGGAGCAGCAAAAGCAGTCACCTTCGTGGGGTAGGGAACCGGAATCCACGGGGAGCTTGAGGCCATCCCAACTATCTGCTGCTCCATCACGCACTGACCACGCGCCGGAGTCTCCACGTGTATCTCCTCACATGGCCAGACTCCTCCCACGACTTGCACGTTTTCGCGGGCTTCCACCAGCCTCCGCCCACGAATTGCGCAGTCACGGGGTGCCTCATGGCGCAGTGCAGCAAAAGCCCCCACATGTAGTAATTCACACGGCTGGACTCCTCCCTCTTCTCGCTCCTCTGCATGGGCCTTTCCCGTCTTAGGGTCATTTCCACGACTTTGAGCAGGGACGCACTTTGGCCAATCACATGGCCGACCCGCTCGGAACTCCTCCGGGCAGCAAAGTCCAGACACAGCCATTCCAAATTTCAAAGTCAATACACATTTCATCCCGGACTTGCGAGCCCCCACGTGTAGCGGCCTCACCCCATCTCTTTTGTCTAGAGGTATGTCACACGACAGGGTGAGATGCGCTACCGCCCATGTCCTCCCCATAGCTGTGGGTAAGGTGAAGGCCAGTATCAGTATCTTTCCTCGGGCCAATGTGTCTTAGTTATGAAACTCAGTCCTGCTGTGCTAACACCTTCCCTTGCTCCCATTAACCAGAGTCCACACACCGATCACAGTCCAACTCTTGTTTTATTGCAAGCTCCACAATAAACAGTGCTTCAGTAGCCAACTGGTTGGAACTTTATAACAGCCTGATACGGTGGGATAAGCAGGTCGAGGCACTATCCTGATTTCAATCTAAACCACTGTGGTTTCACCAGCGGTTATCATAGCCTTGATTCGTAAAGAACGTAGAACTTGTGAGTCTCTACCAGCAACTCAAGAGAACATATTTAGGAGTACCTTCGCTTCGCTGTGGCCCTTATCAGGGGAAGATGTCCCTCCAAGGGAGTTACCGGAGGCCCATCCATCACCGGGTTGATGCTGCTCCGGACTCTCCGGATGGGTGACCTCCCCGGCCTCCTAGCCTCAGATGTGGGCCCCGTCCACCTCAGGGACCCTCGGATCACTTCGCCCTTGCGGGACCCAGTCGAAGTCACTGGCCCCCAGGCCTCTGATGTAGTACCTCACCCCAGGCTGAAGGTGCCTGGGATGGACTCCAACTCCATCCCGGCCAGGCCTAGGGCGCCTGGGCCGGGACTGCGAACCGCCCGCACCCAGGCCTAAGGTGCCTGGGTGCGTGAAGAGAAGATCCTGAAGACCTCGTGGTGAGGGCGTCTCCCCCTTTTATCTCCTCCCATCGACACCACGGCAGGTTCCCCGCCCTTGCCGTACCATCTCCGGAAAGGGACAAAAAGGGTAGCACTGTGGCAGTGATTCTACCTTGAGCCTGCGGGTACCCCGCCACCCACAGGCCAAGGAGAATAATACACCACCCAATCCTCCACGAATATAAAGGGGTCCAAACCCTCTCATAATTTACACACCTGGGTCATACTACCACTCAGGTGTATTCCAACTAAATTTAAAGACCCCGCTACACACTCCCCCTGTGATTTGACGCTGGTCCCCAGCGTCTGGTGCAAACCCATGTCTCCCATGGAGTGGTGACATAAGCCTGGCCCCAGAGGCTATCCCTAAAAATTTAAATCATGTTAGTGCCAAGACCTGCTCAAGGGAAAGGGAAATATACCACAATAAAACTTTTCCATAAAACCATCTAAACATGTACACATATACAATCCCTCCCATTACTGCCTAAGAACCACCCCATACTCAGTAGTCTTGACGGATGAATCTCCTGCAGGAGGGAAGCAAAAAGAAAACACAACATCCTAACATTTTGTGTTGACTTGAAACGAATGAGTCTATCAGCCGAGAAACCCATTCGCTTCAATGAGCAAAGTAATGCAAGTGTAAAATTACAACAGCCGTTGCGCAACACTGCCACCTGGTGACAGTGCCGCGGTAATGACACTTGGTAAAGTCTTCATTCTTCCTGCGTCCCTACTCTGATTCTACCCCCAAAGTCTCTGTCTTTGATTTATGAAAGAAGAGAGAACAAACCAAAAAAAAAACTGCTCTCATTCCTCCAAAGAGTAGAAAAAAACAAACCCAAAATAAAAAACCAGGGTACAGTTCAGATGTTCCGGCAAGGACATTTCCAGAAACTGCAGGGAAAACAAATGAGTTTAGGTGCTTATCGAAAACCTCAATCGAATAGTTGACGTCCTCTTTATCCTTCCGGCAGATACGCACCTTGTCTGCATAAATGTGGCGCCCCAACATCCAGTCTGCTCGGCAGTCTTTGAACTTTTTGGACACTGATGGCGAACAGGACAGATATCGCCGGGCATAAGGCACTTTGAGTTTTTCCCAAACAAATTCGTCATACCACCTCTGTCGCAGGACTTCCACTTCATAAAGTAAGTGTCAGGGACGTGCTGGGCTTGAACCTGGGACCTCTTCTGTGTCTGGCATTGACTCTTCCAGCGGAGCTATCTGAGATGCTGGACAGTTCCCTGCCTGATCTGCTGGATAACCTATCTGATCCATTAGACTACTCTGCTTGGTGTCTGATTACTGTTGAACTCTGAACCCCTTGCTCCTCCCATGTACTTCCTATAAAAGACATTCCAGAGATGTTGCCCCTTGTGGTTTGATCTGCTTCTGTTCCCTGAGTTCCTGATTCTGTGCTTGTATCCTGTTCCTGTGTTTGACCCGGCTTCCTGACCACGCTTCTGTCTCCAGTCCTGACCTCGGCTCGTTTGACCCTGCTCAGTTATCTGCCAGTCTGCCTGTTGCCAAGATTCGGCCTGGACTTTGACTACTCTCTGCCTGCCACTTGTGATGTTTACCTTGATGTGTATGACCCGGCTTGTCTGACTCTGCAAACCTGCACCAGCTTACCTGCATCCTCTGCTCTGCAAGCTGCACACGCTGACCTGCATCCTTTGCAATGCAAACCTGCACCTGCTGACCTGCATCCCTGCTCTGCAAACCTGCACCTGCTGACCTGCATCCCTGCTCTGCAAACCTGCACCTGCTGACCTGCATCCCTGCTCTGCTGACCTGCATCCCTGCTCTGCAAACCGGCACCTGCTGACCTGCATCCTCTGCTCTGCAAGCTGAACCTGCTGACCTGCATCCGCTGCTTCCGGAACCAGCCGTTCCAGTCTCCACTCGGCTCCACCACTCCAAGCAGTGAGGATCAGACAGGCACCCTTACCTCACCGTGCTCTTACCACCACTGTCCCCACTCCAGTGGTCTCCGAGCCGGGGTTGTACGGGAGGTCCCTCTCTGCACGTCAGGCTCACACCTAAGGTACGTTACAGTATCAAACCGCCATGCCTGAGCCTGCAGGAGATACCTTGCCTATGGACAATGTCTATCAACACCTTACAGCTCTCACTCAGATCGTGAAGTCTCTGCAGGGCAGCCATGTCCGAATGGATAAGCAGACACAAACTCAAGCCACCTCTGCAGATTCACCTCCAACCCCAACTTCCTCTATTGGAATGTTACCATCTCCTGAGCCCAGGGTCCCTGTTCCTGAGAAGTTTTTCGGGGATCGGAGTAAATTCCGTGCGTTTCGCAACGCATGTGAACTTTACTTTTCGTTGCTACCTCTGACTTTTTCATCTGAAGCCACCAAGGTGGGCTTCGTTATCGCTTTGCTGCAGGGGGAACCTCAAGCTTGGGCCCATCACCTACTTGAAGTCCGCCATGTAGTTCTAGACTCTCTGCCCTCTTTTCTTGATGCCATGGCCCGACTTTATGACAATCCACAGCGGACTTCTACTGCCGAGGCTGCTCTCCATGCGCTCCAGCAAGGCCGCCGAGCGGTCGAGGACTATGTGACTGATTTCAGACACTGGAGCACGGATACCCAGTGGAATGAGGGGGCTCTGCGGCATCAGTTCCGTCTTGGTCTCTCTGAAAGCCTGAAGGATGAGTTAGCACGGGTCGGTGTTCCTGATGTTCTAGAGACTTTAATTAATTTGTTTATCCAGATAGACCGACGACTCCGGGAGCGCAGAGCAGAAAGGTCTACCCAACAGCTCCGCCCAGCTTGGATGCTACCCCGGATACGAGCCCCTGTGTACCCTGCCAGTGCCAGTACGGTTCCAACTGAACCCTCATACCTCAACCAGACCATCAAGCCAGGGCAGCTTGGACTAATGAAACATTCCCTATCGGCCAAGGAACGACTTCGTCGGCTGCAGAATTATCTATGCCTGTATTGCGGTGAACCCGGTCATTATGTCTCTTCTTGTCCTGCTAAGCTGCGCAAGGTCCTGGCTACCTCTTCTCCCAACTACTCACCTCCGTCTACCAATGCTACTCACCTGGCTCTTCCTATCTCTTTCCAACTACCAGGGAGGACAATACCAGTAACTGCAATAATCGACTCAGGGGCATGTAGTTGTTTTGTCGATCTAGACTTTGCAGCACAACAACACATCCCACTCCAACCTAAGACTCAGGGACTTTCCATTTTCCTGGCAGATGGGTCTCGCATCAAGTCCGGAGTAGTGACCCAGGAGACCTCTCCTTTGCCTGTGATCACCTCCATGGACCATAAGGAACTATTGACTTTGGATGCTATTGCATCTCCCATGTTTCCAGTTATACTGGGTCTACCCTGGCTTCAGGCACACAATCCACAGATTGATTGGGGAACCGGAAGTATTAAGTTCCAGTCACCATACTGTCAACGCCACTGCATGCTTCCACGTCCCAGCACCTTGGGGCCTCTGTTATGCCTGGATTCAGATCCAGAGATACGAGCTTCCGTACCCAAACAATATCATGAGTTCCTGGACGTCTTCAGCAAACGAGGGGCCGAAGTCCTCCCGCCTCATCGTCCTTACGATTGTCCAATCGAGCTTCTTCCCGGTGCTGAGATTCCTTTCGGACGGATCTTCCACCTATCTGAACGGGAGCTTGAGGTACTGAAAGAATACGTTGATGAGAACCTTAAGAGGGGTTTCATCCGTCCTTCCACTTCTCCAGCAGGGGCAGGAATCTTCTTTGTGGAGAAAAAAGACCATTCTCTTCGGCCCTGTGTAGATTACCGGGAATTAAATAAAATCACGGTCAAGAACCGGTACCCTCTGCCTCTGGTACCTGAACTTTTTCAAAGACTCAGGACTTCCTCTGTGTTTACCAAATTAGACCTGCGGGGGGCGTACAACCTGGTACGCATCCGAGCAGGGGATGAATGGAAGACTGCCTTTCGTACCAGGTTCGGCCATTACGAATACCTAGTAATGCCCTTCGGCCTATGTAACGCCCCTGCCACCTTTCAGCATCTAGTCAATGATGTTTTCAGAGACTGTCTGGACATTTATGTAGTTGTCTATCTTGATGATATTTTGATTTTTTCCTCCTCTCTTGAGCAGCACCGGAAACACGTCAAGAGTGTACTCTGTCGTCTCCGCCAGCATGGACTGTACGCAAAACCAGAAAAGTGTGAATTCGAGCGACAGAGTATCCAGTTCCTTGGCCTAGTGATCTCTACAGAGGGATTCAAGATGGACCCACAGAAGGTTTCAGCCATTCTGGATTGGCCTGCACCTTCAGATAAAAAGGGGGTGCAGCGCTTCGTTGGCTTTGCCAATTTTTATCGGAGGTTTATCAAGGGATTCTCTGCTATTATTTCCCCGATTACGCAGCTAACGAAGCAAAATGCTCGATTCCAGTGGACATCTGAAGCACAGGCTGCTTTCACAAACCTAAAAATACTTTTTACGTCTGCTCCTATCCTAAGTCATCCCGATCCTGCCCTACCGTATCTACTTGAGGTAGATGCCTCAGAGATAGCGGTAGGAGCTGTTATCTCCCAGCGCCAAGGTCTCAAGGACTTGATACACCCGGTAGCCTTCTTCTCCCGTAAGCTTACCCCATCCGAGAGGAATTATGATGTTGGAGACCGGGAGCTCCTGGCCATTAAATCTGCCCTTGAGGAGTGGAGGTACTTGTTGGAGGGAGCAGCGCATCCTATACTCATTTACACAGACCACAAGAACCTAGAGTATCTGAGCGCTGCCAAACGTCTGAGATCACGCCAGGCACGTTGGGCACTATTTTTCTCTAGGTTCTCGTTCCACATAACTTACCGGCCAGGCTCCAAGAACACCAAACCAGACGCTCTTTCCCGCATGTTTGATGATCCAAAAGAGGTGTCAGCTCCAGATACCATTCTATCGGAAGGCAACTTCTTACTTTTACAAACTAGCCTGATGTCTGTCTTGAAGCAAGCTTCTACAGGTGTGTCTGGTCCCTCTGAAATCACTCTGGTACCCAAGGACGGGTTACTTTGGAAGAATGACAAAATCTTTGTGCCAGAAGAAGTTCGAGTCACAGTGTTAAACTTGTGTCATGATCATCCCCTGGCAGGCCATTTCGGAATGCATAAAACCCTTGAACTGATTCAACGCACGTTTTGGTGGCCGGATCTTGAAAAAGACTGCAGGGAATATGTAGGTTCATGTGCCACCTGTATCCGTAGCAAGACCACTAGAAGCAAGGCCTGGGGTCTGCTCAGACCCTTACCAGTCCCTGACCGTCCCTGGAAAATGATTGCCATGGACTTCATAGTGGAACTCCCCCCGTCTGAAGGTTGCACAGCCATCTTTGTAGTGGTTGACCGTCTATCCAAGATGGCCCACTTCGTGCCTCTCAAAGGCACGCCCTCTGCCATGTAAACTGCCCAGGTCTTCATTAGGGAAGTAGTAAGGCTACATGGGGTCCCTGCGGACATCGTTTCGGATAGAGGGGTGCAGTTCACCTCTCGCTTTTGGAAGGCTTTGTGCAAGGTCCTGAAGATTGAGTTGTCCATGTCCTCGGCCTATCACCCCCAAACTAACGGGCAAACCGAAAGAACGAATCAGACGCTCGAACAGTACCTCAGATGCTTCACCACCTTCATTCAAGACGACTGGGTAGCTTTACTACTCTTGGCAGAGTTTGCCTTTAACAACGCCAGTCATTCGGCTACAGGTCAATCGCCATTTTTTGCCAACTACGGGTTTCACCCGACCTTCTTACCTGATCTCATCCCTGATTCAACAGTCCCAGCGGTCCAGAGTATTGTTGATTTCCTGACCCGTAACAGCAGGATATTGCAGGAAGCCATGACTAAGGCACAAGCAGCCAATAAAAGGATCTTTGACAGGAAAAGGAGAGGGGAATTATGCCTGCAACAGGGTGACCAAGTATGGTTATCGACCACCAACCTTAAGATGGCTTGCCCCGCAAGGAAACTGGCACCCAAGTTCATCGGTCCTTTCCCAGTAAAACGGAAATTAAACGAGGTCTCCTATGAACTTGCTTTACCGGAGTCGTTGAAGATTCACCCAGTCTTTCACGTTTCCTTGCTGAAACCCGCAGTGCCCGACCCGTTCCCAGACAGGGGATCGGGACCACCCAAGCCTGTAATCATTGACGGTGATGAGGAGTTCGAGGTGGAGGCCGTCTTGGACTGCCGAAGAAGAGGGAACCAGCTTCAATTCCTGATCAAGTGGAAGGGGTACGGTCTGGAGGAGAACTCCTGGGAACCCCAACAGAACATTCACGCCCGAGAGTTAATCCAGGCCTTTTTTCGCAGTCACCCCCAGAAAAGAGCTCTATTGGGCACCCGGAGGTTGCCCTTAAGGGGGGGGCACTGTCAGGGTTGTGCTGGGCTTGAACCTGGGACCTCTTCTGTGTCTGGCATTGACTCTTCCAGCGGAGCTATCTGAGACAGTGGCGTCACTAGGGTTGGTGTCACCTGGTGCGATAAAATTTGGTGTCACCCCCCCCCTCCCCCAGTTCATTGAGCCACCCGGGGCACTGAGCATTCTAACACATCAGCACAGCTCTCCCCCCGTGTAATCCCCCTAATGGAACCCCTGTGTAATTCCCCTAATGGAACCCCCCCTGTAATCCCCCTAATGTCACGTTCCCCCCCGTACAACCTCCCTAATGTAAGCCCCCTGCAATCCCCCTAATGTAATCCCCCTAATTTAACCCCCCCCAATGCAATCCCCTTAATGTAACCCCCCTGTTCATTCCCCCTAATGTAACCCCCTGTATTCCCCCTAATGTGACCCCCCCGTGCAATCCCCCTAATGTGACCCCCCCGTGCAATCCCCCTAATGTGACCCCCCCGTGCAATCCCCTAATGTAATCCCCTTAATGTAACACCCCTGTATTCCCCCTAATGTAACACCCCTGTGCAATCCCCTAATGTAATCCCCTTAATGTAACACCCCTGTATTCCCCCTAATGTAACATCCCTGTGCAATCCCCTAATGTAATCCCCTTAATGTAACACCCCTGTATTCCCCCTAATGTAACATCCCTGTGCAATCCCCTAATGTAATCCCCTTAATGTAACACCCCTGTATTCCCCCTAATGTAACATCCCTGTGCAATCCCCTAATGTAATCCCCTTAATGTAACCCCCCCCCGTGCAATCCCCCTAATGTGACCCCCCCGTGCAATCCCCCTAATGTGACCCCCCCGTGCAATCCCCCTAATGTAACCCCCCTGTGCAATCCCCTAATGTAACCCCCCTGTGCAATCCCCTAATGTAATCCCCCAATGTAATCCCCGTAATGTAACATCCCTGTGCAATCCCCTAATGTAATCCCCTTAATGTAACACCCCTGTAATCCCCTTAATGTAACCCCCCTGTGCAATCCCCTAATGTAATCCCCTTAATGTAACACCCCTGTATTCCCCCTAATGTAACATCCCTGTGCAATCCCCTAATGTAATCCCCTTAATGTAACACCCCCCGTGCAATCCCCCTAATGTGACCCCCCCGTGCAATCCCCCTAATGTGACCCCCCCGTGCAATCCCCCTAATGTGACCCCCCCGTGCAATCCCCCTAATGTAACCCCCCTGTGCAATCCCCTAATGTAATCCCCTTAATGTAACACCCCTGTATTCCCCCTAATGTAACCCCCCTGTGCAATCCCCTTAATGTAACCCCCCTGTATTCCTCCTAATGTAACCCCCCCTGTATTCATCCTAATGTAACCCCCCCTGCAATCTCCCTAATGTAACCCCCCCCCTATATCTCCTCTCTCCCTACAGTCACAGACCTCAGATCAGCGCGCTCTGTCCACATGGACGTTCCTCCTCCTGTTGTGAATATACTGTCAGTGTGGAGGAGGAGGAGACTAGGCTCCGTCGGTCTGAGGAATGTATTTGTTGTGAGCCGGCACCTCTCCCCACCTGCCTGAGCGTCAATAGGCGGATTGCAGTGCCGGGCGCTGTGCACTGGACTATGGCACTGTCTGCCTCGAGTCACAACACAATTCCTCCTCCCTCCCCGAACATTGCGGGGAGCGAAGGAGACACTGGAGTGCGCAGGGGAAGTAGGAAAAGGTGCCTCTCTCAATCCAGCGCCGTGATGGTGTCACCCCTCTGGCGGGTGTCACCCGGGTGCGACCCGCACCCCCCGCACCTGCCTTGCAACGCCAGTGATCTGAGATGCTGGACAGTTCCCTGCCTGATCTGCTGGATAACCTATCTGATCCATTAGACTACTCTGCTTGGTGTCTGATTACTGTTGAACTCTGAACCCCTTGCTCCTCCCATGTACTTCCTATAAAAGACATTCCAGAGATGTTGCCCCTTGCGGTTTGATCTGCTTCTGTTCCCTGAGTTCCTGATTCTGTGCTTGTATCCTGTTCCTGTGTTTGACCCGGCTTCCTGACCACGCTTCTGTCTCCAGTCCTGACCTCGGCTCGTTTGACCCTGCTCAGTTATCTGCCAGTCTGCCTGTTGCCATGATTCGGCCTGGACTTTGACTACTCTCTGCCTGCCACTTGTGATGTTTACCTTGATGTGTATGACCCGGCTTGTCTGACTCTGCAAACCTGCACCAGCTTACCTGCATCCTCTGCTCTGCAAGCTGCACACGCTGACCTGCATCCCTGCTCTGCAAACCTGCACCTGCTGACCTGCATCCCTGCTCTGCTGACCTGCATCCCTGCTCTGCAAACCGGCACCTGCTGACCTGCATCCTCTGCTCTGCAAGCTGAACCTGCTGACCTGCATCCGCTGCTTCCGGAACCAGCCGTTCCAGTCTCCACTCGGCTCCACCACTCCAAGCAGTGAGGATCAGACAGGCACCCTTACCTCACCGTGCTCTTACCACCACTGTCCCCACTCCAGTGGTCTCCGAGCCGGGGTTGTACGGGAGGTCCCTCTCCGCACGTCAGGCTCACACCTAAGGTACGTTACAGTAAGTCCCGAGGCAAGTAGGGATATTCCCATCCGTACTCACGGGCGACTCTCTGGGATAAAAGTCATTGCAATCTGGCCAAAGGAGGCATGACATCCCGCTCACCTTCTCCTGGCTGGACGATGGCCTCCGGGTGCCGAGGTACTTTCACTACCTCTGATGGCTTTGCTCTCGGTGCTCGCAATGAAGTGCGCTGCATCCCCGCCACCAAAACGGGTGATGTTGTGGAATGTGGAAGGTTGGCCGGAGGACTAGACTTCCTCGTAAGCTCCGGGGCCTGCACCCGGGGCGTGCTGTCTCCTATAGACATAGGGGAATCCTGTGATTCATGTAGCACGGATAACGGGCGTTTGTCCCAGCCCTTCTGGTGAAACAGTTCATCTATTTCACCGTCATCTCCGCAGTCTGACAGCGATTCTAGGTCGGAGGTGTCACACATCTCGGCGGGAAGGTAGTCTCTAGTAGACGTGGAACTACCCTCCCTTGTGGGCTCCACCGACTGTGGACTCCCGACACCTCCAACCACCACCACAGTCCCAGCCCCTGGCTCACCTGGAACTTTTGAAGCACTGGGATGTCCAGGACTCTTCCAACCGGATCCATCGAGGCCCGGCAAGCGACGGGGTGAAGCTCTTCCATGACCATAGGAGGCCTGCACTAGGCCAACTTTCCTCTTCGGAGGTGGGAGCAGGGAATCTGTGGTGACCGAAGCAGCATCCTCAGATTTTTCCTTCTCAGTCTCTGGTTGGGCAGTCACGTCGCCCTGGTCAGTGCGTACGGGGACCTCCGCAAAGGCCTGGATCTCCCCTTCCGGAGTAGCGGTACCTGTGAGGCTGTTGAGGCGAAGGGCCCGGGGCCTTACTGTGGATGGTTCCACCTCGAACAGGAATTCTTTACACGCCTCACAACGCCCGAATGGCTTCAGCTGGACCACCAGTCCCGAGCATCCGGGACAGATCACGCCAAGGGCCTCTGTGTCTCTGCATGAGTACAGAGCCAACTGTCCTCGGGGCCTGAGTCTTATCCCTGTGTCTGTAAGGGGAGCAGCAAAAGCAGTCATCTTCGTGGGGTAGGGAACCGGAATCCACGGGGAGCTTGAGGCCATCCCGACTATCTGCTGCTCCATCACGCACTGACCACGCGCCGGAGTCTCCACGTGTATCTCCTCACATGGCCAGACTCCTCCCACGACTTGCACGTTTTCGCGGGCTTCCACCAGCCTCCGCCCACGAATTGCGCAGTCACGGGGTGCCTCATGGCGCAGTGCAGCAAAAGCCCCCACATGTAGTACTTCACACGGCTGGACTCCTCCCTCTTCTCGCTCCTCTGCATGGGCCTTTCCCGTCTTAGGGTCATTTCCACGACTTTGAGCAGGGACGCACTTTGGCCAATCACATGGCCGACCCGCTCGGAACTCCTCCGGGCAGCAAAGTCCAGACACAGCCATTCCAAATTTCAAAGTCAATACACCGGACTCGCGAGCCCCCACGTGTAGCGGCCTCACCCCATCTCTTTTGTCTAGAGGTATGTCACACGACAGGGTGAGATGCGCTACGGCCCATGTCCTCCCCATAGCTGTGGGTAAGGTGAAGGCCAGTATCAGTATCTTTCCTCGGGCCAATGTGTCTTAGTTATGAAACTCAGTCCTGCTGTGCTGACACCTTCCCTTGCTCCCATTAACCAGAGTCCACACACCGATCACAGTCCAACTCTTGTTTTTGTCATGGATATGCATTAATGTCTGTCTGCCATCTTACCTTTCCTCCTCATGTGTTCATCTTAGAGACCAGACCTCCTTCACCTGGCTTCCTTTATAATCTCCTCCCAGCCAGACTCCATCCCAGGCCCTATCACAGAACACTATATTAACCTGTGCACTGCAAGCCTGCTTTGCTGATCAACGTGTTTGTTAGGCATTGTGTGTTTGGGTTCCTGCCTGCCGTGTGCTACGTCTGTCTCTATGTTACATATTTGGCTTGTCCCTGACTATCCCTGTCTGCTCGTGACCCTTGACCTTCAGCTCATTCTTTCGTTATCCTTGTCTGCTTGTGGCTCCTGACCTTCAGCTTGTTATTTGTTTCTCTCATATCTTGTGCTGCTGCTTCCCCTCTTTCCCCCTTATCCTACAGGGCGTGAGCTAGGAGACTCCAGGGGCCGCGACCTGGACCCAGCCTGCAGCATAACATCCTCACCACTAGAGGCTCTGGAGAAGACCTGCTGGGTCTTAGACTCCGCGCCCTGGGGAATCTTGGCTCTAGCTTCCGTTAGGATCCCGGTTGTGCTCCTCTGGTCCCGCTTTCCACAACCACCCAGTTTCCTATCCGCAGAAGTCAGCCATAGGGTTCACTACCTTGCGGTGCACTCCTGTCCCCCTACGGTGTGCAGCTGTCACCTGGCCACAGGTGACCTTGACAGTTTGATCAGCCATGAACCCGGCTGACAGGCCGCTCCCCGCGGATGATCCATTACAGGGCATAGTCCGTAGACTTGAGACCCAGGAATCAGATCAGACTCAGGTGATGCGATTCCTCCAGGATCTGGCTTCTCGCTTCGAGCAGCTTCAGACCTCCTTGGGAACCCCAAATCTGCAACCTCAAGTACAACCAGCGGCTGCGCCTTTCGCATCAGTCGCAGCCACACACTCACTAGAACTGCCAGCTCCGTTCCGTTTCTCTGGGGACTCCAAGGCCTGCAGGGGGTTTCTCAGCCAATGTATGATTCATTTTGAGCTTCAGCCTCAAAACTTCCTGTCTGATCGGGCTAAGGTAGCCTATATCATCTCCCTCCTCTCCGGTGAAGCTTTAGCCTGGGCTGCCCCCCTGTGGGAAAGGAATGATTCGGTGGTTTCCATCCTGTCTGACTTCGTGGAGCTCTTTCGGAACATCTTTGAGGAGCCAGCTCGGGCTTCTTCAGCGGCTAGTGCTGTCTTACGTCTTCGCCAAGAATCTAGTTCAGTGGGATAGTACGCTCTTCAGTTCCGTATCCACACAGCTGAATTGAGCTGGAATAATGAGGCCCTGGTCGCTACCTTTTTACATGGCCTCTCTGACCGAGTGAAAGACGAATTAGCGGGAAGAGCCATTCCTGTCAGTCTGGACGATGTAATTTCTTTGTGCAACCAGATCGACATTCGTTTTCAGGAGAGGTCGCTAGAAAAAAGACGCCAGCACTCTCTGGGTCCTAGCCAGTCTGAGCTCCCCTCCCTTCGTCCCGTGGAGCATCTTCTGCCTGCTGAGGGACCTATGCAGCTGGGCCGGACCAGACTAACCCCCGAAGAACGTGCTAGGCGCAGAACTCTGGGCTTGTGCCTCTATTGTGGGGGCAAGGGTCATTTTCATGACTTTTGCTCGCTTCTGTCCGGAGAACGCTCGGGCTTAATACATTTGGAAGGTGGAGTATTGGACCCTGAAACATCACCTTCTCGCCTTCTCCTGTCGGTGTTCCTTCATGTAGGCACTTCTCCTCAATCAACCCTTGCATATCTGGATTCAGGGGCAGCCGGCAATTTTATGGATTGGGGAACTGCTTCTTCTATGAAGCTTACCCTTTCACCTCTCGCTACCCCATTGGTAGTCTCGGCAATTGATGGCACTGTTCTCCCAGGGGGCCCTATTCGCTTCCAGACGCTACCCATTAGGATGTCGGTAGGGATTCTCCACCAGGAGTGGATATCGTTTCTCATTCTACCCAAGGCCTCTACCCCCATTGTATTGGGCCTTCCTTGGCTGCAGTTCCACTCTCCACATGTGGACTGGGCCTCTAGGCAGGTCCTGGCTTGGGGTCCCTCATGTTTCTCCTCATGTCTTCTCAAGGTGGCCCCCAAAGAGAGACTTCCGGTTGCTACCACTTCTGTTTCTTCTGTTCTTCCCGCTGCATACAGCGATTACCGGGATGTGTTCTGTAAGAGATCAGCTGATGTCCTTCCTCCCCACAGGTCTTTTGACTGTGCTATTGATCTTGTCCCCGGAGCAACTCTGCCCAGGGGTCGTACCTACCCTCTGTCCATCCCAGAGACCCAGGCCATGTCTGAGTATGTTGCAGAGAATCTGGAGAGAGGTTTCATCCGGAAATCCGCATCACCTGCAGGGGCAGGGTTCTTTTTCGTTGCCAAAAAGGATGGTACCCTAAGACCCTGTATCGACTATCGAGGTTTAAACGCGGTTACTATTAAAAATCGATACCCCTTACCCTTAATATCTGAACTATTCGATAGGTTGAAGGGTGCCTCCATTTTCACCAAGTTGGATCTCAGAGGCGCGTACAATCTCATTCGAATACGGGAGGGTGACGAATGGAAGACTGCATTCAACACTAGAGACGGGCATTACGAATACCTGGTGATGCCTTTTGGTTTGTGTAATGCCCAGGGCTGGCCCAAGACATTGTGCTGCCTGGGCCCAAGAATGAAATGCTGCCCCCCCCAAAAAAAAAACCTATGCCCATCCAGCAAAAGAGACGTTTCCATAAAGCAAAGAGACAGCCCAATATATTCAGCAAGAGACATCCCATATATTCAGCAAAGAGACATGCCCCTTCTAGGGTGACCACGTGTCCTGGATTGCCCGGGACAGTCCCGCATTTTGCAGATCGGTCCCGGGCACCTTCATTCCAGGACAATACAGTGTCCCAGGCCAATCTGATGCCCCCAAAAAAGGCCACCACGTGACCGCTTTACTCACCAACAGTACTTGTCCTGGCCGGGAATGCCTGGAGGAGCACAATCCACGCCCCCTGCTTGTGATTGGAGAAATCATAAATCCCGCCTCTTGTGTCCAATCACTGTGCTGTGATTCGTTACAGCACAAGCTAATTTTTGGGAAGGGAGGGTGTCCCTGAATGGTAGTTTGGAAATGTGGTCACCCTAGCCCCTTCCTGCAAAGAGTATTGTGTAGCACCACAAAAGCTCCCCCCTTTCTCTCCACTGCCACCGACCAGCTATGCTCTGATCCCAGCTCAGTGATGCAACATGCTGCAACAACAGCGCTGCAGTGGCGGCTAGGGTGACCACATTTCCAAACTGCCATTCAGAGATACCCCTCTTCCTTCCCAAAAAAAGATGAGGGGGGAGTGTAGTCTCGCTGACAGGGAATTTGGCAGCGGATGATTTGTCGGGCAAATAGCTGGTGTTAGCACATAAATCATCCTAACATTATGATCGATATGGTGTCAGGATGATCAAATCACATTTATATTACTACATTGTAATATATAATGAAATAGTTTAACTCACCATAATGCAGAATCAGTGGAAGCCCTGAGCTTGTCATTTGCCACCATTGCTTGCCACAACATGCAGCGTGTCACTTGTCAACATTGCCTGTCACCAGTCACCATTGCCTGTCACCAGATGCAGCCTGTCACTTGTCACCATTGCCTGTCACCAGATGCAGCCTGTCACTTGTCATCATTGACTGTCACCAGATGCAGCCTGTCACTTGTCACCATTGACTGTCACCAGATGCAGCCTGTCACTAGATGCAGCCTGTCACTTGTCACCATTGACTGTCACCAGATGCAGCCTGTCACTTGTCACCAATGCCTGTCACCAGATGCAGCCTGTCACTTGTCACCATTGCCTGTCACCAGATGCAGCCTGTCACTTGTCATCAATGCCTGTCACCAGATGCAGCCTGTCACTTGTCACCGATGCCTGTCACCAGATGCAGCCTGTCACTTGTCACCGATGCCTGTCACCAGATACAGCCTGTCACTTGTCACCATTGCCTGTCATCAGATGCAGCCTGTTACTTGTCACCAATGCCTGTCAATTGTCACCAATGCCTGTCACCAGATGTAGCCTGTCACTTGTCACCAATGCCTGTCACCAGATGCAGCCTGTCACTTGTCACTATTGCCTGTCACCAGATGCAGCCTGTCACTTGTCACCAATGCCTGTCACCAGATGCAGCTTGTCACCAATGCCTGTCACCAGATGCAGCCTGTCACTTGTCACCAATGCCTGTCACCAGATGCAGCCTGTCACTTGTCACCATTGCCTGTCACCAGATGCAGCCTGTCACTTGTCACCAATGCCTGTCACCAGATGCAGCCTGTCACTTGTCACCATTGCCTGTCACCAGATGCAGCCTGTCACTTGTCACCAATGCCTGTCACCAGATGCAGCCTGTCACTTGTCACTATTGCCTGTCACCAGATGCAGCCTGTCACTTGTCACCAATGCCTGTCACCAGATGCAGCCTGTCACTTGTCACCAATGCCTGTCACCAGATGCAGCCTGTCACTTGTCACCAATGCCTGTCACTAGATGCAGCCTGTCACTTGTCACCATTGCCTGTCACCAGATGCAGCCTGTCACTTGTCACCAATGCCTGTCACCAGATGCAGCCTGTCACTTGTCACCATTGCCTGTCACCAGATGCAGTCTGTCACTTGTCACCATTGCCTGTCACCAGATGCAGCCTGTCACTTGTCCCCATTGCCTGTCACCAGATGCAGCCTGTCACTTGTCACCAATGCCTGTCACCAGATGCAGCCTGTCACTTGTCACCATTGCCTGTCACCAGATGCAGCCTGTCACTTGTCACCGATGCCTGTCACCAGACGCAGCCTGTCACTTGTCACCGATGCCTGTCACCAGATGCAGCCTGTCACTTGTCACCGATGCCTGTCACCAGACGCAGCCTGTCACTTGTCACCGATGCCTGTCACCAGATGCAGCCTGTCACTTGTCGCCATTGCCTGTCACCAGATGCAGCCTTTCACTTGTCATCATTGACTGTCACCAGATGCAGCCTGTCACTTGTCACCGATGCCTGTCACCAGACGCAGCCTGTCACTTGTCACCGATGCCTGTCACCAGACGCAGCCTGTCACTTGTCACCGATGCCTGTCACCAGATGCAGCCTGTCACTTGTCACCGATGCCTGTCACCAGATGCAGCCTGTCACTTGTCGCCATTGCCTGTCACCAGATGCAGCCTGTCACTTGTCACCAGATGCAGCCTGTCACTTGTCACCATTGCCTGTCACCAGATGCAGCCTGTCACTTGTCACTTATGCCTGTCACCAGATGCAGCCTGTCACTTGTCACCGATGCCTGTCACCAGACGCAGCCTGTCACTTGTCACCAATGCCTGTCACCAGATGCAGCCTGTCACTTGTCACCATTGACTGTCACCAGATGCAGCCTGTCACTCAGCCTGGCTCTCTCTCCCTCCTCTTCAGCTTGGCATGCTGGGGGCTGCAGTTTCCCCCCTAGAATTGTAATGGGCCAGCCAGTTATTTGCACTAAATATCCCATAATCCTCTTTTCTCCTTTTTGTTTTTTTCCCTGGCCAATGGGAGAAAAAGGGGAAAGAAACATAGCGGTGGCTGTCCTGGGAACAGCAGCATGAGGAGGAGAAGGGGGGGGGGGGGATGAGCCCGCAGCTGCTCTCTCTCCACACACACAGCCGCTCAGATCTCATGCTGTTCTGCTGCCCGCTAACAGAAGAGGGAATGGGCAGGAAACAACAGAGATAGTGGCACCTCGAGGGAAGAGGAGGCAGGCAGCACTGATCCTCGCACCGCACGCCGCTCCTAACTTGCTGAGAGGAACACATACAGGGAGGAGGTGGGTGGAGCTAGCGGAGGAGGAGGAAGTTAAATCCTCCTCCGTAATGAATGGTGGGCCTCTCTCTCCTGACGTCACTGGTTGCTAGACACAAAGCGGTCCGCAGCTAGCAACCAGTTTGGGCAGGGAAGCAGGGGCCGCTGGTGAGACCCTTGAAGTGGGTCTTGCCACTGCGGCCAGTGACAGCGGCGCCGGCGATGCAGTACAAGTATGACACTGCACACTAGATGGAGGGAAACCCAGGTCCTCAGGCAGTGTGCCCCTGTAGCCGCCCCTCTTAAAGGGCCGCCTGGGACCATGGTCCCACCGGGTCCCATGGTAGGGCCGGCCCTGGTAATGCCCCAGCTGTGTTTCAAAACTTCGTCAATGAAATCTTCAGAGATCTGCTGTACCAGTTTGTTGTCATCTATCTGGATGACATTCTGATCTTTTCTGAAAATCTGCTCGTCCACAGAAACCATGTCCGCACTGTACTTCAGCGTCTTAGAGAGAACAATCTCTATGCCAAGCTGGAGAAATGTTCCTTTGAATGTTCTGAGGTCCTGTTTTTGGGGTGCTTTGTCTCATGTTCGGGTCTTCGTATGGATCCTGCGAAGGTCTTGGCTATTACCAACTGGCCTCTTCCTGCTAGCCTCAAGGCCACACAGCGCTTTCTTGGCTTCACAAATTATTATAGGCAGTTCATAAGGAATTACTCTTCCATTGCCGCGCCTATTATCGCTTTAACCAAGAAGGGTGCGAATGCCAAAGACTGGCCTCCCGAAGCTGTCTCTGCATTTCACGACCTGAAACAGGCCTTTGTTTCTGGACCTCTCTTGAGGAGACCAAATCCTGGGGATGCATTTTTTATTGAAGTGGACGCTTCCTCAATGGGGGTGGGAGCTGTGCTTCTTCAATTCTTTGAGAAGAGACGTCAACCATGTGCGTTCTTCTCCAAAAAAAAATCTCAGGCAGAGAGGAATTATGCCATCGGTGATCGGGAACTTCTCGCGATTAAATTGGCATTAGAGGAGTGGCGTCATCTCTTGTAGGGTTCCCCTCACTCCATAACGATCTTTACTGACCACAAGAATTTACAGTATCTACAGAATGCTAAACGTCTGAATCCTAGACAGGCCAGGTGGAGTCTCTTCTTTGCCCGTTTTAATTTCACGATTACTTACAAACCTGGTTCCTGCAACGGTCGGGCTGATGCGCTCTCTAGGTCATTTGACACTTTTGACGAGGAGTCAGCCCCTGAACCTGAGCCGATCATTCCAACCTCGTGTATTGCTGCCCACTCTACCACCCTGAAGTCAAAGATTCCGCCTGGTAAGACCTTTGTCCCCACTGAGCTAAGAGCTAAGATCCTTCGTTGGGGACATGATTCCAAGGTGGCAGGTCATTCTGGGTTCCTCCGATCCTTCTTACTCATTAGTCGTCACTACTGGTGGCCTAATCTCCGCTCAGATGTCAAAGACTACGTTAAGGCTTGTCATGTCTGTGCTCAGTCTAAATCCTCCACACAAGCTCCTGCTGGTCTCCTCATGCCCTTGCCCATCCCTAAGGAGCCCATGGCTCATATTGCCATGGATTTTATCACTGACCTCCCACTGTCTGAGAATAATACAGTCATTTGGGTGGTAATCGATCGGTTCTCCAAGATGGCTCATTTTGTTCCTCTTCCTGGTCTTCCTTCTGCTCCTGCCTTGGTTCCCATTTTTATTCGAGAGATTTTCCGCCTCCATGGGGTTCCTTCTCATATTGTTTCCGACAGGGGAGTCCAATTTACGCCTCGTTTTTGGAGAGCCTTTTGCAAATCCCTCAATATTGTCTTGGATTTTTCCTCTTCCTACCACCCTCAATCCAATGAACAGACTGAGAGGGTTAATCAGGAGTTAGAGGTCTTTCTTCGCACCTTTGTGTCTTCTCATCATGACGATTGGTCCTCTCTACTTCCGTGGGCAGAATTCTCCCATAACAATCATGTGAATACCAGCTCGCAGAAGACACCCTTTTTCACTGTTTATGGAAAACACCCTCAACTTCCTCTTCCCATGACCTGTTCTCCAGATATTCCAGCTTTGGCTTCGGTTCAGGAGTCTCTCAATTCTGTTTGGGGTGACGTTCATGATTCCCTCTGGGCAGCTGCTGAAAAATTCAAAGGCTTTGCTGACCACCGCAGGTGTAAACCGCCTTCTCTTCAACCAGGGGACAAAGTCTGGCTCTCCACCAGGAACATCAAGCTCCGAGTTCTTTCTCTGAAGTTTGCTCCACGATTCATTGGTCCATACACTGTAACTGCTAAACTGAATCCAGTTTGTTTCAAACTCCAGATTCCTAAGAGCCTTAAAATCACTAACTCCTTCCATGTTGCCCTTCTGAAGCCTTTAGTCCTCAATAAATTCTCTCGTCCTCTCCCTACCGTGGCGCCTGTCTCTGAGGATAATCAGGAGTACGAGGTCAGTCAAATTCTGGACTCCCGACTTTGTAAAGGCGTTCTTCAGTACCTCGTTCATTGGAAGGGGTTTGGTCCTGAGGAGAGGTCTTGGATCGCTGCATCTGAGGTCTTCGCACCTCGTCTGTTAAAGGAGTTTCATCTGAAGTTTCCCTCCAAACCTGGGCCCAGGCGGGGAAGGGGGAGGCCTCGTAAGAGGGAGGGTACTGTCATGGATATGCATTAATGTCTGTCTGCCATCTTACCTTTCCTCCTCATGTGTTCATCTTAGAGACCAGACCTCCCTCACCTGGCTTCCTTTATAATCTCCTCCCAGCCAGACTCCACCCCAGGCCCTATCACAGAACACTATATTAACCTGTGCACTGCAAGCCTGCTTTGCTGATCAACGTGTTTGTTAGGCATTGTGTGTTTGGGTTCCTGCCTGCCGTGTGCTACGTCTGTCTCTCTGTTACATATTTGGCTTGTCCCTGACTATCCCTGTCTGCTCGTGACCCTTGACCTTCGGCTCGTTCTTTCGTTATCCTTGTCTGCTTGTGGCCCCTGACCTTCAGCTTGTTGTTCATTTCTCTCATATCTTGTGCTGCTGCTTCCCCTCTTTTCCCCTTATCCTACGGGGCGTGAGCTAGGAGACTCCAGGGGGCGCGACCTGGACCCAGCCTGCAGCATAACATCCTCACCACTAGAGGCTCTGGAGAAGACCTGCTGGGTCTTAGACTCCGCGCCCTGGGGAATCTTGGCTCTAGCTTCCGTTAGGATCCCGGTTGTGCTCCTCTGGTCCCGCTTTCCACAACCACCCAGTTTCCTATCCGCAGAAGTCAGCCATAGGGTTCACTACCTTGCGGTGCACTCCTGTCCCCCTACGGTGTCGATCTGTCACCTGGCCACAGGTGACCTTGACAGTTTTATTGCAAGCTCCACAATAAACAGTGCTTCAGTAGCCAACTGGTTGGAACTTTATAACAGCCTGATACGGTGGGATGAGCAGGTCGAGGCACTATCCTGATTTCAATCTAAACCACAGTGGTTTCACCAGCGGTTATCATAGCCTTGATTCGTAAAGAACGTAGAACTTGTGAGTCTCTACCAGCAACTCAAGAGAACATATTTAGGAGTACCTTCGCATCGCTGTGGCCCTTATCAGGGGAAGATGTCCCTCCAAGGGAGTTACCAGAGGCCCATCCGTCACCGGGTTGATGCTGCTCCGGACTCTCCGGACGGGTGACCTCCCCGGCCTCCTAGCCTCAGATGCGGGCCCCGTCCACCTCAGGGACCCTCGGATCACTTCGCCCTTGCGGGACCCAGTCGAAGTCACTGGGCCCCAGGCCTCCGATGTAGTACCTCACCCCAGGCTGAAGGGGCCTGGGATGGACTCCAACTCCATCCCGGCCAGGCCTAGGGTGCCTGGGCCGGGACTGCGAACCGCCCGCACCCAGGCCTAAGGTGCCTGGGTGCGTGAAGAGAAGATCCTGAAGACCTCGTGGTGAGGGCGTCTCCCCCTTTTATCTCCTCCCATCGACACCACGGCAGGTTCCCTGCCCTTGCCGTACCATCTCCGGAAAGGGACAAAAAGGGTAGCACTGTGGCAGTGATTCTACCTTGAGCCTGCGGGTACCCCGCCACCCACAGGCCAAGGAGAATAATACACCACCCAATCCTCCACGAATATAAAGGGGTCCAAACCCTCTCATAATTTACACACCTGGGTCATACTACCACTCAGGTGTATTCCAACTAAATTTAAAGACCCCGCTACACGTATATACTCGAGTATAAGCCGAGTTTTTCAGCACATTTTTTTGTGCTGAAAATGCCCCCCGGCTTATACATGAGTCAGCTTTTTGCGCCTGATCTCTTGGACTTTGGGGACCCGGTACCGGCACACATTTAGCCCCACTCTTCCTCTACAAGTGTGCAAAGATTGTTGTCCTGGGGACCTACGGCCTGGGGAGCACCGATTTTTCAATGCTGGACACCCCTTCCATAGACTCCCATGTTAAATGGTCATTTCTCTGGTGAATTTTGGGACCCGGTACCGGCCGGTCATAGGTCCTCTGGTCCCAAAACTTTGCACACATGTAGCCCCATTTCTCTGGGGGACCTATGGCCAGGGAGCAACGATTTTTCAAAGCCGGGCAACCCTTCCATAGACTCCAATGTTAAACATCAGTCTAGTCATGGACACAGTGAGGCATGGGCACAGTGAGGCATGGACACAGTGAGGCATGGGCACAGTGAGGCATGCAGATGGACACCCTAGGCTTATACTCGAGTCAATACATTTTCACGTTTTTTTGTGGTAAAATTAGGTGCCTCGGCTTATATTCGGATCAGCTTATACTCGAGTATATACGGTACATTGCCCATCCACCTCGCAGCATACTATATTTCATATTTATCTGAATATAAAAAGCCTGTGAGCAGCACAGTAATGAGTTAATTCCTTGTTACTCTCCAAGCAAAAAACGAAGTTAGAGTTGAAATATTTCATATGCCACTCCAGGCGAGATCAGACTCCAAGTTATAGAGGTTGCACGGAAAAAGCTCTTTTGGCTAATAAAGTTAAAGGAGCGTGTCTTGGAGTGTCTGCTTTAAGCAAGACTTCAACTTGAAAAAGTTCAAAAATCACAACAGGTTCATTTTAGGGGCCCCTTCACATCTCTGCAGTGTGTTATGGTATTTGAAATGTAAATATTCATTGTATTAAAACCGCCAATTCATTTTGAATGGACTGTCAACACACCAATGCACAGAAACTAGCACATGTATCTTTTTTTGGAACTTACAGCTCCATATCGCACAGAGAGATGCAGGAGAAAGAGATGTTTTTGTAGAAAAGGCTTAGCTTTACTCTTCTGCCAAAAAGCTGTACCTTATGGAATTTTTAATTTTTTTTCCAATTTATGAAAAATGGAGCAAAGTGGGGCTACCAATCAGGTTTTATGTTTCAGTTTCCAAGAAAAGATGAAATTCGAGTTGTTACTGTGGGCTTCAGCTCCACTTTTATCTCTTTGCTTTGCTCTAGCTTCTGTAAATCAGAGTTCATTGGATTAATTTAGAGGAACAGGAGGATAGGGACGTGACTGCAGGATTCTTATTTTCCCGTTCTGCCAAATAATACAAACAGAAGCTTAATTGCAGGAACAGAACCGGTCATATGATGGTAATAATGTCTTGAAATTTTTTGGCAGAAAAGACTTTGCATTTCTCATTTGTAAAAAAAAAAAACCTCTACCTCCTATCAGATCTTTTCTTCTAATTTATGAAAAGTGTAGTGCATTGGGTCTACTAGTATGGTTTCCTTTTTCAATTCCTGAGAAAAGAAAGATGCAATTACTGTGGGCTACAGCTCCACTTTTATTTCTTCACTTTGCTCTGTCTTTGAAGGTTCTCATTTATCCAGGTCATAATATAGCTAATAGGAGTCACACTCAACTGGACTTGTTCTGTAATGTTGAAGACATTTCGTAGCTTATCCAAGCCACTTCTTCGGTTCTAAAGTATCTTCTTCGGCTATTCGTTTTTTAAAGTGCCAGGAACATACGCCAGCATATATATCAACACCACACCAGTAGCATAGACACCTCAATCCAATCACCATGTACAGTGGGGATCGAAAGTTTGGGCACCCCAGTTAAAAATGTGTATTAATGTGCATAACAAAGCCAAGGAAAGATGGAAAAATCTCCAAATGGCATCAAATTACAGATTAGACATTCTTATAACAAGTCAAAAAAAGTTAGATTTTATTTCCATCATTTACACTTTTAAAATTACAGAAAACAAAAAAATGGTGTCTGCAAAAGTTTGGGCATCCTGCAGAATTTATAGCATGCACTGCCCCCTTTGCAAAGCTGAGACCTGCCAGTGTCATGGATTGTTCTCAATCATCGTCTGGGAAGACCAGGTGATGTCAATCTCAAAGGTTTTAAATGGCCAGACTCATCTGACCTTGCCCCAACAATCAGCACCATGGGTTCTTCTAAGCAGTTGTCTAGAAAACTGAAACTGAAAATAGTTGACGCTCACAAAGCTGTAGAAGGCTATAAGAAGATAGCAAAGCGTTTTCAGATGTCAATATCCTCTGTTCGGAATGTAATTAAGAAATGGCAGTCATCAGGAACAGTGGAAGTTAAAGCAAGATCTGGAAGGCCAAGAAAAATATCAGACAGAACAGCTCGCAGGATTGTGAGAAAAGCAATTCAAAACCCACGTTTGACTGCACGATCCCTCCAGAAAGATCTGGCAGACACTGGAGTTGTGGTACACTATTCCACTTCAAAGAGATACTTGTACAAATATGGTCTTCATGGAAGAGTCATCAGAAGAAAACCTCTTCTACGTCCTCACCACAAAAATCAGCATTTGAACTTTGCAAATGAACATATAGACAAGCCTGAGGCATTTTGGAAACAAGTTCTGTGGACCGATGAGGGTAAAATATAACTTTTTGGCCGGAATGAGCAAAGGTACGTTTGGAGAAGAAAGGGCACAGAATTTAATGAAAAGAACCTCTGTCCAACTGTTAAGCATGGGGGTGGATCAATCATACTTTGGGGTTGTATTGCAGCCAGTGGCACAGGGAACATTTCACGAGTAGAAGGAAAAATGGATTCAATAAAATTTCAGCAAATTTTGGATGGTAACTTGATGCCATCTGTGAAAAAGCTGAAGTTAAAGAGAGGATGGCTTCTACAAATGGATAATGATCCTAAACACACCTCAAAATCCACGGGGGATTACATCAAGAGGCGTAAACTGAAGGTTTTGCCATGGACTTCACAATCTCCTGACCTCAACATTATTGAAAACCTATGAATAGACCTTAAAAGAGCAGTGCGTGACAGACAGCCCAGAAATCTCAAAGAACTGGAAGACTTTTGTAAGGAAGAATGGGCAAAGATACCTCAAACACGGATTGAAAGACTCTTGACTGGCTACAAAAAGCGTTTACAAGCTGTGATACTTGCCAAAGGGGGCAGTACAAGATATTAACTCTGCAGGGTGCCCAAACTTTTGCAGACACCATTTTTTTGTTTTCTGTAATTTTGAAAGTGTAAATGATGGAAATAAAATCTAACTTTTTTTTACATATTATAGGAATGTCTAATCTGTAATTTGATGCCATTTGGAGATTTTTCCATCTTTCCTTGGCTTCGTTATGCACAATAATACACATTTTTACCTGGGGTGCCCAAACTTTCGATCCCCACTGTAATGTGTCAAGGCTGATGCTGAATATCCAAAAACCAGATGGGAGGTGTGAAAGTTGAGCAGCCATCAAGTCCTAATTACATAATCCCATTCTTGGCGCCAGGATGTTCCATAAAGTGTCAGGAACATACCCCAGCAGGCAGCACAGACACCTTAATCCAGCACCATTTAATGTGTCATGGCCAGGGTTTTTTTTTTTTTATGGGAACAAAGGGGAACGCTGTTTTACCACCCCCAGCACTGAATGTATGTCAAGGTGTGCTGGAGAGTATATTGATCATGGCTGCTGGGGGAATTTTTTTTGCCAGGGATCCATTGTTGAAGAGAGTCTATTGTTGCTGGTGGGGGATCTATTTGTGTTGGGGGGATTATATTGTTGCTGGCTGCAGGGGATCTATTTTACTGCTTCTCTTGTTATCGATAACACAAGCCATACAAATTACTTAGCTCCACAAAATTAAACTTGGTTCTGTATTCTATGGGAGGGGGGTAGGGAGTGGAATCAAGGGACAGTGGTCGGAGGTGGGTGGAGACAAGGGGTGAGACCTTCAATTAATCTTTCAATTTATATGTGTAGCACATGAACCCTTTACCTGCTTTTGGCTCCTTGGCAGGAAAAAGCACACCGTGCTATGTGCCCGTACCCTCTTGTGTGAAGAGGTTGAGCGGTGTTATGAAACAGGTCTCCACAGCGAGGTTCTCCAGAGAATGGTTCTCATCTTCATGCACAATAAAGACAAGTCTCTATTTCCCCCAATAACTCCAAGGTCCACACCAGTTGCAACTCCAACGTAGAGTTTATTTTCTTAAAGCACAGTCTCTAGATAGGAAAGGTTGGATGGAGAACAGGACAGCATAAGGTGTGGAGGAGGTCCAGGCACAAACGAAATACATTTTTACTACTTAGCTTCTTAAGTAGACTTAGCCCATTTGGATAGTCTCCCTCAGAGAGGAGGCTAGCAGCCAGAATGGTGCTCGAACTAAACACACAGTCTCTGCACAAACTCTGCCACAGAACCGGTGAACTTGGGTCTCTGCCACAGACCTGGTGAACTTGGGTCTCTGCCACAGACCTGGTGAACTTGGTTGCAATGTTAAGCCTCTTTTAAGGAGATGACATCCCTCCAGAGAGTTACCGGGCCCCTTCCTTTACTGTGACTTCTCACCAGTCCCTCGGAACGGTCCTCCCCGGCCTCCTCATCTAAGATACGGGCCTCCTCGCAAGGCAGCACCCTGGGATTCCTTGATCCTTTGTGGGCCCCAGCTAAAGGTGCTGGGCCCAAGGCCTTTTAGCTGCAGCTCCAGGGCTAAAGGTGCCTGGGACTGATTCACCGGACAGCATCCCTGTCCCCGGGGTAGGACCCCCCGAGACAAAATACAGAACCCCAATCCTGGGGTGGAAGACGAACGAACCCCTAACAGGCAGCGTCTGCCCCTTTTATATCCTCTCCTGGTATGCACAGCAGGTCGACCACGCCCTCTGTACTACTGCCGAGAGGGGACATCCAAGGCACAGCACTATACCAGTGGTTCAACCCTGGCCTCAGTGTCCATTTTCCATACAGTATAGGAAGATTTCTGAATCTTGACCTCTAGAATTTGCCCTGCTACGCTGGGCCACTCATCTGTTGAGAGATGTTTGTGTCACCCCAATGTGCAAAAATTTGCACTCCCTACACTGCACTGCATGTACCAAGTTATATTATTTGTGTTTGGATGTTGGGTCTTTTGGATTTACAAACTTCTGTCTCAGTGTACTGCTGGGCTTGAAAGACACAGTCACGTAATGTTTGTTACAGATTCTTCTGAGTTCTAATTCTCCCCTCTGTTTCATGGTTCTGTGTTTGTTCTTGACCATGTCAATACATATGGGTAGCCACAATCTTTCTGAAATTAGTTCTTTGTCTTAAGGCAGTGTGTTTTTTGCCTTTATCTTGAAGCTGCAGAGTTCTGATAACCTCTAGAAAAAAAAAAGATACTGGTCTGTGTGTGTAGGTTCCATGTACACCCATCTTTGACATGTAACAAGCAGTCCAAAAAGGGTAATTTATTATTCTGTGCCTCTTCCTGTGTAAATTATGTTTTTGTCTACTGATTTTATGTATTCACTTAAAGCTCTTATTTCTTAGTTCTAATTTCAACCTATGTATCATCCACATGCTTGATCTTGGTGTTATTCCCCTAAAAGAGTGCAAGACTTTCTTCTCCACCTCCATGTACAGGTTAGCTGCAACGGGGGACACAGGTAATCCCATAGCACAGCCAAGGGATCATCTAGTTATCCTTTTACTTGAAATAGGTGGTGGGACAAAGGTCCAGCAAGGAACATATTTGGTCTGGTTTGAGTTATGTTCGACTGTCACAAATCTTATCTTGTTCCAGATGTTTCCGTACAGCCTCAGTAGCCTCTGTAAATTGGTATACAAGAGGAAAGGGATGTGACATCATAGGACACCATTGTCTCTGTTGGCTCTAACTTCAATCAACATACCCTGTTGAAAAATTCTTTAGCGTTCTGAATATGGTGTACCATGTTGCCAACTAAGAGTGATTGGATAATAGCCAGTTACTTAGCTACTGTCATTTGGGCTTATAACTAGAACATAGAGCTTCCACAACTTTTACCCTTCTCATGCTGTTCTTCGAAAATCGTCATCAGCCTAGATACATTCCATGGTCATCGGAATTAAAGTAAATAAATTATGGCCAGCGCTTGCTCCTCCTATGTTATGGTAAATAGCTGTGCTATAATATACTGTGTCTATGTCAAAACCATTACAATATCATAAATAATCGTGTGCTAAGAAGTGACAATTGTATCTATAAATAAATAAATAATAAGAAGTGGCATATATAGTGCATACAATATAGCTATATGAACCAGAGTCTTTTCTTTATAATAAATAAATCAAATAAATCAATGAAAATAAAGTGACATATAAAGTGCACAGAGTGATAACTGTGCAAATCAAAGTCTCTTCTTTGTGCAAAAGTGCTGTTGTGCTCCTTATCCCATAGGTATCTGTGCATCTACCTCGTAGGGGGCTGTAAATACTCCACACTGACCAAATATGTTGGACTCCCTTACCATATAGCAAGGGGAGTCTGCTGAGCTTATAGGTCTTCATGGGGTGTGGATTACCTTCAATGGTGACTCCGGAGCTCCAGGATCAGAATGTGCAGGTGTGCAGCATACAGAGAAAAAAACTCCTCATAGTATAAAATCCTCAAATGATTTATTAGATATCTGCATTATACATAATAAAAATCATTAAAATAGTCCAAACATGACCAAACTGGATGTCACAAATGCAAAAAACGACCCTGCATGTGTGTGGATAGTGGTCGCTGCCTAGATTGTGGCGTGCTTTCCACTCTCCGAGCCGATGGTGACGTATGGGAGATTCAATGCATTTCATCATCTATGTACGACATTGTCAAAAGCAAGCATCGGATTAAGGTGTCTGTACTATCTTTGTTCAAATAAATGCTGGGGTATGTCATTGACACTCATTATATTTTATGAAGTGGCTTGGATAAGCTTTGAAACATCTTCAATAATACAAGTTCATTGGAATGTACAAGTAAGTTACAGCCACTAGCTATTACATGGCTTGGATGAATGAGAACCTTCACAAACATATTGGCAATTTTGGGGGGTAAACCTTGAAACTGGTGTAAGAATATGAGAAAATGGAGATAACTTGCAGATTACAGGAACACCCTACATTTCAGCCTCAACATCATGGACTTACCCCTATCAGTCTTCGCTTGGTTTCCAAAGTAAAGGTCATGGGGCCCATACAAAGAGCTCAAAAAATACTGCTAAATGAATGGGTGAGACAGACTCACTTCACTATTGATGCTCTGAGACAGATAGCTGAAGACATTGAAAAGACTTTGGCCTGAAAACTATCTGTTGGGATCCTAGTGGTTACAATAATGGAACAAGCCCAACTCTAATGCCGCATACACACGGTTGGAATTTTCAACGAGCAAACCTCCATCGGAATTTCCGACGGAAAAATAGAGAACCTGCTCTCTATTTAAGTCCGTCGGAAATTCCAACAGAAAAAGTCAGATGGGGCATACACACGGTCGGAATATCCGAGGAAAAGCTCCCATCGGACTTTTTCTGTCAGAAATTCAGACCGTGTGTACGCGGCATAAAGGAAAAAGAAAAGAGAGTTTAACCAATTCACCAACAGGCTTCTATGGACCAGAAAAAAAACAACAGAACAGAGGAGTTACCCTTAAGGGGAAGGATGGTAGAAGGACACCTGAAAAAAATATAGGCAAGTAGGTAAGAAACCTTTTAGACAGAAAGCTTATTTAACTAGAGAAGGCAGTTAATTTAGAAGAACCAGATAAATAAAAAAGTGCATTCAGCATTCCTAATAATAATACAAACAGAAGCCCAATTGCAGGACCAGTAATAACGCCTTGCAATTTTGGTAGCACATGCTATTCTCTTCAAATTTAGGCCACAATGTTTCTTTACCGAAGGTGACTAAAGTCAAGTCTATGAAGTCTTGCCAAGAGGAACATGGTATGATGCAGGAGAAAAACAGATGACAGTGCCTCCCATTCTCTTTCTCATGTATAAAAATGCTGAAAGCCACCATAACTGGAGAACGAAGAGAGAAAGAGAAAGAGAGAGAGCAACCTGAAACTATTGGCCAACAATGCAGCTTCTAATAGTGTCCTTCTTCTGGTTCCTAATATGTACCAGTGGTAAGCATATTTGTCCCAATGTTCTGTTATCTATCTATCTATCTATCTATCTATCTATCTATCTATCTATCTATCTATCTATCTATCTATCTATCTATCTACCTATCTATCTCTATCTATCTATCTATCATTGATCTATCTAGCTATCTTATTTTTACTTTTTTGTTTTTTTCTTCTTGTCTTGCCCTCCCTGTCTCTTTTATTCCCATTTTTTCTCTTCAGTTGTCCTTCTATCATTCTCTCCATCTATTTTGCGTTTATTTATATCTCCCTCCCTCTTTATATATATGTATTTTTTTTTTTTAAAGGTATAACTTTTTATTGTTTGCATACAAACGAACAAACAGACAAATATACAAATACGTATATAGCATTAAGGGAGCTAACAGTGCTCATTCGGCAATGAGGTACAGTTACATGGCATCCAGTCAGTGAGTACAGATCAATAGAGGAGTTTCAGTGTTACCTTCTAAATTCCAGTATGATGACTAACAGTTGTGAGGGGGTTAGCTCGGCAGCGGGTGTGTGTGACCCCCGGGATGGGCTCCCCACACAAAACAGGCCCAGCAAACGGAGGTTGTGGTTTTCAAAATCAAAAAGGTGCGGTTTATTTTCTATTTACAGTGACAAAACACAGCAAAGCAAAAGAAACATAACCAAAATAAATCCTGGTCAAGTTGACCTCTGACTAAACATACAGGTTTCCTAACTAACAACTGGGATCAGCCTAGTGCTGTCCTAGTCCCTAAGTCCCTGGTTTTAAATGTCCAAGCAAATAGCCACACAGGCTTTTTCTCACCGCACAGGGGTTCACTCTCCCTAGACAGTCCACACAGGTCTGGTTCCAGGCATGAGCTAACATCTAATGAATCTGGGAGTTCTTATAGAGGCCTAAATGAGCTGACAAGCTTCAGCTGGTCTCATCAACTCCCTGTCTGCACGACGCCCAGCCCTCTCCCTAGAGGTATGAGTCATCCATGAGCCCACTAGCCTTATACAACTCTCCACCTAGTTGTATAAGTCGGCGTAAAGCCTGAATCTGGGCGAAATATATCTACCCCCCTGGATGCAACCAGGTGACTTTACCTTCCTGCTGTCACATACCCCCCCTCTTGTTTTAACCTCGGGGTTGGAACACCAGCAATCAGGCATTCATGTACTCGAGACAAAGCATCCACATTCCCCATTTGAACGCCAGGGCGATGCTTTACTGTGAAGTTGAATTCCTGGAGGGCCAGGAACCACCTATTCACTCTTCTATTTGTTTCCTTGTTTTGAGCCATCCACTTTAACGGAGCGTGATCCGTAACCATGTCAAAGTGCCTACCTAGCAGGTAGTACCGAAGGGAATCTAGAGCCCACTTCACCGCTAAACACTCCTTTTCAACGGTGGCGTAATTTACCTCATGGGACTTCAACTTCCTGCTGAGGTAAATGACTGGGTGCTCTTCCCCGTTCCAGACCTGGGACAATACTGCTCCTAACCCCACATCTGACGCATCACTTTGTACGACAAAGTCTTTAGAGAAGTCGGGTGAGTACAACACTGGCTGGCTACATAAGGCTTGTTTCAAGAATTGGAATGCTGCCTCAGCCTCGGGGGTCCATTTAATCATGACCGACCCTTTCCCCTTCGTCAGGTTGGTTAGGGGCACAGCCTTAGAAGCAAAGTGGGGAATGAATCGCCGATAATACCCAGCGATTCCCAGAAAGGCTCGTACCTGCTTCTTGCTGTTGGGACGTGGCCAACTCTGGATGGCCTCGACTTTGTTGAGTTGGGGTTTTATTACTCCCCTCCCAATGGTGTACCCAAGATATTTGGCCTCCTCCTGCCCAATGGTACACTTCTTGGGGTTAGCCGTAAACCCCGCTTCCCGAACAGAGTCCAGGACTGCTTGCACTTTTGGCAGATGTGAGGCCCAATCTGTGCTATGGACAATTACGTCATCCAGGTAAGCCGCAGCATACTTCCGATGGGGCCTCAGCATCTGGTCCATTTTCCGCTGGAATGTGGCCGGCGCATTCTGTAACCCGAACGGCATTCTTTTATATTGGAACGCCCCGTCTGGGGTTACAAATGCGGTTTTCTCTTTGGCCGACTTGGCCAGGGGGATTTGCCAATACCCTTTTGTGAGGTCAAGAGTCGTCATGTATCGGGCTGTTCCCAGCCGGTCGATCAACTCATCTATACGTGGCATGGGGTAGGTGTCAAATTTTGTAACTTTGTTCAACTGACGAAAATCGTTACAAAATCGCCAGCTCCCATCCGGTTTAGGCACCAACACGATGGGACTAGACCAATCACTTTGGGACTCCTCTATCACCCCTAAGTTCAGCATTTTCTGTACTTCCTCCCGTATTGCCTCCCGTCGAGCCTCTGGGATCCGATAGGGTTTTAACTTCACCCTTTCACCGGGCGGGGTAATGATGTCATGCTCTACCCCAGATGTTTGTCCCGCAGCTCAGAGAATACCTCCTTGTTGCGAAGCACAAACTCCTTAACCTCCTGTTGTTGGGGTTGTGACAAGGTGGCTCACTTTTTCCATTATCTCGTAGGGGCCTTGCCATTTGGCAAGGAATTTACTTTCAACCGTAGGGACAAGTACCAATATCCTATCCCCCGGGGAAAAGGTACGGGTCTTGGCTCCACGGTTGTACACTCTCTGCTGTGCCAACTGCGCTTGGGCCAAATGTTCCTTCACGATGGGCATTACCTGTGCAATTCGATCTTGCATCAGGGCGACATGCTCAATCACACTCCTGTGGGGAGAACTCTCACTTTCCCAAGTTTCCTTGGCAATATCCAACAGCCCTCTTGGGTGTCTCCCATACAGTAACTCAAAGGGGGAGAATCCCGTAGAGGATTGGGGCACCTCCCTAATAGCAAACATCAAATAAGGAAGTAAACAGTCCCAATCCTTTCCATCTCTATCCACCACTTTCTTCAACATTTGTTTTAGGGTTTTGTTGTATCTTTCAACCAGCCCATCGGTTTGGGGGTGATACACAGACGTACGCAATTGCGTCACTTTGAACAATTTACACAGCTCTTTCATAACCCGGGACATAAAGGGTGTACCTTGGTCCGTAAGCAGTTCTTTACAAATACCCACCCGGCTAAAAACAAGAGAGAGCTCTTTGGCTATGGTTTTGGCCGAGGTATTTCGGAGAGGGATCGCTTCTGGATAACGGGTGGCATAGTCCATTATAACTAATATGTACTGGTGCCCCCTAGCGGACTTGATTATAGGACCTACCAAATCCATGGCGATCCTCTCAAACGGGACCTCAATGATGGGTAGAGGGACCAGCGGGCTACGGAAATGTGGCATCGGGGCCAACCTCTGACACACAGGGCAGGAGGAACAATAATTTTCTACGTCCTTCATCACCCCCGGCCAATAGAATCTCTGTAATACCCTCTCTCGGGTTTTCTCTGTCCCCAGATGACCTCCAAGAATGTGCCCATGGGCCAACTCCAACACCAACTTCCTGTAAGGTTTGGGCACCACAAGCTGCTCAACGGTTTCTTCTGCCCTTTTTGCCACCCGATACAGTAGGTCCTTCTCTACGCTGAAGTATGGGTAAGTGCAGGTATTATCTGGGTTCACTAACTCGCCATCTATTTTCACTACGTTTTCCCGTGCCTTTATTAGGGCGGGGTCTTTCAACTGTTCTGTGGCAAAGTTTTCCCTGTGAACCTCAAGATCAGAAAACTCCACAGACGGTAGGTTTTCGTCTGAGGAGGTGGGCTCCTCTCCAGTTTCTTGAGTCTCCCCTGCCAATACTGATAAGGGAAATTCCGGAGAGTCCTCACCACTCTCAGGGGAGTTCTGGCTATCACATTCCTGGTACATAGGGGCACCAGTGAGGGGCTCAGGATCATCCCACAGTTCCCAGAACTTCGGAAAATCCCTTCCCACAATGGCGTCATGCGGTAACTGAGATACTAAGCCCACTGGATGAGAGAGGGTACCTTTGGGGGTCTCGAAACACACTGTAGTCACTGGATACTCTCGGGTGTCCCCATGCACACAAATAACAGCTACCTTGCTATTCCCAGAGACCTCTGTTTTAACTAACTCAGCCTTTATCAGGGTCACAAGGCTACCTGAATCCAGCAATACCACAACATTTCTACCATTAACACACATTTTGCATAAATGTTTCTCAGTTCCTCGAATGGCAGTGCATGCGACTGTCGCACACAGCGACTGACGTCTGCCCGTCAGAAAGTCACACTGCATGGGTTCCTCCACAACCGGGCAATTGGCTGCAATATGTCCCGCTTGCCGGCAGCGGTAGTAAACGATCCTTCTTGCCGCCTCTTGAGCCGCTGATTTCCCAGGCTGTTCTCGCCAAACTTGGGGTAGAGCTCCCACCCTCTCACTCTCTCCACCCTCACCCCTTGGAATCCTCTTATCCGCCCCTGGGGATGGTCTGGTCTTAGGGTGGAAAGTCCGAGTGTCTCTGGAAGAGGCCGTCAGGTTCTCTGTAGCCAAGTATCTCTCCACACGATCCACAAGACCATCGGCCGTCTCTGGGTCTCCATGGCTTACCCACTTTTGGATGGCAGTAGGAAGAGCTCTCAAAAACCGATCCATTACACCACGTTCCACAATCTTTGGTGCGGACAAAGTCTCTGGCTGTAGCCACTTTCTGCTCAGGTGAATGAGATCATACATTTGAGACCTGGGGGGTTTTCCAAGCTGGAAAGTCCAGTTATGCACACGCTGAGCCCGGACAGCCTGGGTGACACCCAGCCTTGCCAATATTTCAGCTTTTAGCATCACATAGTCTTTTGCTTGGTCAGGCTCTAGGTCATAGTAAGCCTTCTGCGATTCACCAGTTAACAGAGGAGCCACCAGTCCAGCCCACTGCTCCTCAGGCCACTTTTCTCTTTCAGCAGTCCTTTCAAATGTGGTCAAAAATACCTCTGGATCATCCTCTCCAGTCATTTTTGTCAATAAACGACTCACCCCAAAGGACGCGGTATTAGTGGGACGGCTTTCCTCACTGGTCTGCGGACGTTGCTGCATTACTGCTTCCATTTGTTGTAGTCTCTGCTCTTGCTTCTGTAACAGGTCTATGAAGCGGGCCTCAGATTGCTGCTGGGCTTGTTGATGAGCTTGCTGCTGGGCTGCAAGGCTCCTTTGCAAACCTGCATTTGTCTGCTGTTGATTGGCATTTGCTAGAGCCAGCTGTTTCAGTATCTCCTCCATGCTGGCTTAAAAAAAACTGCCACTGGTTCTCCACCAACTGTGAGGGGGTTAGCTCGGCAGCGGGTGTGTGTGACCCCCGGGATGGGCTCCCCACACAAAACAGGCCCAGCAAACGGAGGTTGTGGTTTTCAAAATCAAAAAGGTGCGGTTTATTTTCTATTTACAGTGACAAAACACAGCAAAGCAAAAGAAACATAACCAAAATAAATCCTGGTCAAGTTGACCTCTGACTAAACATACAGGTTTCCTAACTAACAACTGGGATCAGCCTAGTGCTGTCCTAGTCCCTAAGTCCCTGGTTTTAAATGTCCAAGCAAATAGCCACACAGGCTTTTTCTCACCGCACAGGGGTTCACTCTCCCTAGACAGTCCACACAGGTCTGGTTCCAGGCATGAGCTAACATCTAATGAATCTGGGAGTTCTTATAGAGGCCTAAATGAGCTGACAAGCTTCAGCTGGTCTCATCAACTCCCTGTCTGCACGACGCCCAGCCCTCTCCCTAGAGGTATGAGTCATCCATGAGCCCACTAGCCTTATACAACTCTCCACCTAGTTGTATAAGTCGGCGTAAAGCCTGAATCTGGGCGAAATATATCTACCCCCCTGGATGCAACCAGGTGACTTTACCTTCCTGCTGTCACATACCCCCCCTCTTGTTTTAACCTCGGGGTTGGAACACCAGCAATCAGGCATTCATGTACTCGAGACAAAGCATCCACATTCCCCATTTGAACGCCAGGGCGATGCTTTACTGTGAAGTTGAATTCCTGGAGGGCCAGGAACCACCTATTCACTCTTCTATTTGTTTCCTTGTTTTGAGCCATCCACTTTAACGGAGCGTGATCCGTAACCATGTCAAAGTGCCTACCTAGCAGGTAGTACCGAAGGGAATCTAGAGCCCACTTCACCGCTAAACACTCCTTTTCAACGGTGGCGTAATTTACCTCATGGGACTTCAACTTCCTGCTGAGGTAAATGACTGGGTGCTCTTCCCCGTTCCAGACCTGGGACAATACTGCTCCTAACCCCACATCTGACGCATCACTTTGTACGACAAAGTCTTTAGAGAAGTCGGGTGAGTACAACACTGGCTGGCTACATAAGGCTTGTTTCAAGAATTGGAATGCTGCCTCAGCCTCGGGGGTCCATTTAATCATGACCGACCCTTTCCCCTTCGTCAGGTTGGTTAGGGGCACAGCCTTAGAAGCAAAGTGGGGAATGAATCGCCGATAATACCCAGCGATTCCCAGAAAGGCTCGTACCTGCTTCTTGCTGTTGGGACGTGGCCAACTCTGGCTTTTTCTCACCGCACAGGGGTTCACTCTCCCTAGACAGTCCACACAGGTCTGGTTCCAGGCATGAGCTAACATCTAATGAATCTGGGAGTTCTTATAGAGGCCTAAATGAGCTGACAAGCTTCAGCTGGTCTCATCAACTCCCTGTCTGCACGACGCCCAGCCCTCTCCCTAGAGGTATGAGTCATCCATGAGCCCACTAGCCTTATACAACTCTCCACCTAGTTGTATAAGTCGGCGTAAAGCCTGAATCTGGGCGAAATATATCTACCCCCCTGGATGCAACCAGGTGACTTTACCTTCCTGCTGTCACACAGTCAACTAACATTTTCAGGAAACTCAAGGAGCAGGTGGTATAGTGCATTCTGAACTAACCCATGGATTCCAGATCTTATAAAACCTTTTTGGGCAGCCTCTGGCCTCATATGTCAATTTATATAGAGGTCTAGCTTGATTGACTATTGTGAGCCAGAAGGCTATAATGGGCGAGGATTGGGATTTCCAGTGCATAGTTATGGTTTTCTTTGCATAAAACAGGATAATTCTTAGGAAGGTTTGTACATTCTTAGATATATCTTCATCATCTATATATCCCAGCAGGCATCTCAGGGGATTACAGATGTTAGGCAACTGAGTGAGGGAGCTGATAAAGGCCGTGACCCCGACCAGAATTTCCTAATCGGCGGGCACTCCCACATTAAGTGGAAATATGTATCATCAGCCATGCCACATCGGGAACATGTTGCGGAGGGCAGTCTCTTTAGTCTATAGAGTAAAAAAGGGGTAAAGTAGGACCTGTATAATAATTTGGTTTGAATTACTTTATCACGGAAAGAGATGACAGACGATACCTGGAGGGGAAGCACTTCCCGCCAAATATCCTCCGTCAGCTCCGGTATGTCAGATCGACATTTATTTTCTGTGGTGCTAATCCTGGTTGTCGTTAGACATGTGCATTCGTTTTTGTCCGAATGCATTTTCGTCCGGATTTCCGCATTCGTTTTAACAAACGATAACGAACGCGCAGAATCCGAAATCCGAAAGATCCGACATAAAAAATGCTTTATTTTTGTTTCGTTGCGACAACAGTTCGATATAGATAGAGATTCGACATGACGGTGACAATAGTGATCTGTGTCTATCGAACCTGCGGTTGAATGTGCCTAACCTTAACTCTATTAGTCCAAGATTATTCGACATAGAGAGAAAAGAGTCGACATTATAGAGACATGAAGATTCGACGAAGCAGCTAAAAACATACGATCGCCACAAAGGGACATTTGTGGTCAAATGCTCCGCCCATAGGCTATAGAAGAATTCTAATGTTGGTTGACTAGTAATAATAATTAATAAATATAATTATTACTAGTCATAAAACATTAGAATTCTACTATAGCTTGTGGGCGGAGCATTAGACCGGAACGATTGCGGCGTCGTACAGTTTAGCTGCTCCGTCGAATCTTCTTAAGCCGTGTACACACGATAGGTTTTACCGATGAAAACAGTCCGATGGACTTTTTTTATCGGACAAACCGATCGTGTATGGGCCCCATTGGTCTTTTTTCCATCGGTGTTTAAAAATAGAACATGTTTTAAATTTATCCGATGGTTAAAAAACCGATAGCAAATTACTGTCGTCTGTGGGGAACTCCAACGGATTAAAAACCCACACATGCTCAGAATCAAGTCGACTCATGCTCAGAAGCATTGAACTTAATTTTTCTCGGCTCATCGGAGTGTCTTACGTCACCGCGTTTGGAACGGTCGAAGTCAGCTTCATCGGTTTTCCGATGGAAAAATCCATCGGTTTAAAAACTATAGGAAATCCGATCGTGTGTACAGGGCTTTAGAACATTCGTCAGACACCATAAGCCTTCAATGACAGATTCGACCTTAATTAATTTGGATTTTCGGACTAATGCATTTTTTAACTAAACTAAATAAATAAAAACGAATTTCGGAAGTATCTAAATAATTGTATTTTTCCGCCGAAAACAAAATTCCGAAACAAAATATTTCAGTGTGCACATGTCTAGTTGTTGTAGTATGAAGGAGAGTTTAGTAGTACGTGGATACAAGTTTAGTGTAAGACGGGTCAGTATATTTTTGAAAGTTTAAAATAATATAAATTGGTGCGTGATATACATTTTTAATGATTTGTAAAAAAAAAATAGATAAATAAAATGTATTTAACATTGCCAAAGAAAGTGGGTAAGAGGGTGGAATAGATGTTCAGTGTGTGAAAATTAAGGATATTTAGAAGAGCTGAGAGTTAAGCTGGACATACACTCGTAGAATTTCATTCAAATTTTTTTGTTTGGAGAACATTTGTCTGATTTTCTCGTGGATTTTCTTAGTGGGGTCAAATTGACATTCATATTTGACCACAACGAGGAGGAAATTCAAATGAGCAGAATGGAAATTATTTTTCTAACCAATTATTTTCTAACAGTGAATGTGGTTTTCGAATAGAAAAGCCAATTCGTTTTTAAATTTAATGTTAAAAGCAAACAAAATTTTAAAGTACTTTTGAATGATATTCGTCAAGTCCGGGTACTCTAGTTTTCCTCTCACACGCCAAAGACATGCCGGTAGGTTAATTCGATCCTGTCTAAATTGGCCCTAGTGTGTATGTATGAATGTGAGTTAGGGACCTTAGATTGTAAGCTCCTTGAGGACAGGGACTGATGTGAATGTGCAAAATATAAGAGAAGCGCCGTGCAAATTGACAGTTCTATATAAGTACCTGTAATTAATAAGTAAAAATAAATACGTCATCAAATTTACTGAGAATGTTTGTACAAACATTTGTACGGATTTTTGTACAACTTTAATCCTAGGATCAGCGATCAGTGAAAAGGGAACATTTACATGAAAACTATAATGATTTTGGACCAATTCTATGTTAATTTTTTTACATGTAAATTTGACACTTCATTAAATATACAAGAGCTGTACCAAAAGTAATGCTAAAGTGGGCATAACTTTTTTATTAACTTACATAGGTTGTTCAAACTTCACATTTAATATTTGTGGCCAGACCAGATCTCATATGTTTATAACTGTTAAAGACACAGCCGTGCACACATTTCTGCCATCTGTCGCTCGGATTTTCCCGTTGTCTCTGCTCTTTCCCATCATCCTATATTATTTATAGTGATCTCTTCCTCTTGTTGCCCCAATAGAAGCCCTGAAATGCAAAAGCTGCTTGGAGCAAAACTCTTACCACTGCGAGTCCGAAGACACCATAGATTGTGGCGACAGCGATGGGTGTGGCACAACGTCTGGCTTTTTTCAGCAGGGTAAATGCCAGTAAATTGTGTGTTTGATATGCCATGTTTACATTTTTAAATTCCAGAGATCCTATTTGTTATTGTCATCTGCATCTTTTGGTTTAACCACTTGCCTACCGGGCACTTTCACAGCCTTCCTGCCCAGGCCAATTTTCAGCTTTTAGCGCTGTCAAATTTTAAATGATAATTGCGCGGTCATGCAACACTGTACCCAAATGACATTTTTATCATTTTTTTTCACACAAATAGAGCTTTCTTTTGGTTGTATTTAATCACCACTGGGTTTTTTACTTTTTGCTAAATAAATGGAAAAAGACCAACATAAAAAAAAAAACTTTTTCAAAGTTTGTTATAACATTTTGCAAATAGGTAATTTTTCTCCTTTACTGATGAGGCTGCACTGATGGGCACTGATAAGGCAGCACTAATGGCACTGATGAGGCAGCACTGATGGGCACTGATGAGGAGGCACTGATGAGGTGGCAGTGATGGGCACTGATGAGGTGGCACTGATGAGGAGGCACTGATGAGGTGGCAGTGATGGACACTGATGAGGTGGCACTGGTGGGCACTGATGAGGAGGCACTGATGAGGCTGCACTGATAGGCGACACTGATGGGTGGCACTGATGAGGAAGCACTGATGGGAATTGATTGGCAGCACTGGTGGGCACTGTTGCAGCAGTGGTGGGCACAGATTGGCAGCACTGGTGGGCACTGTTTGGGACTGCACTGATAATCAGGACATTGATAATTAGTGCCCAGATTATCAGTGTAGATGTCCCTTTTACAGGAAAGGAATGCCGATAACCGGCTCCTGTTTACACTGTGATCAGCTGTGTGATTGGACAATGCTGATCACGTGCTAAAGAGCCACTGATTGACTCTTTACCTCAAGCTGTGTCTGGAGTGGGCACGCGGCGGGTGCGATCACGAAAGGACCTCCCAGAACTGGTCGACCGTTTTGTAGCCGTCATTCGGCTATAGCACGGTCATCAAGTGGTTAATCACACCCATTCGACAGAATTAACGGCTCTAAAACTGGTTGAACAAGAAATACAAAGCTGTTATAGAGCTGCAAAAAGTGACCCTTTTCTGAAACTAAAATTGGCCATAAAAGTTGTACCTGTAATATAAATAAATACTTACCTCACCTGATGCCCGTGTGACTGAACATAACTCCAATCCAGAGAGAGAGCCTGCTTCTCCTGGTTCTCCACAATGCTTGCCCTGGTGTGAGTGCAAAACCACTGCTTCTCATGTCATTAGAAAGTAGAGAGCATCTGCTTAAAGCGGAGGTTCCGCGGTCCATACATTTTTATTTTTTATATGCATTCTATGCAAGAACGTATGCATTGTAATTACTCACTTCTTCCACGCTGGTAAAGATCCCCTGTCCGTTTTGCGATAAAAAAACACTTTATATAATGTTTCCTGCATTTCCCATTTTGCTTGTGGGCATCTTGAAGCCCACAAGCATATTCTTCCGGGTAGCGATGAATGCTTGACTCCCAGCATTCATCGCAGTATCTCGCGCATGTGCAGTGTTGACGGCGAGCAGCGCCGTCAACACTTCCTGGTTGCCATCACAACGGGCATCAACAGTTAAAGTACACGCCCAGTTGTGATGCCATTCAACAAAAAAGAAACAGCGCTCTCGTCACGTGACCGGGTAGACGAGTCACGTGACGATTAAATTATCGTGATGTTTGGAAGGAAGGCGTAACTATATTACTCCTGGGAAGCAGGACAGTTTGCTCCCAGGAGACATTGCAGGACAATGTCACAGAAAAGGACACGCCTACTCCCGCGGGAGGAAATCCCGGAAGTAGGAATAAAGAAACAAGAATAAAGAAAACTGCACAGAAAAAAAAAAAAGGTTAGTCTTTTAGTTATATACACGCAAAGAGGGACTGTTGACACAAAACTTCAAAATGTGGGTGAACCTCCGCTTTAAGGCACAGAGCTGATCACCAGTGGCGGCTGGTGCTTACTAATTTTGGGGGGGCGGCACAACCAACACTACCCCCCCCCGGGGGAGACACAGGCAGCGGCAATAACCCCCGCAGCAGCAACAACTCCCCCATCAGAGACACAGGCAGCGGCGATCACCTTACCTAGTAGAGGCATGGAGAAGACACAGAGGCAGGGAGATGGAAGAGCCGGCCGCTCCAGCGAGGACACAGACATTCTCCCTCTGGCTGATTGGAACCCAGAAGTGTTTCCTGAGACACGATTGGCAAGGGAGTCATAAGACTCCCTGGCCAATAGGGGCTTCCTGATTGGCCTAGGAAGAGAATGTGTCAGAATAGCGAATGATCATTCGCTAGTGTCACACTACTGGGTGGGATCAGGGCGCACTCTCGTGCGCCCCGAGCCCACCCTATTTTGAAGCCTATTAGAGCCTCTGGCTCTAAACAGGTGCTTCAAAAGACACACCCCCTGCCTATCCCCGCAATTGTAATTCATTCACCCGGTGTCCTGAAAGGGGCTGCGCGCATGGATAGGGAGGGCGGCGTCGGTTTTAGGAGGTGTGGCGCCCGTGCGCCCACAATGCACGGGCCGCTACTGGTGATCACTATGATGACCGATTACAGCAATCACCAGTGTAAATGGATTAATAAAGGCAGAGGTGGCTTCAGCAGAGGAGAGCTGCAATCAAAGGTGGGGGGATAAGAGTTTTAATTAGCCACTGACCACCCAATGTTGTGGGATTGTTTTGAAGTAGGGGGGGGGGGCATTAATGGGGTCAGGATGGGGTTGGTTGGGTTTAAAAATGCCAATGACCACCAGTGATTTTTGGATTCTTTTGGGGGAATTTAAATTGCTGCTGACCACTAGAGATGGGCCAAACACCCCTTGGTTTGTTTCACACCAGAACTCCGAACATAGCAAAAGGTCGGACCCGAACATTGAACCCCATTGAAGTCAATGGGACCCGAACACGAAAAAATCGAAAGTGCCCATTTTGAAGGCTTATATGCAAGTTATTGGCCATAAAAAGGGTATGGGAGCCTGGGTACTGCCCTGGGGGACATGTATCAATGCAACAATAACTTTTAAGAAATATTGTTTTTAAAGGAGCAGTGATTTTAATGATGCTTGAAGCGGACCTTCAGTCATTTTTCCATCTTTCCATCTATTAAATCTTCTGCCCTTGTTGTTTTAAATTTGGATAGTAAAACATTTTTTTCTGCCAGTAAATACCTTATACAGCCCACTTCCTGTTTATTGTCTGGTCATTACCCTGGGCTTATGACATCATGCACAGCTCTCTCTCCCACTCTCGCAAGAGTTTGCTAGGAAGGGAGGGGGTGAGTCATTAGAGGGCCAATGAGAGCTGCAGAGCTGGAGGTTTGCCTCTGTGTGTCTGTGTAAAAACAGGACGTGAACAGGCAGAAATCTCCCTCCACTGAGTCTGGCTGCAACCATTTTAACTGTGGGCAGCAGATTCAGCAGATTTCTGCAGCAATTATTGGCAAGTACAGAATCACAGTATATGTAAAATAATATGCAAAGTGGTTGGAGGTAAGCTTCAGAATGGCAAAGATGTTTTTATTGCAAATTATGTGAGCAGACTGCAGTTCCTCTTTAAAATGAAACAATGAAAATGAAAAATTCCTTTAAATATAATGTATGGGGGGTCCCCTTAGTCTGCACGTAAAGTGGTGCATCTGTACCGTGTATAGAACCTGCTGTAGCAAAACTAACATTTATAAATGTAGCACTTGGTTGATACTAGTAACTAACATCCACCATATCACCCTGCTGCCAAACCTCCATCTATCACCTCAGAGACAATGAACAGTTATTTGTGTTGTTTTGTTTTTGTTTATTGGGGGATATAACTTGGTTTGGGGAAAGGGGATATGGGATGCCCATTGAACATGTTGCTTTGCCATTATATTAAAGAACTTGGAATTTGGTTGAGCCTTGTAGCACTGATGTACAAATAATATCTACAGTCACTTCCCCTGCATCACCATGCAGACTATTTCTCCTCCTCCTCTGCACATCTCCTGCAGACTGTTGCTCCCAGGACTTCTATTCTTCTGCACAAACTTCACTGTAGATCATTATCTTTTCTGTCAGATCCTCCTCTATGAGCAAAAGAGGACTCTCTGAACAGTCTCAATGGCTGGCCATAATAGATGCTGTTACTAGGCCAGAGATCTGCAGTACCTCTCCCCGGCAGCATAGTAATTTAGTAGCACGTGTAGCTTGGACTACTGTTCCTACTACTAGTCCGGTCTGCAAATCATGCGCCCTCAGGCGGCATCGATTTGACACTTTCCCCACAGTCTCTCCTCTGGCCTCGCACCCAGCTCCCCTGGCATGCCTCATCCAGTAATCCACTGTGGTCCACTCACCGACCTTCTCCTGCCCCGAGTCCATGATGAAGAACTTTATCTGGACACATGTTCCGACAACTTCTCCAGCCCCTCTATTCCAGGATACTCCATCCATGACCGTGTAAGGATGTAGCTCCCTCTCAGCTCTCCCGGGCTCCTCTGCTAGGCCTCGCACCCCCCCAGATGGTGCCTAATGCTCCATTCTCCATGTCTCCCGGTCGACAACTCCTCCCCAGTGGGCTGAGACCTGAGCTTATATGGGAGGCCTGCCCCCTGCCAATTCCAAGTGGGGATTGGTCAGGGCTCTTCACATGAGCTCCCTGCCACTCTATTCTTGTGCCCTGCCCCTCTTCCAGATCATTATCCCTGGAAGCAGGGGGGGCGCCCCAGAACTAGAGCACAGGTGGTCATACCCACTGCTACACTAACCACTCCCTGCCCCCAGATCAAAACAAGCCTAAAGCTAGGCCTGCCTAAATTTACCTGCACTGACAGTTTCCCTTGCAAAAAATCCTACTCTAGCACCTACCTACAGTAGAGAGTGCTACATAAAGAAAAAAAAAAGACAATTACATTGCCGTCAATAGAAAAATCTGAAAAAAAAAATTACGTGGGGTCCCCCCCAATCCACACCAGGCCCTTAGGGTCTGGTATGGATTTTAAGTGAAACCCCACGCCAAAATGTAAAAAAAAAACAGTGTGGGGTCCCTCCCAGAATCCATACCAGACCCTTAAGCGAGCATGCAGCCCGGCAGGTCAGGAAAGGGGGGGACAAGCGAGTGGCCCTCCCATCTCCCTGAACCATACTATACCATAATAAAAGAAAAACAAAAATAGTGACTATTTACCTACTTGACAACCAGCCGCCGTTATACGGTGGCAGGTTGGCACCCCTTGCGCGAATTGCCGTAGGTGTACAGCGGTCGCTTAAAGGGGTGTAGGGGGAGCGCGTGCCACGTGACATAGGAGCCGATGTGCATGCCAGGCGGCATCTGCGATCGCTCCTAACAGAGACAGAACGGAGATCTGTCAATGTAAACAGACAGATCTCCGTTCTGTGATGGCAGTAGAGAGTGATCGTCTGTTCCTAGTAATTAGGAACAGCGTTCGGTCTCCTCCAACAGTCAGTCCCATCCCCCCACAGTTAGAACACACCTAGGGAACACAGTTAACCCCTTGATCGCCCCCTAGTGTTAACCCCTTCCCTGCCAGTGACATTTATACAGTAATCAGTGTCTATTTTTAGCTCCGATCGCTGTATAAATGTCAAGTGTCAAAAGTGTCCGATCTGTCCGCTGCAATGTCGCAGTCCTGCTAAAAAAGCAGTTAAAGCAAAGCATTAACAGAAATCTCTTGTCTCTTTACACCAGGATCGGAAAGGAAGAATTTTATTTACAAAGGTTGCCGGTCTTCAATAGAATGCAATTCCTCGCTGCGCATTTCCATGAATGGTACCTATCTACAGTCCTACATCACGTGCTGCGATGGGGAGACGTGCGACCTGGAACATTATAGTAAGTAATGTGAGCTGGAACAGAACCAACAAAAGGCCGGGCCACCTACATTTTTATGTGCCCATCTCTCCACCTGTGATTTGTTTTGGTTTACTTTACTTTTAAGCTCAACCAAACCTAGGCTCCATTCACATACAGTGGAGCCTCGGATTACGAGCATAATCCGTTCCAGGAGAATGCTCGTAATCCAAAGCACTCGCATATCAAAGCGAGTTTCCCTAAAGAAGTCAATGGGAAAAAAACTAATTTGACTTCTATGGCATGCAACACTGCATATGGCCAGAGGTGGGGAGGCGCCGGAGAGAGCCTCGGAAATACTCGGGGACTGCTCAGCTGAACTCGGAAAGCCACGGGAACGGAGTATTTCTGAGTACTTCCTAATGTCTTAGAACGGCTCCAATCGGCTCCACTCGGCTCCGGCGCCCCCGCACCTCTGGCCAAATGCGGTACTGCACACCGCAGAGGCTTGAATCCTGCTCGTTTTGCAAGACAACACTCGCAACCCGAGTCAGGATTTAAAAAATAAAAAAAAATTGGTATTGCAAAGCGCTCGTTAACTGCGTTACTCGCAATCCGAGGTTTCACTGTATATGCGAATTGGATGCGTTTTGCATCCATTTCACATGACATGTGAGTCAAACCGGCTTTCTATGGAGCCGGTTCACATGTATGCGGTACAGCGGCAGTGTGAATTCGCTGCAAATTTAAAAAGAGTCCTGTATGTTTTCTGAGCACTGCCGTGCGGTTCAGATGCGGGTTCCAGGCTCATTGCCTTCTACGGGAGCGCATCTGAATCGCACATATACAGGCATACCCCACTTTTAAGTACACAATGGGTTTTATTTACTAAAGCTGGAAAGCCCAAAATCAGGGGCTCACTTCTGCATAGAAACCAATGAGCTTCTAACCCCAGCTTGTTCAATTAAGCCTGGTAATAAAACCTGTAATCAGTTTTGAACATGAATTTGATTTGGACAAAGAACAGTGTGGTGCCCCCCACCCCAGGTCATACCAGGCCCTTTCGGATCTGGTAAGGATTTTAAGGGAAACCCCATGCCAAAATAATAAAAAAAAAATGCCATGCCCTACATTGCATACCAGACCCTTAGGTTTGGTATGGATTTTAAGGGAAACCCCCACGCCAACATTTTGGCAGGGCCCCCTTCAAAATCCATACCAGAACCTTATCCGAGCATGCAGCCTTGCAGGCCAGGAAAGAAGAGAGGTCAAGCACGCACACCCCCCCCTCCTCAACCACACCAGACCACGTGCCTCATTATGGGGGGGGGTGTTTCGGGGCCCGGGGCTCTGCCCACTTCACCCCAAAGCACCTTGTCCCTATGTTGATGGGGACAAGGGCCTCTTCCCCATAACCCTGTGATGTCACCGACCCAGCATTTCAAATGTAATTCTTAAAAAATAAATAAAAAATAAACAGTAAAGTTAGCCCAATTTTTTTGTATAATGTGAAAGATGATGTTACGCCGCAAGAATCGTGATCTTTATTCTAAGCAAAAAAATCGTGATTCTCATTTTAGCCAGAATCGTACAGCTCTAGTACAGACAGCCCTGAAATGCCCAAGACAAATAAGAGCCAAGAGTATGCAATGAGTGAAGATGGCCTTTAAATGATTAAGCATTCTTTCTTGATCCTTCAGTACCCAGCGATGAAGATGAACCGTATAATGACAATGTATGTGACTCTTGTTACACAGAAGACACTGCGGATGGATGCAGATACACGCAGACACAGAAGTGTAGAGGTGATGAGACGCAGTGTGTGTATTATAGAGGATCTCGCAGGAAACAAGGTAATGGAGTTATTAATTAATGATAGGGATGACCAGAGTGATTTCAGTGAAATTTGCAGGAGGAACACACAGTACATGCGAAGGGTTGCCACTGCAATTTTTGTGTAGTATACACAGGATTGTAAAGGACCTGGGACACCCTTTTGTGTCCCAAGGAAAGTAGTAATGCGGTGTGCATAGCGTGGGTGTGGTCACATTGCGTCAACAGTGGGAGGGGCTTAAAAGCGCATGGTTAAATAAAACAAAAGCATTCTTGTACCCATAAAATATGCTTAGATTGCTGTGCCACAAAGTCTCAGACATGATTTTATGTAGTCTGAAAATAGACAGAGAGCTAACATTTTACTTGCCTACCTAAACACTAATGCCTCGTTTCCACTGAGAGGATCGGTTCGGTACGGTACGCTATTTTGAGTGTTTCCATTATGAAAGCGGCCCATACAACCAAACCATACCGCACCATTCTGGGTCCTGCTTCAGATGTGGGGCCATAGAAAATGGTACGGTTCGGTTAGGGCGGAGCTACAATACATTCCACTGATTGGCGGACACGCTAGGCATTTTTTCGAAACCCTGTATGGCCCCTGACGGTCCGACTTGCAGTGGAAACGCTCACCTGAATAGACCGGACCATTCTAACCGTTCCAAACTGTACCTGTACGAGGCATTACAGACTGGATGATTTTCCCCCTTCATGACCAGGCCATTTTGTGCGATAGGGCACTGCGTCAATTTAACTGACAATTGCGTGGTCGTCCGACGCTGTACCCAAACAAAATGGATGTCCTTTTTTTCCCCACAAATAGAGCTTTCTTTTGGTGGTATTTGATCACCTCGGCAGGTTTTATTTTTTGTGCTATAAACCAAAAATGAGCGTCAATTTTGGGGGAAAAAAACCCAATATTTTTGACTTTTTGCTATAATAAAGATCCCCCCCCCAAAAAAATGCAAAAAAATTAATTTCTTCATCAGTTTAGACTGATATATATTCTTCTCCATATTTTTGATAAAAAAATCGCAATAAGCGTATATTGATTGGTTTGCACAAAAGTTATAGCGTCTACAAAATAGGGCATAGATTTATGCCATTTTTATAATTTTTTTTACTAGTAATGATGGCGATCTGTGATTTTTAGTGGGACTGCAACATTTTGGCAGACAGATCGTACACTTTTGACACTTTTTTGGGATCAGTGACATTTATACAGCGATCAGTTCTATAAAAATGCACTGATTACTGAATAAATGTCACTGGCAGGGAAGGGGTTAACGCTAGAGAGCGATCAAGGTGTTAAATGTGTCCCCTGGGAGGTGTTTCTAACTGTGGAGGGGTGGGACTGACTGGGGGAATGATTCAAAACCCTGACTGTACATGTGAATCCTGGACAGGTGGCAACCAGTGGCAGCTGGTGCTGTATATTTTGGGGGAGGGCGGCAAACAAGACATCCCAAAACCACCCCCCGGTCGGTTGCTCAGTCAAACCTTTGCACCCCCGTCGCTTGCTCATACCCCCACCAGCCCCACACTTACCTCATCTAGGTCACGGGCAGCTTCAGCTCCTTCCTGCATCGATCTCCTCGAGCAACGGTTTCCTCCTCGGCGGCTTCACTCCAAAAAGAAAAAGAAAAAACCATTGAAATCCATGCGTCCGGCACCCTGCATGTAGATTAGGGGTTTGGGCGCATGGATTAGAGGGGCGGTGCCCCATATGGACGGGCCACCACTGGTGGCAACCCTATTTTGGGTGATCTCCAAGTGTAAATTTTGGGGGGATGGGGGGAGTCACCTGATGTAGTATGGGGGAATAGAAGAGTCCTCTGGTGTGAACAGTTTGGGGGAAGGGGGTGGTTTATTGGGGGGAAGGGGTGTGTACTGTATTCTTCTGATGGAGGAGGGGATCCCCCAGTAAGTACATCTCCCCATAGGTCACACGGTTTGGTAGGTGCTCTTGGTCCTGATGGGCTATCTGGTGTTCAGTCTCCTGGCAGTCCCTGGCTTGGTGGGTACATGTCTCTCTTATAACACCATGCCACCCGCTCACACGGAAATTATCCTGGCACACCTCCAATGTGGCCCCGCCCCCCTCTGGGTATAGTAGAATGTATAGTAGAAGGGTATGGGCTCTCCCTGTTCCCTGGCTTGCTGCTCCCTCCTCAGCTCAGACAGGAATAGTAGTCCTCCGCTCACCTATAGCCATTTTGAATGTTCCAGACAAAGACTTGTCCCCCCCACCTCCTCCTTCGCTCCCCTCACTATCCCTCCACCTCCGCTACCCATCCCAGGCTCCCCTCACCCTCTGCTACCCACCCCAAGCTCCGAGCCACAGTCCGGTCTGAATAATGTGTCCGTGTTTAAGGTAGACTGAAATCCGAAAACACATGGTTCAAAGCCCGAACTGGACAGGTGGCAACTCTAGGTTTAGTGCCCCCACTATGCTGGCATCAGTGGTGCAGTACTCTTGCTATGCTGGTATCAGTGAAGTAGTGAAGTAAAGTAGTGTCCTGCCATGCGTGAATCAGTGTTATAGTGGTCCCACCACACTGTCATGGGTAGTGTAAGTACCTTTTTTCTAAACGATATACAGCTGTCACATGACCCAGCTCTCTCCCAGCCTGTCTGCAGGGAAACATAAGCAGGAGGAGCTTCTAGTCCTTTGCTGCTGGTCAAATGTTAAAAAAAAAAAAAAAAAAAAAAAAAAAAAAACAGCCTTCGGAACCAAGTACAAATAAATAATTAAAATCAATACCGTAAACTGTTTAAAATTGTCATACAAATATATATTTGAAATCAAATCCTTATTTTTTTGGCACTAACATGGTGTCTAGTCACAGGCTGTGTCACAACCCTCCAGCCTGTGTCTTATGCCGCGTACACACGATCAGATTTTCCGACAAGAAAAATACGATGTGAGCTTTTGGTCGGAAATTCCGACCGTGTGTATGCTCTATCAGACTTTTCCTGTTGGAATTTCCACCAACAAAATTTTTAGAGCTGGTTCTCAAATTTTCAGACGGAAAAAATTCCGATCGTCTGTGGCAATTCCGATGCGCAAAGTTCCGACGCATGCTCGGAAACAATTTGACGCATGCTCGGAAGCATTGAACTTAATTTTCTCGGCTCGTCGTAGTGTTGTACGTCACCGCGTTCTTGACGGTGGAAAGTTCAGAGAACTTTTGTGTGACCGTGTGTATGCAAGCCAACCTTGAGCGGAATTCCGTCGGAAAAACCATCCAAGGTTTTTCCGACGGAAAATCCGATCGTGTGTACGCGGCATTAGAATGAGAGTGAGGTGAAGCCTCCATCAATCAACATCTAATATCCCACCCCCATTGTGTTTAGCTCGTTAGTGGGCATGGAGGACGAGGGAGGGAGTGGGCTGTCATTTACCGCTGTGTATACGCCCACATGTGTAACTCTATAGTCAAATGGGCTGCTCAGACGTGATAGGATGTGCAGAGCTGCCAACACTTCTCTGCAAAATCTCTAGCTGAATTGGGGACATGAACAGAAGGGGGAGTGAGAGAGCAGCAGGATCAACCAGTTTTTTTAGCAGATTACAGAAAACCAATCTTATAGTGACCGAGTGAGTATGAACATCATCATGCAATACACCATTTATTAATAGTTTTTTATAATGTTGGTTTAGTGACACTTTATCAGGAGCTCAAAGATGCCTTTTTAATAAAAACTTGAGCTTTTCTGAATGCTTTTCTGAATGCTGAATGCTACTGTTGCTTTCTGTTGTTACATTTCATAAATTTATTAAAGTGGAGTTCCACCCTGAAAATTTTTTTTTTTTGCAAAAATCCTAAAAAAAATTGAATTTTTTTTTTCAAAAAATAGTTTTTTTTATACTTACCAGAAATAGCGGTTGCTATGCGGAAGTCCCTAATCTGCCTCTTCATCGTCCACGGTGGGTCTACTTCCTCTGTCCTCCTGTGATGTCTTCCTGTGAATGGGGCGCGCTGCCTTCTGGGAACTGTGTGTATCCCAGAGAGCAGCCGGCCCATTCACAAAGAGCCGCGCAGCTCGCGCATGTGCAGTAGCAAAACGGGCAGTGAAGCCGCACGGCTTCACTGCCTGTTTTCCTTACTGAGGATGGCGGCGCCGGGAGCTGCCAGGATCGAGGGATCGGCTTCCGGGGGGCTGACATCGCGGGCGAGTAGGACAAGTTAAGCTGTGTACACACGATCGGTTTTACCGATGAAAACAGTCCGATGGACTTTTTTCATCGGACAAACTGATTGTGTATGGGCCCCATCGGTCTTTTTTCCATCGGTGAGAAAAAATAGAACCTGTTTTAAATTTATCCGATGGGAAAAAAAAACAATAGCAAATTCCGATCGTCTGTGTGGAACTCCAACGGATAAAAAACCCACGCATGCTCAGAATCAAGTCGACGCATGCTCAGAAGCATTGAACTTAATTTTTCTCGCCTCTTTGGAGTGTTTTCTGTCACCGCATTTGGGACGGTCGGTTTTTTGACTGATGGTGTGTAGGCAAGACTGATGGAAGTCAGCTTCATCGGATTTCCGATGGAAAAATCCATCGGATTAGAATCCATAGGAAATCCGATCGTGTGTACAGGGCTTAAGTGTCCTTATTAAAAGTCAGCAGTTACAGTGTTTGTAGCTGCTGACTTTAAAAAAAATAAAAATCGCGGGTGGAATCCCCCTTTAATGTACACTCTTACATTTACTGAAAGGTTCAGCTAAAGTGTCTGTAACTATTGATTATTATATGCCTGTATGTATTTATTATTGGATTATTATTTTTTTGTTATATCTTTTTCATTCTACAGATGGAGAAGAAACTGCTGTTTACTTTGCTGGTTGTGCCAATACTTTGTCATGTGAAAACTTTGTTTACTTCTATGGCTTTGAAGAAATTAGGAGAGAACACATTATGTGTATGAATATGGATTCAGACACTATAGAAATCTTTCCAGGAAGCCGTCCAGAAGCTTTACCTTAATGCATTCTATGCATTAAAGCGGTTGTTAACCCAAAAAACAAAACAAAAACCCAGATACTGTTCCTTTAAAGCATGTTATACAGCACAGCGCTTGTGCTGTGTCATTTGGCCCCCCTGTATACCCAATAAACACCTGGCTGATCCTGCCTGGCCATACCCTCTCTCTGCAAACTGACCACGATAATTATGGCGGCTGAGCCCTGACACCGTGGTCAGTTTGCGTGATTCCGTCAGCCACAGCCCTGCTCTCTGCAGCTCTCCCTGTGTCTGTGTCCCCTCTGTCCTCCTCCCCCCTTCGTGCTTGTACCAGCGCCCGCCCCCATCCCCCCCCCCCCTGCTCTTGCTCCTCTGGTAGCTGCTATTAAATCTTCTTATCCAGTATATACCTTAATAACATGTGTCCCTGTTCCTGTTTAATGTAAAAAAATCTGTACCTTGTATGATTGCGACTCCAGGCGCTCAGCTGATTGTCGTCTCCCTCTCTCCTCTCTCTCCCTCCTTTAAGGGGTGACGTCAGCGGGACGGCTCGGCCCCGCCCACTGCAGCTGTGAGCTGGAGAGAGAAGGAGGAGAGCAATCAGCTGTGTGCCCGTGGAGCTTATATCATTTGTTTTGTTTTGTTTTGATTGGTTATCTACATAAATTTGTTTTGTTAAATTCGTTTAATTCGTTTTCAGAGTTAGTTTTGTTTATTCGTTTTCGAATCGTCTCGAAAAGTTTTTAAATTAATTTTGAATAGTTTTCGAATTCGAAACGTTTTCCAATTTCCAAAAAGAATGAAATAGAATAATAAAAAAAATCTACTCTATTCCTTTATTTTCTATTCTTTTTTTTTTTCTCTTTGAAAATTGGAAAATGATTTGAATTGAAAAAGTATTCGAAAACGATTCAAAACTATTTTTTTTAGTTATTTCAGGTTTGTTTCAATTCGCTACTATTCTAATTCGGAAATTCGGAAACACCCGAATTTCCGAGTAACAAAAATACGTCCGAATATTAATTCGTAACGAAATGGGCCCCACTTGACTAGTACAGATGGGCGGATTTTTTTACAGTACACAGGCACAGGGACACATATTATTAGGGTACAGAGGGGATAAGAAGATTTGATAGAAGTGGGTTAACAACCACTTTACGGTGAAAAACCTCCTTTGATGCAGCAGCCCCCCAGAGCCCCCCTTTTACTTACCTGAACCCGATCTTTCCAGCGACGGGGAGGAACACAGCAGCTCCAGCCAGTGTCTTGTGTCCTGATTGGATAGATTGATAGCAGGGCAGCCATTGGCTCCCGCTACTGTGAATCAAATCCAATGACGCGGGAGCCGGGAGGCAGGGCCGAGTTCTGCTGTCTGTGACACGGGAGCGCGCCCTCGCGAGTGCCCTGAGGGAGAGCGGCTCTCCAACGGGGCACTCAAAAAGAGGAGGAGCCAGGAGCGCCGCTGAGGGCCCCCAGAAGAGGAAGATCGGGGCCGCTCTGTGCAAAACCAACTACACAGAGGAGGTAAGTATAACATGTTTGTTTAAAAAATAAAAAGTGGAACCTTTAGATATCCTTACCGCAAACCGCCGTAGCTGTACGTCGGTACTTTGACGTAGAATACCTGGGTTATGGCACCAGATAGCTGCCATAACCCCAGTATTTTCAGAAACGGCGGGCGGTCCTCTTTGGGATAAAAGTGGTCTCCGCTGCGGATTTGCCACAAGATCACTTTTATCGGGGGCGGAAGAGGACCCCTCCCGCTGCACTGCGGTCGTCTTACCGGAGCCGTCGGTAGTGGCGGAGACAATCTGATGTTCTACCCTCACAGGCCTGGAGCCGAATGAGGGAAAGATGGCCCCCACTTGGCTCCATAACATTGGATGACAGAAGTGAGGTCAAACGCTACTTCCGCCCAATGGAGACATTTTTTTTTATTGAAAAAAAAAGAAGACTTTTTTTTTATTTCATTTAAGTGGAAATGTGAGATCTGAGGTCTTTTTGACCCCAGATCTCACATTAAAGAGATCCTGTCATGCTTTTTTTCTATTACAAGGGATGTTTACATTCCTTGTAATAGGAATAAAAGTAATCCAATTGTTTTTTTTTTTAAAGGGACAGTGTCAAAACAAAAAATAAAATGTAAAATAAATAAGAAAAAAATTAAATAAATTTAAGCGCCCCGTCTTGCCGTGCTCGCGTGCAGAAGCAAACGCATACGTAAGTCGCCGTAAGTCGCGCCTGCATATGTAAACGGTGTTCAAACCACACATGTGAGGTATCACCATGATCATTAGAGCGAGAGCAATAAACTTCCTCTGTAACTTTTATCTGGTAACGTGTAGAAATTTTTAAAGCGTCGCCTATGGAGATTTTTAAGGGTCTGCGTTTGTTGCCATTCCACAAGCGGGCGCAATTTTGAAGCGTGACAAGTTGGGTATCAATTTACTCGGCGTAACATAGTGGGGTTGGTTTAATAAAGGCAGATAGACTGTGCACTCTGCAAGAGCAGTTGCTCCAGAGCTTTGTAAATCAGCAGAAGCTCTTCTGACTTCCATCATCCAATCACGTGCAAGCAAAAATGCATTTTTTTTATTTTCCTTGCACGTGATTGGGTATTGTTTGCAAAGTGACGCTTTACCTCATTTACTATGCTCTGGAGCAATTGCACTTTACAGTGCAACTGCACTTTGCAAAGTGCACAGTCTATTTGACTTTAGTAAATCAACCCCTATATTTCACAATATAGAAAACAATTGGGCTAACTTTACTGTTGTCTTATTTTTAAAATCAAAAAAGTGTAATTTTTCCCCAAAAATTGCACTTGTAAGACCGCTGCGCAAATACGGTGTGACATAAAGTATTGCAACGACCGCCGTTTTATTCTTTAGGGTGTCTGAAAAATAAATATATATAAATATATGGTTTGGGGGTTCTAAGTAAATTTCTAGCAAAAAAAAAAAACTGATTTTAACTTGTAAACAACAGATCTCAAAAAGAATCTCGGTCCTTAAGTGGTTAATTAATTAAAAGGTACAAAGACCTATTTGGGCAACCAGTGCAGAGTTCAGTAATAAAAGTGCAGCGATCTGGGAGCTAACCAGATTACAGGTCTCTACAGTCAGATCAGTCAACAGACAATTCCTGGATGACCAGGAATTTTGCACATCCTCATTGTGATTTACATTGTCTAATGGTATAGGCTGGCTTATTTGAAAAAAAAAGTTAGAAAATTAGAAGCTCTTAATAGGGATATCTTATAATTTTCCTGAGAATTGAACAGCTACAACAATACAAAAAAAATAGCTCGGGATCAAATGCATTTTATTAGAGGTCATGACAAGCAACAAAATGTAAAAAAAACAATTCAAGACTGATCATTAAAGGCCAACTCTGGGCACAAAAAACTAAAAATACCCTTGCGGTGCCCCCTGTCCCCCCACCCCACATTGCAAGGTTAAAAAGCTCATTAAGACTAGAGGGTTGCAGAAGAGGTTGCAATATTTTATTATTTACAGTGAAATAAATAATTTGCCCCTCTACCCTTTCAAAAAACTGAAAAAGGCCGGACACGGGGATTTAAATGTCTGACTGGTGGATTGTCTGTTAAATATGTGTTGACTTGCTTTGTACTTTGTCACTTGTCTGATGAAGGGGCCCTGCGTGGCTCCGAAACATTGCATTTTGTGTACCATGTGACCACGATAATAAAGCTTTTGCCCATTCTTGAGGAATCCTTGGTGTGCTGATGACATTTCTTCACAGGGATTTAAATAGTTCACAAATTATACTTTTTATTAAAACATTAAAATCATCACATAGTAAAAAGTCTAATTTATAGCAGCTACCGTCCAATCCCATAGGGGTACATATACAACTGGATTTTCAAAAGTGGATCAACGCATTTCGCTTGAAAGGAGCTTCTTTAGGATCCACTGTTCTGTTCCTTGATATCAAATAGAGTAGCCAACAATAAGATGGATGTTTTGCACTTTAGATGGTAAAGGGATGATGATGAAGTCCTTGAATTACCAAAGCCTCAAACAACCAGCGTAATCTTGACCAAGTCCACAGAAGAGGTATTACTGTATCATTTATCTGGTCCTCCTCAGCCTGCTCTGTAAGCTGCTCCCGGCCCATTCACACTCAAGCCTTCACCACGTACAATGCAATGTTATTAACCTTGCATTGTACGTGATGATGACTAGGCTCCATCCACAGATGGGAGCTTTGGGGAGAAAAGAGAAGCAGCAGAACCTGCTGGATCAGGGAGTCAGAACAGTAATGCAGCCTAGTCATTCTACATGTTCTGTCTGTAGGACAGAGAGCTAAACATTGCCGCTCCATAAACTTCAGATACCATATTTCTTTGATCCTAAATTTATTAGAACGAGCCAGGTGAAACTACAAATTGACAAAACAACTATCAATCAGTAAAATATTGCATACAATAAAGAAACAATGCTCTATAACACAGAATAGGATAACAAAAACATACTTTTTAAGGTCGCTAAGAGGTGATGGCGAGAGATTGGAGAAACAGCCTAATGCCGCGTACACACGATCGGAAATGCAGACAAGAAAATTCGATGTGAGCTTTTGGTTGGAAATTCCGACCGTGTGTAGGCTCCATCAGACTTTTTCTGGCCGAAATTCCGACGGACTTAGATAGAGAGCAGGTTCTCTATTTTTCCATCGGACATTTTCTGAATTTCTAACAACAAAAATTTGAGGGTTGGTTCTCAAATTTTCCGACAAGAAAAGTTCTTGTCAGAAATTCCGATCGTCTGTATGCAATTCCGACGCACAAAAATCCTACGCATGCTCGGAATCAATTCAACGCATGCTCGAAATTGTAGTTAATTTTTCTCGGCTCGTCGTACGTGTTGTACGTCACTGCGTTCTTGACGGTCGGAATTTCCGACAACATTTGTGTGACCGTGTGTATGCAACACAAGTTTGAGCCAACATTCCGTCGGAAAAAAATCCACAGTTTTCTTGTCGGAATTTCCGATCGTGTGTACGCGGCATTACTGTCTTGTTGTAGATTCCTAAAATGTTGGCTGACTCACTTCCTCTAGAGAATTCTCCCAGAATGCACTTGTGCCTAACAACTTTATTTACACATTCTAAGAAATTACAATATTTAACTGATACAAACACCTAACGCTATAGCAGAAAGGGACAGTAGGTGGCGCCTGCGCTCTGCATAACTAGCTTGGTGAAATCAAGAAAACCATTTAATTATTTAAAGTGGAGTTCCACCCAAAAATGGAACTTCCACTTTTTGTATCCCCCCCCCCCCCTCCGGTGTCACATTTGGCACCTTTCAGGGGGAGGAGGGAGCAGATATCTGTGTAATACATGTATTTTCTCCCACTTCCTGGCATAGATCACCGCGGTGGTCGCGGGGACCTACGCCACGTCCGGCGCCTACTCTGTCCCCCTCCGCTGTCTTCTGGGAGACACACAGGTCCCAGAAGACAGCAGGGAACAGTGAGGACGCACAACGCGACTTGCGCATGCGCAGTAGGGAACTATGAAGTGAAGACGCAAGGCTTCACTTCCTGATTACCTTACCGAAGATGGCGGACAGATCGGCTTTGGCTACCGACATCGTGGGCACCCTAGACAGGTAAGTGTCCATATCTTAAAAGTCAGCAGCTGCAGTGTTTGTGGCTGCTGACTTTTAATATTTCTTTTCCCGGCGTAACACTGATTTAGGCACATAACACCAGTAAACAGAATAGAAGCCCGGTGGGCAGAACATTACCCCCTAGTCTTAGTGAGCATTTAACCCTTGCCCTAAAGGGGGTCCCACTGCAAAGGTTTTTTTTCTTTGTGCCTGGAGTTGGGCTTTAAAGATCCAGTATGTTGGTGGATCAGGATTTTAGCAGGCATTTTTCGATCTGTTGACATTTTAGTTAAGTGGCTACCCTCTAAGGCGGCCTTTCTCAACCTTTTCAACACATAGGAACCATTTAAATAACTTTCTGGTCTTAGGAAACCCTCTGCTAAAAATGACTAAATCTACAATTAATGATACATTAGTGTGATGGTCAGTGGGAAAAATGCTCCTTACAGGTGGTCATTGGTAGAATTACCCCCTTACAGACAGCTAAAAAAAATCAATGGTGTCAGTGGGAACTTTATCTGAGAGTTGGAAGAAAGCTGGACTGAAAGTGGGTATCCTTGAGGACCTATTGGAAAGACATCAAAGGATTGACTACCAAGCTCACACAGTCCCTCTTGGGGACAATACCACCACCTTTATCATTCACCTCAACCTGCTACCCGGGAAACAATATAAAATATGTTACTTTATCATCTTTTAAATTTTATTTATAAAAACGTATTCACCTTTAAAATTAAATGTGCTGGAGGTGCAACCAAGCAACATGTATTTTACTTCATATTTTCTCTGTTACGGACCTATTGGGAAGACATGGATTGACTACCAAGCTCACACGGTTCCCTCTTGGGGACAATGCCACCACCTTTATTATTCACCTCAACCTGCTACCCAGGAAACAATATACATTATGCATAATGGGATGATTCCCCCAAGGGTTTTTTTTTAGCAGCAAAGTATTTTAATCAAAAAAGGTTGAATTTGGTAAAATCTTTTATTTGTACAAAATGAGATTCAAATACTATGATAGAATTAAAATATGAGCTCTTATTACAGATATACAGGAACATGTTCCATTACAGCTAGCTATCACACAGTGCAACTGTCAGTTGACAAAACATTACAAAAATGGCATCCACTTGAACACCCCAACACTTTTCGACTTATTTAGTTGTCTTCTTCAGGGAGATTTTAATTCTAGGAAAATATATCAAAACACTCATAAATTTATTGCTGCATGATCTACAAGCACTTATACATATAATCTGATATAATGGGGTTATAAATACTGCTCAAAAATTGGAACTATATCCTATAACCAGAATTTGTGTAAAAGAAGTTTCAATGATCCAGTATTCTCAACACGCCGTTCCCACCTCCTCAAGATGAAATCCGGCTCTAGAAGGCTGGTGAAAATAATTATTCTTTATATATAATTTTTTATTGATTGACTTACTGAGATCATTGGAAAATGCATCACAGGTGCTGTCCATCCTTTCACCCCATTGAGGTCCAAGTATGTGGCTCCTTGCAAGCCTTCTGGAGCCGGATTTCCTCTTGAGGATGTGGGAACGGTGTGTAGAGATTACTGGATCTCTTTACTGAGATTCCTTTCCCTATACGCGTTACGTCAAACAGGTAGGGGCCCCTACTAAAGAAGTCACTCCCATTTGACGTAGCGCATATAGGGGAGGAGTCTTAGTTGGTGACCTCATCCCGCGGTCATCTCGTTTTTTATGTGTTCGAAGCTCGCACTGCTTAAGTGCTTTTCTGAGTATTCTGTATGCCGTTTTTATTGGAGAATTGGAAACAGAGAGCACTAGATTTGGTGTTTTTGTCCCTATTACATACCCAATGTCCCTGAGGGAAACTCGAGACTGGTGAAGCCAGTAAGGAGGAAGAGGGTGACAAGGAGTGAGTATTAGCATGACGCCGGGCCGATCTACTGATTACCCTCATAGGGGACTAGGGATGAGCTGGATGCAGAGTATATATATATATATATATATATATACTCTGCATCCAGTGTAGCCTATATCTGACTGCAGTGCATTCCTGGTGTACTTTTTCTAATATACTTCAGGCAGTGTATTAATATATATATATATATACAGTCTAGTATATATATATATATATATATATATATATATATATATACTCTGCATTCAGTGTAGCCTATATCTGACTGCAGTGCATTCCTGGTGTACTTTTTTAATATACTTAAGGCAGGGTATTAATATAGATATACAGTCTAGTATATATATATATATAAATATATATATATATATATATATATATATATATACTCTGCATCCAGTGTAGCCTATATCGGACTGACTGCAGTGCATTCCTGGTGTAATTTTTCTAATATACTTCAGGCGGTGTATTAATATATATATATATACGGTATACAGTCTAGTATATATATATATATATATATATATATATATATATATATATATACTCTGCATCCAGTGTAGCCTATATCTGACTGCAGTGCATTCCTGGTATACTTTTTCTAATATACTTCAGGCAGTGTATTAATATATATATATATACAGTCTAGTATATATATATATATATATATATATATATACTCTACATCCAGTGTAGCTTATATCTGACTGCAGTGCATTCCTGGTGTACTTTTTTTACTACACTTCTGGTGGTGTACACAGTACACAATACAGTGCACCCATAGTGCAGTTGCTACTACTTTTCTGGCGGTGTACACAGTACACAATACAGTGCAGCCGTAGTGCACTTGCTACTAAACTTCTGGTGTTGTACACAGTACATGATACAGTGCAGCCGCAGTGCAGTTGCTACTACTTTTCTGGTGGTGCACACAGTATCTAATACAGTGTAATGTACTGTTGCAAAACAATATTTACATCAAGTTCCGGAAGGCCACCAAGGAGAGGCAGATGCTCACAGGTCACTAAAAGAGGACAAGCAGGCTCTGTGTCTACAGTCAACAGTGCTGGTCGTGGACATGGTGCATCCTCTGCATGTGGCCGTGGGGCACACTTGTCCTATTTTTCTGCTGCTGGCCGTGTTATTAAGCCACAACATGCAGAATAGTTGGTGGAGTGGATAACAAAGCCGTCCTCATCCTCCTCATCCTCTGTCACCCAGGCTGAGAGTAGTTTGCCTTCCAATGCAGCTCCCAAAGCGGCCTTTACCACAGTCACTCCTTCCATGGCCCCACCATCATGCACGGAGGAGTCCCCCGAACTATTCAACCACAGTGTCGGGTACACGCTGCTGGAGGATGCGCAGCGATTTAAAGGCTCCGATGTTGATACCCAGGTTGAGGAAGGGAGTAACGTGAGCCTAGAGAGAGGGGGTGCCCAAGAATTACTAGAAACTGGCAATCATGTTCCCTCAACTGCAGCATACTGCCAAGTTTGCTCCAGTGACGAGCAGGGAGGAGATGATGAGGTCACTGACTCTACTTGGGTGCCTGATAGAAGAGAGGAGGAGGAGGAGGGGGAGGCACATCTCCAACGAGGCAGTATGCCCTCCAGGGGGCAGTTTAAGGGCGGCCACCCTATTGCATCACACCGCAGAGCTAAGCAGGTGCAGGGTGCTGCTGACTCCCTGCTAAGTTTGAAAAAACCTTTCCTGTGGCCCTTTTTTGACACGTGTGCAGCAGATCGCATCGTTGCTGTTTGCAACCTATGTCTGAAGCGGATCAAGTGTGGCCAAAACAGCAGCCGCTTGGGCACTACATGCTTGACCAGACATATGATGACCTCCCACGCAGTCCGTTGGCAACAGCACTTGAAAGACCCACACCAAAGAACAAGGCGGACTTCTCCTTGCTTCTCATCTGGGATCTCCAACCCCACTATACCTCCAGTCCTCTCAGAAACCTGCACTGAGAGGAATGAAAGTATAGCAATAGGTGTCCCAAGTACTTGCCGCCAATCTGCTAGCAGTACACCACCATCTGATTTTAGCAGGCAAATTTCCTTACCCCAGTTGCTAAACCGTAGAAAGAAATTCAGTCCCAGCCATCCACATGCTCAGCGTCTGAATGCTAGCTTGACCAAATTGCTAGCACTGCAACTGCTGCCTTTTCAGCTGGTAGACTCTGCCCCCTTTCATGAATTTGAGGAATGTGCGGTACCTCAGTGGCAGGTTCCCAAACGCCATTTCTTTTCACAGAAGACCATTCCGGCTCTCTACTGGCATGTGGAAGGCAATTTATTGGCCTCATTGGACAGGGCGGTCAGCAGTAAGGTGCATATTACCGCTGACTCATGGTCCAGCAGGCATGGACAGGGATGTTACCTTTCTTTCACACCGCACTGGGTTTCTCTGCTGGCAGCTGGGAAGGATGCAGGACAGGGTTCAGTATGGTTGGAGCTTGTTCCACCACCATGCCTCCAAAATGCTAGTGGTGATTCTGCCACAGCTCTCTCCTCCACCCCCCTCCTCTTCTTCTTCCTCTATCGCCTCTTCCTCTGCAGATTTGTCCTCTGAACCAGCGGTGCTCCGTAGGCGTTCAAGGGCTACGCAAGCACTCAGGCAAAAATATGTCATGTGGTGCTTGAGTTGGTCTGCTTAGGGGACAGGAGCCATACTGGGGCAGAGATTCTGTCAGCTCTGCAGGGGCAGGCTCAGAGGTGGTTGACGCCATGCCAGCTTCAGCCAGGAATGGTTTTATGCGACAATGGCACCAACCTCCTCTCCGCCCTCTGACAGGGACACTTGACACATGTTCCCTGTTTGGCTCACGTCCTGAATTTGGTGGTGCAGTGGTTCTTGAGCAGGTACCCAGGCTTACAGGATCTCCTGAGGCAGGCCAGAAAAGTCTGTCACCATTTCCGCCGGTCATATAATGCCAGTGCTCGGCTGGCTGACATTCAAAGGGAATGCAACCTGCCCACCAACCGCCTCATTTGTGACATGCCCACCAGGTGGATCTCAACGTTGGCAATGCTGCAGCGGCTGCACATGCAGCAGAGGGCCATCAATGAGTACCTGTGTGAGTATGGCACCAGGACAGGGTCAGGGGAGCTTGGCTTTTTTTCACCACGCCAGTGGCTACTGATCAAGGATGCATGCACTGTCCTGTCACCATTTGAGGAGGCCATGAGGACGGTGAGCAGTGACAATGCAAGCATCAGTGATACTGTCCCTCTTGTCTTCCTGTTGGAGCACACGCTTCGTGGAATAATGGACAGGGCACTTGAGGCAGAACAGCGGGAGGAAGAGGAGGACTTCCTTACCTCTCAAGGCCCCCTTTATCCAGATAGTATTCCTGCGGGCCTGCCAAACACACAGGAAGAAGAGGAGGAGGACTGTGTCAGCATGGATGTGGAGGGAGGATAACACTCAGCAGCAGTTTTCAAGGGATCATTTTCAGTCCCCAGAAACCCAAGGAGTTGTACGTGGCTGGGAGGAGGTAGTTGCGGATCATGTGATCCTTAGTGACCCAGAGGACTCGGAATCAAATGCCTCTGCAAACTTATGCTGCATGGCCTCTCTGATTCTGCAAAGCCTGCAAAAGGACCATAGGATTCGTGGTATCAAGGAGATAGATCATTACTGGCTGGCAACCCTCCTTGATCCTAGACATGTGCATTTGTTTTCGTCCGAATGCATTTTTGTCCGAATTTCGGGTATTTTCGTTATCGTTTTAACAAACGAAAGCGAACGCGCAGAATCCAAAATCTGAAAGATCCGACATAAAAAAATGCTTTATTTTCGTTTTCATTGCCACAACAGTTCGATATAGATAGGAGATTCGACATGACGCTGACAATAGCAATCTGTGTCTATTGAACCTGTGGTCGAATGTGCCTAACCTAACTCTATTAGTCCAAGATTATTCTACATAGAGAGGAAAGATTCGACATAGAGAGGAAAGATTTGACATAGAGAGAAAAGATTTGACATTATAGAGACAGTGTTGGGGTAGACCATTCGACATGAACGACGAAGATTCGACGAAGCAGCGAAAAACATACAAACGTCAAATCTGTCTGTAGCACACGGGCCATTTTTCTCCCGTCTTTGGCTCACTCACAGGAGGAAAAGGCACACCATGCCACCATGCCTGTACCCTCTGGTTTGCAGAGGTTAAGCACACTTGCAACTTACGGGTCTTGCAGCAAGGTTCTCCTTAAAGTTGGTTCTCGTCCCTTAGAATGTAAAGGACAAGTCTCTATACCCCAAGTAACTCCAAGGTCCACACCAGTAGCAACTCCAATGTAGAGTTTATTTTTCTTAAGTACGATTAACCACAAAGTTGATAAGAATGAAAAGTGTTAGGAAAGCAAGTTAGATTCAGGCACTCCTGGCTTCTTCACCACTCGATCCCGAGTGGATACAGCTCACCCAGATAGTCACCCAATGGCACTAGCAGCCGGCATGTGGCTCGAACAGTCAATAAGATTCCCTTAAGGGAAACAGGGGCTGGGACAATTTCAAAGACAGTGCAGAATACAAAAAAAAATCTGAATTACACCCCCCCACTCCGCCACTCCTACTAGCTTAGGGGGGGGGGTGTATTTTTTTCCATCATCTGTGCCCCTTTCTGATGATCATGTGCTTGTTGGAGCGGAGGGACTATTTCTTCAGTTTCGGGTGCATGCCCATCCAGCTCCGCTCGCATGTTCTTCTGCCTTGGCTCAAGTCCCGGGCAGTCGCCTGCCTGCTTATCTCCTTGCCCTCCCCAGTGGAGTGATCTTCCTCCTCTTCCCACCCAGTAGTAGCCGGGGCCCGGAGAGTTATGCCCCGTACACACGATCGTTTTTAATGTCATTTTTTAAACCGAAGTTTTTCTCCTCGTTTTTTTTCATGTTTCCTCTCAAGCCTGCCTTGCGTACACACCATCATTAAAAAAAACGATCAAGCAAAGCGCAGTGACGTTCAACACGTACGACGGCACTATAAAGGGGAAGTTCCGTTCGAATGACGCCACCCTTTGGGACGCTTTTGCTAATTCCGTGTTTCCGCGTGTTAGTAAAAGTTTGGTGAGAGACGATTCGCGCTTTTCAGTCTTCGTGCTTTGAAGATCGTTTTCGGGAGTTCAGATTGCGCCTGTGGGTTCGTATCTGTTTAGCACTGCTTGTAGTCAGTTCGTATCTGTTTATTCAGTGCGGCCTGCTCTGCACGTTCGTGTTTTTCAGCTTGTTCTTCATAGGCCTTGCTGTTCTTCCGTGCGTTCTTCTAGTACGTTCTGTTCAGCCGACCGTTATCTAGCCATGTTGCGGCTACGTACTCGTCGTAGAGTTCGTGCTGTAGTTGGTGCAGGGGTTCATGCTGTATCCCGACTCCATGCCATGAGCAGGGTCAGGAGGAGTTCATGGACCAAGAATTGGTTGCTCCAGCGGCACCAATTCTGTCACATGCCTTTGTTGCGGGAGATCAGGGAGAATAATCCTGATGATTTCAGGAATTTTCTCAGGATGTCTGACCCCGTATTTCAGCAGCTGTTGGCTTTGGTGTCCCCCTATATTACCAGGCAGGACACCGTTATGCGGGAAGCCATCAGTGCTGAGCAGAGGCTCATCGCCACGTTGCGATACCTGGCTACTGGGAGAAGCCTGCAGGACCTTAAGTTCTCCACAGGCATATCCCCCCAGGCTCTGGGGATCATTATACCAGAGACTTGTTCTGCCATCCTTCAAGTTTTGCAGGAGGACTATATTAAGGTAAGTGTTCTTCTTCAAAAATTCACATTGTATGGTTTTTATTTTGGGATATTTTTAATTTGCTTTATTTGCAGTCCCTAATTCACATGATTCTTAGCTGCAGGGAATGTCCCCTTTCTCCCCATGTTTTATTATTTAAAGTTTGGTGTTTGAGGCCTACCTGTAAATTTGGCTTACCTAACCTCTCCAGCATGCTATCCTGGGGCCATACCTACCTTGCCTAGTCATTTCCATGTTTTTTATTATATGTTCCATCGTAGTGCTTTACCCAAAACGCACTCTAAATTTTGCCTAGGAATGTTTCATTTTTGTTAACTTCAATACAGAGTGCTACAGCCTTCATGTGTGATATTCCCAACTCATCTTCAACCCTTCCCCCCCCCCCATAATTTTTTTTTTTTTTTCTTGCTTCCAATTTTTTATGTTTTTAACAGTTTCTACCAATGTTGGCCATGAATGTGTGTATGAAATCAGCTTGCAATGTTTCTGGCTCCAAGTATTAATTTGTTATTTCTTTAATTCCACAGTTCCCTTCTTCGCCACATGAATGGCAGAATGTGGCTTCCGAGTTTGCCCAGCGATGGAACTTTCCGAACTGTGGAGGAGCCATCGACGGCAAACATGTTCGGGTCGTCCCACCACCCCATTCGGGATCCTTTTATTATAATTATAAGGGGTTCCACAGCGTCGTGATGATGGCAGTGGTGTCGGCCACCTACGAGTTCCTCTATGTGGACGTTGGCAAGAATGGCAGGATGTCTGATGGAGGAGTTTTTGCCCAGACGGAGTTTGGAGAACGGCTCCTTTTGGATCTGCTGGCCTTGCCACCCGCGGAGCAGAATGTGGAGGGACTACCTTTTGTGTTTGTGGTGGATGAGGCGTTTGGCCTGGGACCCCATTTGATGAGGCCATTCCCGCAACGCACCCTCACCCCTGAGAGGAGGGTTTTCAATTATCGGCTGGCCAGAGCCAGAAGGGTGGTGGAAAATGCGTTTGGGATCATGGCCAGCCGATTTCGCCTCTTCCTTACCTCCATCCACCTTGCCCCATACAAATGGAACCATGTGGTTATGACGTGCTGTGTGCTGCATAATTTCCTAAGGGTGCATTCAACGAGTTATATATCTTTGAGTGGGCCTGAGGCCTCTTTAATCAATGCAGAAACTTTGGTGGCCCTGGAACCTGGCCGTCCTGGCTTGGCCCCCCCAACCGGACGTGAGGTCCGTAACCAATATGTGGACTATTTTATGGGTAGGGGGGCCATTGAAATGCCAGACAATCTCTAATAATTTTAGACCAAAAAAATAAAACTTTTAAAAAAAGTAAAGATTGGTTTGTCATTTTTATTGCATAATGTTTGATGTTTCTGGTAGGTTTACCTAGTGCATTTGTTTTGCCATGTGGATTAAAAAATCTTTTAATTAGCCTTCATTGTCAGTGTAAACACCAAACATTGATTAGTTCACTCAGCACCACATTTACATAATGAAGCCACAATGATTTGTTGTGTAAAAATACCTTTATTTTTTTTGTTTAGGTGGTCAACTTCCATAGAAATGTGGATGTTCCCTTAATTTCAGGTGTATTAAAACGCATGACCAGCCATGCATAAACAAACTATAGTTCTCCAAATTTTGAAAAAGCTAAACATGTGCTAGTCATTAAAGGGTAAAATAACCAAAAAAAAGAGAAAACTCTGCAAGTAAAACGTTATTTGGTGTAAAAACATTAGACACGCCCAAGCACAGCCATGATATTTTGGAGCCTTTCCTCCACTCGCTTTGTATTTGCCCTGATCTCTCGCAAATCTCCCTTAATTTTTTCGAGGTCACGACAGCAGACCATCAGGTATTGGATCAGGATCTGGGCACTGTGATGTGACAACTTATTGGGGTCTTCCGCCAGAACTGCACCTAAATGTAAAAATAAATATGTAGGATAGAATATGTAGGCCTACATCTATTTAACATGCATGTGTCTGGTTTCTCTCTGACCTGTGGTGGTGCCACTTTCAACTTCCACAACATCACATTCCTCTCCATCCTGGGGTTCTGGGGGTATTGTTGTAGGTATTGCAATTCTCGTCTCATCTGAGGTAGCTTTTCGAATCCCTAGGGAGATTGAAATAAAAGGAATAGTTTCATTAGTAGCGACTCAATTTTGCTAAAATAAGAAACATGGAAAAAAACTTTTTAATCATTCTTTTGAAGCATGCTCCATTTTAATTTTTAACCCCTGTGCCAACCGGGACAAATGATTGGATACATAGGCCAAAACAGAGCATATACATTTTGTGAACAAATTTGAAACATTGTAACACCCCAAAGTATCTACACTGGATCACCTGTGTGTGACTCCATCAAGCTTTTTGGCTTTAGGCCCACACTTGTACTACTGCGTTCAGATGTTTCATCAGCTGCTGAGCATTCACTCCCTTTAACATTACCATGCATATCGTTTTTCAAAATGAACAAATCTCCTTTGGATTAGCACACCAAAAATAAGTGTGGCCCAAATGTACTCCCCCAAATAAACAAAAAAACATGGGTGTTCACACTGGATGATCCTAAAACATTGTTTGAGGAACTGTACGGAGAAAGAGGTAAAATACGTCCGTTTACTATGCGGACGAACCTAAAAAAGATGGTATCTTTCAGTGTACTATATGAAAGTTAAAAATACACGACAGAATACAAGAAAATAATATGTACCATGGAAACTCAAAAAAACCAACTTACTTTTTAATATAACTTTCTTGATTCTTTTATATTGGTCGGCCTCCCGCAACTTCAGATCTGACCATCGTTTTCTGAGCTGTTCCTTCGTTCTGCACACCCCGAATTTTTGGTGGAGACTTTTGACCACTTTGCCCATAATTCTGGACTTGACCAGATTAGGCCTTTTATACGGACCATGCTTGGCATCATAATCCTCCTTCTTTAAAATGGCGACCATCTCCACCATTTCCTCGAATGACATGTTGGATGCCTTATATCTCCTGGGTCTTGATTTGGGCTCCTCTGTAATTTCATCCTCTGTAGAGGTAATCTCAGCCACCTGTGTCTCCGCCATGTTTTGTTCAGCACTACGAGCGAGAAGGGGCGGGGAAAGTACAATATCGAACGTCAGGGGCGGGGAAAGCGTGCAGAGTTTCACGCATGCGCTGTGTATATAAAGTGAAGATCCATGTCTGGGAAATACGTTCATTTTTCGGGAGAGAGAGTTAGCAACGAACGTCGTGACCAAGGTACCTAACAATTTTACTTTTTGAGGTTCATCAGACGAGGAGATTTGTGTGCTCAAAATATGTAGACAATGCACAGTTGAGGAATGTTGCCTGAAATATATTTTTATTTTGGTTTCTCGCTTTTACAGATATCATGAATACTTTTAAAAACCCAGACTTCATGGGGGAGTTCATCGACAAATGGCAAGAGCTCCCTATATTATGGCAAACCAAAAGTGGCGGAAATAAAAATAAAGACGCCAGGAAAGCAGCACTGGAGAGCCTGCTTGCATTTGTGCAAACAAAGATACCCACAACAACTCTCCAAGATGTCAAAAACTAAATTGGGACCATCAGAGGGACATACAGGACCCAGAGGACTATGGTCCTGAGGTCCCAGAGGTCAGGTGCACCAGCAGATAAGGTTTATAAACCCAGTCTGTGGTACTACAGTAAGCTTGCTTTTCTGGATGACCAGCTGGAAGTGCGGGAATCTCTCTCCACCCTTCCCCCCAGAGGTCAATCCAGCCTTCCTTGTACCCAACCCTCCAGCCTTCCCTGCAGCCAGTCCTCCAGCCTTCCTGTCAACCCTGCTCTGGCTTCCTCTGAGGATCAAGATCAGGGCCTTGAGGAGGCAGATTTGGAGATATGGAGCCAGGTAAAGTTTTGCTATCTATATTTCTATCGTACAAATTGTAGATTTTAAATAGATGTTATTATTGTTAAAGGTATGTACACTTCTACCAATAAAGTTTGTGAAGAGCAAGATACAGTAGTGGGCTAATTTTATGTGTCCAAGACAACAAAACCAGGATGCGTAATCAATGAAAAGGACATAACTTTTGGCATTGATTTCAACAATGTCTAGAGGTGAACAATGTCTGTGAATGATGATGTGGCAAAATAAATAATGTCCCTTTCTTTTTTTACAGCCAGAGCAGAGCCAGGAAGAGGGTGATGTTGGGGATCAGGAGGAGGCTGGGCCCAGTGGCACCCAGGAGGAGGCAGGGCCCAGGGGCACCCAGGAGGAGGCTGGGCCCAGTGGCACCCAGGAGGAGGCTGGGCCCAGCACAAGAGCCCAGATGCCTCCCCTGGTAGTTAAACCACGAGGGCCAAGGAGAGGTAGGCAGGTGGAGGAGGAAACCAGGGCCTTCCTCAGAGAGGCAACAGCGGCCCTCAGAGAGGCACCCTCTGTTGAAGAGGGATTTGCCGCAGTCCTCGCCCACAAACTAGGGCAAATGGAGTTGCAGCAAAAAATTTACAGTGAGACCCTGCTATTGAAAGTCATCAATAAGGGCGTGCTGGGTGAACTCACTAGGTACACGGACATAACGGAGGTTGTCCCTACTCCTCCACCTCCTCCTCCTACTACTCCTCCTGCCACAACCTCTCCTCCTGATCCCCAGCCTCCAAGGAAGAAACCAACCAAGGCTGCAGAGAAGGCTGGAGAGAAGGCTACAAGGAAGAGAAGAAAATAATGCCTGCTGTAGTACCACAGACTGGGGACATATAGGACTTATCTGCTGTGGCTCCTGACCTCTGGGAGCTCAAGACAAGATTGGGCTCATTTTTTGGGGGGATCTAATCTCTATTTTGGTTTGGACATCTTGTATGGTTGTTGTGGGGTCAAAGGGATGCACAAATGCAAGCAGGCTCTCCAGTGCTGCTTTCCACTTTAATTTGTTAATGTTCTGAAATAAAAAAAAATTGAGTGCCCTTTAAATACTTGACTATGTGATTTGTATTTCAAAAGAGAGCTTGCTAGGAAGCAGGCAGGGACATCTCAAATTATATTATTGTTATTATCAAGGGACACAAACCTCCCTGAGGCCAAATGAGACACATTTGGAAGGTTGTTGTGGTAACTTTACACAAGAATAATTTAAGCCAAAATACTTAAAAAAAGGCCAAAAAAAAATAACCAAAAATAATATAAAATTTAAAGAAAAAAGAAGAATTAACTTATTTTATTATTATTAGTATTATTTAGGAGGGAGGTGCGGCTTATAAATAATATTTTAAAATCATTAGAGCAATTTGGAATTACTTTAGAAACAAGTTTGGCATAAAACTCTCAATGTCAAAAGAAGAACGGAATGCGCTGCATTAAAACGATGCTATTAATTCCACCGTGACGAATGTGCCATCTCCATTTCCAACATTAGCTTTACCAAAACGAGCGCTCCCGTCTCATAGTTGCTTCTGAGCATGTGCGTTTTTTTTCACGTCGTGAAAGCATACACACTATCGTTTTTCACGTCGTTAAAAAAAACGACATGAAAAACGACGTGAAAAAAGAGAGCATGTCCGGAATTTTTAATGGCCGTTTTTCACGTCGTTAAAAATGCTCTGGAGCCTACACACAATCATTTTTAATGGCCATTTTTAAAAATGGCATTTTTAACGGCATGAAAAACGATCGTGTGTACGGGGCATAAGACTTGACAGGCTGTGAGGTGTGCTGCAGCGGCGACGGACAGAAAGTCGCTGACTGCTGCCATTACTAGTAAAAAAAAATATGTCCCCGGATTTCATTTTAAAAATCTGGTCACCTTATCCTAATGGTTACGTTGTTAGGCCCCTTCTTCAGATAGATGACATCCCTCTAGAGCAGTGGTTCTCAACTCCAGTCCTCAGGGCCCACCAACAGGCCATGTTTGCAAGATAACTGAAATGCATCACAGGTGATATAATTTGCTGCTCAGGGATTGCAGTATTCTAGTCTGCATCTCACCAAGGTAATACTTAAAATCTGGCCTGTTAGTTGGTCCTGAGGACAGGAGTTGAGAACCACTGCTCTAGAGAGTTATCGGGTCCCTTCCTTCACTGTGATCTCTCACCAGTCCTTCGGAACGGTCCTCCCCAGCCTCCTCTTCTAGATGCCCTCGCAAGGCGGCACCCTGGGATTCTTCTTCCCCAAAGTGGGCTCCAGCTAAAGGTGCTGGGCCCAGGGCTGAAGTTGCAGTCCCAGGACTAAAGGTGCCTGGGACTGAGGTGCACGTGGCCCCATGTCCTGGAGGGCCATGCATTTGAACTTGGACTCCAGACAGTAGTTCCCCTGGGTACAGGTCCCCGGGGTAGTAAGTCCACCCCAATGGCGTCTGCCCCTTTTGTACCCTCTCCCGGCATGCACAGCGGGTAGACCACCCCCACTGCACGGCTGCCGAGAGAGGACACACAATCGCCACTCCATCACCTGTGGTTCAACCCCGAGTACAAGTGACAGCGCCACCCATACTTCTAAGGGGAACTGCACACCAGGTGAAAACAGCAGCAAGGCAGAGTCCAATAAAATGGAAGATCCGAGCCAACTACCGCTCGAATCACCCCTAAATTTAGCATAGCGATCCCCTTAAATTGGGACCCCCGCTACAATCTCCCCTTTCTTAAAGAGACACTGTCACCAGTGTCTGGAGACAAATTTGCACGCTCAATTCTGAGAAGGCGCAAACTTACCATCAGAACTATGTGCAAAAAAATAAATAAAAAATACCAGAGTGCCTGAACCAAAGCAGTCAATTTTAGTAAAGAGGAGAAAGACAGAAACATTTACACAATACACATTAAATGACATTCCCTCCAACCATCCTATCACAACTAAGTCCCACCCAATCTCCAGTGAAGTTGCTTGATGGTCTCCTGCATGGGAAAGAAACACATAGCACACAAAAAAAATAACATCCTATCACTACGGTATGTACATGAATCAAACCATCTCTCCTAGAAAAGATAATTTGTTTCATCTAACGGCACACACTAAGCCTAGTGTATTTTAAATAGCAATACTTATGTAAGCGCTTGTAAAAGTTCTGCAGACCACTACCACCTAGTGGCAGCACACACATTTTTCTCCTCAGCCTAAGTGCGCACTGACGCACCACTCTACAAGGATCCCCTTGTTGATCTCGGCGGCTTCCAGATTGGCCCTGACTAGCTCTACCCCAAAGTTTTTTCTCTTCTTTGAGAAGAAAAAACAAGAAACAGTCCTTCAAAAAGTAGAAAAATCCCGGGGAATAGAGTCAGCACAGCAGTTCAAGGCATTGTCCCCGAAGCGGTAACAAAAAAAACAAGTCCCACTTCAAAGGTAAAAGCGTGGATCAGGGAGTCAGAGGCTTCCAGTCCTTATCCAAAGTATCAATTGAATAAGTCACATTGTCTTTGTCCTTACTGCAGATCACGACCCGATCCGCATGTATGTGGCGACCAAGAGTCCAATCCTTTCGGCAGACCTTGTATCTCTCAGTCATTACAGCCGAGTGATTGAAAAATCTGTAGCCTCTCTTTACCTCTAAACGATCCCATACAAAGTCACTGTACCATCGTTCCCGAGAGGCTTTGATCTCAAACAATAAGTTCTTTGGGACGTATGGGTACTCCCATCCATAGTCCGTAGCAACCTTCTGATTTAACAGCCGCTGCAGTCGGGACAAAGGCGGCATGGTCGCCCGATCTCCAGCTCCTGGCAGGACGATGGCGTCTAGAGATCTCCTAGGGTGTCCAGGCTCCGGCTGTGGCATAGGAGGCCTTAGTGGTGAACGGGCCTCTGAAACAGCAGACACGGAAGACACCGGAGCATGTAAAGCGAACATGGGAACAACTTCTCCAGCAAAAACAGGGGCTTCCACCCGGGGTGTAGTTTCCCCAGAGTCCATAGGTGATCCCTTTACACTACGGGGAGAAGTTAGCAAAATTTTGTCCCATCCCTTACTGGCAAACAGTTCATCAATCTCCACATCATCTCCCAAATCAGAGGAAGAGTCTATGTCCGAAGAGTCCCACAGGCCCGCTGGTCGGCAAACTCTCGTGGACACAGTATCGCCAGCTTTTAAAAGTACCTTTGGGTTAGGCACCCAGGCATCCCCAATAGAATGGACACTGACCTTTGTTCTTTTCCCCGGCCTACCTCGACCTTCGACTGTCGTGGATCGTTCGGAAAATCCTCCGGCTGGACGATCCGAGTCAGGCAGGCGATGGGGTGGGCCTCCACCGCGGCTGCGGGAAGCCTTCACGAGTCCTACCTTCCTTTTAGCAGGTGGAAGGGAGGGCTCCGTTGCGACCGAGGCAGTATCTGCTGGGTTCTCCGCCTCGAGCTCCTCAATGGCCGGAACCTCAGTCTTTACATCCGCCACCTCCGCGGGACTGCGCTTGGGTATGGCGGTGAGGGCACATACTTCTTCCTCAGGAGTAACGGCCCCTGAGATCCAATTCACTCAGTAAACCTTTGGCTTCTCTGTTGGCTGCTCTACCTCGAACAGGAATTCCCCACAGCGGGTACATCTCCCGAAAGGCCGAAGGTGCACAATCAGTCCTTGACACTTCACACAGATCATGCCCAAGGCCTCTGCATCTCTGCATGCATAAAGGGCAAAGTGGCCTCGGGGCTTCAGCCAAATTCCTTTGTCAGTCAAGGAGGCAGCAATAGGGGTCACATTCATGGTTGAACCGGGCAAAAGAGCACAAGATCCCGGTGAAGCAGGTTTCCATGAAAGAGCAGACATGTCGCTTCGTCAATAGTCCAACAGATAATGTCCCTTTGGCGCCAAACGCACCACGAGGAGCACACACTTGGCGGGGACCCTCCCCTTTCTTTTCCTTGGCTGCACGTACTTCGCGGGCTTTTCCAGACTTGAGACACGCCCACGAACTACGCAGCTGGAAATACAGCCAGGCCTGAATCTTCCTTTCTCTTACTTGTGAAACAGTTTGAATTTTCAAAAATGGCCGGCCTCCACGGAGCCTCACAAGTAAATAAAGTCCAACTTTTTCGGGGTGTATCACTGCAAAATCCCAGACTCTGAGCCCCCACGTGTAGCACACGGCCCTTTTTCTCCCGTCTTTGGCTCACTCACAGGAGGAAAAGGCACACCATGCCCGTACCCTCTGGTTTGCAGAGGTTAAGAACACTTGTAACTTACGGGTCTTGCAGCAAGGTTCTCCTTAAAGTTGATTCTCGTCCCTTAGAATGTAAAGGACAAGTCTCTATACCCCAAGTAACTCCAAGGTCCACACCAGTAGCAACTCCAACGTAGAGTTTATTTTTCTTAAGCACGATTAACCACAAAGTTGAGAAGAGAGAAAGGTGTTAGGAAAGCAAGTTAGATTCAGGCACTCATGGCTTTTTTACCACTCGATCCCGAGTGGATACAGCTCACCCAGATAGTCACCCAATGGCACTAGCAGCCAGCATGTGGCTTGAACAGTCAATCAGATTCCCTTAATAGATGCGATCGGGAGATCCCCTGCCACAGAATCTATAGTGTCCTGAACCTCCTAATGGTTACGTTGTTAGGCCCCTTCTTCAGATAGATTACATCCCTCTAGAGAGTTACCGGGTCCCTTCCTTCACTGTGATCTCTCACCAGTCCTTCGGAACGGTCCTCCCCAGCCTCCTCTTCTAGATGCGGGTCCCCTCGCAAGGCGGCACCATGGGATTCTTCTTCCCCAAAGTGGGCTCCAGCTAAAGGTGCTGGGCCCAGGGCCGAAGTTGCAGTCCCAGTACTAAAGGTGCCTGGGACTGAGGCGCACGTGGCCCCATGGCCTAGAGGGCCATGCACTTGAACTTGGACTCCAGACAGTAGTTCCCACGGGTACAGGTCCCCGGGTAGTAAGTCCACCCCAATGGCGTCTGCCCCTTTTGTACCCTCTCCCGGCATGCACAGCTGGTAGACCACCCCCACTGCACGGCTGCCGAGAGAGGACACACAATCGCCACTCCATCACCTGTGGTTCAACCCCGAGTACAAGTGACAGCGCCACCCATACTTCTAAGGGGAACTGCACGCCAGGTGAAAACAGCAGCAAGGCAGAGTCCAATAAAATGGAAGATCCGAGCCAACTACCGCTCGAATCACCCCTAAATTTAGCATAGCGATCCCCTTAAATTGGGACCCCCGCTACATGTCATTGAAGGCTTATGGTATCTGTCGAAATTTCTAAGAAGATTCGACGAAGCAGCTAAACTGTACGACGCCGCAATCGTACATTTCCTGTCAAAAGCTCAGCCCATAGGCTATAGAAGAATTTGAATGTTGGTTGACTAGTACATCCACTTTAAGGTCAGGAGACTGTGATGGCAACTCCAGAACCTTTACCTTTTTCTGCTGTAACCACTGGAGAGTCGACCTGGCCTTGTGGTTAGGGTCATGGTCATGCTGGAAAGTCCAAGAGCGTCCCATGGGCAGCTTTCGTGCAGAAGAATGCAAATTGTCTGCCAGAATTTTCTGATAACAAGCTGCAATTATCTTGCCATCAATTTTTACAAGATTCCCCGTGCCTTTAGAGCTCCCCTAACAACAAGAGTATTGCCCCAGCAACAATAATCCACCACAGCAAAAATAGATTTTCACAGCCAACACCAATATACCCCTCCCTCAACAGTAGATCACTCCGAGGAACAACTGACCTCCCAGCAACATAAGATGTAACAATAGATCCCCAGTAACAATAGGCTCCCCAAAGCAACAAGAGAATCCCCCGTAAAAAAGACACCCCAGAAACAATGGATTCCCCCAGAACAGGCAGTCCCCGGTTACAAACAAGATTGGTTCTGTAGGTTTGATCTTAAATTAAATTTGTATGCAAGTTGGAACAGGTAATTTTTTAAGGGTACCTCCAGCCAAAAAAAAATATTTTTTCATTTTTTGGATAGCATAGGGAAGGTTTAACAGTCCTGTAACATTTATTTTGCTGTCTGTGCCCCTCTTCAGAAGATTTTACCTCACTTTGACAATTGAATTTTGAACATTTTGGGTTGTTGTGGAAACAAGGATTGGTAATAAAGCATCAGTGGAGACACATTTTTCCCATGATAACTCTCTTTTTTTTTTTACAGCTGACACTTTAATCCAGCAACTTCACCCCGCTGGGCTGGAACAACACTTCCAGCGCCGCCGCGCCTGGTGTGTGTGTGTGTCCTCCGGTTCCTTATTCTTCTTCCTCCTCCCTCCCTACCCTACAGAGCGTCAGCCTGTCACATCATCACACTGCACTGTGATGATGTGACGTCACACACAACTTTCTCCGGCTGCACGCTGTGAGGGTCGCTGCCCAGCCCTCCTCCTCTCCAGTCAAGACTCCAGAACAGGTGGGGGGGGGGGTCTCCACCGCCGGCCCGACTCCCGAGCACAAGCACAAGATGAGGTAGGTGTGTGTGTGTGTGGGGAGCGGGGGGGCGGTTGCCATTGTAAGAGGCAGAGCTACTAGCTAGTGTGGGAGGAGGACTCAGTCTGTCTGGCGCCCTGACCTGTATTGTATGATAATGAAGGGGGGGGGGGGGTGCAAGGTGGCCTGCTGCGACAAAGCTATAGATTATATATAGATATTATGTAATATAGCTGGTCCATCCGCCCCTCCCCCCACCAGTCCAGCTAACTCAACTACTGTGCCTATTATATGTAATATAATATATCTATATCCAGCATCACCCCCCCCCCCCGCCCATTATCAGACAGACAACACTGACTATATAATTTATATTAGCTGACTGAGACACCCCCACCCTGAGCTGGTCTGATGATGATAATGGGGGGGGGGGGTGATGCTGGACACAGATATATTATATTACATATAATAGGCACAGTAGTTGAGTTAGCTGGACTGGTGGGGGGAGGGGCGGATGGACCAGCTATATTACATAATATCTATATATAATCTATAGCTTTGTCTAGCAGCAGCAGACCACCTTGCACCCCATGATGGAGTCCTAACCTGGCACCATACCACCCCAGCCTGCCTTATGCCACCGCAACCTGCCTTATGACACCGAAACCTGCCCTATGCCACTGCAACCTGCCCTATGCCACCCCAGCCTACCCTATACCACCCCAGCCTGCCCTATGCCACCCCAGCCTGCCCTATACCACCGCACCCTGCCCTATGCCACCCCAACCTTCCCTATACCACCGCAACCTGCCCTATGTCACCCCAGCCTGCCCTATGCCACTGCAACCTGCTGTATGCCACGCAAACTGCTCTATACCACCCCACCCTGCCCTATGCCACCGCACCCTGCCCTATGCCACCCCAGCCTTCTCTATACCACCGCACCCTGTCCTATGCCACCCCAGCTTTCCCTATACCACCCCAACCTGCCCTATGCCACCACAACCTGCTCTATGCCATCACACCCTGCCCTATATAACCCCAACCTGCCCAATGCCACCCAGCCTGCCATATACCACCCCAACCTGCTCTATACCACCCCAACCTGCTCTATACCACCCCAACCTGCCCTATGCCACTGCAACCTGCTCTATGCCATCACACCCTGCCCTATATAACCCCAACCTGCCCAATGCCACCCAGCCTGCCATATACCACCCCAACCTGCTCTATACCACCCCAGCCTTCCCTATACAACCCCAACCTGCCCTATGCCACCCCAGACTGCACTATACCACTGCAACCTGCCCTATATTACCCCAACCTGCCCTATATCGCTCCAGCCAGCCCAATACCACCCTATACTTTAATTTACAGGGGTCATTTGGGGGTGCGCCTCGTGACTGTGCGCTGCCTGGAGGGCGCTGGGCAGGATAGACAGGAGGGGGGGTGACACCATGTTTTGCCGCACCAGGTGACACCAACCCTAGTGACGCCACTGCTCTAAGCTACAACAGTGGCCACATGGTGTTGTGCAAATATCATAACACATGTCACGTTCGAGGGGCCGTACCGCCACCAAACTTACGGTGTCTTGAAAAAGAATTCATACCCCTTGAAATTTTCCACACGTGTTACAACCAAAAATGTAAATGTATTTTATTGGGATTTTATGTGATAGAGCAACACAAAGTGGCAGATTATTGTGATGTGAAAGGAAAATGATAAATGTTTTTTATTTATTTTTTACAAATAAATATGTGAAAAGTGTGGCATGCATTTGTATTTAGCCCCATAACTAAAATCTAGTGGAACCAATTGCCTTTAGAAGTCACCTAGTTAGTAAAGAGAGTCCACCTAATCCCAAGCTTTGAACATCTCACAGAGCTCTGTTCAATCCATCATCCGAAAATGGAAAGAGTATGGCACAACTGCAAACCTACCAAGACATGGCCGTCCACCTAAACTGACAGGCAAGGAGAGCATTCATCAGAGAAGCAGCCAAGAGGCCCATGGTAACTCTGGAGGAGCTGCAGAGATCCACATCTCAGGCAGGAGAATCTGTCCACAGGACAACTATTAGTCGTGCACTCCACAAATCTGCCCTTTATAGAAGAGTGACAAGAAGAAAGCCATTGTTGAAAGAAAGCCATAAGAAGTCCCGTTTGCAGTTAGCGAGAAGCCATGTGGGGGACATAGCAAACATGTGGAAGAAGGTGCTCCGGTCAGATGAGACCATCTGACCACATCTGACACCACATTTATCGCAGGGTATGTGACACCGTAGCTTGATGTTTCCTCAGCCCCCATCTTCTGTATCATCTTCCTAATGCAGTTTGGTAAGGAATCCGGAGTTCCTGCAAGCTTTGTAAAGGAGATATTACCGTTTCACCCGCATTCTTACCCAACAGCTCACAGTGTTCCCTCTTTAGTCTGACTCTGTGTGTTACTCGTCATTCTGTTCCAAATCTAAATTTTTGTGGTCTTTTCAGACTGCAAATGAATGAATTGTTGTCTCTCTCCGTGGTGCAGTCGTCTTCCATGTATGTTTTTGGTATTATTATATAACTGCTGAGGAGCCATAGTGCAAATACATGACATAAGCCACACATCAAACATTTACATAAATAAAGGAGGACAGGTATTCAGGAGTGGAATGAGGAAGAGCAAACACTCGCTGGATTAATTAAACGTATGTTTACTGAGCAGATAGTTGAGAACAAAGCTACAAAAAAAAGAACGTGGCGGTTACACTGAGGTACAGTTGACAACAATTGCAAATGGTAAGAATTTACAACTTGAAAGATAACGGTAGTTCAGCAAAGTTCTTAATGCACAGCACAGCAATTGTCCATACTGGCTCCATCATTCTACTTGGCCTGGTTATTCATAGAAATGAATCGAGACCCCTAGACGCGAGCACACTCTAAAGCAGCCTTCCATAACCAAGGTTTTGTAGAGCCCTAGGGTTCCTCCAGAGGTTACTAAGGGGTTTCTTGAGCAATGACAATTTTTTTCCTCTCAGATATGTAGCCACTGATCCCCAATGATCTTTTTAGCTATTTGTAAGGGGAGCATTCATCCCACTGACCTCCAATGTAAGGGGCGTTCTTCCTACTGACCTTTAATGTAAGGGACATTCTTCTCATTGACTATCAATGTAAAGAGCATTCTTCCCACTGACCACCAATGTAAGGAGCATTCCTTCTACTGGTCACCAATGTAAGGAGCATTCTTCTCACTGACCATCAATTCAAGGAGCATTCTTCCCATTGACCACCAATGTAAGGGGTATTTTTCCCACTAACCACCAATGGAAGGAACATTCTTCCCACTGACCACTAAAGTAAGGAGATATCTTCCTAATGGCCACCAATGTAAGGGACAATATTCCCACTGACCATCAATGTAAGGGGCAGTCTTTTCAGTGATTACCAATTTAAGGGGGCATTTTTCTCATTGGCCACAAATGTAATGGGCATTATTCCCACTGACCACCAATATAAGGGGCATTCTTACCATTGACCACCAATGTAAGGGGTAGTCTTCTCACTGACCACTAAAGTAAGGAGATAGCTTCCTAATGGCCACCAATGTAACGGACATTCTTCCCATTTACCACTAATGTAAGGAACATTCTTCCCACTGATCACTAAAGTAAGACGATATGTTCCTACTGGCCACCAATGTCCGGAGCATTCTTCCCACTGATAACCAATTTTAGGGGCAATAATCCCACTGACCACCAATGAAAGGAGCATACTTTTCAATGACCACCAATGTAAGGAGCATTTTTCACATTAAACACCAATGTGAGGAGCATTCTTCCTACTGACCACCAATGAAAGGGCCATTCTTCCCACTGACCAGCAATGTAAGGAACATTCTTCCCGCTGACCACTAAAGTAAGGAGATATCTTCCTACTGGCCACCAATGTAAGGAGCGTTCTTTTCACTGACCACCAATAAAAGGGTCATTCTTCCCACTGACCATCAATCTAAGGGACAGTCTTTCCAGTGATTACCAATTTAAGAGGCATTATTCCCACTCACCACCAATATAAGGAATGTTCTTCCCACTGACCACAAATGTAAGGAGAATACTTCCCAATGACCACCAATGTAAGGGACATTCTTCCCATTGAGCATCAATGAAAGGGGCATTCTTCCCACTAAACACTAAAGTAAGGAGATATCTTCTACTGGCTACCAATGTAAGGAGCATTCTTACCATTGACCACCAAGGTAAGGAGCTTACTTCCCACTTACCTTAAATGTAGGGAGCATTTTTCCTACTGACCACCAATGTAAGGGACATTCTTCCTATTGACCACCAATGTAAGGGGCATTTTTTAAAGCGGAGGTTCCGCGGTGCATACATTTTTTTTTTTCAGTGCATTCTATGCTACTACTTATGCATGTGTAGTACTCACTTGCCCAGCGCTGCTATACATCCCCCGTCCGTTTTCATAATAAATAACTCTTTATAAAAACACTTCCTGGATTTGCCATTTTGCTTGTGGGCATCTTGAAGCCCACAAGCATATTCTTCCGTGTAGAGGTGAATGCGCGTCACGTGACCGGGTAGACAAGTCACGTGACGATTGAATTATCGTCATGTTTACTCTTTTACTCCTGGGAAGCAGGACACTTTGCTCCCAGGAGACATTGCTACACACATCCCGGCATACACAGCGACTCATAGGACAGCAAAGGACACGCCTACTCCCGCGGGAGGAAATCCCGGAAGTAGCAATGGAGAAAGATGATCAACGAAAACGACACAAAAAAAAAAAAAAAAGGTTAGGCATTCTTTTCTATTTATGCTAATAGGAAATGTTTTAAGCAATCTTTAAAATGTGGGTGAACCTCCGCTTTAACCACCAATGTAAGGAGCGTTATTCTCACTGACTACCAATGTAAGGAGCGTTATTCTCACTGACTACCAATGTAAGGAGCATTCCTCCCAATGACCACCAGCCATGACCTTCCTGCCGTGGTGCAGAGACCACAATATTGAGAACGGATGAACCTGGGAAGGCAAAATATTAGCAGATTAAACTTCAGCTCTAACCATCTTACATACAGTATACAGTATATGTCATCAGTGAAAATTTTAACTAATTCAAGAGGCGGAATAAATCAAACTGTTGTACACATTATACACATTTCTTGTTATTTTAGATATTGGCAGAAAAATCAAAGCTACAGCCCAATCAGCCAAAACTTTTCCTTTATTGATACCAAAAGAACCAACAACACCAAAAAAAAAAAAAACTTTTGTTTTGATTTAAAACTTTTTTTTTAGTGTTTGTCCCCAGAATCGTTTCCTCAGCATATCAGAAAGGATCCTACTGAGCAAGAAGCATCAACCCAAACCCATGGACTCTGAGTACGCCAACATTGACTTTTCAAAGAGGAATGTTAAGGACATTTACACCTCCCCCGAAGAGCTGACGGAATACGCCGAAATCCGGGTGAAATGACGGGCGCTTATCTAACAGCACAAACACAACTCTCACCCTTCCCCCCCCCCCCCCGAACACTGAGAAACCTCAAGAGCCTGGATTGATTAATGAGTTGCAAAGCATGTATTGTGTGCATTGCCAAGGATAATGGGACAGTATGTGAGAATCTGGTTAAAATTAATAATGTGGTTAACAATTAAAAAGCCTTTATGACATCATATTGAAAAATAAAGAGACATATCCTCATCATGTCAACTGCACCTATTATTAGCAAATAGCATTGCAGATTCTTACCTACTTCTGTCCTGTAGATACTGAGACAGTTTAACCAGATTCCTTCTAACTTATCCATCCAGCACTTAAGCCGGCCATAGACGGTTATAACTATGTATGGGCAGGCTGAATGTACCCAAGCTGATTGATCGGTACAACCAGCCTTCTGGATTTTACATGTGATTATTGCTAGCGGCTGTTATAGCCACTAGCAGTAATCACTGTGTTCTCTCGAAGGGGATGGCTTGCCCAGCCCCCCCCCCCCGGAGAACAAAATGGGTCCACAAAATAATTCCCTAGGTTGCACGAAAGAGGATCGCTCTGCCTATGGCTGGCTTAATAAAACTAAAAATAGAATCAGTTTCTATGGGATACAACAGATTATTCACAGATTTGCACCATGCCATTAAATAAGCCTCCCAAGAGCTCAAAGTGGAGTAGTTTCAATTGGGCTTATGCAAGAGTGCTGTTTTTTTCCTTCTTTAATGATTGAAATTGTGTAAGTTTGCCTATTTGTGTCTGGTAGCACCCTTGTTATTACAGAGCTCTGCTATTTCATATTGTTATGCACACTCATACGCGGGAAGTCAGATGTGTTATTGGTGTGTGAGGTCAGGCAGTTGACAGGGCAGAACTTGGTAGACCTCAGGGGGCCTTCTAAGCTGACCATACATGGCTGCATTCTTCACCCATCACCCTAACAGGGATTGCATTGGTTGGGATGAAGTCATTGTTCGGCACATATTTTCCACCCGTCTCATCCTGGGTCAAGCCAGGTGGTGTTTGGGGCCACCCATGGTTCCAATTTTTGCCAATTCAGCAGAAATCAGCTAAAATGTGAGCCATCTAAGGCCAGCACTAGAGTCGTTCAGGCAAAGTTATAAGAATGAATTCTCAGATTCTTGGGTAAGCCTTGTTTACCCTAACAAAGAGCAATGCTTAGAGGTAACCCATGGCAGGCGATCAGCGATTGGCAGCTTAGAGCGAGCATGTACAAGACGATTGCTGGTCATTTGCCATGGATTACTACCTTTTTCCATGGATTACACTATGTCATTGAGTAAGACTAATAGAGTAATTTTATAATTTAGGATGTGCACAGCTTAGCTAGTGCCTCCCCATACTGAGTAACTGATAAATGATTTTTTTAAGGTCTGCAATTTATTCCTGGACTCCTCCTGAATTCTGTAACCTCTTGCTTGATGTATATTCCTGTAAACAAGAAAACATCATTATTATTGTTATACAGATTTGAAAGGTTCACATAATAAACCTGTATATATTATGAAAGCGGCTGTTCTTGTTGGTGACCCCAGTGCAAAACACAATAAACTTATGGAAACTTGGTTGTTGTGGTGATCTATTAATTTAGCAGCATACGCAGGATGCTGACTGTACTGCCTGATACATGGCTAGCCATTAGGGGACGTGATATATTCTGTGCTTAAAATTGAAGAATTATATGTGTGCTCAAATCCAAATAGCTAACATATACAGTTGTGCTAAAAAATTAGCATACCCCGGCAGAAATTGTGAAATTTTAGCACTGATATAAAAAATATGACTGATCATTCCAAAAAATATATATTTTATTTATTGATAGTTTGGCTCTTTTTTAAAATCATAATGATAACAGAAATCACCCAAGTGGCCCTGATGAAAAGTTTCCATCCCCTGGAATGTTTGGCCTTGGTACAGACACAGAAGATGACACACACAGGTTAAAATGGCAATTAAAGGTTAATTTCCGACATCTGTGGCTTTTTAAATTGCAATTTGTGTCTGTATATAAATAGTCAATGAGTTTGTTAGCTCTCACGGGGATGCACTGAGCAGGCTAGATACTGAGCCATTGAGAGCAGAAAAAAACTGTCAAAAGACCTGCGTAACAAGGTAATGGAGCTTTATAAAGATGGAAAGGGATATAAAAAGATATCCAAAGCCTTGAATATTCCAGTCAGTACTGCTCAATCACATATGATATCACAGTTAAGCTCAAGAGAAATACAGACTGCTCTGGAAACAGACAGTATGGTTGTATCAAGGAGCACAATAAAACAATACTTAAACAAAAATGAGCTACATGGTCGAGTTGTCAGAAAGAAGCCTTTACTGAGCCAATGTCACGAAAAAGCCCAGCTACAATATTCCCAACAAGACCTTGACACGCCTCACCAGGCTTTTTTGTGATCACTTTGACAAGCTTGGCAAGAGGGGCATCGCTTTGACTCAGTTGGCCAGAGAGGAATCAATTTGACTCAGTTGGCCAGAGAGGGATCACTTTAACACAGTTGACCAAAGAGGAATCTCTTTGACACAGTTGGCCAGAGAGGAATAACTTTGACAAAGCTGGTCAAAGAGGAATCACTTTGACACAGTTGGCCAGAGAGGAATCACTTTGACACAGTTGACCAGAGAGGGATCACTTTAACACAGTTGACCAAAGAGGAATCACTTTGACTCAGTTGGCCAGAGAGGAATCACTTTGACAAAGTTGGTCAAAGAGGAGTCACTTTGACAAAGTTGGTCAAAGAGGAGTCACTTTGACTCAGTTGGCCAGAGAGGAATCACTTGACACAGTTGACCAGAGAGGAATCACTTTGACTCAGTTGGCCAGACAGGAATCACTTTGACACAGTTAGCCACAGAGAAATCACTTTGACACAGTTGGCCAGAGAGGAATCACTTGACACAGTTGACCAGAGAGGGATTACTTGACACAGCTGACTAGAGAGGAATCAATTTGACTCAGTTGGCCAGAAAGGAATCACTTTGACACAGTTGACCAGAGAGGAATCTCTTTGACACAGTTGGCCAGAGAGGAATCACTTTGACTCGATTGGCCAGAAAGGAATCACTTAACACAGTTGACCAGAGAGGAATCACTTTGACACAGTTGGCCAGAGAGGAATCACTTTGCCAAAGTTGGTCAGAGAGGAATCACTTTGACTCAGTAGGCCAGACAGGAATCACTTTGACACAGTTAGCCACAGAGAAATCACTTTGACACAGTTGGCCAGAGAGGAATTTCTTGACACAGTTGACTAGAGAGGGATCACTTGACACAGTTGACTAGAGAGGAATCAATTTGACTCAGTTGGCCAGAGCGGAATCACTTGACACAGTTGACCAGAGAGGAATCACTTTGACACAGCTGGCCAGAGAGGAATCACTTTGACAAAGTTGGTCAAAGAGGAATCACTTTGACACAGTTGGCCAGAGAGGAATCACTTTGACTCAGTTGGCCAGAGAGGAATCACTTGACACAGTTGACCAGAGAGGAATCACTTTCACACAGTTGGCCAGAGAAGAGTCACTTTGACACAGTTAGCCAGAGATGAATCACTTTGACACCGTTGGCCAGAGGGGAATCTCTTTGACAGAGTTGGCCAGAGAGGAATCCCTTTGACACAGTTGGCCAGAGAGGAATCACTTGACACAGTTGATCAGAGAGAGGGATCACTTGACACAGTTGGCAAGAGAGGAATAAATTTGACTCAGTTCCTCTCTTGCCACTTGACACAGTTGACCAGAGAGGAATCACTTTGACACAGTTGGCCATAGAGGAATCACATTGACTCAATTGGACAGAAAGGAATCACTTAACACAGTTGACCAGAGAGGAATCACTTTGACACAGTTGGCCAGAGAGGAATCACTTTGACTCAGTTGGCCAGAGAGGAATCACTTTGACACAGTTGACCAGAGAGGGATCACTTTAACACAGTTGGCCAGAGAGGGATTACTGTGCCAAAGTTGGTCAAAGAGGAATCACTTTGACTCGGTTGGCCGGAGAGGAATCACTTTGACTCAGTTGGCCAGAGAGAGATCTATTTGACAGAGTTGTGAAAACACAATAGTTCAGTGCAAAAATGTGCACAAAAAAATGGTGGTGACTTGAAAAGTAAAGAGGTGATTCAGTACAGTGCTCCAGAATCATCCACCACACCCCTGTGAAATGGACACTCACCGGAAAAGTTGGCTGCCGTTACAGCAGCAAACACGCACTCAGTGTAGATCCGCCATCTATTGTGAGGAAGGCTGTTCAGCAACTCGCACCACCCAGATGTAGCTGCAGTAAATAAAGCCCAGATGAAGTCTCCATAGTGTAGTATTTATTAGATTTGTATGTTAAAAGCCAAAATAAAATTAATCATAAAAACATATGACAATGTATGCCACTACCGACCCGGTATCGGACAGTGTCCTGACGTCAGCACTAGTGTCTCCTCTCCAACGAGTTTCATCCAATAGGACGTTATCAAGGGGTCCTCTAGTGTCAGACATCAAACTAATTTATATAGCCTCTCAAAACAGGAAGTGATCCGTCTGCCATTTTGCCGGGTCACTTCCTGTTTTCAATTTCTCTAAGGAGACACCGTGATTTGAGAAGTTTTGAGAGGCTATTTAAACTAGTTTGACGTCTGACACTAGAGGACCCCTTGATAACGTCTGTAGCGGCCTCACCCTTCGTCCCCTTTTTGTAAATAAAGTGGCTTGCTTGTCTAGGGGTATGCGGGAGGAGGATGAGGTTCACTAGGGCAGGGTTTCTCAACTCCAGTCCTCAAGGCGCCCCAACAGGTCATGTTTTCAGGCTTTCCATTATTTTGCACAGGGGATGTAATCAGTTTCACTGCCTTAGTAATTACCACAGCTGTTTCATCTGAGGGAAATCCTGAAAACATGACCTGTTGGTGCGCCTTGAGGACTGGAGTTGAGAAACACTGCACTAGGGTGTAGAGGTGAAGGCCAACACTATGTTACCTTCGGGTCTGTGTTCTGGATGGAGCCTCTGGCCCTCCTGCAGAGGGGAAGTTTGATTGTCAGTAACAGAGTCCCACACCATAAAAAGTCCAACACTCCTTTATTCTTCTTCACATATGAACAATATCAGTTAAACTTTCAAATGAACAAACAGGGTGTGGATACGAGTAGGCCCAGGCACAGTGAACGCTCCTATTCCTTCTTTGGCGAATAGGCTTGGCGCACAGTCGCTGCCACCGACCGTGAGTTTGGTCGCTGCCACCGACCGGGTGAACTGTTGAGGCCCCTGCCACAGGCCTAATAGCAGGTCTCTGCCACCGACCTGAATTGACTAGATGTACCGCTGCCACCGGTCACAGAACATGAATTACCTTCCTTTATGAATAGGCCCTTGTTGGAGAAAGATATCCATCCAAGCGGTCTCTGGAGGTCCACCCGACACTGGCAATATGCTGCACCAGCTTCACGAAGGGTCCCCTCTCCGGTCCTTTACGCCCTGGATTCAGACTGAAGGTGTCTGGGATGGAACACGAACTCCTCGTGTACAGGCCAAGGGCGCCTGAACACCGAACACGGACAGCAGCCCTCAGGCTGAAGATGCCTGGGACTCGGACCTCGTGGCGAAGATGTCGGCCCCCTTTATACCTTCTCCCAGCAAGCACAGCAGGTTCCCCGCCCTGCAGTACAGCTGCCACGAGAGGTCACAAAGGGTACGGCACTGCAGTAGTGGTTCAACCCTGGCTCAGAGTGACAGCGCCACCTACTGAGCCGCAGGGAACTGTGCACCACTGATGTCCTCACCCGAACAGAATACAGCCCTATTCTTCCAATTAGTGCATCTGGGTCATGCTACCACCCAGATGCTCCCCCTAAATAGTACATACCCACTACACGTCCTATTGGACGAAACACATCGGAGAGGAGACACTAGTGTTGACGTTAGGCCACTGTCCGATACTGGGTTAGCAGTGGCACCCATTGTCATATGTTTTTATGATTCATTTTATTTTGGCTTTTAACATACAAATCCAATAAATTCTACACTATGGAGACTTCATCTGGCTCCCGGTGAGCTTTATTTAATACAGCTACATCTGGATGGTGCGAGTTGCTGAACAGCCTTCCTCACAACAGATGGTGGATCTACACTGAGTGCGTGTTTACTGCTGTAATGGCAGTCAACTTTTCCGGTGAGTGTCCATTTCACAGGGGGTGCGGTGGATGATTCTGGAGCACTGTACTGGATCACCTCTTTTCTTTTTAAGTCACCACCAATTTTTTGTGCACATTTTTGCCTTGAACTATTGTGTTTTCACCACCAAGTTTATATTGCTGATCCTATATTGATTTTTTATTTGGTGATTTTCATTCAAGATTGGACTTATATTATATATATATATATATATATATATATATATATATATATATATATATATATATATTGTTTTTTTTCACTTTAGCATTTTTTTCACTTTAACACTTTTTTGGACTTTAGTTCAATGTGTTGTTCATTTATAACACAGTATTCACATTTCATCATGTTCATTTACTTTTGGCGCTACGCACTTTTTCTTAAAATCACAGTTGACCAGAGAGGAATTCGTTAGAGTCCGTTGGCCAGAAAGGGATCACTTTGACTCTGTTGACCAGAGAACAATCACTTAGAGTCCGTTGGCCAGAAAGGGATCACTTTGACTCTGTTGACCAGAGAGGAATCACTAATGCCGCGTACACACGGTCAGAATTTCCGAGGAAAAAAGTCAGACGGAATTTTTTCACCAGATATTCCTACCATGTGTATGCCCCATCTGACTTTTTCCGTCGGAAATTCCGACGGACTTAGAAAGAGAACATGTTCTCTTTTTTTCCCGACGGAAATTCCGTTCGTCTGTATGGAACTCCGACGGAGAAAAAAACACGCATGCTCAGAATCAAGTCGACGCATGCTCGGAAGCATTGAACTTAATTTTTCTAGGCTCGTCGTATTGTTGTATGTCACCACGTCTTGACAGTCGGAATTTGGTGTGACAGTGTGTATGCAAGACAGCTTGAACGGAATTCTGTCGGAAAAACCCATCTGAGTTTATTTCGACCGGAAATCCAAACCGTGTGTACAAGGCATTAGAGTTCATTGGCCAGAAAGGGATCACTTTGACTCTGTTGACCAGAGAGGAATCACTTTGAGTCTGTTGGCCAGAAAGGGATCACTTTGACTCTGTTGACCAGAGAGGAATCATAGTTAGCAAGAGGTGAATCATGTACCTTTGGAATGTACAACATCACATCACACAGATCAGTACAAGAAGAGATGTTTTGGCAGAAAAGACTTAGCTTTTAATCCTCTGCCAGGAGCTCTACATCCCAGCAATTTTTCTCCTCCAGTTTATGGAAAATGGAGCAAAGTGGGGCTACCAATCAAGTTTTATGTTTCAGTTTTCAAGAAAAGATTAAGTTAGATTTGTTACTGTGGGCTACAGTTCCCCTTTTATTTTTTTGCTTTGCTCTACTTTCTGTAGATCAGAGTTCATTGGGTTAATTTAGAGGAACAGTAGCATAGAGAACTAACGGGCCTGCAGTTTTCTTATTTGTTTGATCAGCCAGATTAATACAAACAGAAGCTTAATTGCAGAAACAGAACAGGCCATGTGATGGTAATAATGTCTTCCAATTTTTATGGCAGAAGAGACTTTGCATTTCTCTTTTGTTAAAAAAAAAACTCTACCACCTATCAGTTTTTTCTTTCAATTTATGAAAAGTGTAGTGGATTGGGTCTACAAATATGGCTTCATATTTTAGTCCCTGGGAGAATAAAATATGAAAATGGATTTGTCACTGTGAACTACAGCTTCACTTGTATTTCTTCACTTTGCTCTGTCTATGAAGGTTCTCATTTCTCCAGGTCATGGTATAGCTAATAGCACTCACAGTCAACTGGACATAATGTAATGTTGAAGACATTTTATTGCTTATCCAAGCCACTACTTCAGTTCTGTAAAGTGTCAGGAACATATATCAGCATATACCGTATATCAACACAGGTAGTATAGACACCTTAATCCAGTTTCTTTTTTGTCCAGTGCAGTTCCCGCGCCCCCAAGACTGAATGTATGTAATAGTAAGGGGTGCTGAAGGGTATACTGATACTGGCTGGTAGGTTATCTGTTGTAAACAGGGTAATCTATTGTTGCAGGTGGTCTATTGCTGCTGGGAGGGATCTACTGTTGAGGGAGGGGGTCTACTGATGCTGACTTCTGGAAGATCTACTGTTGCTGGAGGGGGTCTGTTGTTGCTTGGTGGATTTATTGTTGAAGGAGGGTCTATTGTTGCTTGCAGGCACTCAATCTCTGCTGCTCTGATTACAGAACAAACCAAACTAAATTTACCCAGCATCCTATACTAGAAGGGTGCTACTTTCACCCCCCCACTAAAAAAATAGGCCCTGTCCTTATGGGCTGGGATATCAAAATAGCTCTCATTACCAAGAGCGGAGTATCCCACAATGACATGGATGGGGAGAAGGGAGGATAAACAGAGTAACAAAATATGTATATGTGGCATTCCACATAGTAAAGTTCAAAGTGCAAATTTTGAGTGCAGAACTTTTGTACAACATATTGGGATACTGGCACCAGGCCAATAAGCTGCCACCCGGCGACAGTACTCTTGCAGCAAACATACACATAAATATTTATGTACACGTCTATATCCTATCCAGGTAGAGCCTTACCTCTAGCTAAAAATAGTGCACACAGTTAGAGCAAATAAATGTTGATTGAAGACATTCTCAAAGGAAATGCTCTGTAAAGCAATCAATCAGGCCAATAAATCAGCAGAGGCAATATCAGAGGGGTGAAGCACCATCTCTGCAGAGATGATCCTCCACAACAGTATCAGCAGCAATTACTCTTATGTTTGTTAGACTAAATGTCCATAAAAATCCATAATTCAAACCATCAATAAATGTATCTAAACAAACTTAGATATATATACAGTATATAAAAGGCATGAATAATAACCTTGACCCGTAGTCAGTTTTCCAGAGCTCTGGAATAAATCAAAGAGTGATACATCCTATCTAAACTAACCCTAACTAATTACTAACATATTTACATCCTGCATGGCAATAATAATTCCCTGATCAGAGATCAAATATGTCATGCAATGTTATTTATACAAAGTCATTTATTTACACAAAGGTCCTGGCTTTGTAGAACCCAAAGTCCAATGGGCTCAAGGTTTAATAGAAACTGACACAAAAAAAGAACTGAAAGTTTTTCCAGCAACTGACAGAAAAATAAACATTCAGAAGACAGAAAACTGAAGGAGAAGGTTCCCCCTCCTCCTGGCGGAATCAAAGCAGCAACACGGTGTGGCCCATTCTCCTCTGAATTACCCCCTGCCTTAGGCAACAGTTCAGTTTATTTTGCTTTGCATTTTCTTAAAGGTTGGCAAAGTTATTATAGTGGTAGTCATCCCCAAAAGACAATATGCCCAGCCTTTACTTACAGAAATTATTTTGCACAGAGTGGCCCCAATCCTCCTCTTTTGGGGACCCCCCATGGTGCTCCTGGCTCCTCCTCTTCTCGAGTGCCCCCAGGGAGAGCCGCTCTCCCTGGGGCAACTGTGCGGGCACACTCCCGTTACAACCCATTTAATACTCCCGTCCAATCTTATCTGTTTGTCCTACAGTATAATGGCATTATATGTCCATTAAAGTATGCTGTAAAGAAAGTATGTATTTGGCATTTTGCACAGTTGAGTAGGGACTTTCCAGAAAGGAATCACTTTAACACAGTTGGCAAGAGAGGAATCACTTTGACCGAGTTGGCAAGAGAGGAATCACTTTGACACAGTTGGCAAGAGAGGAATCACTTTGACACAGTTGGCCAGAAAGGGATCATTTTGACACAACTGGCCAGAGGAATCACTTTCACACAGTTAGCCAGAGAGGGATCACTGTGACACAATTAAACAGAGGGGGATTGCTTTGACAGTGCTGGTCAGAGGAATCACTCTGCCACAATTGGCCAGACAGGGATCACTATAATACAGTTGGCCAGAGAGGAATCGCTATGACTCAGTTGTCCAGAGAGGGATCACTTTGACACAGAGATAGATTTCTTTGACACCATTGGCCGGAGAGGAATCACTATGACACAGTTGACTAAAGGGGAATCACTTTGACACAGTTGGTCAGAGAGAGATTGTTTTGATACAGTTGGCCAGAGAGGAATCACTTCGACATGGTTGACCAGAAGGGGCTCACTTTGATACAGCTGGCCAGAGAGGAATCACTTTGACATGGCTGACCAGAAGGGGATCACTTTGACATGGCTGACCAGAAGGGGATCACTTTGACGCAGTTGGCCAGAGAGGGATCCAAACAGTGAGCGGGTGAGAGAAGGAGGAGGAATCAATGCAGTGACTCTTGAATTGTGTGTGTACATTTTAGCTTCAAAAATTGAGCTCTGTAAAAATTGGGAGGTATATGAACCTTGTATCTCTGAAGGAGGGCATTCTGGGAGGTAAGGGTGTATGACCACATCCTACCCACATGAAATACATACATTGCCCATCCACCTCGCAGCATACTATATTTCATATTTATCTGAATATAAAAAGCCTGTGAGCAGCACAGTAATGAGTTAATTCCTTGTTACTCTCCAAGCAAAAAACGAAGTTAGAGTTGAAATATTTCATATGCCACTCCAGGCGATATCAGACTCCAAGTTATAGAGTTGCACAGAAAAAGCTCTTTTGGCTAATAAAGTTAAAGGAGCGTGTCTTGGAGTGTCTGCTTTAAGCAAGACTTCATCTTGGAAAATGTAAAAAATCACAAGAGGTTCATTTTAGGGGCCCCTTCACATCTCTGCAGTGTGTTATGGTATTTGAACCAATTCATTTTGAATGGACTGTCAACACACCAATGCACAGAAACCAGCACATGTATCTTTTTTTGGAACTTACATCTCCATAACGCACAGATAGATGCAGGAGAAAGAGATGTTTTTGTAGAAAAGGCTTAGCTTTACTCTTCTGCCAAAAAGCTGTACCTTATGGAATTGAATTTTTTTTGCAGTTTATGAAAAATGGAGCAAAGTGGGGCTACCAATCAGGTTTTATGTTTCAGTTTCCAAGAAAAGATGAAATTAGAATTGTTACTGTGGGCTTCAGCTCCACTTTTATCTCTTTGCTTTGCTCTAGCTTCTGTACATCAGAGTTCATTGAGTTAATTTAGAGGAACAGGAGGATAGGGACGTGACTGCAGGATTCTTATTTTCCCGTTCTGCCAAATAATACAAACAGAAGCTTAATTGCAGGAACAGAACCGGTCATATGATGGTAATAATGTCTTGCAATTTTTTGGCAGAAAAGACATTTCTCATTTGTAAAAAAAACCTCTACCTCCTATCAGATCTTTTCTTCTAATTTATAAAAGGGGAATGCATTGGGTCTACTAGTATGGTTTCCTTTTTCAATTCCTGAGAAAATTAAAGATGCAATTACTGTGGGCTACAGCTCCACTTTTTTCTTTCTCGTACATCACCGGACACAGAGCGACATAGTCATTACTAATGGGTTATATAGATACCGTCAGGTGCTGGCACTGGCAACTTCCAAAACCGGAAGTACCCTCCCCTATATAAGCCCCTCCCATCCGGGAGCACCTCAGTTTTTTGCCAGTGTCTAAGGTGTTGGCCAAGAAGAAACATGTGTTTTTCACTGAGCTTGCGTACAGGTTCTTTTGGGCCTCAGTAAGCTATTCCGGATCCGACCAAAAAAGCTTCATAGCTAAACGGTCGGTACCCGGGCCTTGCAGAGAAGAGCAAGGTTTTGCCTGTAATGCTTCTCTTAGGAGAGCTGGACCCTGGGATCCAGAGCTCTGGTCATACCCACGACCAAGATGTTTTCTGTGCAGGGAGCTATACAGGTCCAGGGGAGTGGAATCCTTGGGAACCCGGTCCCTGAAGGTTTGATTACAATGCCTGCCGTGATAGGTGAAGTTTGGGCTTTTGTGGACCAAACAAAGTCCTGCGGCGGGGAACAGGTAAGTGGGGGCTCCCAGGAACTTGGTTCTATTGGGGGACCCCCAAGCCTAATTTGTCTTTCTGTCTGTTACCTAATGGTATTCCCGCAAAATTCTGTGCATGCCTGTAACTACTAAAAAAATGTAATAATTTTTAATGGTGGTCAAGAAAAAAAAAAAAAAAAAAAAGTTTTTTATATATATATTTAATATATTAGACTGCGGTACCTGTGTTTGTCCACTAGAGGCCGCTGTGGAATGTTTTCTTGTCATGTGGACTAGCTTCTTCTCAGCAGAGCAAAGTCCAGGCAGATGGTGAGTTCTCTTATAGGAAACTGCTTCCTCTGCCATGTTGCAGTGCTCGTCCATCCCCCGGCCTGCGGCAAATAGGGGCCCTGGCTCCTGTCCCTTGTTACCATTTTTTGAAATTAGCGCAGAGGGCGCACGTGGCCGCGCGCGTGCACGTGCACGCGCCTCTATATATAGAGGTGAGCCGGGAAAGGGGGGCGGAGCCTGGGGGATGACGCTCTGTGCGCGCCGCAGCGCTTCTGCGCATGTGCGGGCGTCCCAGCAGTTTTAAAAAAACCACAATATTGTAGTGAGCTGGCTATGAAGTACAGAGACAGAGCTGGCAACATTTAAAGGCATACAGCAAGCGGTTGATACAGGCATCCCCTAGAAAGGCACATTAGTAGACACCAACTGTGATATAGCAGCAATTGTGCTAGACTATTCTCAGTAAAAGTGGTGTATTACGGCTGGAATACCTCAGCTTTAGGCTTAGGAATATGCCGTCCAGAAGCTCCGGAACTGAATCTTCCAGGAAGCGAAAGGGGTCTCATCGGGCTCGGAGGATCTTGGGCATACTTCTGCTGCACCAGTCTCCCCTGAAGTTCAGAGGTAAGTGACCGTAGAGACCCCACAGGGGTACTTGGTACTGTGGCTGTCCTCAGTTCACCTGCTCCTGTGTATGTAACAGAGGAGGTTTTTTTCCTCAGCTCTGGGAGGATTAGAGAGAGATTGTCAACATTTATCGCTGCCTCCCTGTCAGGGAAAGCACGCCCGATCTCCGTCTCCTCCTTCAGAGTGCCTGTTAGCAGAGCAACAGTCCCATACAGGGATCGACCTGCCTGAAGGGGATCAGGATGAGGTTGATTCTGTTATAGAGGAATCAACAGTGGGGGAACCTTTTCTCAGCATCTCAAGCTGAAAGATTATGGGTTCAGTCTCTGACTAACATGGTCCGATCAGCATTTAAAAATGCACCTTGCGGAACCATCAACCACTACTGTATCCTCGTTGGGGTCGCTAGAAGCCCCCAGACTGTCTGTTCTTTTCCACTTCACCCTTTACTGAAAGGGCTCATTTACCAGGATTGGGAACGTCCTGAGAAAATATTTATTCCCCCAAGAGATTTCCGGTGGTCTATCCCATGGAGGATAAGTTCATCAAAAAAAAAAAAAAAAAAAGAAATGGAAGGTCCCTACAGTGGACGCAGCCATCTCTTGTATGTATAAATCACTGACATGTCCAGTGGATAATGTCCAAATGTTCAAGAACCCAATAGATAAAAGATTGGAGTCCTTATGAAAATCTGCTTCTTTCTACAGCAAGCTTGGTGACACAACCAGCAGTAGCAGCTATTGGGGTCTGCTAAGCAGTGAAGGATCAGTTGAAACAGGTCTTGAGGGACTTGACAGATCAGCAGGCTTTGCCCTAGCTGATCTACCTAGAGCCTTAGGCTTTGCGGTTGACGCCATAAAGGATTCAGTCCATCAGGCCTCCCGCCTTACGCTGTCTATAGTACATATGCGTAGGCTCCTATGGCTCAAAAACTGGTCTGCTGAAGCTCCCTGTAAAGAATGGCTGGTTAGCGTCCCATTTCATGGTGAACGCTTATTCAGGGAAAACCTGGACAAATATATCCAGAAAATTTCCAGCGGTAAAAATACGCTCTTGCCGGTTAAAAACAGAGTTAGAGGTCCCTCTTTAAGAGGCCTGCTTCTCCAGTCCCTGGGGCATCGGCTGTGTAACAGTTCCGACGGCCTCCTCGGTCAATTCCCGGGGGTAAAAAACAGGGACAATAGCAGGGTAATGAGAAACCCTGGGTCAGGGGAGGTACAAAACCTCCCCCAAAGTTAAATTCATTGAAGCCCCCACTCAGTCGGGTGGGGGGAGGACTCCAGTTGTTCGCAAGAGACCTGGCGGGACACGATCAAGACAGATAGGTGCTCTCCGCAGTATGTTTGGGATACAGTTTGGAGTTAAAAGACTCTCCTCCTTCCCATTTTTTGAGGTCAAACGTGCCAAGGGATCCCCGGAAGAGAGAGTCCCTCCTGTTGGCACTAGAACAACTATTGCTCCAAGGAGTAATTATGGAGGTTCCCCTGGAAGAATGAGGGTTCGGGTTTTACTCAAACCTCTTTACAGTCCCGAAGCAAACGCGGACGGGAGGCCCATATTAATTCTAAAAGGGCTATACAAATTCCTGTATATCAGGACTTTCCAATGGAGTCAATCCGATCGGTGGCCACTGCCCTACAAGGGGAGGATTGGTTAGCCGCGATCGACATCAAAGATGCTTATTTGCGCATTCCCATCTTTCCAGTCCACCAAAAATTTCTACGCTTTGCAGTAGAAGGGCGCCATTTTCAGTTCAGAGCCTTACCCTTCGGTTTGGCCACAGCACCACGAGTGTTTACAAAAATTCTGGCCCTTTATTGGCCAATCTAAGAACACAAGGTGTAATGATAATGGCATATCTAGATGACTTGTTGCTGATAGACCACTCAGTGAAAAAACTAGACGTGGTCGTTCACAAGACAATCAAGTATCTGGAATCTCACGGTTGGATTATCAACCGAGACAAGTCACCCCTAAAAACCAGTCAAAAGTCTGGAATACTTGGGGCTAAGGTTGGATTCAGGCCAGAGAAAAATATTCTTGCCTCGAGGAAAGGTGTTGTCTTTGAAAGATTTGATCCACTTAGTGGGTACAAAAAAGACAGCCGTCCATACGCCTGTATATGAGGCTGCTGGGAAAGATGGTGGCATCATTCGAAGCAGTACCCTACGGTCAATTCCATTCAAGGAATTTGCAAGGGGCCATACTGTCAGCCTGGAACAAAAAAGTTCAGGCCCTAGACTTACAATGTCCTTGTCCCCTTCCGTTCGCAAGAGCCTCCGTTGGTGGTTGGTTCCCCAGAATCTGGAAAAAAGGAAATCCTTCAGTCCGATTTCTTGGAAGGTGGTCACTACAGATGCCAGCCTTATAGGCTGGGGAGCAGTACTGGAGCAATGGTCTCTCCAGGGCAGATGGTCGGATGCAGAAAAGGCCCTGCCCATCAATCTCTTGGAGATACGAGCAGCCCAGTATGCCCTAGTAGCATGGACATCCAAACTCCAAGGGTCCCCTGTCAGAATTCAATCAGACAATGCCACAGCAGTGGCATATATCAATCGTCAGGGGGGCACCAGGAGTCGTGCAGCCCAAAGGGAGGTAAATTACATCCTGAGATGGGCAGAAAGATATGTCCCAGCCATATCTGCGGTATTCATTCCAGGGGTGGAGAATTGGAAGGCGGACTTTCTAAGTCGCCAACAATTATGCCCAGGGGAATGGTCCCTTCATCCCGAGGTTTTTCGGACAATATGTCAGCGGTGGGGAACACCGGATGTAGATCTGCTAGCATCCAGATTCAACGCAAAGGTGGACAGGTTTGTCTCTTGGACAAGGGATCCCCTAGCTTGCGGCTCGGATGCCCTAGTGTTCCCTTGGGATCAGTTCAAGCTGATATATGCATTCCCACCGCCACAATTGTTACCTCGATTACTCCGCAGAATCAGGGTAGAAAAGAAACCAGTGATTCTGGTGGCTCCAGCGTGGCCCCGAAGAGCATGGTACGCGGAGATTGTAAAAATGTCTGTGGGGAGTCCTTGGACCCTCCCACATCGTCCGGACCTGCTTTCGCAGGGACCGATATACCACCCTTCCTTACCAGCCCTAGGTTTGACGGCCTGGCTATTGAAGCCCACATTCTAAAAAAGAGAGGGCTCTCTAATGCTGTGGTGTCTACCATGATCAATGCCAGGAAACCGGTATCCAGGCAGATCTACTATAGAATCTGGAAGGCGTACATCGCCTGGTGTGAGGCCAGGAAATGGCATCCACGTAAATACGTAATAGGTAGGATTCTGGACTTCCTACAATGGGCTGTAGATAGGAAGCTTGCCTTGAGTACTATCAAGGGTCAGATTTCGGCCTTGTCAATATTTTTTCAAAGGCCCTTGGCTTCGCATTCACTAGTCAAAGCCTTTATACAAGGAGTGATGCGTATTAGTCCTCCGGTTAATATTCCCATATGTCCATGGGATCTAAACTTGGTTCTGTCGGTTCTACAGAAACAACCATTTGAACCATTACAGCATATTTCCTTGGTGCTTCTCACCAGGAAATTGATTTTTCTAGTAGCCATTTGTTCGGCTAAAAGAGTATCGGAATTAGCAGCTATGTCCTGTAAGGAGCCATATCTGGTTATCCATAAGGACAGAGTAGTGTTACGTCCTCATCCAGCCTTTCTTCCTAAGGTGGTATCGAGTTTTCATTTGAACCAAGATGTGGTTCTTCCTTCTTTTTTCCCCAAACCTACTTCGGTAGAGGAAAAGTTATTGCATTCTTTGGATGTAGTAAGAGCAGTTAAAGCTTATCTAAAAGCCACTGCTCAGATTCGCAGAACGGATACTTTGTTTATTCTGCCGGAAGGCCCCAGAAAGGGTCAGGCAGCGTCAAAATCTACTTTAGCCAAGTGGATTCGACAGGTCATAATACAAGCCTATGGCTTGAGAAGTAGACCGCCTCCGTTCAAAGTTAGGGCGCACTCCACGAGAGCAGTTGGAACTTCATGGGCAGTGCATCACCAGGCCTCCCTGGCTCAAATCTGTAAGGCCGCAACATGGTCTTCGGTTCACACGTTTACTAGGTTCTACCAGGTGGACGTTAGAAGTCAGGAGGATGTCGCCTTTGGGCGCAGTGTGTTGCAGGCCGCAAAAGATCCTCATGTCTGATAGCGCTCAGCTTATATATGGTGTATCCCCCCCTCATTTGGCATTGCTTTAGGACATCCCATTAGTAATGACTATGTCGCTCTGTGTCCCGTGATGTACGAGAAAGAAAATAGGATTTTTATAACAGCTTACCTGTAAAATCCTTTTCTTGGAGTACATCACGGGACACAGAGCTCCCGCCCCTCTTTAGGGACACTTATTGCTTTGCTACAAAACTGAGGTGCTCCCGGATGGGAGGGGCTTATATAGGGGAGGGTACTTCCGGTTTTGGAAGTTGCCAGTGCCAGCACCTGACGGTATCTATATAACCCATTAGTAATGACTATGTCGCTCTGTGTCCCGTGATGTACTCCAAGAAAAGGATTTTACAGGTAAGCTGTTATAAAAATCCTATTATTTCTTCACTTTGCTCTGTCTTTGAAGGTTCTCATTTATCCAGGTCATAATATACCTAATAGTAGTCACGCTCAACTGGACTTGTTCTGTAATGTTGAAGACATTTCGTAGCTTATCCAAGCCACTTCTTCGGTTCTAAAGTATCTTCTTCGGCTATTCGGTTTATAAAGTGCCAGGAAAATACACCAGCATATATATCAACACCACACCAGTAGCATAGACACCTCAATCCAATCACCATGTAATGTGTCAAGGCTGATTCTGAATATCCAAAAACCAGATGGGAGGTGTGAAAATTGAGGAGCCACAAATTCTAATTACATAATCCCATTCTTGGTGCCGGGATGTTCCATAAAGTGTCAGGAACATACCCCAGCAGGCAGCACAGACACCTTAATCCAGCACCATTTAATGTGTCATGGCCAGGTTTTTTTTTTATGGGAACAAAGGGGAACGCTGTTTCACCACCCCCAGCACTGAATGTATGTCAAGGTGTGCTGGAGAGTATATTGATCATGGCTGCTGGGGGATCTTTTTTGCCCTGGATCCATTGTTGAAGAGAGTCTATTGTTGCTGGTGGGGGGATCTATTTTTGATGGGGGGAGTCTATTGTTGCTGGCTGCAGGGGATCTATTTTACTGCTTCTCTTGTTATCGATAACACATGCCATACAAATTACTTAGCTCCACAAAATTAAACTTGGTTCTGTATTGTATGGGAGGGGGTAGGGAGTGGAATCAAGGGACAGTGGTCAGAGGTGGGTGGAGACAAGGGGTGAGACCTTCAATTAATCTTTCAATTTACATGGATGAAGGTGTATTTGAATGCTTGTCAAATTGCTGTGGTTGAGATATTACAATGGCAGATAGATGGTGTCGAAAGGCTCCCATCATTGTTCATGGATGGTTGGTCAAGTTTAACGTAGGTGGTCTCTTTCATGCCTCTTGCAAACCAGTTGCTCTCACTGCCTAAAATGTGCACCTCACTGTCCTCAAAAAAGTGTCAGTTTTCCATACAGTATAGGAAGATTTCTGAATCTTGACCTCTAGAATTTGCCCTCCTACGCTGGGCCACTCATCTGTTGAGAGATGTTTGTGTCACCCCAATGTGCAAGACTTTGTACTCCCTACACTGCACTGCATGTACCAAGTTATATCATTTGTGTTTGGATGTTGGGTCTTTTGGATTTACAAACTTCTGTCTCAGTGTACTGCTGGGGCTTGAAAGACACAGTCACTTAATGTTTGTTACAGATCCTTCTGATTCTCCCCTCTGTTTCATGGTTTTGTGTTTGTGCTTGACCATGTAGATATGGGTAGCCACAATCTTTCTGAAATAAATTATTTGTCTTTAACCCCTTGCTTACTGGGCACATAAACCCCCTTCCTGCCCAGGCGAAATTTCAGCTTTCGGCACTGCGTCGCTTTGAATGACAATTGCGCGGTCGTGCGACGTGGCTCCCTAACAAAATTGATGTCCTTTTTTTCTCACAAATAGAGCTTTCTTTTGGTGGTATTTGATCACCTCTGCGGCTTTTATTTTTTGCGCTATAAACAAAAAAAGAGCGACGAATTTGAAAAAAAAACACAATATTTATTACTTTTTGCTAATAAATATCCCAATTTTTTAATTTTTTTATTTTTTTCTCAGTTTAGTCAGTTTAGTCCAATACGTATTCTTCTACATATTTTTGGTCAAAAAAAATCGCAATAAGCGTTTATTGATTGGTTTGCGCAAAAGTTATAGCGTCTACAAAATAGGGGATAGTTTTATAGCATTTTTATTAATATTTTTTTTTTACTAGTTATGGCGGCGATCTGCGATTTTTATTGTGACTGCGACATTATGGCGGACACATCGGACACTTTTGACACCATTTTGGGACCATTGTCATTGATACAGCGATCAGTGCTATAAAAATGCACTGGTTACTGTAAAAATGACACTGGCAGGGAAGGGGTTAACCACTAGGGGGCAAGGAAGGGGTTAAATGTGTGCCCTGGGAGTGATTACTACTGTGGGGGGAAGGGAGTGACTGGGGTAGGTGACCGATCTGTGTCCCTATGTACAAGGGACACAGCATCGGCCTCCTCTCTCCCTGACAGGACATGGATCTGTGTGTTTACACACACAGATCCATGTCCTTGTCTGTGTACCGGTCGATCGCGGGGGCCTGGCGGACATCGCGGCCGCCAGGCACGCGGATCGGCATGTCAGTGATGCGCCGGGCGCGCTCGCACGCCCCCCAGTGGCTGGAGGAGCCGAGGACGTCTATTGACGTCCTCCCGGATTTTAAGAGCCACCTTGAGGCCGTCATTCGACTATGGCGGGGGCTCCAACTGGTTAAGTACTGTGTTTTTGCCTTCAGCTTGAAGTTGCAGAGTTTTGATAACCCCTAGAAAAAACAGATACTGGTCTGTGGGTGTAGGTTTCCTGTAGACCCATCTTTGACATGTAACAAGCAGTCCAAAAAGGGTAATTTGTTATTCTGAGTAAACTGACATGTGATCATTAACTTTGAATAAAAGTTTATTTTGTTAAAAAAATAAATGTTATTCTGTGCCTCTTCCTGTGTAAATTATGTTTTTGTCTACTCAGTTTATGTATTCACTTAAAGCTTTTATTTCTTAGTTCTAATCTAAACGCATGTATCATCCAAATGCTTAAACCAATGACTTGGTGTTTATCCCCTAAAAGAGTGCAAGTCTTTCTTCTCCACCTCCATGTACAGGTTAGCTGCAATGGGGGTTACAGGTTATCCCATAGCACAGCCAATGGATCATCTAGTTATCCTGTTACTTGACATAGGTGGTGGGACAAAGGTCCAGCAAGGAACATATTTGGTCTGGTTTGAGTTATGTTCGACTGTCACAAATCTTATCTTGTTCCAGATGTTTCCGTACAGCCTCAATAGCCTCTGTAAATTGGTATACAAGAGGAAAGGGATGTGACATCATTGGACACCATTGTCTCTGCTGGCACTAACTTCAATCAACATACCCTGTTGAAAAATTCTTTACAGTTCTGAATATGGTGTACCATGTTGCCAACTAAGAGTGATTGGATAATAGTCAGATACTTAGCAATTTTTTATGTAACAAAGTTGATGCTACTGTCATTTGGGCTTATAACTAGAACATAGAGCTTCCACAACTTTTACACTTCTCATGCTGTTCTTTGACAATCGGGATCAGCCTAGATACATTCCATGGTCATCAGAATTAAGGTAAATAAATTATGGACAGCGCTTGCTCCTCCTATGTTATGATAATTAGCTGTGCTATAATATACTGTGACTGTGGCAAAACCATTACAATATCATAAATAATCCTGTGCTAAGAAGTAACAATTGAATCTATAAATAAATAAATAATAAGAAGTGACATATATAGTGCATAAAATATAGCTATATGAACCAGAGTCTTTTCTTTATAATAAATAAATCAAATAAATCAATAAGAAAAAAGTGACATATAAAGTGCATAGAGTGATAACTGTGCAAATCAAAGTCTGTTCTTTGTGCGAAAGTGCTGTTGTGCTCCTTATCCCATAGGTATCTGTGCATCTACCTCATAGGGGGCTGTAAATACTCCACACTGACCAAATATGTTGGACTCTCTTACCAAGGGAAGTCTGCTGAGCTTATAGGTCTTTATGGGGACCTGTCCCACTGCGATATTCTCTATCTGCTCCCGCTGGTGTGGATTACCTCCAATGGTGACTCCGGAGCTCCAGGATCAGAATTTGCAGGTGTGCAGCATATAGAGAAAAAAACTTCTCATAGTACAAAATCATCAAATGATTTATTAGATATCGGCCTTCTACATACCGTAATAAAAATCATTAAAATAGTCAAAATATGACCAAACTGGATGTCACAACAGCAAAAAACGGCCCTGCATGTGTGTGGATAGTGGTCGCTGCCTAGAGTGTGGCGTGCATTCCACTCTCTGGGCCGAGGGTGATGTATGGGAGATTCAACGCATTTCATCATCTATGTGCGACATTGTCAAAAGCAAGCATCGGATTAAGGTGTCTGTACTATCTTTGTTCAAATAAATGCTGGGGTATGTCCTTTAAGAAGTGGCTTGGATAAGCTTTGAAACATCTTCAATATTACAAGTTCATTGGAATGTAAGTTACAGCCATTAGCTATAACATGGCTTGGATGAATGAGAACCTTCACAAACATATTTGCGATTTTGGGGGGTATACCTTAAAACTGGTGCGGGAATATGAGAAAATGGAGATAACTTGCAGATTACAGGAACACCCTAAATTTCAGCCTCAACATCATGGACTTACCCCTATCAGTCTTCGCTTGGTTTCCACAGTAAAGGTCATGGGGCCCATACAAATTTTACAAAGAGCTCAAAAAATACTGCTTAATGAATGGGTGAGATAGACTCACTTCACTAATGATGCTTTGAGACAGATAGCTGAAGACATTGAACAGACTTTGGCCTGAAAACTATCTGCTGAGATCCTAGTAGTTACATTAATGGGACAAGCCCAACTCTAGGGCTCAAGGGAAAGCAAAGAGAGTTTAACAAATTCACCAACAGGCTTCTATGGACCAGAAAAAACAACAGAACAGAGGAGTTACCCTTAAGGGGAAGGATGGTAGAAGGACACCTGAAAGAAATATAAGCAAGTAGGTAAAGAACCTTTAAGACAGAAAGCTTATTTAACTAGAGAAGGCAGTTAATTTAGAAGAACCAGATAAATAAAAAAGTGCATTCAGCATTCCTAATAATAATACAAACAGAAGCCCAATTTCAGGACCAGTAATAACGCCTTGCAATTTTGGTAGCACATGCTATTCTCTTCAAATTTAGGCCACAATGTTTCTTTACCGAAGGTGACTAAAGTCAAGTCTATGAAGTCTTGCCAAGAGGAACATGGTGTGATGCAGGAGAAAAACAGATGACAGTGCCTCCCATTCTCTTTCTCATGTATAAAAATGCTGAAAGCCACATAACTGGAGAACGAAGAGAGAAAGAGAAAGAGAGAGAGCAACCTGAAACTATTGGCCAACAATGCAGCTACTAATAGTGTCCTTCTTCTGGTTCCTAATATGTACCAGTGGTAAGTATATTTGCCCCAATGTTCTGTTATCTATCTATCTATCTATCTATCTATCTATCTATCTATCTATCTATCATCGATCTATCTATCATCTATCTATCTATCTATCTATCTATCTATCTATCTATCTATCTATCTATCATTGATCTATCTAGCTATCTTATTTTTCCTTTTCAGTTTTTTTCTTCTTGTCTTGCCCTCCCTGTCTCTTTTATTCCCATTTTGTCCTTCTATCATTCTCTCCATCTATATTGTGTTTATTTATATCTCCCTTCCTCTTTATATATATATATATATATATATATATATATATATATATATATATTTTTTAAAGGTATAATTTTTAATTGTTTACATACAAACGAACAAACAGACAAATATACAAATATGTATATAGCATTAAGGGAGCAAACAGTGCTCATTGAGGTACAGTTACATGGTATCCAGTCAATGAGTACAGATCAATAGAGGAGTTTCAATGTTACCCTCTAAATTCCAGTATGACGACTTAAGCCCTGTACACACGATCGGTTTGACTGATGAAAACCGTCCGATGGATGGTTTTCATCAGACCAACCGATTGTGTATGGGACCCATCGGTCTTTTTTCCATCGGTTTTAAAAAATAGAACATGTTTTAAATTTTTCCGATGGATAAAAAAACGATTGAAAACTCTGATCGTCTATGGGCAAGTCCATCGGATCAAAAACCCACGCATGCTCAGAATCAAGTCGACGTATGCTCAGAAGCATTAAACTTCATTTTTCTCTGCTCATCGGAGTGTTTTACGTCACCGTGTTTGGAACGGTCGGTTTTTTGACTGATGGTGTGTGGGCAAGACTGATGAAAAACAGTTTCATCGGATTTTCCGATGGACAAATCCATCGGACGAAAATCCATAGGTTATCCGATCGTGTGTACAGGGCTTAACAGTCAACTAAAATGTTCAGGAAACTCAAGGAGCAGGTGGTATAGTGCATTCTGAACTAACACATGGATTTCAGATCTTATAAAACTTTTTTGGGCAGCCTCTGGCCTCATACGTCAATTTATATAGAGGTATAGCTTGATTGACTATTGTGAGCTAGAAGGCTATAATAGGCGAGGATTGGGATTTCCAGTGAATAGTTATGGTTTTCTTTGCATAAAACAGGATAATTCTTAGGAAGGTTTGTACATTCTTAGATATATCTTCATCATCTATATATCCCAGCAGGCATCTCAGGGGATTACAGATGTTAGGCAACTGAGTGAGGGAGCTGATAAGGGCCGTGACCTCGACCAGAATTTCCTAATCGGCGGGCACTCCCACATTAAGTGGAACCATCAGCCATGCCACATCGGGAACATGTTGCGGAGGGCAGTCTCTTTAGTCTATAGAGTAAACAAGGGGTAAAGTAGGACTTGTATAATAATTTGGTTTGAATTACTTTATCACGGGAAGAGATGACAGACGATACCTGGAGGGGAAGCACTTCCTGCCAAATATCGTCCGTCAGCTCCGGTATGTCAGATCACCTTTTATTTTCTGTGGTGCTAATCCTGGTTGTCGTAGTATGAAGGAGAGTTTTGTAGTACGTGGATACAAGTTTAGTGTGAGACGGGTCAATCAACTCTTTATATATTTTTGAAAGTTTAAAAGAATATAAATTGGTGCGTGATATACATTTTTTAATGATTTGTATGAAATACTTGATAAATAAAATGTATTTAACATTGCCAAAGAAAGTGGGTAAGAGGATGGAGTAGATGTTCAGTGTGTGAAAATTAAGGATATTTAGAAGAGCTGAGAGTTAAGCTGGACATACACTCGTAGAATTTCATTCAAATTTTTTTGTTTGGAGAACATTCGTCTGATTTTCTAGTGGATTTTCTTCGTGGGGTCAAATTGACATTCATATTTGACCACAATGAGGAGGAAATTCAAAGGAGCAGAATGGAAATTCTTTTTCTAACAAATCATTTTCTAACAGTGAATGTAGTTTTCGAATAGGAAAACCAATTTGTTTTGAAATTAAATGTTAAAAGCTAACAAAATTTTAAAGTACTTTTGAATGACATTCGTCAAGTCCTGGTCCGGTTTCCTCTCACATGCCAAAGACATGTTGGTAGGTTAATTGATCCTGTCTAAATATGGTCCTAGTGTGTATGTATGAATGTGAGTTAGGGACCTTAGATTGTAAGCTCCTTGAGGACTGGGACTGATGTGAATGTGCAAAATATATAAGAGGCGCTGTGCAAATTGACATTTCTATATAAGTACCTGTAATTAATAAGTAAAAATAAATACGTCATCAAATTTACTGAGAATGTTTGTACAAACATTTGTACGGATTTTTGTACAACTTTAATCCTAGGATCAGCGATCAGTGAAAAGGGAATATTTACATAAAAACTATAATGATTTTGAACCAATTCTATGTTCATTTTTTTACATGTAAATTTGACACTTTATTAAATATACAAGAGCTGTACCAAAAGTAATGCTAAAGTTGGCATAACTTTTTTATTAACTTACATAGGTTGTTCAAACTTCACATGTTGATACAGTAAATAATGGATTCCAAAAAGAAGCAACATGTCGCCATTGAGTTCCTGACAAAAGAGGGGTGCATGCTGTTTAACACTGATGGTCTCCCACTGTGAAGTTTGCTTTCAAAGCTGGTTAACCCTTCTTTATACTTCTTCATCTACAGTTGTGCTCATAAGTTTACATACCCTGGCAGAATTTATGATTTCTTGGCCATTTTTCAGAGAATATGAATGATAACGCAAAAACATTTCTTTCACTCATGGTTAGTGATTGGCTGAAGACATTTATTATCAATCAACTGTGTTTACTCTTTTTAAATCATAATGACAACAGAAACTACCCAAATGACCCTGATCAAACGTTTACATGCTCCAGTTCTTAATACCGTGTATTGCCCCCTTTAACATCAACGACAGCTTAAAGTCTTTTGTGATATTTGTGGATGAGGCTCTTTATCTTCTCAGATGGTAAAGCTGCCCATTCCTCTGGGCAAAAAGCCTCCAGTTCCTGTAAATTCTTGGGCTGTTTCGCATGAATGGCACGTTTGAGATCTCCCCAGAGTGTCTCAATGATATTGAGGTCAGGAGACTGAGATGGCCACTCCAGAACCTTCACTTTATTCTGCTGTAGCCAATGACAGGTGGACTTGGCCTTGTGTTTTGGATCATTGTCATGTTGGAATGTCCAAGTACGTCCCATGCGCAGCTTCCTGGCTGATGAATGCAAATGTTCCTCCGGTATTTTTTGATAACATACTGCATTCATCTTGCTATCAATTTTGACTGAATTTCCTGTGCCTTTGTAGCTCACACATCCCCAAAACATCAACGATCCACCTCCATGTTTCACAGTAGGAATGGTGTACCTTTCATCATAAGCCTTGTTGACTCTCCAAATGTAGTGTTTATGGTTGTGGCCAAAAAGCAAAATTTTGGTCTCATCACTCTAAATGACTTTGTGCCAGAAGGTTTGAGGCTTGTCTCTGTGCTGTTTGGCGTATTGTAAGTGGGATACTTTGTGGCATTTGCATAGTAATGGCTTTCTTCTGGCGACTCGACCATTATTGTGCATCTTGAAACAGCCACACCACATGTTTTCAGAGCGTCCTGTATTTCACCTGAAGTTATTTTTTGCATCCCGAACAATTTTCCTGGCAGTTGTGGCTGAAATTTTAGTTGGTCTACCTGACCGTGGTTTGGTTTCAACAGAACCCCTAATTTTACACTTCTTGATTAGAGTTTGAACACTGCTGATTAGCATTCTCAATTCCTTGGATATCTTTTTAAATTCCCTTTCCTGTTTTATACAGTTCAACTACCTTTTCCCGCAGATCCTTTGACAATTCTTTTGCTTTTCCCATGACTCAGAATCCAGAAACGTCAGTGCAGCACTGGATGAAAGATGCAAGGGTCTGTCAGGAGTCCAGAAACTCATTGACCTTTTATACACACAAACTAATTACAAGCAAACAGATCCCAGGTGAGGATGGTTACCTTTAATAGCCATTCAAACCCCTTTGTGTCAACTTGTGTGCATGTTATCAGGCCAAAATCACCAGGGTATGTAAACTTTTGATCAGGGTCATTTGGGTAGTTTATGTTGTGATTATGATTTAAAAATAGTAAACACAGTTGATTGATAATAAATGGCTTCAGCCAAACACTAACCATGAGTGAAAGAAATGTTTTTGTGTTATCATTCATATTCTCTGAAAAATGGGCAAGTGTCAGAAACCATGAATCAGACTGAGACAGAAGTACAGTTAAATCACACTTGTTTAATAAAAAAAGTAAATAGAACAAACATAGTCAAAAACATAGTCAAAGTTCGGTAACTGGAACGAATAGTCAGACAAGCCAGAAAGTCATGAAGCCAGGAATCAGCATAGTGGAACAGCAAGCAGGATCTGGAGCCAGAAGGAACGTAAGCCAAGCAAGTCTTTAACAGGAACGCAGGAGATAGTCTCTATGATGTTGACCAAGGCGAAGGCAGAGATCATCTGGGCTGGACAACTTAAGTAAGCAGGACGGACGAGCAGGATATCATCAACAGGTGAGTCACTGTGGAGAGATAGGAGCTGGCAATTAGCCAACAGCTGAGTGGCCAGCTCAGAGAAGGAAGGGCTGAGCCCAGCCCTGACCCCAAGAAATCATAAATTCTGCCAGGATATGTAAACTTATGAGCACAACTGTATCTGTGCACATTGCTCTTGCCAATAGTATAATCAGTGTAAACATTGTGTAGGTTTCTGTTGGAGTTGGACAGTCTGCACCCCCTCCTTCATCAAGAACTCAACTAATGCATGTTGCTTCTGATTGGATTCCATTATCTACCTGCAATGAAAATGAGGATGAAGAAGAGTTAGATGAAGGGTTTTAGAGGAAGAGTAGAGGGAATAGAGGAAATTTTACTCTATCGACATGTGAAATTTGAAAAATATTGGGCAGCCGGCACCGTTACTTTGTCAAAAACTCAATGGGGTTGATTTACTAAAACTGGAGATTGAAAAATATGTTGCAGCTCTGCATAGAAACCAATCAATTTTTTCTTGGAATCCATTTTTTACCTGCAATGAAAACGAAGAAGAGTTACTATAGAGCAGGGATCTCCAAACTACGGCCCTCCAGCTGTTGTGGAACTACACGTCTCATGAGGCATTGTAAAACATTCACAGACATGACTAGGCATTATGGGAATTATAGTTCCTGAACAACTGGAGGGCCATAGTTTGGAGACCCATGCTATAGAGAAAGAGTTACTCTATAAAACATGTGCAGCCCTTGTACATGTTTTATACCTAATATATACAATCTTTGATTTGCAAAGAAATATTTGCTACATGAATCGGTAAGTTGTTCAACACCTCTAGTTTGCATTTGTAAAGTCCACAGAGTTTACCCTTACATCAGAGTCTGCATTTGCAAGACACAACGTCTATATGCGTATTGCTGTAGTAAAGGGGGTAAAGTTGAACTATAGGCAAAAATTTTTTTTCATTTGGATAGAATAAGGGAGGGTTATAATCCCTGTCAATTTATTTTTTGCCATCTGTGTCCCATTGGGGAGATTTCCCTTCACAGTCCCATGGCCAACGCAGGAAGTGAGAGGAAATCACTGAAAATTAAGGGTATCCCTTGGGGACCCCCAGGTCACCAGAATTAGTGTCTTAAAGCGGAGTTCCACCCAAAAATGGAACTTCCGCTTTTCGGAATCCTGTCTAATACAGGTATTTGCTCCCACTTCCGAGCATCACCTCGGTGACCTACGCCACTTCCGGCGCCTACTTTGATCCCCCACTGTCTTCTGGGAGACACACAGGACAGTGATATCGCGCAGAGTGACTCGGGCATGCGCAGTAGGGAACCATGAAGTGAAGCCGCAAGTCTTTACTTCCTCATTCCCTTACCGAAGATGGCGGCGACAGCAACCAAGAGCCGAGGGAGAGATTGACTTCAGGTGCCGACATCGCGTGCGCCCAGGACAGGTAAGTGTCCATACATTAAAAGTCAGCAGCTGCTGTATTTGTAGCTGCTGACTTTTAATATATTTTTTTTCGGTGGAATTCCACTTTAATTGGAAGATTTCCCCTCTTTGGCCCCTTTCATACTGGGGCGGGGAGGTACGCTAGCGGTGTAGCAGTGCTATTTTTAGCGCCGCCATACCGTAGTTTTTGCCGCGATATTCGGCCGCTAGCGGTGCGGTTTTAACCCCCGCTAGCGGCCGAGAAAGGGTTAAAAAGGAAGCAGCGAATTGCGGGCGGTGTAGCCGCGCTGTCCCATTAATTTCAATGGGCAGCAGCAGTAAAGGAGCGCTCCTTCACCGCTCCAAAGATGCGGCTAGCAGGACTTTTGGAGCGGTCCTGCTAGCGCACTGCTTCAGTGTGAAAGCCTTCGGGCGTGAAATGGGCCTATCTCTTTTTTTACTTTCAATGATAATGGTAAACAGGACAAATAGAGAGGGTGAATCTCCCTAACATGGGGCACAGACAGCCGTAAAAACTGACAGGGGGTCTAATCTCTCTCCGCTCCATAAAAAAAAAGAAAAAAAAATAGTTTTACCTTTAGTTGTACTTTAAATCATAGCCTGGAAAAATAACATTTAAAATTTGTGGCCAGACCAGATCGAATGTGTTTATAACTGTTAAAAAGACACAACCGTGCACACATTTCTGCCATCGGTCTCTACGAATTTTCCATTGTCTCTGCTCTTTCCCATCATCCTATATTGTTATAGTGATCTCTTCCTCTTGTTGCCCCCACTAGAAGCCATGAAATGCAAAAGCTGCTTGGAGAGATACTCTGATCACTGCGAGTCCGAAGACACCATAGACTGCGGCGACAGCGATGGGTGTGGCGCAGCGTCTGGCTTTTTTCAGCAGGGTAAATGCCAGTATATTGTGTGTTTGATATGCCATGTTTACATTTTTAAATGCCAGAGATCCTATTTGTTACTGTCATCTGCATCTTTTGGTTTAACCACTTGCCTACCGGGCACTTTTACCACCTTCCTGCCCAGGCCAATTTTCAGCTTTTAGCGCTGTCACACTTTGAAAGACAATTGCTCGATCATGCAACACTGATGACATTTTTATCATTTTTTTTTTTCCACATGAATAGATCTTTCTTTTGGTGGTATTTAACCACAACTGGGTTTTTTACTTTTTGCTAAATGAACAAAAAAAGACCAAAATTTGGGGGGAAAAAACACAAACCTTTTTAAAGTTTGTTATAAAATTTTTGCAAATAGCTAATTTTTCTCCTTTACTGATTATGCTGCACTGATAGGCAGTGATAGGCTGCACTGATGGACACTGATGAGGCAGCACTGATGGCACAGATGAGGCAGCACTGATGGGCATTGATGGACACTAATAGGCTGCACTGATGGGCACTTATGAGGAGGCACTGATAAGGCTGCACTGATAGGCGGCACTGATGGGTGGCACTGATGGTCACTTATAGGCGGCACTGATAGTTGACAATGATGAGGAGGCACTGATGAGGCAGCACTGATGGCACTGATGAGGCGGCACTGATGCCACTGATGAGGCAGCACTGATGCCACTGATGAGGCAGCACTGATGAGACAGCACTAATGGGCACTGATGAGGAGACACTGAGGCTAGACTGATAGGCGGCACTGATGGGTGGCACTGATGGGCACCGATAGGCAGCACTGATAGCTGACACTGATGAGGAGGCACTGAAGGGCACTGATTGGCAGCACTGGTGGGCACTGTTGGGACTGCATTGATAATCAGGACACTAATAATCAGTGTAGATGTCCCTTTTACAGAAGCCGGTTATTGGCTCTCTTCTCCCTTCCTCACCCTCTCAGCGTGAGGAAAGGAATGCCGATAACCAGCTTCTGTTTACATCGTGATCAGCTGTGATTGTACAACGCTGATCACGCGCTAAAGAGCCACTTATTGACTCTTTACCATAATCTGTGATCAGCCATGTCCAGAGTGGGCACGAGGCGGGTGCGATCACGGAAGGACATCAAGGACGGCCTCCCAGAACTGGTCGGCCGTGTTGTAGCGTCATTCGGCTATAGCACGGTCGGCAAGTGGTTAATCACACCCATTCCACAGAATTAACGGCTCTAAAACTGGTTGAACCAGAAATACAAAGTTGTTATAGAGCTGAATAAAGTGACCCTTTCCTGTAACTATAATTGGCCATAAAAGTTGTACCTGTAATATAAATAAATACTTACCTCACCTGATGCCCGTGTGACTGAACATCACTCCAATCCAGAGAGATAGCCTGCTGAAGCCTTGTGCAGAAACCAACACCTCCAGTAGTGTCAATCTCCTGGTTCTCCACAATGCTTGCCCTGGTGTGCCTGCAAAACCACTGCTTCTCATGTCATTGGAAAGTAGAGAGCATCTGCTTAAGGCACAGAGCTGATTGGAGTGACTGTGTATCATGTGATCACTATGGTGACCAATTACAGCAAACACCAGTGTAAACGGATTACCGAAGGCAGAGAAGGCTGCAGCAGAGGAAAGCTGCAATCAAAGGTGTGGGGATAAGGGGTTTAATTGGCCACTGATCACCCAATGTTGTGGGATTATTTTGGGGTTGGGGGGCATTAATGGGGTCAGGATGGGGTTGGTGGGGTTTTAAAATGCCAATGACTACCAGTGATTTTTGGATTGTTTTGGGGGAATTTAAATTGCTGCTGACCACTAGAGATGGGCCAAACACCCCTCGATTCGTTTCGCACCATATCTCCCGAACATAGAAAAAGTTCAGACCCGAACACTGAACCCCATTGAAGTCTTTGGGAACCGAACGTGAAAATCAAAAGTGCCCATTTTGAACGCTTATATGCAAGTTATTGGCTATAAACAGTATATGGGGACCCGGGTACTGCCCTGGGGGACATGTATCATTGCAAAAAAAAATTTTACAAAATATTGTTTTTAAAGGAGCAGTGATTTTAATGATGCTTAAAGTGAAACAAAAAAAAAAGAAAAATTCCTATAAATATAGTGCATGTGGGGTCCCCTTAGGCCCCATGTGCACTGCTGCGGCTAAACGGACATTCAGAGGCAGTTGGACACTTTTTTCAACTGCCCCTGAACTCATTCAATGTTATCTTATGTGTACATGTCGTTTTTAGGCAGTTGCGTTTATAGGCCTTTTTTTTAAGGCAAAAAAGTGAGTTCAGAAGCCGAAGTTTCCGACGTTTCAGACTCCATACGCGGCTAAACGCAGGTAAACGCAGTAAACTGCGTTTAGCACCGTTTCGTTTATAGGCGTTTTTAGTTTTTGGCCATTTAAAAAATATATATATATATTTTTTGAAACGCTTCTAAATGCAAACGCGGCAAAACGCCGCTAAACGCGGCATGTAAACGCGGCAAAACTTACGTTTTAAATGTGGGTTACTATCTGTCAAATTAAATCGTTCAGGAGAGGTTGTAAAAACGTCCCGTGTACATAAAGCCTTAGTCTGCCTGTAAAGTGGCTCATCTGTACCCTGTATAGAACCTGCTGCAGCAAAACTGATAATTATAAAGAAAAAAAATAATAATAATTCCCGGCAATACAATACCATTGCCGGCAATAGAACAATCAGGGGGAAAAAATGGCGTGGGGTCACCCTTAATCTATTTCAAGCCCTTATCCCAACATTTAGCCTGGTAGGTCAGAAAAGGGGGGGGGGGCAAGCGAGCGAGTAGTGGCTATTTAATACCAGCAACAAAAAGAAACAATTATGTAAAATTTATTTAGGTACAGTGTTGCATGATGGAGTAATTGTCAGTCCACCTATCACAGCTCTAAACACTGAAAAATGGCCTGATAATGAAGGAGATGTTACATGACAGTCCTGGGGTGTGTTAAAGACTTCAGGAAAGATGCTTGGAAAATGTTGAAAACTCTACAAAGGCTCAGTAACAGCTTTGCTGTACACCGTACTCCTAAACATGAATACAAGTCCTAAATATGTGGCACGGAAGGGTGAAGGGGTCCAGTCTGGTTGCTGTGTCCAATGCATTTTGCAGCCAAGACATTTTGGAAACATCCTTGGTCAAGGCATTAACAGAAATCTCTTGTCTCATTACACCAGGATTGGAAAGGAAGAATTTTATTTACAAAGGTTGCCGGTTTCCGATAGAATGCAATTCCTGGCTGGTAATTTCCATAAATGGTACCTATCTACAGTCCTACATCACGTGCTGCGACGGGGAGAAGTGCGACCTGGAATATTATAGTAAGTAATGTGAGCTGGAACAGAACCAACAAAAGACCGGGGCCACCTAGATTTTTATGGGCCTATCTTTGATTTGTTTTGGTTTACATTATTTTTAACTTCAACCGAACCTATGCTCCATTCACGTATATGTGAATTGGATGCGTTTTGCATCCATTTCGCATGACATGTGAGTCAAACCGGCTTTCTATGGAGCCGGTCCACATATATGCGGTGCAGCGGCAGTGTGAATTTGCGGCAAATTTAAAAAGAGTCCTGTATGTTTTCTGAGCACTGCTGTGCGGTTCAGATGCGAATTCCAGGCTCATTGCCTTTTATGGGAACGCATCTAAATTGCACATGTGATCAGTTTTTGAACATGAATTTGATTTGGTGGTACCACCCCCCAGCTCATACCAGGCCCTTTCGGATCTGGTACATATTTTAAGGGAAACCCCACGCCAAAATAAAAAAATTCATAAAAAGTGGCACTGCCCGCCACCATTGTATACCAGACCCTTAGGTTTGGTATGGATTTTAAGGGGAACCCCCAAACCAAAATTTTTTAGAAAATGGCAGGGCCCCCCCTCAAAATCCACACCAGAACCTTATCCGAGCATGCAGCCTGGCAGGCCAGAAAAGGGGAGAGGTCGAGCAAGCACCCCCCCTCCTGAACCATACCAGACCACGTGCCTCAACATGGGGGGGTGCTTTGGGGCCGAAGGCTCTGCCCACCCCACCCCACCCCAAAACACCTTGTCCCCATGTTGATGGAGACAAGGGCCTCTTCCCCATAACCTGCAATGTCAATGACTGATGCATGCTGGGTCGATGATGTCACAGGGTTATGGGGAAGAGGCCCTTGTCCCCATCATCATGAGGACAAGGTGCTTTGAGGTGGGGGGGCAGAGCTCCCCCGCACTAAAGTACCCCCCCCATGTTGAGGACATGTGGCCTGGTATGGTTCAGAAGAGGCGTGCTCGCTCGTCCCCCCTTTCCTGGCCTGCCACCCCATGCCATTTAAAAAAAAAAACTTGGCATGGGGGTTCCCCTCAAATTCCATACCAAACTTAAAAGTACCCGGTATGGATTGAAGGGGGACCACCAAGCCGTTTTTTTTTCACAATTTCTTATAGCCGTCAATGTGTTTTTTTACCTTTTAGCTGCCAGAGGGGAACCCCGCTGACAGCTGGCGAGTCATCCATTGTTAAGAACCGGCCGGCTCCTTAACAACCAGCTAATGTTAAAGATGCTGGCTCCAAAAATGTTGTATCTGAACCGCATCTAAATTACAGATGAACCGCTTTGGAAAACTGCAGTGAGAAATGGGGGAAAATTTGCACCGGACATGTGTGAACCTAGACTTATTTTGCCTAAACTTACTATACCTAACACTTAAAGCTGGACTCCAGGAATGATCTGAATTGCATACTTACATTGGTCCGGTGTACCAATGTACGTAAGTCTAATATACAGAGTGCAGGAGTCAGGAGTATGATATGTACAGTCTACCATACAGAGTGCAGGAGTCAGGAGTATGATATTTACAGTCTACCATACAGAGTGCAGGAGTCAGGAGTATGATATGTACAGTCTACCATGCAGAGTGCAGAGGTCAGGAATTTGGTATGAACAGTCTACCATACAGAGTGCAGGAGTCAGGAGTATGATATGTACAGTCTACCATACAGAGTGCAGGAGTCAGTAGTATGATATGTACAGTCTACCATACAGAGTGCAGGAGTCAGGAGTATGATATGTACAGTCTACCATACAGAGTGCAGAGGTCAGGAATATGCTATATACAGTGTACCATACAGAGTGCGGAGGTCAGGAGTATGATATGTACAGTCTACCATACAGAGTGCAGGAGTCAGGAGTATGATATGTACAGTTTACTATATACAGTGCAGGAGTCAGGATTATGATATGTACAGTCTACCATACAGAGTGCAGGAGTCAGGATTATGATATGTACAGTCTACCATACAGAGTGCAGGAGTCAGGATTATGATATGTACAGTCTACCATACAGAGTGCAGGAGTCAGGAGTATGATATGTACAGTTTACTATATACAGTGCAGGAGTCAGGAGTAAGCTATGTACAGTCTACCATACAGAGTGCAAGAGGTCAGGAATTCGGTATGAACAGTCTACCATACAGAGTGCAGGAGTCAGGAGTCTAATATGTACAGTCTACCATACAGAGTGCAGAGTCAGGAGTATGTTATGTGTACAGAGTAGACAACCCTGAAATGCCCAAGACAAATAAGAGGCAAGACTATGCAATGAGTAAAGATGGCCTTTAATTGATTAAGCATTCTTTCCTGATCCTTCAGTACCCAGGGCCAGCGATGAAGAAGAAGAGTATAATGGCATGGAATGTGAATCTTGCTACGTAGAAGACACTGCGGATAAATGCAGTTCCACACAGACTCAGCGGTGTAGAGGTGCTCATGAGATACTGTGTTTGTTTTATGAAGGATCTCGCAGGAAACAAGGTAATGGAGTTAATAATTAATGGTAGGGATGAGCAGAGTGATTTCAGTGAAATTTGCAGGGGGGTCATACAGTACATGCGAAGGGTTGCCACTTTTTCTGCAAGCCAAACCCGAACACTTTAGCGGCAATTTTTTTGTAGTATACACAGGATTGTAAAAGACCCGGAGGACGGGACACCCTTGTGTGTTCCAAGGAAAGTAGTAATGCGGTGTGCATAGCGGGCCACAGCAAACAGTGGGTGCAAACAGTGGGTGTGGCCACATTGTGTTAACAGTGGGAGGGGCTTAAAGGGGCATTGTTAAATAAAACAAAAGCATTCCTGTACCCCTAAAATATGCTTAGATTGCTGTGCCACAAAGTAAGAGTCTTACAGACATGCCACTTCAGCCCTGGAAGATTTGGCTGCTCAATGACCGGGACATTTTTTGCGATACGGCACTGCGTCGCTTTAACTGAGAATTGCGCGGTCGTGCGATGCTGTACCCAAACAATTTTTTTCCCCACAAATAGACCTTTCTTTTGGTGGTATTTGATCATCTCTGCGGTTTTTATTTTTTGCGCTATAAACAAAAAAAGAGCGTACATTTTGAAAAAAAAACACAATATTTTGTACTTTTTGCTATAATAAATACAGTGGAACCTTGGATTACGAGCATAATCCATTCCAGGAGAATGCTCATAATCCAAAGTACTCGCATATCAAAGCGAGTTTCCCCATTGAAGTCAATGGAATTGAAAATAATTAGTTCCGCATTGACTTCAATGGCATGCAATACCGCATGCGGCCAAAGGCTGGGGGGGGGGGCGCCGGAGAGCTTCGTAAACACTCGGAAAGGGCCGAGGACACCTCGGCTGAACTCGCAAAACTTCGGAAAGGTTCGGGAATGGAGTATTTCCACGATTTTCTGAGCATTTCCGAACGGCGCCGTTCGGCTCTGCTCGGCTCCGTCGCCCCCCCACCTCAGGCCAAACGCGGGATTGCACACCGCTTTGGCTTGAATCCTGCTCATATTGCTAAACAACACTCGCAAACAGGGTCAGTTTTTTTTTCAAACACTGTACAGTTCTCGTATTGCGAAACACTCGTTAACCACGTTACTCGTAATCCGAGGTTCCACTGTATCCCCAATAAAAAAAAAATGCAAATTAGGTCGATATGTATTTTACATATTTTTGATAGTAAAAATCGCAATAAGTGTATATTGATTGGTTTGCGCAAAAGTTATAGTATCTACAAAATAGCGGAAAGATTTATGCCATTTTTATTATTATTATTTTTTTTACTAGTAATGCCGGTGATCAGCGTTTTTTATCAGGAGTACAACATTATGGATCGGACACTTTTGACACATTTTTGGGACCATTGGCATTTATACAGCGATCAGTGCTATAAAAATGCACTGATTTCTGTGTAAATGTTACTGGCAGTGAAGGGGTTAACACTAAGGGACGATCAAGGGGTTAAGTGTGTTCCCTATGTGTGTGTTCTAACTGTGCGGGGATGGGACTGACTGGATGAGGAGAGCGATTTGTTGTTCATAATTAGTATGAACAACAGATCGCTCTCCTCACCCCTGACAGCACGGAGATCTGTCTGTTTACATTGATCTTCATTCTGTCTCTGTGTGGAGCGATCGCAGGTGCCCGGTGGTCATCGCTACCGCCGGGCACGTGCATCGGCTCCGCCCCCTAGTGGTCAAAAGGCGAACGGACGTACGGTTACGTCGGTTCGCCCAGGGGAGCTAACCTGCCGCAGTACAACTGCAGCGGCTGGTCATGAAGGGGTTAAAGAGGACCTTCAATAAAATGGCCAGGGACTGCTGAGGAAACAATTGCTAAGACAATTAACACTTTGATGAGAAGTATGTACAGTATCTCACAAAAGTGAGTACACCCCTTACATTTTTGTAAATATTTTCTTCTATCTTTTCATGTGACAACACTGAAGAAATGACACTTTGCTACAATGTAAAGTAGTGAGTGTACAGCTTGTATGGCCCCATGCACACAGGGCGTTTTTACAGCCGGTTTTTTTAGGCTGCATTCACACCTGAGCGTAGCGAATCGGTCGTTTTTACCGTCGTTTTTACCATTGTTTTGTCGCGCGAATTTGCGCCCGTCGGAACGCTCGTTGTCGCGCTAGACGCTTGAATCGGGCGTTTCCATTACATTATATGAATCCTAAAACGCCCAATCTGCCCGATTCGCGCGACAAAAAAGGGTCCGGAACTTGTTTGAGCTTCAGGCGTTCGGCTTCAGGCGACATGGAGTGGAGATGTGAACCATCTCCATAGAGAATAATGGATTTTTTCCCCTCTAGCGTTTTGTAGCTTCAGGCTTCAGGCTACAAAACGCTCAGGTGTGAATGCAGCCTTAGAGCTTAAAAACGCCTGTCCATGTTTTGTAAACATTTTTTGACATTTTTTGACCTTTAAAAAAAAAAAAAATCCCGGACCTCAAAAACGCAAATCGCTGCGTTTTTGCGCGTTTTCGCGGCGTTTTTTGCGCGTTTATGCGCGTTTATTAGCGTCAGGCGTTTTTGCAGCTCGAACCTGGAGCTCCAGAACGCACTGGAATTGTTTTTTTTTTGCAGCTGGAAAACGCCTGTGCCACTTGGAGCTCATAAAAGCTCTATGTGTGCATGACACAATAGAATAACATGGATGGGCGTTTTGAAGCTGTAAAAAAAAATGTCTAAAGCTGCTGTTAGCAGCTGCAAAAACGCCCTGTGTGCATGGGGACAGTGTAAATTTTATGTCCCCTCAAAAGAACTCAACACACAGCCATTAATGTCTAAACCACTGGAAACAAAAGTGAGCACACCCCTAAGCCCTGGTTCACATTGATGCTACTTTGAAATTGCGCTACTTCACTTGAAGTAACGCGATTTCAAAGTAGCAAGGTGGGCGTGATTTCAGCTGCTACTTGATAGACATCTGATCTGTGTGGCTTCATACACAGATGTCTATTGAAGTCACACCTGAAATTTGCAAAAGTAGTACAGAAACTTGGTCATGGTCTGGGGCTGCATGAGTGCTGCTGGCACTGGGGAGCTACAGATCATTGCGGGAACCATGAATGCCAACATGTACTGTGACATACTGAAGCAGAGCATGATCCCCTCCCTTCAGAGATTGGGCCGCAGGGCAGTATTCCAGCATGATAACGACCCCAAACACACCTCCAAGACAACCACTGCCTTGCTAAAGAAGCTGAGGGTAAAGGTGATGGACTGGCCAAACATGTCTCCAGACCTAAACCCTATTGAGCATCTGTGGGGATCCTCATACGGAAGGTGGAGGAGCGCAAGGTCTCTAATATCCACCAGATCCCTGATGTCGTCATGGAGGGGTGGAAGAGGACTCCACTGGCAACCGGTGAAGCTCTGGTGACCTCCATGCCCAAGAGGGTTAAGGCAGTGCTGGAAAATAATGGTGGCCACACAAAATATTGACACTTTGGGCCCAATTTTGAAATTTTCACTTAGTGGGTGTACTCACTTTTGTTGCCAGCGGTTTAGACATTAAAATGGTTGTAAACCCTTTACAACTACTTTTACCTACAGGTAAGCCTAGATTAAGGCTTACCTGTATTTGCTCAAAATATCTTCTAAACCCCCACGGTTTAGGAGATATTTGCAAAAGAGACGGGCGCCGATGTCTACAGCGCATGCGCCGTAGACAACGGCGCAGGGGCACTTTAGAAACCTTTAGAAAGGGCGATCGTGCAGTTTCTAAAGGAGATTGTGCAGCAACTGGCAGCTCCTGTGCGCATGCTCGGGAGTGACGTCATCGCAGCTCCGGCCAATCACAGCGCCAAAGCCACGATACACGGAAGGAAGAGGGTGAAAGATGAACGCTTTGTGGAGGCGAGGATTACTATATATACTATATGATTACTATATGCTTGTATGTGTTTATTATTATTTTTATTTTTTTTATCTTTTTCATTCTACAGATGGAGAAGAAACTGCTGTTTCCTTTAGAGGCTGTGCCAATACTTTGGCATATGAAAACTTTGCTTACTTCTATGGCTTTGAAGAAATTGAGAAAAAATTATTTTTGTATATTCAAAGGTCTGTAGACTAGGGTTGCCACTTTTTCTTCAAGCCAAACCCGAACAGTTTACCGGCGAACAGCATTTTTTTTTTTTTTTTTTTAGAATACACTAAAGGGTTGGTACAGACCTCGGACACCTTTGCGTGCCCCAAATTGAATAGTAATGTGGCATGCATAGTGTCCCCTCACCCTCCTATCAGGCCCTGTTCTGAGCAACATTCCTGTCTGAATAATGTGTCCAGGTTTCAAGTGGACTGAAACCTGGACAAATGATTCAAAACCTGATCTGTCCGGGTGAATCCCGGACAGGTGGCAACACTAATGTAGACCCTCAAGGTTTTTCACCTTAATGCATTCTATGCATTAAGGTGAAAAACCTTCTATGATCCAGCAGCCCCCCAGAGCCCCCTTTTTACTTACCTGAACCCGGTCTTTCCAGCGACGGGGACGAGCACGGTAGCTCTAGCCGCTGTCTTGTGTCCTGATTGGATAGATTGATAGCAGGGCAGCCATTGGCTTCCACTGCTGTCAATTTAAATCCAATGACTCTTTGCAAAACCAACTGCACAGAGGAGGAAAGTATAACATGTTTGTTTTAAAGAAAAAAAAATGAAACCGTAGCTGTACGTCGGTAGTTTGACGTAGATTACCGGGGTTTTGGCAGCAGATAGCTGCCATAATCCCGGTATTTTCAGAAACGGCGGGCGGTCCTCTTTAGGATAAAAGTGGTCTCTGTGGCGGATTCGCCGCAAGACCACTTTTATCGGGGGCGGGAGAGGGCCCCCCTCCCACTGCGCTCGGGTCATCTCCACCGCTTACTGGAGCCCTTGGTAGCGTTGGAGACAATCCGATGTTCTCCAGGCCTGGAGCCGAGTGAGGGAATGATGGCCCCCACTCGGCTCTATAACATTGGATGACGGAAGCAACATCAAACGTCACTTCCGCCGAACGGCCTTAAAGGGGGAAAAAAAAAAATTCTTGAAAAAAATAAGACTTTTTTTTTTTTTTTATTGCATTTAAGTGTAAATGTGAGATGTGAGGTCTTTTTGACCCCAAATCTCATATTTAAGAGGACCTGTCATGCTTTTTTTCTATTACAAGGGATGTTTAAATTCCTTGTAATAGGAATAAAAGTGATCCAAAAAATGTTTTTTAAAGGACAGTGTAAACAATTATTTTTTAAAATAAATAAGAAAAAAAATTGCAGAAGCAAACGCATACATAAGTCGCGCCCGCATATGTAAACGGTGTTTAAACCACACATGTGAGGTATCGCCGCGATCGTTAGAGCGAGAGAAATAATTCTAGCTCTAGACCTACTTTGTAACTTAAAACTGGTAACCTGCAGAAATTTTTAAACGTGGCCTATGGAGATTTTTAAGGGTCAAAGTTTGTCACCATTCCACGAGCGGGCGCAATTTTGAAGCGTGACATGTTGGGTATCAATTTACTCGGTGTAACATTATCTTTTTACAATATAGAAAAGAATTGGGCTAACTTTACTGTTGTCTTATTTTTTACTGTAATTCAAAAAAGTGTATTCTTTCAAAAAAAATTGCGCTTGTAAGGCCACTGCGCTAATACGGTCTGATATAAAGTATTGCAATGGCCGCCATTTTATTCTTTAGGGTGTCTGAAAAAATATATATATAAGGTTTGGGGTTCTAAGTAATTTTCTAGCAAAAAAAAAAAAAATGATTTTAACTTGTAAGCAACAAATCTCAAAAAAGAGGCTCGGTCCTTAAGTGGTTAATTATTAAAAAGTACAAAGACCTAATTGAACAACCAGTGCAGAGTGCAGTAATAAAAGTGCAGCGATCTGGGAGCTAACCAGGTCACTACAGTCAGATCAGTCAACAGACAAATTCCTAACTGACTACCAGGAACTTTGTACATCCTCATTGTGATTTACATTGTCTAATGGTATAGGCTGGCTTATTTGAAAAAAAAAAAGTTAGAAAATTAGAAGCTCTTAATAGGGATAGCTTATCATTTTCCTGAGAATGGAACAGCTACAACACAAAAAAAAAATAGCTCCTTATCAAATGCATTTTATTAGAGGTTATGACAAGCAACAATATGTAAAAAAAATATTAAATTAAAGGCGAACTCTGGGCACAAAAAACAAAAAATACCCTCGCGGTGCCCCCCCACCCCACATTGCAAGGTTAAAAAGTTCATTAAGACTAGGGGGTTGCAGAAGAGGTTACATTATTTTATTATTTACAGTGAAATAAATAATTTGCCCCCGCCCTTTGAAAAAACTGAAAAAGGCCGGACACGGGGATTTAAATGTCTGACTGGTGGATTGTCTGTTAAATATGTGTTGACTTGCTTTGTACTTTGTCACTTGTCTGATGAAGGGGCCCTGCGTGGCTCCGAAACATTGCATTTTGTGTACCATGTGACCACGATAATAAAGCTTTTGCCCATTCTTGAGGAATCCTTGGTGTGCTGATGACATTTCTTCACAGGGACCTAAATAGTTCACAAATTACACTTTTTATTGATACATTAAAATCATCACATAGTAAAAAGTCTAATTTATAGCAGCTACTGTCCAATCACATAGGGGTACATATTCAATTGGATTTTTAAAAGTGGATCAACGCATTTTGCTTGAAAGGAGCTTCTTTAGGACCCACTGTTCTGTTCATTGATATCAAATAGATATCAAATAGAGTAGCCAGCAATTAGATGGATGTATTGCACTTTAGATGGTAAAGGGATGATGATGAAGTCCTCAAACAACCACCGTAATCTCGACCAAGTCCACAGAAAAGGTATTATTGTATTATTTATCTGCTCCTCCTCAGCCTGCTCTGTAAGCTGCTTCTGGCCCATTCACACTCCTGCCTCCACCACGCACAGTGCAAAGTTATTAACCTGGCATTGTACGTGATGATGACTAGGCTCCACCCACAGATGGGAGCTTTGGGGAGAAAAGAGAAGCACCAGAACCTGCTGGAGCAGGGAGTCAGATAAGTAATGCAGCCTCGTCATTCTACCTGTTCTGTCTGTAGGACAGAGAGTTAAACATTCCCGCTCCATAAACTTCAAATACCATATTTCTTTGATCCTAAATTTATTATAACGAGCCAGGTGAAACTACAAATTGATAAAACAGCTATCAATCAGTACAATATTGCATATAATAAAGAAACAATGCTCTATAACACAGAATAGGATAAAGAACACTACCCCCAATATTAATGAGCATTTAACCCTTGCCCTGAGGGGGGTCCCACTGCAATGTTTTTTTTCTTTGTGCCTGAAGTTGGGCTTTAACCACTTCCCGCCCCGTCAATAGCAGATTGACGTCCCGGAAGTGGTTCAGTTATCCACACTGGACGTCATATGACATCCTGCGGGATAACAGCCACCGCGCGCCCGGGGGGGCGCGCATCGCGGCGATCGGTGGAGCGGTGGGTCACTCTGACCCACCGCTACACTGATCTCGGTAAAAAGCCTCCGGCGGAGGCTTTTTACCACGTGATCAGCCGTGTCCAATCACGGCTGATCACGATGTAAACAGGAAGAGCCATTGATTGGCTCTTCCTCACTCGCGTCTGACAGACGCGAGTAGAGGAGAGCCGATCGGCGGCTCTCCTGACAGGGGGGGTTCGCGCTGATCGTTTATCAGCGCAGCCCCCCCTCGGATACCCACACTAGACCACCAGGGAACCCCCCCAGGATGCCCCAGGAAGCCCCAAGCATGTGGATGGCCCCCATGGCCATCCACATGTTATAAAATAAAATAAAAATAAATAAAATATGCCAATCAGTGCCCACAAATGGGCACTGACTGGCACTATGATGGCACCACCACAATGTGTGGTGGCTGGCATTGCTGGGCATCAGTGTCCATCAGTGCCACCTACTAGTGTCCATCAGCGCCACCTATCAGTGCCCATCCGTGCCCATCCGTGCCCATCTGTGCCCATAAGTGCCCACCTATCAGTGCCCGTCCGTGCCACCTAACAGTGCCGCCTATAAGTGCCCATCAGTGCCGCCTATAAGTGCCAATCAGTGCCGCCTATGAGTGCCAATCAGTGCCGCCTATGAGTGCCAATCAGTGCCACCTATGAGTGCCAATCAGTGCCGCCTATGAGTGCCAATCAGTGCCACATACCAGTGCCACATATCAGTGCCCATCAGTGCCGCCTATCAGTGCCCATCATCAGTGCCCATCAGTGCCACCTCATCAGTGCCACCTCATTGGTGCCACCTCATCGGTGCCCATCAGTGTCGCCTTATCAGTGCCCGTCAGTGCTGCCTTATCAGTGCCCATCATTGAAGTAGAAAAGGTACTTATTTACAAAAAAATTAACAGAAACAAAGAAAAACGTCGTTTTTTTCAAAATATTCGCTCTTTTTTTATTTGTTGTGCAAAAAATTTTAATCGCAGAGGCGATCAAATACCACCGAAAGAAAGCTCTATTTGTGGGAACAAAATGATAAAAAATTTGTTTGGGTATAGTGTAGCATGACTGCGCAATTGTCATTCAAATTGGGACAGCGCTGAAAGCTCAAAATTGGCTTGGGCAGGAAGCTGTATAAGTGCATGGTATTGGAGTGGTTTTAAAGATGGATCAGGATGGATCAGGATGTGAGCAGGTATATTTAGATCTGTTGATATTTTAGTTAAGTGGCTACCCTCTAAGGCTGCCTTTCTCAACCTTTTCAACACATAGGAACCATTTAAATAACGTTCTGGTCTCAGGAAACCCTCTGCTAAAAATTGCTAAATCTACAAATCATGATACAATAGTGCAGGCATGTCCAAAGTCCGGCTGGCAGGCCAATCGCGGCCCGCGTTCCGGTTTTGGAAGGCCCGCCTGGTCATTTTGACATGTATATCTTTTGTGGCCCCCAACGAATCCCCGAGCGCCGGGGGCCACAAAAGAAATACATTCTGGCTGCCAGGGAGGTGGCAGGACGAGCGCCGTGCATACAGGAGTATTTCCTGTTTGCACAGCGACCTCTGTAAAAGACTTTCTATTAAAAAGGCCGCTCGTCCCGCCCCCTCCCTGTCTCCACCAATGCTGCAGATGGGCATGAATCAGGCTGCAATGGTGAGTCTGCATTCAGGGCAAGGGGGGGTGCTGCATTCAGGGCAAGGGGGGTGCTGCATTAATGGCAAGGGGGTGCTGCATTCAGGACAACGGTGGTGCTGCATTCAGGACAATGGGGGTGCTGCATTCATGGCAAGGGGGATGCTGCATTCATGGCAAGGGGGTGCTGCATTCAGGGCAACGGGGGTGCTGCATTCATGGAAAGGAGGTGCTGCATTCAGGACAACGGGGGTGCTGCATTAATGGCAAGGGGGTGCTGCATTCATGGCAAAGGGGTGCTGCATTCATGGCAAGAGGGTGCTGCATTTAGGACAACGAGGATGCTGCATTCATGGCAAGGGGGTGCTGCATTCAGGACAACGGGGGTGCTGCATTCATGGCAAGGGGGTGCTGCATTCATGGCAAGGGGGTGCTGCATTCAACACAACGGGGGTGCTGCATTCATGGCAAGGGGGTGCTGCATTCAGGGCAATGGGGGTGCTGCATTCAGGGCAATGTGGGGGTTTCATTCATGCCAATAGGGGTGCTGCATTCAGGGCAACAGGGGTGCTGCATTCATAACAATGGGGGTGCTGCATTCAGGGCAATGGGGGAGCTGCATTCAGGGCAATGGGGGTGCTGCATTCAGGGCAAGGGGGGTGCTGCATTCAGGGCAACGGGGGGTTCTGCATTCAGGACAATGGGGGGTGCTGCATTTATGGCACTTGTGAGGCTGCATTGATGGGCAGTGACCCTTATTTTGCTTCACAGTTCTTTATTTAAAATGTAAGATTTTTTAAAGTGAAGGTGTTATACGCCGATAAATACGGTATATACAAATAACACGCCTGAGCTCATCTCTTCACCACACACAGCCACAAAGGCAAGAGAATTCTTGTTGGGCAGTGTATTAGTGCTCGAACTAACACACTTAGACAAAATTTTAATGGTTCACAGAATCTCAGGCAAAATGGTTGGCCCTCATGCATGGTCACTTCATCAAATCTGGCCCTCTTTGAAAAAAGTTTGGACACCCCTGCATTAGTGTGATGGTCAGTGGGAAAAATGCTCCTTACAGGTGGTCATTGGTAGAAATACCCCCTTACAGAAAGCTAAAACGATCAATGGTGTCAGTGGGAACTTATCTGAAAGGCAGAAATTGCTCATTGCTCAAGGAACCCCTAGCAAGCTCTGGAGGAACTCTGGTTGAAAAACTCTGCTTTAAGATCTAAGATCCAGTGGATCCTGAAAAATACATTCCTGGATTGCAAGTATTAAAGAGAATGTGAGATGCATGGTTGAAAGTCCAGTTCAATTTGTATTGATCATATGAGTATAAAAAATAGCCAACATGTTTCAGGGGGCTCAACCAATCGACCTTCTTCAAGGTTTATACAGATGAAAGTTGGAAGAAAGCTGAAATGAAAGTGGCTATTAAAGTAGAATAACAAAGTATCGAACCAGGCAGGACTTCAGCAATGCAGGTTTATTAACAGCTGGTAACATACAGGTTTATGTTCAAAGTATTACAAGATACAGGTCTAATTTATACAGTTTCTTACAATGCAAGCATATTAGATATTGGTATTCTTATCCTCTAACCAAATTGATACAATAGTGAATTGTTCTCACCTTGAACCAGAATGGGTCTTTTCTGCCAATTCTTGGAAACCCATTACCTGATGGGGACCAGTTGGTCGACCGGCTCGACCGAGTTTGTGAGGGAAATTTACCTGAGACCACACTCTGGAACAAGTTAAGAAGTTTTCCCTATTTGACTCCTACGAGGAGACAAGTTACGGACAGATATTTGCCTATTGGTTCTGACCGCCTGCCACCCGTACAATAGGGCTGCATACAAACAGTCAGCCCGATAGACGCCTATCTGAACAAATAATTGCCCACTGGTTCTGATCTCTATGACCCGTGCAATAGGGTAGCATACATAGAGTTCAGCTTTATGAGCTCCTATCTGACTTGTCTGACTAACAATTGTAAAACTTGCATTTATATACCCTTACAAGCCTTATCTCAGCCACCTCTCCTAGATATGATTGGTTGCTAAGATCTACGTCAATGTAACACCTGTTCTAAAACCAGACAAACGTATTCATTCCCAGAATTCTTATATGTTCATTAAAAATGATTTATAACTGGTTTTGTCCAATTAACGACACCTGTGTAGGGACAGTCTGGCACCCAGCTGTGTTAGATCAAAGCCTCCTGTCCTGATGAGACTTCAAGGATAACAGATTTATGACTTTGGAAGAATGAACTTTTAATAACCCCTCTTTATGTGTTATGTCTCACTAATTCTATATGTATTGTGACAGCAGGAAGGTAAAGTCACCTGGTTGCATCCAGGGGGGTAGATATATTTCGCCCAGATTCAGGCTTTACGCCGACTTATACAACTAGGTGGAGAGTTGTATAAGCCCAGCTAAGGCTAGTGGGCTCATGGATGACTCATACCTCTAGGGAGAGTGTGGGGCGTCGTACAGACAGGGAGTTGATGAGACCAGCTGAAGCTTGTCAGCTCATTTAGGCCTCTATAAGAACTCCCAGCTTCATTAGATGTTAGCTCATGCCTGGAACCAGACCTGTGTGGACTGTCTAGGGAGAGTGAACCCCTGTGCGGTGAGAAAAAGCCTGTGTGGCTATTTGCTTGGACATTTAAAACCAGGGACTTAGGGACTAGGACAGCACTAGGCTGATCCCAGTTGTTAGTTAGGAAACCTGTATGTTTAGTCAGAGGTCAAGTTGACCAGGATTTATTTTATTTATGTTTCTTTTGCTTTGCTGTGTTTTGTCACTGTAAATAGAAAATAAACCGCACCTTTTTGATTTTGAAAACCACAACCTCCGTTTGCTGGGCCTGTTTTTGTGTGGGGAGCCCATCCCGGGGGTCACACACACCCGCTGCCGAGCTAACCCCCTCACAGTTGGTGGAGAATGCGGGCAGTTTTTTTTTAAGCCAGCATGGAGGAGATACTGAAACAGCTGGCTCTAGCAAATGCCAATCAACAGCAGACAAATGCAGGTTTGCAAAGGAGCCTTGCAGCCCAGCAGCAAGCTCACCAACAGAGTCTGGAAGCACAGCAACAAGCCCAGCAGCAATCTGAGGCCCGCTTCATAGACCTGTTACAGAAGCTAGAGCAGAGACTACAACAAATGGAAGCAGTAATGCAGCAACGTCCGCAGACCAGTGAGGAAAGCCGTCCCACTAATACCGCGTCCTTTGGGGTGAGTCGTTTATTGACAAAAATGACTGGAGAGGATGATCCAGAGGTATTTTTGACCACATTTGAACGGACCGCTGAAAGAGAAAAGTGGCCTGAGGAGCAGTGGGCTGGACTGGTGGCTCCTCTGTTAACTGGTGAATCGCAGAAAGCTTACTATGACCTAGAGCCTAACCAAGCAAAAGACTATGTGATGCTAAAAGCTGAAATATTGGCAAGGCTGGGTGTCACCCAGGCTGTCCGGGCTCAGCGTGTGCATAACTGGACTTTCCAGCTTGGAAAACCCCCCAGGTCTCAAATGTATGATCTCATTCACCTGAGCAGAAAGTGGCTACAGCCAGAGACTTTGTCCGCACCAAAGATTGTGGAACGTGTTGTAATGGATCGGTTTTTGAGAGCTCTTCCTACTGCCATCCAAAAGTGGGTAAGCCATGGAGACCCAGAGACGGCCGATGGTCTTGTGGATCGTGTGGAGAAATACTTGGCTACAGAGAACCTGACGGTCTCTTCCAGAGACACTCGGACTTTCCACCCTAAGACCAGACCATCCCCAGGGGCGGATAAGAGGATTCCTAGGGGTGAGGGTGGAGAGAGTGAGAGGGTGGGAGCTCTACCCCAAGTTTGGCGAGAACAGCCTGGGAAATCAGCGGCTCAAGAGGCCGCAAGAAGGATCGTTTGCTACCGCTGCCGGCAAGCGGGACATATTGCAGCCAATTGCCCGGTTGTGGAGGAACCCATGCAGTGTGACTTTCTGACGGGCAGACGTCAGTCGCTGTGTGCGACAGTCGCATGCACTGCCATTCGAGGAACTGAAAAACATTTATGCAAAATGTGTGTTAATGGTAGAAATGTTGTGGTATTGTTGGATTCAGGTAGCCTTGTGACCCTGATAAAGGCTGAGTTAGTTAAAACAGAGGTCTCTGGGAATAGCAAGGTAGCTGTTATTTGTGTGCATGGGGACACCCGAGAGTATCCAGTGACTACAGTGTGTTTCGAGACCCCCAAAGGTACCCTCTCTCATCCAGTGGGCTTAGTATCTCAGTTACCGCATGACGCCATTGTGGGAAGGGATTTTCCGAAGTTCTGGGAACTGTGGGATGATCCTGAGCCCCCCACTGGTGCCCCTATGTACCAGGAATGTGATAGCCAGAACTCCTCTGAGAGTGGTGAGGACTCTCCAGAATTTCCCTTGTCAGTATTGGCAGGGGAGACTCAAGAAACTGGAGAGGAGCCCACCTCCTCAGACGAAAACCTACCGTCTGTGGAGTTTTCTGATCTGGAGGTTCACAGGGAAAATTTTGCCACAGAACAGTTAAAAGACCCCGCCCTAATAAAGGCACGGGAAAACGTAGTGGAAATAGATGGCGAGTTAGTGAACCCAGATAATACCTGCACTTACCCATACTTCAGCGTAGAGAAGGACCTACTGTATCGGGTGGCAAAAAGGGCAGAAGAAACCGTTGAGCAGCTTGTGGTGCCCAAACCTTACAGGAAGTTGGTGTTGGAGTTGGCCCATGGGCACATTCTTGGAGGTCATCTGGGGACAGAGAAAACCCGAGAGAGGGTATTACAGAGATTCTATTGGCCTGGGGTGATGAAGGACATAGAAAATTATTGTTCCTCCTGCCCTGTGTGTCAGAGGTCGGCCCCGATGCCACATTTCCGTAGCCCGCTGGTCCCTCTACCCATCATTGAGGTCCCGTTTGAGAGAATCGCAATGGATTTGGTAGGTCCTATAATCAAGTCCGCTAGGGGGCACCAGTACATATTGGTTATAATGGACTATGCCACCCGTTATCCAGAAGCGATCCCTCTCAGAAATACCTCGGCCAAAACCATAGCCAAAGAGCTATCTCTTGTTTTTAGCCGGGTGGGTATTTGTAAAGAACTGCTTACGGACCAAGGTACACCCTTTATGTCCCGGGTTATGAAAGAGCTGTGTAAATTGTTCAAAGTGACGCAATTGCGTACATCTGTGTATCACCCCCAAACCGATGGGCTGGTTGAAAGATTCAACAAAACCCTAAAACAAATGTTGAAGAAAGTGGTGGATAGAGATGGAAAGGATTGGGACTGTCTACTTCCTTATTTGATGTTTGCTATTAGGGAGGTGCCCCAATCCTCTACGGGATTCTCCCCCTTTGAGTTACTGTATGGGAGACACCCAAGAGGGCTGTTGGATATTGCCAAGGAAACTTGGGAAAGTGAGAGTTCTCCCCACAGGAGTGTGATTGAGCATGTCGCCCTGATGCAAGACCGAATTGCACAGGTAATGCCCATCGTGAAGGAACATTTGGCCCAAGCGCAGTTAGCACAGCAGAGAGTGTACAACCGTGGAGCCAAGACCCGTACCTTTTCCCCAGGGGATAGGATACTGGTACTTGTCCCTACGGTTGAAAGTAAATTCCTTGCCAAATGGCAAGGCCCCTATGAGATAATGGAAAAAGTGAGCGAAGTGAATTACAAGGTCAGACAACCAGGAAGGCGAAAGCCCGAACAGATCTATCACGTTAATCTGTTGAAAGCCTGGAGGGATAGAGAGTCCCTAGTCGCAGACACTTGGTCACCAGCTCAAACTGGTTGCGTGATTCCTGAGGTTGGAATAGCAGCCACCTTGTCACAACCCCAACAACAGGAGGTTAAGGAGTTTGTGCTTCGCAACAAGGAGGTATTCTCTGAGCTGCCGGGACAAACATCTGGGGTAGAGCATGACATCATTACCCCGCCCGGTGAAAGGGTGAAGTTAAAACCCTATCGGATCCCAGAGGCCCGACGGGAGGCAATACGGGAGGAAGTACAGAAAATGCTGAACTTAGGGGTGATAGAGGAGTCCCAAAGTGATTGGTCTAGTCCCATTGTGTTGGTGCCTAAACCGGATGGGAGCTGGCGATTTTGTAACGATTTTCGTCAGTTGAACAAAGTTACAAAATTTGACACCTACCCCATGCCACGTATAGATGAGTTGATCGACCGGCTGGGAACAGCCCGATACATGACGACTCTTGACCTCACAAAAGGGTATTGGCAAATCCCCCTGGCCAAGTCGGCCAAAGAGAAAACCGCATTTGTAACCCCAGACGGGGCGTTCCAATATAAAAGAATGCCGTTCGGGTTACAGAATGCGCCGGCCACATTCCAGCGGAAAATGGACCAGATGCTGAGGCCCCATCGGAAGTATGCTGCGGCTTACCTGGATGACGTAATTGTCCATAGCACAGATTGGGCCTCACATCTGCCAAAAGTGCAAGCAGTCCTGGACTCTGTTCGGGAAGCGGGGTTTACGGCTAACCCCAAGAAGTGTACCATTGGGCAGGAGGAGGCCAAATATCTTGGGTACACCATTGGGAGGGGAGTAATAAAACCCCAACTCAACAAAGTCGAGGCCATCCAGAGTTGGCCACGTCCCAACAGCAAGAAGCAGGTACGAGCCTTTCTGGGAATCGCTGGGTATTATCGGCGATTCATTCCCCACTTTGCTTCTAAGGCTGTGCCCCTAACCAACCTGACGAAGGGGAAAGGGTCGGTCATGATTAAATGGACCCCCGAGGCTGAGGCAGCATTCCAATTCTTGAAACAAGCCTTATGTAGCCAGCCAGTGTTGTACTCACCCGACTTCTCTAAAGACTTTGTCGTACAAAGTGATGCGTCAGATGTGGGGTTAGGAGCAGTATTGTCCCAGGTCTGGAACGGGGAAGAGCACCCAGTCATTTACCTCAGCAGGAAGTTGAAGTCCCATGAGGTAAATTACGCCACCGTTGAAAAGGAGTGTTTAGCGGTGAAGTGGGCTCTAGATTCCCTTCGGTACTACCTGCTAGGTAGGCACTTTGACATGGTTACGGATCACGCTCCGTTAAAGTGGATGGCTCAAAACAAGGAAACAAATAGAAGAGTGAATAGGTGGTTCCTGGCCCTCCAGGAATTCAACTTCACAGTAAAGCATCGCCCTGGCGTTCAAATGGGGAATGTGGATGCTTTGTCTCGAGTACATGAATGCCTGATTGCTGGTGTTCCAACCCCGAGGTTAAAACAAGAGGGGGGGGTATGTGACAGCAGGAAGGTAAAGTCACCTGGTTGCATCCAGGGGGGTAGATATATTTCGCCCAGATTCAGGCTTTACGCCGACTTATACAACTAGGTGGAGAGTTGTATAAGCCCAGCTAAGGCTAGTGGGCTCATGGATGACTCATACCTCTAGGGAGAGTGTGGGGCGTCGTACAGACAGGGAGTTGATGAGACCAGCTGAAGCTTGTCAGCTCATTTAGGCCTCTATAAGAACTCCCAGCTTCATTAGATGTTAGCTCATGCCTGGAACCAGACCTGTGTGGACTGTCTAGGGAGAGTGAACCCCTGTGCGGTGAGAAAAAGCCTGTGTGGCTATTTGCTTGGACATTTAAAACCAGGGACTTAGGGACTAGGACAGCACTAGGCTGATCCCAGTTGTTAGTTAGGAAACCTGTATGTTTAGTCAGAGGTCAAGTTGACCAGGATTTATTTTATTTATGTTTCTTTTGCTTTGCTGTGTTTTGTCACTGTAAATAGAAAATAAACCGCACCTTTTTGATTTTGAAAACCACAACCTCCGTTTGCTGGGCCTGTTTTTGTGTGGGGAGCCCATCCCGGGGGTCACACACACCCGCTGCCGAGCTAACCCCCTCACAGTATGTATGTATTGTGAGGGGGTTAGCTCGGCAGCGGGTGTGGGTGACCCCCGGGATGGGCTCCCCACACAAAAACAGGCCCAGCAAACGGAGGTTGTGGTTTTCAAAATCAAAAAGGTGCGGTTTATTTTCTATTTACAGTGACAAAACACAGCAAAGCAAAAGAAACATAAACAAAATAAATCCTGGTCAACTTGACCTCTAACTAAACATACAGGTTTCCTAACTAACAACTGGGATCAGCCTAGTGCTGTCCTAGTCCCTAAGTCCCTGGTTTTAAATGTCCAAGCAAATAGCCACACAGGCTTTGTCTCACCGCACAGGGGTTCACTCTCCCTAGACAGTCCACACAGGTCTGGTTCCAGGCATGAGCAAACACCTAATGAATCTGGGAGTTTTTATAGAGGCCTTAAACGAACTGACAGGCTTCAGCTGGTCTACTCAACTCCCTGTCTGCACGACGCCCAGCACTCTCCCTAGAGGTATGAGTCATCCATGAGCCCACTAGCCTTAGCTGGGCTTATACAACTCTCCGCCTAGTTGTATAAGTCGGCGTAAAGCCTGAATCTGGGCGAAATATATCTACCCCCCTGGATGCAACCAGGTGACTTTACCTTCCTGCTGTCACATACCCCCCCTCTTGTTTTAACCTCGGGGTTGGAACACCAGCAATCAGGCATTCATGTACTCGAGACAAAGCATCCACATTCCCCATTTGAACGCCAGGGCGATGCTTTACTGTGAAGTTGAATTCCTGGAGGGCCAGGAACCACCTATTCACTCTTCTATTTGTTTCCTTGTTTTGAGCCATCCACTTTAACGGAGCGTGATCCGTAACCAAGTCAAAGTGCCTACCTAGCAGGTAGTACCGAAGGGAATCTAGAGCCCACTTCACCGCTAAACACTCCTTTTCAACGGTGGCGTAATTTACCTCATGGGACTTCAACTTCCTGCTGAGGTAAATGACTGGGTGCTCTTCCCCGTTCCAGACCTGGGACAATACTGCTCCTAACCCCACATCTGACGCATCACTTTGTACGACAAAGTCTTTAGAGAAGTCGGGTGAGTACAACACTGGCTGGCTACATAAGGCTTGTTTCAAGAATTGGAATGCTGCCTCAGCCTCGGGGGTCCATTTAATCATGACCGACCCTTTCCCCTTCGTCAGGTTGGTTAGGGGCACAGCCTTAGAAGCAAAGTGGGGAATGAATCGCCGATAATACCCAGCGATTCCCAGAAAGGCTCGTACCTGCTTCTTGCTGTTGGGACGTGGCCAACTCTGGATGGCCTCGACTTTGTTGAGTTGGGGTTTTATTACTCCCCTCCCAATGGTGTACCCAAGATATTTGGCCTCTTCCTGCCCAATGGTACACTTCTTGGGGTTAGGAAAAACGTACCGCTCAAAAGCTTGAGAATTCACCAAATAGCTGCTTCCGCCCGGTCACTCACACAGGTGCTGGCTCTGCACTGATGCATGGGAGAAAAAGAAACCCTGGACTGCCGCACTCTGTATAGACAGTTATTTATTCCAAAATTTCAGGTAAAAAATCCAAATTCAAAATAAATCCATAAATCCAAAACAACAAATGCAGATGGTGTGCATGCAGGGAAGGGTGGCTAACGCGTTTCACGTCACGAATTGACGCTTACTCATAGCTAGGGGTTAGCCGTAAACCCCGCTTCCCGAACAGAGTCCAGGACTGCTTGCACTTTTGGCAGATGTGAGGCCCAATCTGTGCTATGGACAATTACGTCATCCAGGTAAGCCGCAGCATACTTCCGATGGGGCCTCAGCATCTGGTCCATTTTCCGCTGGAATGTGGCCGGCGCATTCTGTAACCCGAACGGCATTCTTTTATATTGGAACGCCCCGTCTGGGGTTACAAATGCGGTTTTCTCTTTGGCCGACTTGGCCAGGGGGATTTGCCAATACCCTTTTGTGAGGTCAAGAGTCGTCATGTATCGGGCTGTTCCCAGCCGGTCGATCAACTCATCTATACGTGGCATGGGGTAGGTGTCAAATTTTGTAACTTTGTTCAACTGACGAAAATCGTTACAAAATCGCCAGCTCCCATCCGGTTTAGGCACCAACACAATGGGACTAGACCAATCACTTTGGGACTCCTCTATCACCCCTAAGTTCAGCATTTTCTGTACTTCCTCCCGTATTGCCTCCCGTCGGGCCTCTGGGATCCGATAGGGTTTTAACTTCACCCTTTCACCGGGCGGGGTAATGATGTCATGCTCTACCCCAGATGTTTGTCCCGGCAGCTCAGAGAATACTTCCTTGTTGCGAAGCACAAACTCCTTAACCTCCTGTTGTTGGGGTTGTGACAAGGTGGCTGCTATTCCAACCTCAGGAATCACGCAACCAGTTTGAGCTGGTGACCAAGTGTCTGCGACTAGGGACTCTCTATCCCTCCAGGCTTTCAACAGATTAACGTGATAGATCTGTTCGGGCTTTCGCCTTCCTGGTTGTCTGACCTTGTAATTCACTTCGCTCACTTTTTCCATTATCTCGTAGGGGCCTTGCCATTTGGCAAGGAATTTACTTTCAACCGTAGGGACAAGTACCAGTATCCTATCCCCCGGGGAAAAGGTACGGGTCTTGGCTCCACGGTTGTACACTCTCTGCTGTGCTAACTGCGCTTGGGCCAAATGTTCCTTCACGATGGGCATTACCTGTGCAATTCGGTCTTGCATCAGGGCGACATGCTCAATCACACTCCTGTGGGGAGAACTCTCACTTTCCCAAGTTTCCTTGGCAATATCCAACAGCCCTCTTGGGTGTCTCCCATACAGTAACTCAAAGGGGGAGAATCCCGTAGAGGATTGGGGCACCTCCCTAATAGCAAACATCAGATAAGGAAGTAGACAGTCCCAATCCTTTCCATCTCTATCCACCACTTTCTTCAACATTTGTTTTAGGGTTTTGTTGAATCTTTCAACCAGCCCATCGGTTTGGGGGTGATACACAGATGTACGTAATTGCGTCACTTTGAACAATTTACACAGCTCCTTCATAACCCGGGACATAAAGGGTGTACCTTGGTCCGTAAGCAGTTCTTTACAAATACCCACCCGGCTAAACACAAGAGATAGCTCTTTGGCTATGGTTTTGGCCGAGGTATTTCGGAGAGGGATCGCTTCTGGATAACGGGTGGCATAGTCCATTATAACTAATATGTACTGGTGCCCCCTAGCGGACTTGATTATAGGACCTACCAAATCCATGGCGATCCTCTCAAACGGGACCTCAATGATGGGTAGAGGGACCAGCGGGCTACGGAAATGTGGCATCGGGGCCGACCTCTGACACACAGGGCAGGAGGAACAATAATTTTCTATGTCCTTCATCACCCCCGGCCAATAGAATCTCTGTAATACCCTCTCTCGGGTTTTCTCTGTCCCCAGATGACCTCCAAGAATGTGCCCATGAGCCAACTCCAACACCAACTTCCTGTAAGGTTTGGGCACCACAAGCTGCTCAACGGTTTCTTCTGCCCTTTTTGCCACCCGATACAGTAGGTCCTTCTCTACGCTGAAGTATGGGTAAGTGCAGGTATTATCTGGGTTCACTAACTCGCCATCTATTTTCACTACGTTTTCCCGTGCCTTTATTAGGGCGGGGTCTTTCAACTGTTCTGTGGCAAAGTTTTCCCTGTGAACCTCAAGATCAGAAAACTCCACAGACGGTAGGTTTTCGTCTGAGGAGGTGGGCTCCTCTCCAGTTTCTTGAGTCTCCCCTGCCAATACTGATAAGGGAAATTCCGGAGAGTCCTCACCACTCTCAGGGGAGTTCTGGCTATCACATTCCTGGTACATAGGGGCACCAGTGGGGGGCTCAGGATCATCCCACAGTTCCCAGAACTTCGGAAAATCCCTTCCCACAATGGCGTCATGCGGTAACTGAGATACTAAGCCCACTGGATGAAAGAGGGTACCTTTGGGGGTCTCGAAACACACTGTAGTCACTGGATACTCTCGGGTGTCCCCATGCACACAAATAACAGCTACCTTGCTATTCCCAGAGACCTCTGTTTTAACTAACTCAGCCTTTATCAGGGTCACAAGGCTACCTGAATCCAGCAATACCACAACATTTCTACCATTAACACACATTTTGCATAAATGTTTCTCAGTTCCTCGAATGGCAGTGCATGCGACTGTCGCACACAGCGACTGACGTCTGCCCGTCAGAAAGTCACACTGCATGGGTTCCTCCACAACCGGGCAATTGGCTGCAATATGTCCCGCTTGCCGGCAGCGGTAGCAAACGATCCTTCTTGCCGCCTCTTGAGCCGCTGATTTCCCAGGCTGTTCTCGCCAAACTTGGGGTAGAGCTCCCACCCTCTCACTCTCTCCACCCTCACCCCTTGGAATCCTCTTATCCGCCCCTGGGGATGGTCTGGTCTTAGGGTGGAAAGTCTGAGTGTCTCTGGAAGAGGCCGTCAGGTTCTCTGTAGCCAAGTATTTCTCCACACGATCCACAAGACCATCGGCCGTCTCTGGGTCTCCATGGCTTACCCACTTTTGGATGGCAGTAGGAAGAGCTCTCAAAAACCGATCCATTACAACACGTTCCACAATCTTTGGTGCGGACAAAGTCTCTGGCTGTAGCCACTTTCTGCTCAGGTGAATGAGATCATACATTTGAGACCTGGGGGGTTTTCCAAGCTGGAAAGTCCAGTTATGCACACGCTGAGCCCGGACAGCCAGGGTGACACCCAGCCTTGCCAATATTTCAGCTTTTAGCATCACATAGTCTTTTGCTTGGTTAGGCTCTAGGTCATAGTAAGCTTTCTGCGATTCACCAGTTAACAGAGGAGCCACCAGTCCAGCCCACTGCTCCTCAGGCCACTTTTCTCTTTCAGCGGTCCTTTCAAATGTGGTCAAAAATACCTCTGGATCATCCTCTCCAGTCATTTTTGTCAATAAACGACTGACCCCAAAGGACGCGGTATTAGTGGGACGGCTTTCCTCACTGGTCTGCGGACGTTGCTGCATTACTGCTTCCATCTGTTGTTGTAGTCTCTGCTCTTGCTTCTGCAACAGGTCTATGAAGCGGGCCTCAGATTGCTGCTGGGCTTGTTGCTGAGCCTCCAGACTCTGTTGCAAAGTTGCGTTTGTCTGCTGCTGGGCTGCAAGGCTCTGTTGATGAGCTTGCTGCTGGGCTGCAAGGCTCTGTTGATGAGCTTGCTGCTGGGCTGCAAGGCTCTTTTGCAAACCTGCATTTGTCTGCTGTTGATTGGCATTTGCTAGAGCCAGCTGTTTCAGTATCTCCTCCATGCTGGCTTAAAAAAAAAACTGCCACTGGTTCTCCACCAACTGTGAGGGGGTTAGCTCGGCAGCGGGTGTGGGTGACCCCCGGGATGGGCTCCCCACACAAAAACAGGCCCAGCAAACGGAGGTTGTGGTTTTCAAAATCAAAAAGGTGCGGTTTATTTTCTATTTACAGTGACAAAACACAGCAAAGCAAAAGAAACATAAACAAAATAAATCCTGGTCAACTTGACCTCTAACTAAACATACAGGTTTCCTAACTAACAACTGGGATCAGCCTAGTGCTGTCCTAGTCCCTAAGTCCCTGGTTTTAAATGTCCAAGCAAATAGCCACACAGGCTTTGTCTCACCGCACAGGGGTTCACTCTCCCTAGACAGTCCACACAGGTCTGGTTCCAGGCATGAGCAAACACCTAATGAATCTGGGAGTTTTTATAGAGGCCTTAAACGAACTGACAGGCTTCAGCTGGTCTACTCAACTCCCTGTCTGCACGACGCCCAGCACTCTCCCTAGAGGTATGAGTCATCCATGAGCCCACTAGCCTTAGCTGGGCTTATACAACTCTCCGCCTAGTTGTATAAGTCGGCGTAAAGCCTGAATCTGGGCGAAATATATCTACCCCCCTGGATGCAACCAGGTGACTTTACCTTCCTGCTGTCACAGTATGTATATATATATATATATATATATATATATATATATATATATCTATTGGTTCCCCAAAAAGATACTGTACAAATATATATATGCACATACATACATACACACATATATATGTATATATACAAAGCAAACTACTTTTATTCAATATTGTCTAATTATTAATATATACATTGAAATCTGTATTTTAACAGTTTTAATGAGGGCACAAGCAGACCTTTATTTGACCCTGTCAAACGTAATTAATGTACTGTACATAACTTTCCTAAACCACCTGATATAAGAAGTTTTATCGCTTGTCCTCGAAGACCTTCTTATCTGATCAGGCTATAATTCAAAATGTTTCTTCTCTAATTAGTGAACTGAAAATGAACTGTCCCGGTACATTTCCAAGAACACCTGTGTATACTTGTCATGGAGCAGAGAGGTCCTCTATAATTCAACACTTAAATAAAGGAAGACGTTCTCTCTATATATATAGAATAACATAGTGTACCTTAATAAAGATTTAATAACTATTGCTTTACTATTGAATAATAATATTGATAAGACCACTACTATATAATAATAATAATAATAATAATATGTATAATAATTATGAATAATAATTATATTATCAATAAAACATATGCAAATCAATATGAATAATATGAAATAATAATATGAAATGCATTGGCTAATATGAGATTCTACAACACTATCCTTGAGGACCTATTGGAAAGACATCAAAGGATTGACTACCAAGTTCACACAGTCCCTCTTGGGGACAATTATACAACCACCTTCATCATTCACCTCAACCTGCTACCCAGGAAACAATATAAAATATGTTACTTATTCACCTTTTAAATTTTTATTATAAAAACGTATTTACCTTTAAAATGTAATGTGCTGGAGGTGCAACCAAGCAACACGTATTTTAGTTCATATTTTCTGGGAATGTTCCCAAAAGGTTCGTAGTTTGAGTTATGTTTATCTGTTAAGAGTCTTATCTTGTTCCAGATGTTTCCTTACAGTCTCAGTAGCCTCTGTAATTTGAATACAAGTGGAAAGGGATGTGACATCATAGGACACCATTGTCTGCTGGCTGGAACTTCAATCGATGTACCTTGTTGACAAATTCTTTAGAGTTTTGAATATGGTGTACCATGTTACCAACTAAGGGCGATTGGATAATAGCCAGATACTTAGCAATGTTGTATGTAACAAAGTTGATGCTACTGTCATTCAGGCTTATAACTAGAACATAGAGCTTCCACAACTTGGGGTGTGTATGTGGCGCAGCCTTTTTTCTTTTGCTGGGCGGTGAGGTTGTGTGGCGGGGGGTAGGCTCACTTGCTGGCTGCTGCCTGGCTTACCAGTGCCCATCAATGCTGACCACTACACTCACCTGCCTGACACACTGACCATTACACTGACCTACCTGACATACATACACTGACCTACCTCCCTGACATACATACACTGATCTACCTACCTGACATACATACACTGACCTACATACCTGACATACATACACTGACGGTAGTGACATACATACACCGATGGAAGTGACATACATACACTGACCTACCTGACATACATACACTGACCTACCTGACATACATACACTGACCTACCTGACCAGGAGACAGACTTCATGTGTCCTGCAGCAGCTCAACTCAGCTCAGCCGCGGTGTTCGGTGTGCGGCACGCCCAATGCCCATAATCACAGCAGGCAGCCAGTCGCCAGAGGAGAGGAGAGGAGAGCCACCCGCTCGAGCGCCGAACGGGGAGTAGGGATGTGGTGTGGTGGCCGCATTTTAATTCCCACCTTCTGAAGCCTGCAGTGTCTATAATGGACGTCATACGTCCAGCGGTCCCGGCATTGGACCAGTGGGATGTCCATCATAGGCGCTGGCAGAATCCAGAAGGCAGGACCTGCTATGTCACTCAGCCGCACACAGCGACGCTCGGCATCAGATCGGTAACCGCTCGGCGGCTCGGGGCTAACAATAGAATGCTGCATGCCTGAGACCCGGAGCTTTTCGGGGACTCATTCGGGGCTCCAGGCCCCCCCAGCCCCCCTCCCGATGCCCCTGGGAAGGATGATAGCAGGACACCGCAAAAAAATATGGACAAGTGGGTAAAGAACCGTTTAGACAGAAAGCTTATTTAACCATAGAAGGAAGTCTTAGCCAGTGAATTAAATTTGATGTGGCACCCGAAATGTAGTGGATATAATTTCAGCTGCAGAATCTTTCATCCAACCACCTATCAGCAGAAGAGACTATGGGTCTTGGCAGTCCTGTCCAGTGCCAAAGCACCTCTTTCCAAGAGGAAGTCCAGGTGAATGTGGCTAACTTCACTAGCCTCACTTTGCTCCAATTTTTGTAGATTTGTGTACATTGGGTTCATTTAGAAGAACCAGAGGAAAGAAAACTGCCTGCAGGATTCTTCATAATAATAATGCAAACACAAGGGTAAAAATAATGAAACTAACCAAGTAGCTGCCAACATAAAAGGTGTTCTCACACAAAAGTTAATTGACAATAGAGGGAATGTGGTGCTTACTCAAATTCTAATTAATTAATAAATCTCATAAAGTGTATAATTCATATAAATTAAAGTGCATAAATTATGAAATATTATGCAATCTTTGCTGAAATAGATAAGTCACAATACCATCGGTATTTCTTCCAATTAAAGTGCATACATTATTAAAATAAATGTAAAACTTTGCTGAAATAGGTAAATCACAATACCATCAGTATTTCTTCCAATAAACATGTGCAAATATTAGCATAAAATTGTGCAAAAAAAGGCAATCAGATATTAACAAGGAAAAAATTTGCAAAAAAGTAGTCCCATCAAAGTGCAGAAGTGGTCCAAAAAATATAAGACCATGTAACCATATCCAATCGTGCCACAAAGTTCATTAAAGTTAAAGTGCAAGTGCCACCATCCAGTAAGTTTCCACCATCCGGTGTGCGCAAGATAGTCTGTCCCAGCCTCTCACCTCATATGTTAAACCAATGGGCCTCTCTGGTATTTCCACACTGGCCGATCGATTTCCAGGACGTTCACGGCAGAGTCACAATCACAGGGCAATAAGACTCATTCACATGAAAGACAAGAGGAGGGCTCCATGGTGCAGTATTTTTATAAAATAATTTATAAAAAAAAGTAGCTACTTTCAGTTGAAGATACAAGCAAACAGCGTAATACACATGGGGACTTCCAGTCTCGGCCGCGTCCGGAAGTGACACCAAATCGGCCAGTGTGGAAATACCAGAGAGGTCCATTGTTTTAATATATGAGGTGAGAGGCTGAGGAAGACTATCTAGCACACACCGGATGGTGGAAACTTACTGGATGGTGGCACTTGCACTTTAACTTTGATGAACTTTGCTGCACGATTGGATATGGCTACATGGTCTAATATTTTTTGGACCACTTCTGCACTACTTCTGCATGTGACTACTTTTTTGCAAATTTTTTTCCTTGTTAATATCTGATTGCATTTTTGCACAATTTTATGCTAATATTTGCACGTTTATTGGAAGAAATACTGATGGTATTGTGATTTACCTATTTCAGCGAAGTTTTACATTTATTTTAATAATGTATGCACTTTAATTGGAAGAAATACTGATGGTATTGCGACTTATCTATTTCAGCGAAGATTGCACAATATTTCAGAATTTATGTACTTTAATTTATATGAATTATACACTTTATGAGATTTAATAATTTATTAGAATTTGAGTAAGCGCCACATTCCCTCCATTGTCAATAATGCAAACAGAATCCCGATTGCAGGACCAGTAATAACATCTTGCAATTTTGGCAGCACTCGCTCTTTTCCCCAAATCTAGGCCACAATGTTTCTTTACTGAAGGTGTCTAAAGTCAAGTCTATGATGTCTTGCCAAGAGGAACATGGTATGATGCAGGATTAAAACAGATGCCAGTCCCTCCCATTCTCTTTCCCATGTACAAGTTTGCTTGAGAGAGAAACGGAGAGAGAAAATAGAGACGGACGGATACTTTGGACAATTGCCCGACAATGCAGCTTCTACTAGTGTCCTTCTTCTGGGTTATAATATGCACCAGTGGTAAGCATATTTGTCCTAATGTGCTATTATCTATATATCTAGAACCAAATTAATTTTAACATTGTCAAAAAAAGTGTATAAGAGAATGGAGGAGGTGTTCAGAAAGTAGAAACTAAGGATATTATGACTGAGAGTTAGGCACAATTATACCATCAAAAAAAAAAATCTTAAAAACAAAACATTTTGAATTTAATTCTATTAGTATATAACCAGCTTTAGACTAGCCATAAATTATATAATTTTCTTATTTCATTTTCTTTAGATTTACCTTCAACTATGTAGTGCAATGGTCTGCCTGACTGCATACACATTGAAAGTGTTTAGGTTTGATTATTATATGGTTTTGGTAAATCTAAAGGAAAACTGAATAAGAAAATTGTATAATGTCTGGCTAGCTTAAAGCTGGTTATACACTATAAGAAATTAAATTAAATTTTTTTTGTTTTAAGACTTTTTTTTTTGATAGTATAATTGTTAGTGGGGTCAAATCAATATTTGTTTTGACCAAAATGTGAAGGAAATTTGAAGGAGCGGGATATAATTTTTTTTTTCTTGCAAATTAATTAAATTATTTTTTTTTCCACATTTTGAGCATCGATCTTAGTTTTTGTATTAAGGGTACGTATTTTTTTGATGATAGGTCATTAATGTTCGAGGTAAGAAAGCAAATTAATTTCTAACAGTGAATGTGGTTTTCAATTAGGAAAGCCAATTTGTTTTAAACTGTAATTTTAAAAGTAAAGACAATTTTAAAGTACTTTTAAATGATATTCGTTATGTCTGTGTACTCTGGTTTGCGCTCACACTTCAAAAACATGCTGGTATGTTAATTAGATCCTGTCTAAATTGGCCTTAGTACGTGTATGTGTAACTTAGGGAACTTAGATTGTAAGTTCCTTGAGGACAGGGGCTACTGTGAATGTACAATACATATAAGAAGCATTGTGCAAATTGACGGCGCTAAATAAGTACCTGTAATAATTAATAAAAATAAATAAGTCATCAAATGTACTTAAAATGTTTGTATCCTAGGACATGATCAGTAAAAAGGGAACATTTACAAGAAAACTATAATGTTTTTTTAGCCAATTCAATTTTATTTTTTACATGTAAATTTGACAGTTCGTTGAATATACGAGGGCTGTACCTAAAGTAATGCAAATGTGGGCATAACCTTTTTTTTATTAACTTACATAGGATCTGGCGTGTGGCTTGAAGGTTTGCTATGCTTTCAACCACTTAAAGTGATTGCATAGGTTCGTTTTTTTTTTTTAAATAACAAACATGTTATACTTACCTCCACTGAGCAGTTCATTTTGCACAGAGTGGCCCCGATCCTCGTCTTCTGGGGTCCCACGGCGGCTGTCTTGGCTCCTCCCCGCTAAAGCTAACCCCCTCTGGGAAACTCTTTCCTGAGGGGGTTAGCTTGCAGGCGCACTCACGTGTCATACACTTGGCGTCCATAGACGCCAAGTGTATGACTCGGTCCCGCCCCCCTGGCGGCCGCGTCATTGGATGTGATTGACAGCAGCGGGAGCCAATGACTGCGCTGTCATCAATCTATCCAATCAACGGCCAGACTCAGTGGAGAAGAGGACGACGGGGGACGCACACAGCAGGTGAGTAAAATGGGGGGGGGGGGTGGGGGGCCGGTGACAGCGAGGTATTTTTTCACCTTAATGCATAGGATGCATTAAGGTGAAAAAACACAAACCTTTACCTTTACAACCCCTTTAAGGACCGAGCCTCTTTCTGAGATTTGTTGTTTACAAGTTAAAAACATATTTTTTTGCTAGAAAATTACTTAGAACCCCCAAACATTATACATTATTTTTTCTAACACCCTAGAGAATAAAATGGCAATACTTTATGTCACACCGTATTTGCGCAGAGGTCTTACAAGCGCACTTTTTTTGGAAAAATTCAAAATTTTGAATGAACAAATAAGACAACAGTAAAGTTAGCCCAATTTTTTTTTTTTTATATTGTGAAAGATAAAGTTAAAATTAAATTGATACCCAACATGTCATGCTTCAAAATTGCACCCGCTCATGGAATGGCGACAAACTTTTACCCTTAAAAATCGTAACCCTTAAAAATCTCCATAGGCGACGTTTACAAAATTCTACAGGTTGCATGTTTTGCGTTACAGAGAAGGTCTAGGGCTAGAATTATTGCTCTCGCTCTACCGATTGCAGCAATACCTCACATGTGTGGTAGAACACCATTTTCATATGTGGGCACTGCTCACGTATGCGTTTGCTTCTGCACGCGAGTTCGGCGGGATTTAAAATTTTTTCTTATTTATTTTACCTTTTATTTTTTAAATGGTTCTTTTACAAAAAAAATTGTGTCACTTTTATTCCTATTAGAAGGAATATAAACATCCCCTGTAATAGAAAAAAAACATGACAAGATCTCTTAAATATGAGATCTGGGGTCAAAAAGACCTTTAGATCTCATATTTAAACTAAAATGCAATAAAAAAAAATGTCCCTTTAAGAGCTATGGGTGGAAGTGACGTTTTGACGCGGCTTCCACTCTGCTAGGGTATGGAGACAGGTGGGGGCCATCTTCCCCTCACTCGTCTCCATACCCAGCAACAGAGAGGACCCGATCGCCTCTGCCTGCTGCTGACGGCTCCGGGAAGTGGCGGAGGGCACGGGAGAGCGGCGGGGGGGCCCTCTCCCATCGCTGATAAAGGTGATCTCATGGGCGAATTCGCCACAGAGACCACCATTGTCGGAAACCGGACCGCCCTCTGAAGAAGAGGATACCTGGGTTATGGCAGCAGCTGCTACCGTAGCAAAGATATCCCTCTTCAAACAGCTGACGTATATCGGCGTGCAGCGGTCTGGAAGTGGTTAAAGGGCCATGGTGGTTTATCTTGATGCTTTACAGCTGTGACGCATGCCAGTCTATATATATGTACCCCCCTGTTCCTAAAATTGGGGCTATAGTGTAAATTTAGTTTTTGGGTGAGCGGTAAACAGCTCAGATTTGATTGTATAGTTTATTTGGTTCGGTTCTAAGCTTAACTGAGTTGTGCATTTCTCACTATTGCCAGTAACACCTACTGGTACCACAGGCCAGGTATGAGAATTACAACAATGTTGAACTGTGATAATTATTATTTTTCCAGAACAGCCCAGTAGGAGGTTCCTGGCCGCTGTGCATTCTGGGAAGGGGGTATTTATTGGGCAGAGCCATGTGCTCTCGCTCAGTCTGACCTCGGGGCCCTCCTGGCCTGAGGATGTGTTGCTGCAAGTTCTGCAAGTAGGCCCAGAAGCCTGTCTGACGCCTACTAATCCTGGGGTGGTCCTAGGCTGTCTTGCCTGTGTGGAAGAAGACGAGCCAAGCTGAGGAGATCCAGGGGAGGACCCTTGCTGGAGAGAACCAGGACGAAGGCTGGTCTCTCAGGAGGGCCTGGTGACTTGTTTGGAGGACGCACCTATACCTAAATTACTCTTAAAGTGTCGCCGGATAGCTTAAAGATTCTGACACTGTGAAGCTGAATTCTAAGCTACAATCTAAACTGTGGTAACTATCTCCTGGCTGCTAAGTCTGTGAGAGAGGCTTGTCCAGAAATCCTACCGGCTGCTAGGTCTGTGTGAGAGGCCTATCCAGGTATTCAAGATCTGCTAAAAGAGAAAGCTGTTTTATCTTTGGATTCAAGGAGTCTGTAAGTGATCTGCAAATGGTATCTGAAACCTCCCCTAACCCTCTCTCCTACTACTTCTTTCAAGTTCCTTATTAAAGCATTGCAAATATATAAAGTGACTGGCGCCCAAATTCCGTTCTAACTTCCCATTATAGCCATGGACTCAGCCATGGGGTGAAAGTAAGCCTGCCCCCTGTCTTTTGGAGGTACTCCCTTGCTCCCAGTAGACCCAGGGGGGCCCTACATATACAATACTGAGGTTGTTGGGGCTATTCCAGTATATACAGAATGCCAAAGGCAGTTACCCTGATGTATTTACTTGTGGGGCAACCTGTGTTCGTCACCAAGTGACTTCATATACATTTTCAGCATTGCATTCCTTTTGCGCTACACCTATCCTCCATTAGTCAGACTTTGGTACCCGATATATAATGCAGCAATATACATATACATGCACTACCTGAGAGATATTTATTGGCTGGCTGCTGGGGTTATATCTAGAGGGTTTACTCTTTGACTAGGGGATTTCCACTCTACCAGCGTCTCCTTCCCTTGTTGATGCCCCCATGTGTGTCATCCCTCTTTTCTGGTCTTTGCCATACTCTCCTCTGCATCCAAAGTCATTCAGCACCCACCCAATCAGTCCTGAAGAAGCAAGCATATCGTGCGAAATGCGTTGATGCTTAAATATCGAGCTACACACCAGCAGCATACTTACGTATCCGATTGAACATTGACCCTACTGGTGGATCTCTATGCACTTTGCAATATACCGTGATTTTTTTGTCTCCATATCGAATTGGGTACCTGTTGACTCTTTGTTAAATGGATGGTGCTTCTTTTATCACTTCCCCTTTTTCTATATGATGTATTTTAATGTATATATAATAAAATGTGTTAATTTTTATACATACTGTCTCATGCTGTGCATATAAAATCTGTGGTTTGAGAAGCTGTGGTCACTTACATAGGTTGTTTGAAATTTCACATGTTGGAAGACCTGATTTTAGAAGCTGATTGGCTACCATGGAGAGCTACACCCGATTTTGCACTCTCCAGTCTTAGTAAATCAACCCCAATGACAGCAAATTGCTTCTACTTCGAATCCATTATTTGGCTGCAATGAAAAAGAAGAAGAGTTACTATAGAGGAAGAGTTACTATACCAACATGTGAAATTTGAACAGCCTTTTTAAGTTAATAAAAAAGTTATGCACACTTTTGCATTTCCTTTGGTACAAATTTTAGTACATGTTTCGTCCTTCATATATACAATCTTCGTTTTGCAAATAAATATTTACTTCTTGAATTGGTAAGACAAGTTGTTGAGCACCTCCAGTTTGCATTTATAAAAGCTTCTTTCTTGTATCATATATTAGAACACAACTAAACATAATGTTCCCCACGCACACATTCAAGAAAACCGTCTGTTCAGTGGGTGCTGTAATGACCATAGGCTGGAAACCGTGGATAATCAAAGTGAAGAAATGTCATCAGCACTAGACATGTGCAATTTGTTTAGTTTTTGAATGAATTTTGAAAAATGTATTAATTCGGAAACATCTGAATTAGCGAAAACTCGTTAAACAAATTTTTCCGAATATTCGAAAATTCATAAATTTGTAAATTTGTAAATTCGAAGATTTGTAAATTCTAAAATTTGTAAATTCTAAAGTCCGAAAATCCGAAAACCCGAATATTAGAAAATCTGAAATAATAACTAACTATTAAAATTATAGGTATTGCAATTTCCTTTCAAATGCATTTCCTTTGGTACAAATTTTAGTACATGTTTCGTCCTTCATATATACAATCTTCGTTTTGCAAATAAATATTTACTTCTTGAATTGGTAAGACAAGTTGTTGAGCACCTCCAGTTTGCATTTATAAAAGCTTCTTTCTTGTATCATATATTAGAACACAACTAAACACAATGTTCCCCACGCACACATTCAAGAAAACCGTCTGTTCAGTGGGTGCTGTAATGACCATAGGCTGGAAACCGTGGATAATCAAAGTGAAGAAATGTCATCAGCACTAGACATGTGCAATTTGTTTAGTTTTTGAATGAATTTTGAAAAATGTATTAATTCGGAAACATCTGAATTAGCGAAAACCCGTTAAACAAATTTTTCCGAATATTCGAAAATTCATAAATTTGTAAATTTGTAAATTCGAAGATTTGTAAATTCTAAAATTTGTAAATTCTAAAATCCGAAAATCCGAAAACCCGAATATTAGAAAATCTGAAATAATAACTAACTATTAAAATTATAGGTATTGCAATTTCCTTTCAAATGCATTTCCTTTGGTACAAATTTTAGTACATGTTTCGTCCTTCATATATACAATCTTCGTTTTGCAAATAAATATTTACTTCTTGAATTGGTAAGACAAGTTGTTGAGCACCTCCAGTTTGCATTTATAAAAGCTTCTTTCTTGTATCATATATTAGAACACAACTAAACACAATGTTCCCCACGCACACATTCAAGAAAACCGTCTGTTCAGTGGGTGCTGTAATGACCATAGGCTGGAAACCGTGGATAATCAAAGTGAAGAAATGTCATCAGCACTAGACATGTGCAATTTGTTTAGTTTTTGAATGAATTTTGAAAAATGTATTAATTCGGAAACATCTGAATTAGCGAAAACCCGTTAAACAAATTTTTCCGAATATTCGAAAATTCATAAATTTGTAAATTTGTAAATTCGAAGATTTGTAAATTCTAAAATTTGTAAATTCTAAAATCCGAAAATCCGAAAACCCGAATATTAGAAAATCTGAAATAATAACTAACTATTAAAATTATAGGTATTGCAATTTCCTTTCAAATGCATTTCCTTTGGTACAAATTTTAGTACATGTTTCGTCCTTCATATATACAATCTTCGTTTTGCAAATAAATATTTACTTCTTGAATTGGTAAGACAAGTTGTTGAGCACCTCCAGTTTGCATTTATAAAAGCTTCTTTCTTGTATCATATATTAGAACACAACTAAACACAATGTTCCCCACGCACACATTCAAGAAAACCGTCTGTTCAGTGGGTGCTGTAATGACCATAGGCTGGAAACCGTGGATAATCAAAGTGAAGAAATGTCATCAGCACTAGACATGTGCAATTTGTTTAGTTTTTGAATGAATTTTGAAAAATGTATTAATTCGGAAACATCTGAATTAGCGAAAACCCGTTAAACAAATTTTTCCGAATATTCGAAAATTCATAAATTTGTAAATTTGTAAATTCGAAGATTTGTAAATTCTAAAATTTGTAAATTCTAAAATCCGAAAATCCGAAAACCCGAATATTAGAAAATCTGAAATAATAACTAACTATTAAAATTATAGGTATTGCAATTTCCTTTCAAATGCATTTCCTTTGGTACAAATTTTAGTACATGTTTCGTCCTTCATATATACAATCTTCGTTTTGCAAATAAATATTTACTTCTTGAATTGGTAAGACAAGTTGTTGAGCACCTCCAGTTTGCATTTATAAAAGCTTCTTTCTTGTATCATATATTAGAACACAACTAAACACAATGTTCCCCACGCACACATTCAAGAAAACCGTCTGTTCAGTGGGTGCTGTAATGACCATAGGCTGGAAACCGTGGATAATCAAAGTGAAGAAATGTCATCAGCACTAGACATGTGCAATTTGTTTAGTTTTTGAATGAATTTTGAAAAATGTATTAATTCGGAAACATCTGAATTAGCGAAAACCCGTTAAACAAATTTTTCCGAATATTCGAAAATTCATAAATTTGTAAATTTGTAAATTCGAAGATTTGTAAATTCTAAAATTTGTAAATTCTAAAATCCGAAAATCCGAAAACCCGAATATTAGAAAATCTGAAATAATAACTAACTATTAAAATTATAGGTATTGCAATTTCCTTTCAAATGCATTTCCTTTGGTACAAATTTTAGTACATGTTTCGTCCTTCATATATACAATCTTCGTTTTGCAAATAAATATTTACTTCTTGAATTGGTAAGACAAGTTGTTGAGCACCTCCAGTTTGCATTTATAAAAGCTTCTTTCTTGTATCATATATTAGAACACAACTAAACACAATGTTCCCCACGCACACATTCAAGAAAACCGTCTGTTCAGTGGGTGCTGTAATGACCATAGGCTGGAAACCGTGGATAATCAAAGTGAAGAAATGTCATCAGCACTAGACATGTGCAATTTGTTTAGTTTTTGAATGAATTTTGAAAAATGTATTAATTCGGAAACATCTGAATTAGCGAAAACCCGTTAAACAAATTTTTCCGAATATTCGAAAATTCATAAATTTGTAAATTTGTAAATTCGAAGATTTGTAAATTCTAAAATTTGTAAATTCTAAAATCCGAAAATCCGAAAACCCGAATATTAGAAAATCTGAAATAATAACTAACTATTAAAATTATAGGTATTGCAATTTCCTTTCAAATGCATTTCCTTTGGTACAAATTTTAGTACATGTTTCGTCCTTCATATATACAATCTTCGTTTTGCAAATAAATATTTACTTCTTGAATTGGTAAGACAAGTTGTTGAGCACCTCCAGTTTGCATTTATAAAAGCTTCTTTCTTGTATCATATATTAGAACACAACTAAACACAATGTTCCCCACGCACACATTCAAGAAAACTGTCTGTTCAGTGGGTGCTGTAATGACCATAGGCTGGAAACCGTGGATAATCAAAGTGAAGAAATGTCATCAGCACTAGACATGTGCAATTTGTTTAGTTTTTGAATGAATTTTGAAAAATGTATTAATTCGGAAACATCTGAATTAGCGAAAACCCGTTAAACAAATTTTTCCGAATATTCGAAAATTCATAAATTTGTAAATTTGTAAATTCGAAGATTTGTAAATTCTAAAATTTGTAAATTCTAAAATCCGAAAATCCGAAAACCCGAATATTAGAAAATCTGAAATAATAACTAACTATTAGAATTATAGGTATTGCAATTTCCTTTCAAATTTGGCTGTTAGTGAACGTAACGAATATGAATTTATCCGAAGTTACGAATTATCCAAAATAACGAATGCCGCATCTAAACGAATGGAACATAATGAATTAATAATAATAATAATAAAAACGTTTTATTATTATTATTTATTATTCATTCGATCCGTTCCATTTGTTTAGATGCGGCATTCGTTAGCTTGGATAGTTTGTAACTTCGGATAAATTTGTATTCGTTACGTTCACTAACAGCCAAGTTTAAAAGGAAATTCCATTACCTATAATTTAATAGTTATCTATTATTATTAGTTAGTTAGTTAGTTATTATTTAGAATTTTCGGATTTTCTTCCTTTAGAATTTTCGGATTTTCTTTCTTATTTTCGGATTTTCGAATTTTCGAATTAACGAATTGCGATCATAACGAATAACCGGAAAATGAAATTAATTTTTTTTTGAAAATGAACACATTTTTCGGCAGTGCACATGTCTAATCAGCACACGAAGAATTAGTCGAAAGGGCCCAAAGCTTTATTCCCTGGTCACATGATAAATATACAGCAACGTTTCGGAGCCACGCAGGGCCCCTTCGTCAAGCAAGCAACCCTTTTCGTGGAATCCTTGGTGTGCTGATGACATTTCTTCACTTATACTAGAACAAGATGCAACGCATATATACAGTCATGCTCGAAATTGTTGGCACCCCAGAAATTTTTCCAGAAAATCAAGTATTTCTCACAGAAAAGTATTGCAGTAACACGTGTTTTGCTATACACATGTTTATTCCCTTTGTGTGTATTGGAACAAATCAAAAAAAGGGAGGAAAAAAAGCAAATTGGACATAATGTCACACAAAACTTCAAAAATGGGCTGCTCAAAATTCTTGGCACCCTTTAAAAATTGTGGATAAATAAGATTGTTTCAAGCATGTGATGCTCCTTTAAACTCACCTGGGGCAAGTAACAGGTGTGGGCAATATAAAAATCACACCTGAAAGCAGATAAAAAGGAGAGAAGTTCACTTAGTCTTTGCATTGTGTGTCTGTGTGTGCCACACTAAGCATGGACAACAGAAAGAGGAGAAGAGAACTGTCTGAGTTCTCCAAAATTGTGGAAAAATATCAACAATCTCAAGGTTACAAGTCCATCTCCAGAGATCTAGATTTGCCTTTGTCCACAGTGCGCAACATTATCAAGAAGTTTGCAACCCATGGCACTGTAGCTAATCTCTCTGGGCGTGGACGGAAGAGAAGAATTGATGAAAGGTTGTAATGCAGGATAGTCCGGATGGTGGATAAGCAGCCCCAAACAAGTTCCAAAGAAGTTCAAGCTGTCCTGCAGGCTCAGGGAACATCAGTGTCAGCGCGAACTATCCGTCGACATTTAAATGAAATTAAAGGCTATGGCAGGAGACCCAGGAGGACCCCACTACTGACACAGAGACATAAAAAAGCAAGACTACAGTTTGCCAAAATGTACTTGAGTAAGCCAAAATCCTTCTGGGAAAACGTCTTGTGGACAGATGAGACCAAGATAGAGCTTTTTGGTAAATCACATAATTTTACTGTTTACCGAAAACGGAATGGGGCCTACAAAGAAAAGAACACAGCACCTACTGAGAAATGTGGTGGAGGTTCATTTAAGTTTTGGGGTTGTTTTGCTGACTCTGGCACTGGGTGCCTTGAATGTGTGCAAGGCATCATGAAATCTGAGGATTAATAAAGGATTTTGGGTCGCACTGTAGAGCCCAGTGTCAGAAAGCTGGGTTTGCGTCCGAGATCTTGGGTCTTCCAGCAGGAAAATTACCCCAAACATATGTTAAAAAGCACCCAGAAATGGATGGCAACAAAGCGATGGAGAGCTCTAAAGTGGCCAGCAATGAGTCCAGATCTAAATCCCATTGAACACCTGTGGAGAGATCTTAAAATTGCTGTTGGGAAAAGGTGCCCTTCCAATAAGAGAGACCTGGAGCAGTTTGCAAAGGAAGAGTGGTCCAAAATTCCGGGTGAGAAGTGTAAGAAGCTTATTGATGGCTTCCATCCCTCCAGGGGACATTTCCACTGAGGCCTCTCGATGTAGATTTTGGGTTATGCTCGTTTTAAAGATATACTAATCAAATTATTACATACCTATCACTTCTTTTTCTTTCATCTTCTGTAATATATCAGTAATTGGTTTGCTAATTATCCTTATTATCCTTCTCTAGTTTTTCTCCGGGAAGACATTGGTCAATACTGATTTGTATTTTAATTTCTTGTACGTTACCTAATGTATGTATGAAGTTTTTTTTTTATTTCTTGAAAATAAAATACTTTGATAGTAAAAAAAAAAAAAAGAAGCTTATTGATGGTTATAGGAAGCGACGGATTTCAGTTATTTTTTCCAAAGGGTGTGCAACCAAATATTAAGTTAAGGGTGCCAAGAATTTTGAGCAGCCCATTTTTGAAGTTTTGTGTGACATTATGTCCAATTTGCTTTTTTTCCTCCCTTTTTTTGATTTGTTCCAATACACACAAAGGGAATAAACATGTGTATAGCAAAAAATGTGTTACTGCAATACTTTTCTGTGAGAAATGCTTGATTTTCTGGAAAAATTTCTGGGGTGCCAACAATTTCGAGCATGACTGTACGTATTGCTGTAGTAAAGGGGTTATCATCCCCTGGAAAAATAACATTTAGTATTTGTGGCCAGACCAGATCTAATATGTTTGTGACCGGTAAAGACACAACCGTGCACACATTTCTGCATCGGTCTCTCCGATTTTCCCATTGTCTCTGCTCTTTCCCATCATCCTATATTGTTCTAGTGATCTCTTCTTCTTGTCGCCCCAATAGAAGCCCTGGAATGCAAACGCTGCTTGGAGCGATACTCTGATCACTGCGAGTCCGAAGAAACCATAGACTGCGGCGACAGCGATGGATGTGGCGCAGCGTCTGGCTTTTTTCAGAAAGGTAAATTGTATATTGTGTTTTTGATATGCCGCGAGCTCCGTGACCATGCCCGCGGGAGCCGCGGACTCGATGTCCGCTGGTGTCCCGTGATCGTGTATTAAATACAAAGGCCTGATAATAAAGGGGGTGTAACATATCGGCCCACTCTTGGGGGTGGTTAAAGACTTCAGGAAAGAATGTTGAAAGCTCTGCAAAGGCTCAGTACCAGCTTTTCTGTACACCCTACTCCTAAACATGAATACAAGTCCTAAATATGTGGCACGGAAGAGTGAACGGGTCCAGTCTGGTTGATGTGTCCAATGCATTTTGCAGCCACGACATTTTGCAACATTGTTGGTCAAGGCATTAACAGAAGTCTCTTGTCTCATTACTCCAGGGTCGGAAAGCACACTTTTTTTTTACAAAGGCTGCCGGTTTCCGATAGAATGCAATTCCTGGTTGTGCATTTCCATGAATGGTACCTATCTACAGTCCTACATCACGTGCTGCGATGGGGAGACGTGTGACCTCAGTTATTATAGTAAGTAATGTGAGCTGGAACAGAACCAAGAAAAAGTCAGGGCCACCTACATTTTTATGTACCCATCTCTCCATCTTTGATTTGTTTTGGTTGACTTTTAACCTCAACCTAACCCTGAACCCTAAACTTTGCCTAAACTCCTATACCTAACACTTAAAACGTTTATTATCTCAACACTTCATATTCCTGACATGTGTACCATGTACTTGTATGAGAAAGTCTCCTGTTCTCTTTGTATTGCTTCCTTTATGTGAAATTCCCTGTTGGTGTTCCTACCAGTCCCTCTGCTTTCCTAGTTAAAACTGACCACACTGAATAGGAGAACACAACATGGTCAGTTCTCTAGCTATGCTGGGAACTCAGTGTGCTCTCCTCCAATGATCAGACTTGTCCTGACAACCCCCCCCCCCTCGCTGCACAGCCATTCCCTGGGAAGCCCAGTGTGCTGCTGCTCCCCCCCCCCCAGCTTTTATACAGCTGAGGAAAGAGGGAATGTGATCACTTATCAAAAAAGGAAAAAAAGGTATTTATAATGTTTTTTTATATCTATACAACAACGTTTTGCCTTTCATTTCTTATTTAAACTGAATGGGTTGTTTTACAAGGTGATTGTTTACAATCACTTTAAAGCTAAACTCCAGGAATGATCTGTATTGCATACTTACATTGGTCCAGTGTACTGTTTAAGTAAGTCTAATATACAGAGTGCAGGGGTCAGGAGTATGTTGTGTACAGACTACTAAACAGAGTGCAGAGGTCAAGAGTATGTTATGTACAGACTAATGTACAGAGAGCAGAAGGCAGGAGTATGTTATGTGCAGTCTACCAGTGTGCAGAGGTAAGGAGTATGTTATGCACAGTCTATGTACAGTCTACCAAACAGGATGCAGAGGTCAGGAGTATGTTATGTACAGTCTACTATACAGAGGGAAGATACCAGGAGTATGTTATGTACAGTCTACCAAACGGAGTGCAGAGGTCAGGAGTATGCTATGTACAGTCTACCAAAAGAGAGTGAAGAGGTCAGGAATATGCTATGTACAGTCTACCGTACAGAGGTCAGAGGTCAGGAGTATGCTATGTACAGTGTACCATTCAGAGGACAGAGGTCAGGAGTATGTTATGTACAGTCTACCATACAGAGGGCAGAGGTCAGGAGTATGCTATGTACAGTCTACCATACAGAGGGCAGAGGTCAGGGGTGTGCTGTGTACATTGTATTATACAGAGGGCAGAGGTCAGGGGTATGCTGTGTACAGTGTATTATACAGAGGGCAGAGGGCAGGGGTATGCTATGTACAGTGTACCAAATAGAGGACAGAGGTCAGGAGTATGTTATGTACAATGTATCATACAGAGGGCAGAGGTCAGGAGTAAGCTATTTACACTATACCATACAGAGGGCAGAGGTCAGGAGTAGGGATGAGCCGAACACCCCCTGGTTCGGTTCGCACCAGAACACGCGAACAGGCAAAAAATTCATTCGAACACGTGAACACTGTTAAAGTCTATGGGACACGAACATGAAAAATCTAAAGTGCTGATTTTAAAGGTTAATATGCAAGTTATTGTCATAAAAAGGGTTTGGGGACCTGGGTCCTGCCCCAGGGGACATGTATCAATGCAAAAAAAAGTTTTAAAAAATGAAGTTTTTTCGGGAGCAGTGATTTTAATAATTCTTGTGAAACAATAAAAGTGAAATATTCCTTACAATTTCGTACCTGGGGTGTGTGTAAAGTATGCCTGTAAAGTAGCGCATGTTTCCCGTGTTTAGAACTGTCCCTGCACAAAATTTAATTTCTAAAGGAAAAAAAGGAATTTAAAACTACTCGCGGCTATTCATGAATTGTCGGGTCCTGGCAATACAGATCAAAGTCATTGAAAAAAACAGCAGGGGTCCCCCCCACCAAATTAAGGCGAACCCCGCACCAAAATAAAAAAAATGGCGTAGGGTCCCCCCAAAAAACAAAGAGGACCCCCAGATTAGGCCCCCCCCCATGTGAATTGGTAACGGGGTACATTGTACCCCTACCATTTCACAAAGAAAGTGTAAATTTTTTTAAAAAAACACACAGACACAGTTGGGACAAGTCCTTTATTAAAAATAAAAAATAAAAAAAACATTCTAGCTATGTAATACAGTCTGTCCAGCGTTGTTCTCTATGTCCCGCGGTGATCCAAGGTCCAGCGATGCTGCAGTCTCCAGTCTCCACTCCACACGAAACCCCCATGACGTAAGAGGGGGCAGGGTCACCTGTCCACATCATAGGGTAAGCCCCGGCTTTCCCCGGCAAGCGGGGAATACCCAATGATGTCGGCGGTTTACCCCGCCCCGTCACCATACAGAGTAAAGAGGTCAGGTGTATGTTATGCACAGGCTACCATTCAGAGGTCAGAGGTCAGGAAAATGCTATGTACAGTGAACCATACAGAGGTCAGGAGTATGCTGAGTACAGTGTACCATACAGAGGGCATAGGTCAGGGGTATGCTATGTACAGTGTATTATACAGAGGGCAGAGGTCAGGAGTATGTTATGTACAGTCTAACATGCAGAGGGCAGAATCAGTATTATGCTATTTACAGACAACCCTGAAATGCCCAAGACGAATAAGAGCCAAGAGTATGCAATGATTAAAGATGGCCTTTAAATGATTAAGCATTCTTTTTTGATCCTTCAGTACCCAGCGATGAAGATGAACCGTATAATAGCAAAGTATGTGAATCTTGCTACACAGAAGACACTGCGGATGGATGCAGCTCCACGCAGACACAGAAGTGTAGAGGTGATGAGACGCTGTGTGTGCATTATGGAGGATATCGCAGGAAACAAGGTAATGGAGTTATTAATTAATGGTAGGGATTAGGGATGAGCTCGGTGTTCGAGTCGAACATACGTTCGACTCGAACATCGGCTGTTCGATCGTTCGACGAAGATCGAACGATTTGGGCCGTTCGCGCCTAATTCGAGTGACGCGAACGGCCCACAATGCACTACGCCATTGCAGTGTCATCCAGGCGCTGTGATTGGCCAAGCATGCACTGTGACCCCGCATGCTTGGCCAATCACAGCGCCGGCAGCGAGGAGAGCAATGATTGGCCACAGGCAGGATGCCTGTGGCCAATTATTGCTGAGGGTGTTTAGTACACGCCCCACACTATAAAAGGCCGCCAGCACGGCGGCCTAGTGTAGTGTGTTCCGGAGCAGGGAAAGAGAAGCATAGGCAGGGACAGTGACATTTTTTTTTCTTGCTTAACCTGGATTCCTTTAGTTTAGGGAAAGAGAAGGATAGGTAGGGAGAGTGTCAGTGTGTTTTACTGTGCAAATCCTTGTTTCTAGGGACAGGGAAGGACAGTGAGGGAAATTCTCCTTGTGCTATAGTGTGCTAAAGCATTGATCATCAACCATCTTTAAAAAATCATTTTTTCTAGGGACAGAAAACTATAGGTAGGGAGAGTGTCAGTGTGTTTTACTGTGCGAATCCTTGTTTCTAGGGACAGGGAAGGACAGTGAGGGAAATTCTCCTTGTGCTATAGTGTGCTAAAGCATTGATCATCAACCATCTTTAAAAAATCATTTTTTCTAGGGACAGAAAACTATAGGTAGGGAGAGTGTCAGTGTGTTTTACTGTGATAATCCTTGTTTCTAGGGACAGGGAAGGACAGTGAGGGAAATTCTCCTTGTGCTATAGTGTGCTAAAGCATTGATCATCAACCATCTTTAAAAAAACATTTTTTCTAGGGACAGAAAACTATAGGTAGGGAGAGTGTCAGTGTGTTTTACTGTGATAATCCTTGTTTCTAGGGACAGGGAAGGACAGTGAGGGAAATTCTCCTTGTGCTATAGTGTGCTAAAGCATTGATCATCAACCATCTTTAAAAAAACATTTTTTCTAGGGACAGAAAACTATAGGTAGGAAGAGTGTCAGTTTCTTTCACTGTGATAATCCTTGTTTCTAGGGACAGGGAAGGACAGTGAGGGAAATTCTCCTTGTGCTATAGTGTGCTAAAGCATTGATCATCAACCGTCTTTAAAAAAACATTTTTTCTAGGGACAGAAAACTATAGGTAGGAAGAGTGTCAGTTTCTTTCACTGTGATAATCCTTGTTTCTAGGGACAGGGAAGGACAGTGAGGGAAATTCTCCTTGTGCTATAGTGTGCTAAAGCATTGATCATCAACCGTCTTTAAAAAAACATTTTTTCTAGGGACAGAAAACTATAGGTAGGAAGAGTGTCAGTTTCTTTCACTGTGATAATCCTTGTTTCTAGGGACAGGGAAGGACAGTGAGGGAAATTCTCCTTGTGCTATAGTGTGCTAAAGCATTGATCATCAACCGTCTTTAAAAAAAACATTTTTTCTAGGGACAGAAAACTATAGGTAGGAAGAGTGTCAGTTTCTTTCACTGTGATAATCCTTGTTTCTAGGGACAGGGAAGGACAGTGAGGGAAATTCTCCTTGTGCTATAGTGTGCTAAAGCATTGATCATCAACCATCTTTAAAAAAACATTTTTTCTAGGGACAGAAAACTATAGGTAGGAAGAGTGTCAGTTTCTTTCACTGTGATAATCCTTGTTTCTAGGGACAGGGAAGGACAGTGAGGGAAATTCTACTTGTGCTATAGTGTGCTAAAGGATTGATCATCAATCAGCTTTAAAAAAACATTTTTTGTATGGACAGAAAACTATAGGTAGGAAGAGTGTCAGTTTCTTTCACTGTGATAATCCTTGTTTCTAGGGACAGGGAAGGACAGTGAGGGAAATTCTCCTTGTGCTATAGTGTGCTAAAGCATTGATCATCAATCAGCTTTAAAAAAACATTTTTTCTAGGGACAGAAAACTATAGGTAGGAAGAGTGTCAGTTTCTTTCACTGTGATAATCCTTGTTTCTAGGGACAGGGAAGGACAGTGAGGGAAATTCTCCTTGTGCTATAGTGTGCTAAAGCATTGATCATCAACCGTCTTTAAAAAAACATTTTTTCTAGGGACAGAAAACTATAGGTAGGAAGAGTGTCAGTTTCTTTCACTGTGATAATCCTTGTTTCTAGGGACAGGGAAGGACAGTGAGGGAAATTCTCCTTGTGCTATAGTGTGCTAAAGCATTGATCATCAACCGTCTTTAAAAAAACATTTTTTCTAGGGACAGAAAACTATAGGTAGGAAGAGTGTCAGTTTCTTTCACTGTGATAATCCTTGTTTCTAGGGACAGGGAAGGACAGTGAGGGAAATTCTCCTTGTGCTATAGTGTGCTAAAGCATTGATCATCAATCAGCTTTAAAAAAACATTTTTTCTAGGGACAGAAAACTATAGGTAGGAAGAGCGTCAGTTTCTTTCACTGTGATAATCCTTGTTTCTAGGGACAGGGAAGGACAGTGAGGGAAATTCTCCTTGTGCTATACTGTGCTAAAGCATTCCTCATCAACCATCTTTGAAATCCTTGTTTTTTGGACAGTCAGGGAAATTGTCGTTGTGCTATTCTGTGCAAAAGCAATCATCCTCAACCATATTTAGAAATCCTTAAGTAAAGGGACAGAGAAGGACACCTGAAGGTAGCCCTTATTGCTTTTTTCCCATCTCCCTGCAGGCCATCTATTAGAATGTCTGGAAGGCAAACAAGGAGAGGCAGACAGTCAGGAGGCAATAAAAGAGGGCAAGCAGGCTCTGTGTCTGGGGGCAACAGTGCTGGTCGTGGACGCGGTGCATTGTCATCAGCACATGGCCATGGGACACGCTTGTCCTTCTTTTCGGCAGCTGGACATGTTGAGCCACATCATGCCGAAGACTTGGTAGAGTGGATGACCAAGCCCTCCTCCTCCTCCTCATCCTCTCTCACCCAGGCTCAGGGTACTGGCAAAGCAGCTGCCAAAGCGTCCTCTTCCCTGGTATCAATGTCAGACTCATCATCAGTCACTGCTTCCCTAGACCCACCATGTCCTCCTCCTGAGGAGTCCCCCGAACTGTTTGAGCACAGTGTTGGGTACATGCTCCAGGAGGATGCCCAGCGTTTCGAAGGGTCTGATGATGAAACCCAGCTACAGGAAGGCAGTAGCGTGAGAGCAGACAGAGGGGATGCTCAAGAAGGACACCAATCTGGCAGTCATGTTCCAGCAGCTGCAGCATACTGCCAGATTGGCTCCAGTGATGAGGAGGGAGGGGATGATGAGGTCACTGACTCCACGTGGGTGCCTAATAGGAGAGAGGAGGAGGAGGAGGATGAGGAGGAGGCACATCTCCAATGAGGCAGGATGCCCTTTGGTGGCCAGCGTAAGGGCAGTACACCGACGGAATCACACCGCAGAGCTCCGCCTGTGCAGGGCGCTGCCTCTGCCCGTCATTCAAAAAGTTCTTTGGTGTGGGCCTTTTTTGAGGCTAGTGCATCAGATCGCACAGCTGCTGTTTGCAACATATGTCTCAAGCGTATATCGCGTGGCCAAAACATCAGCCGCTTGGGTACCACATGCCTGACCAGACATATGTTGACCTGCCATGCAGCTCGTTGGCAAGCCTACCTCAAAGACCCACACCAAAGAACAAAGCGGACCTCTCCTTGCACCGCATCAGCTGGGATCTCCAACCCCACTATAACTTCAGTCCTCTCTGAAACATGCACTGAGAGGAATGAAGGTGTAGAATTAGGTGTGTCACAGCCAAGTAGTTGCGGCCACTCTGCTAGCAGTACACCGACGTCCGATTCTAGCAGGCAAATTTCCCTGCCCCAGCTGCTGGACCGTCGAAAGAAGTTCACTCCCAGCCATCCACATGCCCAGCGGTTGAATGCTAGCTTGGCTAAATTGCTAGCGCTTCAACTGCTGCCTTTTCAGTTGGAAGACTCGGCCCCCTTCCGTGAGTTTGTGCAATGTGCGGTTCCTCAGTGGCAGGTTCCCAAACGCCACTTTTTCTCACGGAAGGCTATTCCGGCTCTCTACCGGCATGTGGAAGGCAATGTCTTGGCCTCGCTGGACAGGGCGGTCAGCGGTAAGGTGCATATTACCGCTGACTCATGGTCCAGCAGGCATGGACAGGGACGTTACCTTTCTTTCACGGCCCATTGGGTCACTCTTTTGGCAGCTGGGAAGGATGCAGGACAAGGTGCAGTAGTGTTGGAGGTTGTTCCACCGCCACGCCTCCAAAATGCTACTACTGGTTGTGACACACCTCTCTCCTCCACCCCCTCCTCTTCTTCTTCCTCCATGGCCTCTTCCTGTGGTTTGTCCTCTGAACCAGCGGTGCTCCGTAGCCGTTCAAGGGGCTACGCAAGTACGCAGGCAAAAAGATGCCATGCCGTGCTTGCGCTGGTGTGTTTGGGGGACAGAAGCCACACTGGGGCAGAGGTCCTGTCTGCTCTGCAGGGCCAGGCTGAGAGGTGGTTGACGCCACGCCAGCTTAAGCCAGGAATGGTGGTTTGCGACAATGGCACCAACCTCCTCTCCGCCCTCCGACAGGGACAACTGACCCATGTGCCCTGTGTGGCTCACGTCCTTAACCTGGTGGTGCAGCGGTTCTTGGGCAGGTACCCGGGCTTACAGGATGTCCTGAGGCAGGCCAGGAAAGTCTGTGTGCATTTCCGCAGATCTTATAATGCCAGTGCTCACCTGGCTGAGCTGCAAAAGGAGTTGAACCTGCCCAAGAACCGCCTTATATGTGACATGCCCACCAGGTGGAACTCAACGTTGGCCATGCTGCAGCGGCTGCACACGCAGCAGAGGGCCATCAATGAGTACCTGTGCGACTACGGCACCAGGACAGGGTCAGGGGAGCTTGGTTTTTGTTCTCCACGCCAGTGGGGCATGATCAGGGATGCATGCACTGTCCTGGCACCATTTGAGGAGGCCACGAGGATGGTGAGCAGTGACAGTGCATGCATCAGTGACACTGTACCTCTTGTCCACCTGTTGGAGCACACGCTGCGTGGAATAATGGACAGGGCACTTGAGGCAGAACAGAGGCAGGAAGAGGAGGACTTCCTTGCCTCTCAAGGCCCCCTTTACCCAGACAGTGTTCCTTCTGTCCCACCCATCGCACAGGAAGAGGAGGAGGAGGAGGAGGAGGAGGATTGTGTCAGCATGGAGGTGGAGGCTGGCACTCAGCATCATCAGCAGCAGTCTTTTAGGGATGATTTACAGTCCCAAGAAACCAGTGGACTTGTTCGTGGCTGGGAGGAGGTGGCTGCGGATCATGTCGTCCTTAGTGACCCAGAGGACTCCGGAGCGAATGCCTCAGCAAACCTACGCTGCATGGCCTCCCTGATCCTGCAAAGTCTGCGGAAGGATCCTCGTATTCTTCGGATCAAGGAGATGGACCATTACTGGCTGGCCACTCTCCTTGATCCATGGTACAAGGGTAAGGTTGCGGACCTTATGTTACCGTCGCAGAGGGAGCAGAGGATGAGACAACTCCGGGAGGCCTTGCAGAAAGGTCTGTGCAACGCGTTCCCAGAGACTGGGAGGTTACAAACTCCTGGTCCTGGACAACGAGTTGCTGAGGCTTCGGCCAGTCAAAGAAGGAGCGGTGGGGAAGGTGGCCGTCTGACCGATGCGTTCAGACAATTCTTTAGTCCGCAGCCCCAAAGTATGATCGGTTCCAGCAACCATCGCCAGCGTCTGATAAACATGGTGCAGGAATATCTAGGGGCAAGGTCAGACTTGGACACCTTCCCCACCGAAAATCCTCTGGCTTACTGGGTCTTGAGGATGGATCACTGGCCAGAGCTTGCACAGTATGCAATTGAGCTACTGGCCTGTCCTGCATCCAGCGTTCTTTCGGAACGCACATTCAGTGCTGCTGGAGGATTTGTCACGGATCACAGGGTGCGCCTGTCCACCGACTCAGTTGATCGACTGACTTTCATCAAGATGAACCAGTCTTGGATCACCACCAGCTACCACACACCTGATGCTGATATAACAGACTAATTGATTTTAACATGTCACATCCCTTCAAGACTGATGCTGATGCTGAGTGCCTGTGCTGTTATGTTGACTGGCTATCCTCCTCCTCCGAGTCCTCAATGATACGATTGATGATGATAGCTTGGAAGATCATTTTTGTTTATGGGTGCCGCCACCAGTGGCTAAGGCCCAATTTTTCAGCCCCTGTTTTACAGGGGCGTGTAATTACAATTTTTTTAGCAATAATTTGCCATAGGGCTCATTGCTGTGCTCCAAGTACAGTATCTGTGAGGGGTTGGAGTGTTGTGGCACCAGTGCCTAAGGCCCAATTTTTCAGCCCCTGTTTAACAGGGGCATGTCATTACAATTTTTGAAGCAATACTTTGCAACAGGGCTCATTGCTGTGCTCCAAGTACAGTATCTGTGAGGGGTTGGAGTGTTGTGCCACCAGTGCCTAAGGCCCAATTTTTCAGCCCCTGTTTAACAGGGGCGTGTCATTACAATTTTTGAAGCAATACTTTGCAACAGGGCTCATTGCTGTGCTCCAAGTACAGTATCTGTGAGGGGTTGTAGTGTTGTGCCACCAGTGCCTAAGGCCCAATTTTTCAGCCCCTGTTCAACAGGGGCATGTAATTACAATTCTTGATCTAATAATTCACAGCAGGGCCCATTGCTGCACCCACCAAGAGTAACTCTGAGGGCTTACAGTGTTGTGGCAACGCCACCAACACCACCACCACGAAAGGCCCAATTTTTCAGCCCCTGTTCAAAAGGGGCATGTAATTACAATTCTTGATCTAATAATTCACAGCAGGGCCCATTCCTGCACCCACCAAGAGTAACTCTGAGGGCTTACAGTGTTGTGGCAACACCACCACCACCACCACGAAAGGCCCAATTTTTCAGCCCCTGTTCAACAGGGGCATGCAATTACAATTCTTGATCTAATAATTCACAGCAGGGCCCATTGCTGCACCCACCAAGAGTAACTGTCAGGGCTTACAGTGTTGTGGCACCAGCACCACCATCAAAGGCCCAATTTTTACTACCACTGTTCAACAATTATATGTAATTAAAATTCCTGATATAATAGTTGACAGCAGGGCGTTCCAGCACCAACCAAGAGTAACTGTGAGTGCTTACAGTGTTGTGCCAACACCAACAACTAAGGGGCCTATTTCTGCAGAGTATATACGGCAGGTCCCTACTTTCAAACATCCAACTTACAAACGACTCCTACTTGCAAACGCAAGAAGACAACAGGAAGTGAGAGGAAATCTACCCCTTGGAAGGAAAATTCTCTCCTGTAAGAATTAATATGGGAGAAAGGTGTCTCCTCTGTACTGATGCTTTATCAGCAATCCTTGTTTCAAGAAAAACACCACATTTCAAAAACAGTTGTCATTGGGACGGAAAGTGAGGTGAAATGTTCTGAACAGGGGCACAGACAGCAAAACAAATGTTACAGGGGTGATAACCCTTACCTATGTTTTCCAAAAAGTTTAAAAATAGATTTTTGGGCTGGAGCTACACTTAAACAATGTACCTGTTCAAAATTACAAACAGATTCTACATAAGAACAAACCTACAGTCCCTGTCTTGTATGCACCGCCTGTATACGGCTGTTCAGAGTATATAGGGCCTTTTTTATTTTATGTGCGGGGTTCCCCTTAACATCCATACAAGACCCAAAGGGGCTGGTAATGGGCTGGGGTAGGGGGGGGGGGGGTCATGGGGTAGCTATGCCATTTTTCTTAAAGATTTTCATCCATATTACCGGGACCAGACATTACATTAAAGCCGCAAGCAGTTTTAAATGGCTTTTTTTTCCTTTAGAAGTGTCATTTTGTGCAGGGACAGTTCTAAACACGGGAAACACGTGGCACTTCACAGGCATACTTTAGACACCCCCCAGGTACGATATTTAAAGGAATATTTGACTTTTTTTTTTCACTTTATGCATCAATAAAATGACTGCTCCCGAAAAACGACCGTTTTTAAAACTTCTTTTTGCATTGATACATGTCCCCTGGTGCAGAACCCGGGTTCACAAACCCTTTTTAGGACAATAACATGCATAATAGTCGTTATAATTAGCACTTTAGAATTCGAACGTTCGCATCCATTGTATTTAATAGGGTTCTAATGTTCGTACGAACTTTCGGTCCGTTCGCGGGTTCTGGTGCGAACCGAACCCGGGGGTGTTCGGCTCATCACTAGTAGGGATGAGCAGAGTGATTTTAGTGAAATTTGTCATGGGAACATACATGCTATGTAATATGTCAGTGAAAAGCTGTCCATGCACTGTTTTATATTTGGGCGACCTCCTTCCATCCGACATCCTTCAATTGAAAAATCCAGCTGGGTGAAAAATTGTTGTCTGAATCCAATCAGCCAATACAGTAGCATAGATAAGGGAATCTTTTAGATTTTTTTTTTTTTTTGTGTGTACAGCAAATCGGACACTTCAGGCTCTCACAGAAATCATAATAATTTAAATCCTGGCGTCTGCTTAGATTTTTGCTGTGCTTGCAATTGTCTGATACACATAAGCCCCTATTTCCACCTCTCACCTTGTGCCTTGCTGCAAAATTACAATGTTGCAGACTGAGGAGAGGAGACTGAGGAAATGCTTCCTCCTGCCTGCAGCAGACTGATGGCATCATATCAGCCTAGGCAGAGTCACTTAAAGTGATACAAAACACACACTGTTTAATTCACATTGTCCCTTCTATTTCTGTATATGGATGATGGCACTATAATTAATTTTTTCTTTTTCCTAATCAATATACAGCTGTCACATGACCCAGCTTTCTCCCAGCCTGTCTGCAGGGAAACATAAGCAGGAGGAGCTTCTAGTCTTCTGCTGCTGGTCACGTGTTTAAAAAAAAAAACTGCCTTTGGAATACAGAGTAAAAATAAAGAAATAATGAATAATAATAAACAGTTTTTAATTGTCATACAAATATATATTTGAAATAAAATCTTTATTATTTTGTGGAAATAACATGGTGTGGGCAGATTTCTGACAGTCACTGGCTGTGTCATGCCCCTCCTACCTGTGTCTTAGAATAAGAGGGAGGTGAAGCCTTCATCAATCTAATACCTTGTCCCCATTGTGTTTAGCTGGTTAGTGGGCATGGAGGAGGCGGAAGGGTGTGGGCAGTCATTTACCAGAGTGTATATGCCCACACGTGTGACTCTATGGTCACACGGGCTGCTCAGATGTGATAGAAAGGAAATGCTCGGCATAGAAACTCACAGAAACGGGCACCCGCGATCGCTCGTGACAGAGCGAGAACCGGGATCTGTGTGTGTAAACACACAAATCCCGGTTCTGTCAAGAGAGAGGAGACAGATTGTGTGCTCCTACTAAGTAGGAACAATGATCGGTCTCCTCCTCTAGTCAACCACATTCCCCCCACAGTTAGAACACACATAGGGAACACATTTAACCCCTTGATCGCCCCCTAGTGTTAACCCCTTCCCTGCCAGTGTAATTTATACAGTAATCAGTGACTATTTATAGCACCGATCACTATATAAATGTCACTGGTCCCAAAAAAGTGTCAAAAGTGTCCGATCTGTCCGTGTCAATGTTGCAGTCCCGATTAAAATCGCAGACCACCGCCGTTACGCCGTAAAAAATTTAAATAATAATAAAAATTCCATGAATATATCCCCTATTTTGTAGACGCTATAACTTTTGCACAAACCAATCAATATATGCTTATTGTTGTTTTTTAACCAAAAATATGTAGAATATATATTGGCCTAAACTGATGAAGAAATTAATTTATTTCTATTTTTTGGGGAGATATTTATTATAGCAAAAAGTACAAAATATTGTGTTTTTTTTTGTTTTTTTAAATTGTCGCAATTTTTTTGTTTATATCGCAAAAAATAAAAAACCTCAGAGGTGATCAAATACCAACAAAAGAAAGCTCTATTTGTGGAAAATAAAGGACATAAATTTTATTTGGGTACAGGGTCGCACGACCGCGCAATTGTCAGTTAAAGTGAAGCAGTGCCATATCGCAAAAAATGGCCTGGTCAGGAAGGGGGCAAATCCTTCTGGGGCTAAAGTGGTTAATGATGTGTTTTTTTTAATACAAATTTGAGCTTTTCTGAATTTTACTGTTGCTGTTTGTTGTTTCATTTCATACATTTTTTAATGAACACATTAAAGGTTCAGCTAAAGTGGCTGTATCTATTGATTATTATATGCTTGTATGTGTTTATTATTTGATTTGATTTTTTTTTCTTTTTTTCATTCTACAGATGGAGAAGAAACTGCTGTTTCCTTTAGAGGCTGTGCCAATACTTTGGCATATGAAAAGTTTGAGTACTTCTATGGCTTTGAAGAAACTGGGACTAAATTCTTTACTTATTAAAAAATTCAAAGACCTGTTAGGACAACCAGTGCAGAGTGCAGTTATAAAAGTGCAGCAATCTGGGAGCTACCGTGTTTCCCCGATATATAAGCCCTACCCTGAAAATAAGCCCTAGTAAAGTTAATTTAAAAAAAATATCCACTTTGTAAAATGTCCACACTGACATAAGGTGCAGTGTATGTGTCACCCCCTGCAGCGATAATGCAAAATACCCCATCCACAGCTGCCGCTGACCTGCTGGAGGTTTTCTCCTCTCCTCCCAGCTGACATCTGCGCCCCCTCCCTCACCAGCACCGTCCTCTTAAGCCCTGTATACACGATCCCGGATTTCCTATGGATTTTAATCCATCGGAAATCCGATGAAGCTGACTTCCATCAGTCTTGCCTACACACCATCAGTCAAAAATCCGACCATCCCAAATGCGGTGATGTAAAACACTCAGATGAGCTGAGAAAAATGAAGTTCAATGCTTCTGAGCATGCGTCGACTTTATTCTGAGCATGCGTGGGTTTTTTATCCGTTGTAGTTCCACACAGACGATCGGAATTTGCTATCGTTTTTTTTTCCATCGGATAAATTTAAAACAGGTTCTATTTTTAATCAGCGATGGAAAAAAGACCAATGGGGCCCATACACGATCGGTTTGTTCGATGAAAAAAGTCCATTGGACTGTTTTCATCGGTAAAACCGATCGTGTGTACAGGGCTTAACAAAACGGACTACATAATCTTAAAAGTACTTTAACCAAGATGTTTTTTGGGGGATTAAAATTATGTCAAAATACTGACACTAATAAGACATTCCCCGAAAATAAGCCCTAGGGTCTTTTTTGTAGCCAAAATTAATATAAGACCCGGTCTTATTTTCGGGGAAACACGGTAACCAGATTACAGGTCACTACAGTCAGATCAGTCAACGGACAATTCCTAACTGACTACCAGGAACTTTGCACATCCTCATTGTAATTTACATTGTCTAATGGTATAGGCTGGCTTATTTTTAAAAAAGTTCGAAATTTAGAACCTGCTAATAGCGATAGCTTATAATTTTCCTGGGAATTGAACAGCTGCAACAGCACAAACATTATAATAAAAAAAACGAATTTCTCAGCATCAAATGCATTTTATTATGTCATGACCAGCAATACTTGACATGGCCTCAGTATAAATCAATCACACAAATAGGAAACATAAGGGAAATACAAAGACACTGAATTTCAAAAGAGCCAACTTCCCTAAACTACGAGCCTTGCTAGAAGGAATACCGTATATACTCGAGTATAAGCCGACCCGAATATAAGCCGAGGCACCTAATTTTACCACAAAAAAATGGGAAAACTTATTGACTCGAGTATAAGCCTAGGGTGTCCATCTGCATGCCTCACTGTGCCTCACTTTGCCTCACTGTGTCCATGTGCATGCCTCACTGTGCCCATGCCTCACTGTGTCCATGCCTCACTGTGCCCATGCCTCACTGTGCCCATGCCTCACTGTGTCCATGACTAGACTGACGTTTAACATGGGAGTCTACGGAAGGGGTGCCCGAGTTTGAAAAAATGGTGTTCCCAGGCCGTAAGTCCCCTGTACAACAAACTTTGCACACTTATAGAAGAAGAGTGGGGCTACATGTGTGCCACGTTTTGGGTCCAGGGGACCTAGGACCAGCCAGTACCGGGTCCCCAAATTCACCGGAGAAATGACCGTTTAACATAGGAGTCTATGGAAGGGGTGCCGGCTTTGAAAAATCGGTGCTCCCCGGCCGTAGGTCCCCCGGACAACAAACTTTGCACACTTATAGAGCAAGAGTGGGGCTACATGTGTGCCAGTACCGGGTCCCCAAAGTCCAGGAGATCAGGCGCAAAAAGGTGACTCGAGTATAAGCCGAGGGGGGCATTTTCAGCACAAAAAAATGTGCTGAAAAACTTGGCTTATACTCGAGTATATACGGTACACTGGGATAAAATCTTAGGAAAAAAGAACACAGAGGAGAGATGGGTTTGCGTTAAGGGCATATTAAATAAGGGCATTAGCCAATGCATCCCTTGGGTAATAAATTTAAAGGAGCGAACAAAAGTCCTGGATGGCTTAGCGCCAATGTAAAAATGCATATAAAAGCAAAGGAGAAGGTCTTGAAAAAATACAAGGTTGAGGGATCATCATCAGCATTCAGACTTTATAAAGAATGCAACAAGAAATGTAAGGGTGCAATTAGGGCAGCTAAGATAGAACACGAAAGACACATAGCGGAAGAGAGGAAAAAAATTAATCAGAAGAAATTCTTTAAGTATGTAAAAAAGGGAGGACAGACTATATTGCCCCCATAAAAGAATGAGGAAGGACATCTGGTTACAAAGGATGGGGAGATGGCAAAGATATTGAATTTCTTTTTCTCCTCAGTCTTCACGAGGGAATCGGGGGGCTTATGTAACCAAAGGTTGGACTTGTGTCTTTTTTCAACCTCATCTACTATGTAACTATGTAACAACACATAAAAATCCAGGACAAGACTGATCATTAAAGGCCAATTCTGGGCACAAAAAAACCCCCAAACCCTTGCAGTGCCCCAAATTGCAAGGTTAAAGCTCATTAAGACTAGGGGGTTGCAGAAGAGGTTGTATTATTGTATTATTTACCTGACTCCATTGATCAGGTCCTCCTCAGCTTGCTCTGTAAGTTGCTCCTGGCTGCGGTCACACTCCTGACTCTACCACATACAATTAGGGTTGCCACCTTTTCTTCAAGCCAAACCTGAACACTTCAGCAGCCCACTGCTTTTTTTTTTGTAGTATACACTATGCAGGCTCCCCCTGTCTGCCTGCTCTGTCGTTTGACAGCTCTTAGATATATAAGGGGTGGGGTCACCCAGTGACATCACCGGGTGGCACCGGCCCCATGTGACCTCACCAACCCAGCATTCTCTCTGAGACACCATCTCCTTGATGGGGGCCCCAGTGCATTACCTTATCTAGGGGCCCATGATGCTGTTCAGGTGGCACTGCCCATAACAGGCTCCCGATACCTTTATTGGGTCGACAGATTTAAGTCTATTGTCATTGTGCATGTCACCGAGCTTGGTGTCCCACCATGTGGGACTGCTGCATTAATGTTGCATCACAAAGATGGATGCCGCTCGACAGCCATCCTTAAAACGGAACCCCACTTTTGTTGAGAAAAAAACATTCCCCTCTGGGTGATTTATATACATTGCAAGGATTATAACAACCTTTGTTGCAGATTCTTACCTCTTGTTATTCTGAAGAAATCCCTGTGTGTTTGTCTGTGTCCCCATGTTTAAAGTGAATCTAATGGGAGTGGTTTCATAATTATCAAGCAGCTGTGCACGTGCAGGGCACCAATGAGGAAAGCTGTTGGGTCTGCATCCCTTTAGACGTGTTCCTATTGGGAGTATCTCGCCAAAAATTACATTTTTGATACAGGGGATGCCTGAAATCTGACTTGTATCTTGGTGCAGACTTACAGTAAAATCAGTGAGCCAATCACACAAGCAGGAAATTATGTCTCTGGGGGGCATTCTGTATACAGAACACCTCCAGGTAGCCATATTGCATTTTTATAAAATTATATAGAGCTGCAGATTGAAAAGGAAAGTTCATTTTTAATAACATTCAATTACAATATGACTTCTGTCGCAATTGTATACGCCATATTATTATTTATTTATTTGTTATCCCCGCCCCCCCCCACAAAAGTGTAGTTACACTTTAAAGGGAAAAAATAAAAGTGATTGTAAAGTCCATTTTTTTTTTTTAAATAACAAACATGTTATACTTACCTGTTCTGTGCAGTGGTTTTGCACAGAGGAGCCCCGATCCTCCTCTTCTCGGGTCCCTCTTTGGTGCTCCTGGCCCCTCCCCCTTGCCGAGTACCCCCCACAGCAAGCAGCTTGCTATGGGGGCACCCGAGCTGAACTGCAGCTCCTCGTGTCCATTCAGATACAGAGCTTCTGTTCGGTCCCACCCCCTCTCTCTCCTGATTGGCTAACTGACTTTGATTGACAGCTGCGGGAGCGAATGGCGCCACTGCTGTGTCTCAGCCAATCAGGAGGGAGAGTCCCGGACGGCCGAGGGAGTTGTAGACATCGCTGGACAGAGATGGGGCTCCGGTGTGTATTAGGGGGTGCTGGGGAGGCTGCTACACACAGAAGGCTTTTTATCTTAATGCATAGAATAAATAGAAATGCTTAGAAAAAAAAAACTCTGACTTTACAACTGCTTTATTTTGGTGTAAGGGCCTAAACCCTCGTGTTTTTTCACCTTAATGCATCCTATGCATTAAGGTGAAAAAACTTCTGTCACTGACCGGCCCCCCAGCCCCTCAGTTTACTCACCTGAGTCCTGTATTTCCCCGCTGGAGACGCGCTCTTCCTGTCTGCCCAGAGTTCTTGGCTGTTGATTGGATAGATTGATAGCAGCGCAGCCACTGGCTCACGCTGCTGTCAATGAAATCCAATGAAGCGGAAGCCGGGGGGCGGGGCCGAGTTCTGCAATTGGCAGCTATGGACGCCGAATGCAGGACTCGGGAGCACGCTTCCCATAGGGAGTTATCTGAAGCGGGGAGGAGCCGAGAGAGCCGCTGAGGGACCCCAGAACAGGAGGATCGGGGCCACTCTGTGCAAAACGAACTGCAAAGTGGAGGTAAGTATGACATGTTTGTTATGTTTAAAAAATTCAAATCGAACCTTTACAACCACTTAAAATATTTTTTTTAAATAAACACCTGCAGGACAAAGCCATAATGAGCTAGTTTGACTAGCATACTAGCTCATTATGTATTACTTACCTTAGTTTGAAGCCCCCGAAGCCATCCTCATCTCCCCCTTCGGCCGCAGACATCTCTCCGGAGGATACTTCCGGGTATCGCCGCTCCGGCGCTGTGATTGGCCAGAGCGGCGAAAACGTCACTCCACGCATGCGCGCAGGTGCCATCAAAGCCAGCTCTGCCAGTTTTATGAATGGGATTCTCAGTGCGCCTGCACCGTTGTCTACGGCACGCATGCGCCATAGACAACGGTGTATTCGTTTTGGCAAATATCTCCTAAACCGTGTAGGTTTAGGAGATATTGCAAACACCTACAGGTAAGCCTTAATCTAGGCTTACCTGTAGGTGTAACTTCCCCGGAAGGGTTTACAACCACTTTAAGACAAAAAAAATATATAAAAATAAAAAATGAGTCATAGCGTTATGGTCAAGTTAACTGACTCTGACATGATGGAAAATATTAACTTTATTGATTAGAATTCATACACAGAGCAAGCAAAGATCCCAGGCATAGGATAACATTAGATAAATGTTAACGTGTTTCACGCAGGAAGCGCTTAGTCATAACATTGTTATGTTATGACTAAGCGCTTCCTGCATGAAACCTGTTACCATTTATCTAATGTTATCCTATGCCTGGGATCTGTGCTTGTTCTGTGTATTTTTTAATCCACTATCCATCATCTCCGTAGTGTACGTTTTTTTAGATGAACATTCACCTGGCTGGCTCCGAAAATATTTTTTCATGTTCAACGTTTTAATGAACTGGTGCGTATCAATATACACTTCAAACTTGGGGCACATTTCAAACCCGCATTTAGTATATTGAGTTAATTTTTGTTTAGATCCATCTTACTTAAATTAAATATTCCCGTCTTCAATTGTTTCTCATTCGCTTTTTTGGATTGTTTTTGTCGACCAGATCTGCACCCCCTTCTTCTCTTCGAAGTGCTGTTGGATCTCTTTTCAAATACTGTGGGGGTGCATTCTTCTCTCCTCTGTAACATTTAAAAAAAAAATTGGGCTAACTTTAATGTTTTTTTCCTAAAAAAAAAATAAAAAATTCCCGAAAAAATTTGCGTTTGTAAGACCGCTGCGCAAATAGGTTGTGACATAAAATATTGCAATAATCTCCATTTTATTCTCTAGGGTCTCTGCTTATATATATATATATATATATATATATATATATATATATATATATATATAATGTTTGGGGGTTCTAAGTAATTTTCCAGCAACAATTACTGATTTTAACTTGTAAACAACAAATGTCAGAAATAGGCGTGGTCCTTAAGTGGGTAATGACATCCCAGTCTTAGTCCGTAGGGTTCAATATTGAGTTGGCCCCAGTAGTGTATTTAGGTTTTGTGCTGCCCTAGGCCTGACTAAACTCGTGCACCCCCTAATTTAAATATGACCCACCCCTTCCTGTCAAGGCCACACCCCTTTCTGTGTAAGACCCTCATTGAGGTAAGCCGGGTTTCAACACAGGTAACAGTCTCAGATCAGGGTTTAAGGCACACAACGCTGTAGAGCAGACAGCGGAGACTGCTTGTGACAGGCAGGCTTAAATAGCCCGCCTGGCGCTAACAGAGGTGCCAATGGCACCCGCGATCGTGAACCAGGGAACCTGGAGCGCCTGTTAGTGGCAGGATCTTCATGACACTGATACTACATGTCCCATGATACTTTGAGCCTCTATAGTTTCAGGAGTTCTGGGAGTTGATGTGGGTGGATGGGTCCTAGGATTACTGTGGGTGTTTCTGGGCCTTTATGTGGGTGGTAAAAGGTGTAAAGGTGTCATACCTCCCCCTACCTCTGACCATCCAGTTATCTGCCTGCATCAGACCTCGGCCTGTTTGTGATTACCTCTTGCCTGCACCTCTGTACCTCTGCTGCCCGCCTGATATCTGACCCGGCCTGTCTGACTATCCTTGTGTTGGTCATATATATTCGTGGTTCTGATCCAGTCTGCTAAGCTGATCCAGTCTGCTAAGCTGATCCAGCCTGCTAAGCTGATCCAGCCTGCTAAGCTGATCCAGTCTGCTGAGCTGTCCCTGATCCAGCCTGCTAAGCTGATCCAGTCTGCTGAGCTGTCCCTGATCCAGTCTGCTAAGCTGATCCAGTCTGCTAAGCTGTTCCTGATCCAGTCTGCTGAGCTGTTCCTGATCCAGTCTGCTAAGCTGATCCAGTTCCTGTATCCCAGTTCCTGCAAGGAAGCTTCCGGGTGTCTGATCCACTTCCTCACCTCTGTTGTTCCTACCACTTACTCCTATGCCTACTGTTACCTTACCAGGGAGCCGCGAGTGGGAGCCGTAGGGGAGGCCGTCCTCTGCAATTCGGGCTCATAACCATCAGGTACGTGACAATCAGGATTGGCATAGGAAACAGGAAGTCAGAGAACTTAGAAATTTAGCCAGGAGGAGGAGTGACATCGCAGACACAGAAACCCACTGTATACAGCTAAAGGAGGTAAATTATACAAAAACTGACAGTGGGGTTGTGATTCATTTACATGCAAAATGCAATGTGTATAACGTCACATAATTTACTTTGAATAGTTTTAATATACGCATACAAATTCATAAGATTTTTTACTAACATAGACATGAAAACTCACAAAAATATTACAGTATAAGGATTCTTTTGTTTGGGTAAGAAAACATTTATTATTTTCAAAATGTTTTTACTGTTCAATTAACTTTTGCATAGAGTATAATAATTAGGTACAGCAATGGGATCAAACAGAACCCCACCCAAAGCATTTATTAATTTCATGCAATGTCTCGCTCTCCTATCAGGCTTATAGGGTCATAGCTGATTACTTTGCATAACTTGTACTATATTGTACAGTGTGTTATCTTTATCATGTAGCTATGCAAATATCTTTTTGACATAAGACATAAACATAATGGGAATATTTATGCCGCGTACACACCATCGGACCTTTTTCAGACCAAACTCCCATCGGAATTCCGACGGAATTTCATCGGGAAAAAATAGAACAGGTTCTATTTTAAAATTCCGATGAAATTCATCAGAATTTCTCCGATGGGGCCCACACACGGTCGGAATTTCCGATGAAAAAACTCCGACCTACTCCGTCTAACTTTTTTCATTGTAAATTCATATCGTGTGTAAACCGCAAAGAGTGACTCTAAAATTTTTTTTTAAAAATAACTGCACCCTGTAAAGAGAGATATAATATTCACATGTCCTGACACTCATGCAATCTTTGCACTATTGAAGAGTTACAGTGGCTGCAATGTATTTAGCCTCTAACATATGTCTGGGCATGTCAGATGCTTTTGCTCCTTGCTGGGTGCTATAACTCAAACCTCTGTCCCCTACATCACAACAGCATCCCATAGGTATGCTGGAGTAAGCAGATGAAACCACAGCAGAACTCCGTGGGGGTTTCTTTGAATGCCATAGATCTTCAAGAGTGAAGAAATTTTATGTCTGCGGGTTGCTCTGAATGCTGGTGGCAGCTGTTGGTGGTCCATCCTTCCCATTTATATGGCTTGATTTTATTGCAAAGGATAGAAATGGAGCCACTTGACTTCAAAGTCCAAAGTAAGTTTATTAGTTGCCCAAATCAAGGTAAATCCACCTGCTTCCTACTTACGCATTTCACTCCATCCAGTGCTTAGTCATAGAGTCATAGTCTCATGGACTGTTTGGAGCTGACATCCTTCTGTTGGTGCAGCGATGGAGAGAAACCTAGAGTGGAGTACTTTGGTTTGTTTGCAGCATGTTGTTTGGTTATCATTTTGATATGTCTACTGTTTTTTTTTGTTTGTGAGTATTGTTTACATTTTAAAGTCGACTTGAACCCAAAAAATGAAGACTTCCTATCTTACAGGGGTCATCTAGAAAAGGTAATTTTGCCTAAGCAGTGCCCTGAAAGTCTACCTTTTGTATAAAATTCCTCTTGAAAAATAGAAGCGCACTTCCTGGTATGTGAGGGTGCCTAAGCACTTCCGTGCTTATAACTTCATCTGCAGTCTGAGGTCCAGGGTACTTGTTGGCAGATCCAATTAGCTTGTCTGCCACTAGGTGGCTCTGTTCCTAATATAGTGTTGCAGAGAGAATTATGTAATTAAAGCGGAGTTCCACCCAAAAGTGGAAGCTCCGATTATCAGCCTCCCCCCCTCCGGTGCCACATTTGACATTTTTTTTGGGGGGGGGGGGGAGGGCGGGTACCTGTTCTTGACAGGTACCCGTCCTTACTTCCGACAGTGCTCGCTGCGGTAAGATCACTTGGAAGTTCGGCCCCCTCCTTCTTCCCACCGCCGCTGGGCCATTCAGAAAGCGCAGCACGCTTCGTGCGTGCGCAGTAGGGAACTGGCTGTGAAGCTGAAAGGCTTCACTGCTTGGTTACCTTACTACGAATGGTGGCGGCAGCACCCGAGAGCCGTTGGAAACATCGGCTGGGGTGCCGACATCGTCGGATTTCAGGACAGGTACGTGTCCTAATATTAAAAGTCAGCTGGGGAGGGACGGAACTCCTCTTTAAGTGTTAGGCCCTTTTTAGAGAAAATCTTCCTCTAATGATGTAGTTGGTGGAGTTAGTGTCCATATAAATTCCAGGATAGAAGGGGCCTTGTGAGTTAATGCATGGAAGCCAAACACCCCAGAGCTCTATGGATATAATCAGCAACTGCCGAGTAAGGTAGTTCAACATCCAGAAGGACCAGCTGCAATTGCCCTAACTCCTTTGCATTCTATTGTGGGCTGTAAGTTAGATGCAAAAGGCCTTTTAGGCCAAGCTAAGGGTCCTCTGAAGTGAGTACTAGTACACCACCTTGGAATATGTTTATCAACTGGTAGCGTGCCCGGCTGGGCAGAGCTATAGAATGAGACAGTGGTAGAGACTGGTATATTAACGAGGGCATCTTTATTATACTTAGTGAAGGAAGCTGAATGCTGTGGGCTTATACATGGGGGAAGTGGTCCCAACTCTGTGGTGCTACCAAGGATAGAGGAGCTGCAAAGAAAATAGGGCTTACAAATGATATGCTAGCATTCCACGCCTAAATGAAAGCTACAGAAGGTCTGCTCCTGTGTATGGCATTTCATGCCAATGAATTATATCAGTATGTCAATGTGATGTTAGATGTCATGGCCATCTTTGAGAAGTTACATCAAAGTGTGGAAAATATACTTCCTGTGCGGATATTCCTTATTCTTGAATATTAAGGCGTACAGAAAGGGATGTCATCAGCGTGTTAGACACAATATGGCCAAGGCTTATAACCATCAACAGGTGGGTAGCTGTCCTATCTGAGAAGAAGCGGGGCATGGTCTTGTGCAATTTGGCACCAACACCTAGTCAATTATTACCCCCCTTATATACTGCAACCTTCAACTACTAGCCTTAGGAGTGACATTTAGTGAAGTCACTGCTGCTGCTCACTGTTCTCCTTGTTGGAGGCTCTAGCATGAGGAAGCAAAGCCCTGCCTCTGCCAAGATAGAGGCACAGAACGAAGCAAGGTAAGTTAATAATAGGAAAAAGATTAGCGGCAGGGAGCAATACTGGTGCTTTGCCCCCTACCTGCATTTTTCGAGTTCAGTTCCACTTTAAGAAGCCATTGAGAGTCTGAAAATTCAACTGCTAAAGACTGGAGTATAAAGTAGAACTAGAGAGACTTCAGGTGATGCTTCCAGTTCTACCCCTTTACGATCGCCTATAACATATGTGAAGCAGCAAAAGGGTGGGCTGTAATGCCCATTAGCTACCATATGCGCCACTGGGTGGCCAATGTTTCCAAGCTGAGAGTAAGCTCACTGCGCACTCCCAAACACAGAGACTAAAAAAAGACAGCTCTTGGTCCCAACTAATGATCAGTAGCTGGCGGGACCAGCTCCAACAGTGGTCATGTGATTGGCCAATCTTAGTTTCCAATTTTTTAAAGGGGCAGAAAGGATTACGTAACCTGAAATCTTAAGAGTTGCAAGAAAATGTGATGCATTTAGCAAAAGTATGTACTTTCCAGCTACCTGATTATTCTTATGTGAAAATGGATACCCAGTCTAACTAAATACATTTTGCAACCAAATTTTATAGCATGTCATTGAACACAAGCACAATATATACATCTCAAGCCTTCCTGTTTGCCACCATTATGTACCATTATGTACGGAATTTAAATGCCTGCTGAATTTGCATTTAACACAGGAGTTTCAAAAGAACAGAAATAGAAAAGATCAGCGTGAGTATATTTTTGTGAAGGTGATTGCCGCTATTCTCACAAATATTTTTTAAATCCACAACCGACTTGTTCATGTGCCACACTTGGTGGACTGGGTCACACAACTGTTTGGTGGCACAGCCGCGTGCTATTGTTGAGGAAGGTACAGGCCCTGTGGAATAAAAGATAAAATTATAGATATAACCTTATTGATTCAACTTGTCTTTATAAGGTTAACGCTAAGCTCTGGGCACAAAATCTTTCATATAAATATATTCCTCAATAGCCGCTAAGAATATGGAGTCACTTTGTGTGCATGAAATGCTTTTGGAAATCCTGAAAATTAGCAGTGACATCATCACTGTGTTGTACATAGTCTGTGGGACGGTGGGAGGGGCTCAACAGGCTCCACCCACTGCAGGCTGCTTGTAGAGAACTACAGGAGTGGGTGGAGACAAGACCAGTCACCCTGCACAAGGATAAAGAGAGAGGCAGTGACCGGTCTTTATTAGAGGAAGCTTCTTGCACAGATCTGGAAGAAATACACAAAGCACACCAAGATTCAAGAATACACAGGACGAATGTATTTAGATAATATTTATGGACCCTGATTTTAGCTTAACCACTTCTCGACCGCCTCCCATACATATACAGCGGCAGGTTGGCTCTCCTCAGAGAATCACCGTATATGCACGGCGGCTCCTTTAAGAGCCATAGCAGGCTTGCGCACCCCCGTTGCACAGCGGGGGAACTGATGCGCATGGCCCGCGGGCGTGATCGCCGCCAGCCACCTGCGATCGCAGGCACGAGATCCCTGTTCTGATTGGGGAGAAGAGACAGATCGTCTGTTCCTACTAACTAGGAACAGTGATCTGGCTCCTCCACTAGTCAGTCCCATCCCCTCACAGTTAGAAACACACCTAGGGAAAACACTTAACCCCTTGATCACCCCCCAGTGTTAACCCCTTCCCTGCCAGTGACATTTACACAGTAATCAGTGCATTTTTATAGCACTGATCGCTGTATAAATGTCAATGGTTCCAAAAAAGTGTCAAAAGTGTCCGATGTGTCCGCCACAATGTCTTTTTTTGTCCAGCTCATTTTTGGTGTTTTGTGTGGAATGTCAGATTTGGCTTTTTGTTTCTCTACCAAGTCCAACCTATGTGTGCGATTATATGTAAGTTTTACATTGTATATCCCTGTAAGTTGTGGTCGTTCAGGTGCTTATCTAATAGTTTTTTGAAACTATCAATGCTCCCCGCTGAGACCACCGCCTGTGGAAGGGAATTCCACATCCTTGCCGCTCTTACAGTAAAGAACCCTCTACGTAGTTTGAGGTTAAACCTCTTTTCTTCTAATTTTAATGAGTGGCCACGTGTCTTGTTAAACTCCCTTCCGGAAAAAAGTTTTATCCCTATTGTGGGGTCACCAGTATGGTATTTGTGAATTGAAATCATATCCCCTCTCAAGCGTCTTTTCTCCAGAGAGACCCTTTATTAGCTTTGTTGCCCTTCTTTGTACTCGCTCCATTTCCAGTACATCCTTCCTGAGGACTGGTGCCCAGAACTGGACAGCATACTCCAGGTGCGGCCGGACCAGAGTCTTGTAGAGCGGGAGAATTATCACTTTATCCCTGAAGTTAATCCCTTTTTTAATGCATGCCAATATTATGTTTGCATTGCATGCCATTGCTGAGCCTATCATCTACTAGGACCCCCAGGTCCTTTTCCATCCAAGATTCCCCCAGAGGTTCTCCCCCCAGTGTATAGATTGCATTCATATTTTTGCCACCCATATGCATTATTTTACATTTTTCAACATTAAACCTCATTTGCCATGTAGTTGCCCAACCCATTAATTTGTTCAGAACTTCTTGCAAGGTTTCCACATCCTGGGGAGAAGTTATTGCCCTGCTTAGCTTAGTTTTGTACGCAAATACAGAGATAGAACTGTTTACCCCATCCTCCAGGTCGTTTTTGAACAAATTAAATAGGATTGGTCCCAGCACAGAACCCTTTGGGACCCCACTACCCACCCCTGACCATTCTGAGTACTCCCCATTTATCACCACCCTCTGAACTCGCCCTTCTAGCCAGTTTTCAATCCATGTACTCACCCTATGGTCCATGCCAATGGACCTTACTTTGTACAGTAAACGTTTATGGGGAACTGTGTTAAATGGTTTTGCAAAATCCAGATACACCACGTCTACAGGCCTTCCTTTATCTAAATGGCAGCTCACCTCCTCATAGAAGGTTAATATTGAATTGGTTTGGCAAGAACTATTTTTCATGAATCCATGCTGATTACTGCTAATGGCACAGATCTCATTACTATAATCTTGTATAGAGTCCCTTATAATCCCCTCCAATAGTTTGGATACTATTGATGTTAGGCTAACTGGTCTGTGATTCCCAGGGATGTATTTTTGGGCCTTTTTAAATATTGGTGCTACATTGGCTTTTCTCCAATCCACTTGTACCATTCCTGTCAGTAGACTGTCAGTAAAAATTAGGAACAATGGTCTGGCAATTACTTGACTGAGTTCCCTAAGTACCCTCGGGTGCAAGCCATCTGGTCCCGGTGATTTATTAACCAAGTCTAAATCTAATTCTGTCCTCTGTTAGCCATGAGGGTGCTTCCTGTGATGTGTCACGAAGATAGACACTGCAGTTTTGGTTACTGAAGACCCCCGATTCCCTCATGAAGACTGAGGAGAAGAATAAATTCAATACCTTCGCTATCTCCCCATCCTTTGTAACCAGATGTCCTTTCTCATTCTTTATGGGGCCAATATGGTCTGTCCTCCCTTTTTTACTGTTTACATACTTTTACAAATAATTTCTTGGGATTTTTTTTGCTCTATATTGGTGGTTTCACTAGAAGGAAAAAAATACTCCTGCATCAGTGGTGTCACTAGATTGAAAACATTTTGTGTTAGTGGCTATGAGGAGAGGGGAGCTCTGGGGCTGAGTTGTTACCCCCACCCTGTGGGTACCGACAATTCAGACCTCCATATCAGTGCAGCACCCACCCGGAATAAATGTAGCTCCTTCTTCCTATCCATCAATAGCCCTGTGTCAGTGGTGTCACTAGAAAAAAAAATGCCCCTACATCAGTGGTGTCTCTGGAAGGGAAAAATGCCCCTACGTTGGTGGTGTAACTGAAAGGAGATAAAAAGTCCCTGTGTCAGTGTTGTCACTGAGAGGAAAAAAATCCTCTATGTTGGTGGTGTCACTAGAAGGAAAAAATTGTGCAATTAGTTTATTTCCGAATTAGTTTTTTAGCGAACTTCGACAATTTCGTTAATTCGGAAATATCCGAATTAACAAAAACCCGTTTAACAGACCATTGACCTCTGGGAACCCGCCTTCTGACCTTTGTCCTCTGGGGGAGGTCCCTATTCCAATTCCTAAGTTCTAGTCTTATTCTTCAAGGGGAAACCCTAACCCTAAACCCTGACCCTGTTAGTGAACGTAACGAATACGAATTTACCCAAAGATACGAATTATCAGAAATAACAAATGCCGTATCTAAACAAATGGAACATAATGAATTAATAATAATAAATAACAATAAGAATAATAAAAACTTTTTTATTATTATTATTTCTATTAATTATTATTATAATTTCGTTCCATTCCATTTGTTTAGATTAGTTATTCCAGATTCATTTGTATTCATTACGTTCACTAACAGCCAAATTTGAAAGGAAATTACAATACCTATAATTTAATAGTTATTTATTATTAGTTAGTTATTCTTTAGAATTTTATAGATTTTCTTTCTTATTTTCGAGTTTACGAATTTATGAATTTTCGAATTTACGAATTGCGATCATAACGAATGACCCAAAAAAACAAAAAAAAAAAACGAATGAAACTAAAATGATTTTTTTTTTCGGCAGTGTACATGTCTAGAAAAAAATTCTACTGTGTCAGTGGTATCATGAAAGGCAAAAAAGCCAGTCAGAAGTGTCACTAGAAGGAAAAATATGTCTCTATGTATTTGGTGTCACTGGAAGTAGAAAAAAAGACCCTATATTGGTGGTTCCTCTAGAAGGAAAAAAACAACGCCTGTATCTGAATTTCCGAATTACAGTAGTAACGAATTTAACCGAATCCGAAAATAACGAAGCAAAATTTTATCAGAAATACGAATTAAATTTGAATCAAATTCAAAAACAAAATCTAAAACAATTTTGAAATATAAACATCCTGCTAACTATTGCCGATTTCCTTCAAAGACTATGGGAGAGATTTACTAAAACTGGGCCCCTCAGAATCTGGTGCAGCTGCGCATGGTAGCCAATCAGCTTCTAACTTCATCTTTTCCGCTTAAGCTTGGGCAATAAAACCTGGAAGCTGATTGGTTTCTATGCCGAGCTGAAACAGATTATGCACCATGCAGTTTTAGTAAATAACCTCCTATGTGTATTAGCATTAGAATATTGCTGTCTTCAGAATTTCGAATTTCAAAAAGAATAGAATAGAATAAAACAGAATAGAATGAAAATGAATAGAATAGAAAACAATAGAATAAAAAATAAAGGAATAGAAAAGAATATAATAGAATAAAATAGAATGAAAAAAATGAAGAAAAAATAACAGAAAAGAATGAAATAGAATAGAAAATAAATGGAAAGAATAGAAAGAATATAACCGACTTCCAAAATTCAAATTTCGAATAGAATAGAAGAATTGTCCTTCATTCCTCCCCTCGCTAAAGTTATGTAGGAAGTGGAAGGGGGAGGGGTGCAAAGGAGCTGGGCCGGCACAGAAAGTAATTAGATACTCCCAGATAAGGATAGGGCTAGGACAAGCAATGAGGGAGGAGTCAATGTTTAAAGCAAACTCAAAGGCACATTGCATGCAGGGCCGTCTTTAAGGCAGGGCAAAAGTGGGAGCTGCCCCGGGCCCAGTCATTGTTGTGGGACCCAAAGCAGCTGCCCCTTGAGCCTACACTGCCGGAAAATAGATGACAAGTGGATTTGGGAGGGCCCAAGAAAATGTTTGCCCAGGGTCCAATCAATATTAAAGATGGCCCTAATTGCATGTGAATAAAAAATTAGAAGGAGGAATCAGCACCTACCTTTAAGATTGGTTAACTGAGTTATACATATCGTCTCATTTCCAATACAATCCGTGAACACTACTTTTTTACATGACTTGGCATTTGGAACGAAGCAGGATGGGCATTTCATGCCGTTCTTTTCTGTCGAGACTTCTGGAACTAACAGAGAAGAACAAAATCACACATAAGTTTTATACAGAAGTCTTATTTCCTCCCTCTCTATGACTCTCTCCCTTTAGAGCTGAGATAAATGCGCCCCACCAGGAATTCATTATTCACCGGAACCCTAGGTATGGGAATTTAGGATGGTATTTTGATGGATTATTCAGATTCTAGGCGTGCAGTTTTCCATGTATTGGACCCATTAATTACAAGGAGATTTTCCACTGATTTCCTGATATGAATTAGGAGAAAAGATGGAGCCAACGCGTTTCAGAGTAAAACACTGCACTCACGCTTTCTTCCAATGCAGGTCAGTGAGATGTACCAATGCTCAGACAACGGCCCCGGTAATCCACAAAACAAATAGAGAAAGTTCTCAACCACCACCCACCATACAAGCCTAGCATGTAATAAGGGAGAGCAGCCTCAGCAAAACCCCATCCAGGCCACATATCCCGACAGGGACGAAACATGTTGGGTAGAGTGAATGGGTGGAGTTAGGCTGAGACGTACTGCTCTCACTTATTACACACTGGGCTTGTATGGTGGGCGCTGACTGAAATTTTTCCCTATTTGTTTTGTGGATTACATGGAGTTAGGCCTGACCTTCACCCTCAGTGGAATGGGGGACATAGAGCGGAGACCCTAAAGTAGGTTTAGTTTCACAATGACCCCTGTAGGCTCAATTCACACGGTGAAAATACCATTCTCCATCTTTAAGCCCCGATGAAGGAGGCATTCTTGAAGTCCCTGAAACGTGTTGGCTTCACTATTTGTTGTGCATTTTCAAGTGTTTTTCTTCTCAAATGCAATAATTAATAATAATAATATACAAATTAATTAAATAAATAAAAAATACATATTGTAAATAAATAATAATATCATAAATAAAATAAAACTAACCCCAACTCATAACCCTAATAATAATCTGCAATAATACCCCTAATCCTAATCCCAAACTCTAATCCTAGCCCCTAACCCTAATATTAACCCCTAAACCTTAACCCCCCAACCTGAACATAACGCCTAACCTAACTAAATAATAATAATCATAAACAAATAAAATAACCCTAACCCTTATAATAATTCATAATATTACCTCTAATCCTAATCATTACCCTAAACCTAACCTCGAACCCTAATCCTAACCCCTAAACCTAATACTAACTCCCAACCCTAAATATAACCCCTAACCCTAACCTATCTGAATAATAATAATAATCATAAATAAATAAAATAAATAAAATAACCATAACCCCAACCCCTAAGTAATAACAAATAATAATCCATAATATTACCCCTAATCCTAATCCTAACAACAAACCCTAATCCTAAACCCAAACCCTAATATTAACCCCTAACCCTAATATTGCCATCTAAACCTTAACCCTCAACCCTAAACATAACCCTTAACCCTAACCTAATTAAATAATAATAATCATAAATAAAAAAAAACTAACCCTGATTATAATTTGTAATGTAACCCCTAATCCTAATTTTAACCCTAATACAGTAACCCCTAACCCTAATCTCGAACTCTAATCCTAACCCCTAACTCTAATCTTAACCCTAACTTTAACCCTAATTTGTAATATTACACCTAATCCTAAATTTAACCCTAATAATAGCCCCTAAACCTAACCTCGAAATCTAATCCCAACCCTAATAATAACCCCAAACCCTAAACATAACCCCTAACCAAACATATAATAATAATCATTAAAAAAACAAAAAACAACATAACCCCAACCCCTAAGTAATAACTATTAATAATCTGTAATATTACCCCAAATTCTAATCTTAACCCTAATAATAAGCCCCTAACCCTAACTTCGAACCCTAATCCTAACCCTAATATTAACCCCCAACCCCCAACCCTAATCCTAACCCCTAACCCTAATATTAACCCCTAGCCCCCAACCCTAATGCTAACCCCGTATATGTAACCGCTAAACCCTAACCCCCAACCCTAAACATAACCCCATAACCTAACAAAATGAATAAGTAAATAAATAACAATAATCAGTAAATAAAAAATAAATAAATTAGGCCCTAACCCTAACCTTTAACACCCAGCCCTAATCCTTAATCCCTATACAAAAAATAAATACAAAATCATAATAAATAAATAATAAATGCAAGCACATACACAAGCTGAAAAACAGCAACTGATTATGAAACAGATGAAATTTCTCTCTATTGCTAATAAAAACATGGCAAATCTCAAAAATGATTTAAAAAAGCAGTGCAAAAATGCTCAAAAATGTGCAAACACCTGACTAAAAAAAAAACAAAAAACATAAAAAACACAATGCTCAAGTGTGCTTTGTTCATATTTCATGTCTGAGGTTTACAATCACTTTTACCCTGACTCTGAGCTGTCCTCATATCTACTTAGCTTCCCCCATTATAGAGTAGATTTAGAATTTCTATACAATGCTGCTTAGGTAAGTAGGCGAGAGGAGGGACCAAGCAGCTGGTCCAGCACGGACAGTAAATTAGACACTCCCAGAAGAGTGAGCAGATCAGCATTCAAAATACTTGATTTTTCTGTGCGTTTTTTTTGCGCTGTAATGGAAGTTGAACTTACGGATGGGCTCAGGTGGGGTGCAGTTGTCGGTGTCACAGCAGGTGACGCTGGTCAAATATCTGCCATTGGGGAGACTTATACTTCCAGTCTTTGAACAAAGTTCTTTTGGTCCACATTGTCTGATGTACAAATTCATAGTCACCATATCACCTTGGAAATAGGAGAAAAGAAAAGGAACACGTGTTCTTTACTGTAATCCAAAGATCAGCAGACTGATGAGCTCATTCCTCTGTAACTCTCTCCCTATCCATATGTCCTTGACCTAGTCTCTTGCTTGGTGCCTGTCAAGACACCTGCCTGGACCTGCATACATTCTTGTTGCCACCTGACCAGACCTCTGTTTGAAGCCAACTGCTCTCTTGCCTGCCACCTGCCGCAACCCCCACCTGGACCTACCCACTCTCTCGCTTGTTGCCCGCCTAGACCTCTGTTTGGACTCAACTACTCTCTTGCCTGCCGCCTGCCTTGACCCCTGCCTGAACCTACCTACACACTTGCTTGCTGCCTGCCTAGACTCTCTGTTCAGACCAGCTATTCTCTGCCTGCTTTGATCCCTGCCTACTGTCTTGCTTGATGTCTGTCTAGACCTCTGTTCAGGCCCAACCAATCTCTTGCCTGCCGCCTGCCTTGACCCCTGCCTACACTTGTTTTACTTAGCGCCTGCCTAGACTTTGTTCATGCCCAGCTACTCTCTTACCTGCCATTCGCTTTGACCCCTGTCTGGGCCTGCTTGCTCTCTTGCTTGCCACCTGCCTGGACCTCTGTTAAGACCCATCTATTCTCTTACATACCATCTGCCAGAACCCTTGCCAAGACCTGCCTACTCTCTTGCTTGGCACCTGCCTGGACCTCTGTTCGGATCCAGCTACTTTCTTACCATCTTCCTTAACCCCTGCCTGGACCTTCTACTCTTTGGCTTGCTGCCTGTGCAGACGTTTGTTCAGACCCATCTATTCTCTTACATACCATCTGCCTTGAGCCCTGCCTGGACCTGCCTATTTTCTTGCTTGCCACCTGCCTTGACCCCTACCTGCACTTGCCTACTCTCTTGCTTGACACCTGCCTGGACGTCTGTTTGGGCCCAGCTACTCTCTTACCAGTCATCTGCCTTGACCCATGCCTGGGCCTCCTACTCTCTGGCTTGCTGCCTGTGTAGACATTTGTTCAGACCCATCTATTCTCCTACATTTCATCTTTCTTGACCCATGCCTGGACCTGCCTATTCTCTTGCCTGCTGCCTGCCTTGACCCCTGCCTGCACTTCCCTACTCTCTTACTTGCCACCTGCCTGGACCTCTGTTCGGATCCAGCTACTTTCATACCAGCCATCTGCCTTGACCCCTGCCTGGACCTTCTACTCTTTGGCTTGCTGCCTGTGCAGACGATTGTTCAGACCCATCTATTCTCTTACATACCATCTGCCTTGACCCTTGCCTGGACCTGCCTATTCTCTTGCCTGCCACCTGCCTTGACCCCTACCTGCACTTGCCTACTCTCTTGCTTGGCACCTGCCTAGACCTCTGTTTGGGCCCAGCTACTCTCTTACCAGCCATCTGCCTTGACCCCTGCCTGGGCCTCCTACTCTCTGGCTTGCTGCCTGTATAGACCTTTGTTCGGACCCAGCTATTTTCTTACATTTCATCTTCCTAGACCGCTGCCTGGATCTGCCTATTCTCTTGCCTGCCACCTGCCTTGACCCCTGCCTGCACTTGCCTACTCTCTTGCTTGCCACCTGCCCGGACCTCTGCTCGGATCCAGCTACTTTTCTTGCCTTGACCCTTGCCTGGGCCTTCTACTTTCTGGCTTGTTAAACCTTTGTTCAAACCCAGCTATTTTTGTACATACCATTTACCTTGCCCCCTGCCTGAAACTGCCTATTCTCTTGCTTGCCGCTTGCCTAGACCTCTGTTCAGACAAAACTACTCTCTTGCTTGCCTTCTGCCTTGACCCCTGCCTGGAAATGTCTACTGTCTCTCTTGCTACCTGCCTAGACCTCTGCCTAAACCTGACTACACTCTTGCTTGCCCCCTGTCTCAACCTCTGCTCAGACCTGACTACTCTGTTCCCTGCTGCCGGTCTTGACCACTCTGTCGCTGTCACTCTGCTCTCTCCTCCTATCAGCATGTTTTTGCTATCACATAAACACTGCAGCACAACTGATTGGCTCCTTTTGTTGCTTCCCACTCCGCCAGTCTAAGCTCTGCTGTACTGGAACAGCAAGAGGGTGATACTAACTCAAATTCAGGAACTTTCACTGCTTGCATTGAGATAAAAAAATTATAGGATTCTGGGATAGCCATACCTATATTGTTTACTGCGCGGGTTAACAGGCAGACAGAGTTCCTGGAAGAACAGACTTCCGAAGATCCGTTGCAGATTTTGTCCGCTGCAACTGAACATTCTATACAAGTCAGAGAGTAACCTGCACAACAAAAAAAGTACCAACAAATATCATTATTATTAAACAGTATGCAAATCCCAACAGTAAACTTTTTTATTTGCTCTCTTTTGATTTGTTAAATATACCATTCAAAGCTTTGTGATAAATCTGTAAATAAATTAAAAAAATACCTGTTGATCCTGTCAGAAATCCAGTGCTCATTGCCCCTGCTGCACAGAAATCTCAAGCAGTCTTATGAGGCTGGCCCAGTTCTCCCCCTGGACTACAGAACACCCCCCCTTCTTATAAGAAGAGCAGAGGGCAAAATGTTCTGTGTTCCTGTCCTAGGGGGACAACGCTGCTCCTTCATGGATACAGCACAGCGTAGTCCATCTAGAACCAGAAGTGTGTTACTTGTAGGATCACCAGGTGAAATGAAAGGAAAAAAGCCTGTAAAGAAGAAAACGAATGCAGCTCCCATATCTAATGACTAGTAAGCTGCTACATTTCAATTTTTGGGTTTAAACCACTGAAAATGCCTCTATTTGTAAGTCACTAATGTCATTCCCTCCTATAGATGCAATGCTTCTGCCCCCTACTGGCTGACAAAGAAACTGAGATTTTAAGTCATCTTCCATGCTGATTAATTTCTTTCTTTATTTAGTTGTTTAGCTGTCTTCTTTGTGTTAAAAAAACGATTGCACCGTTTCTCTGCAGATGTATTTTAAATAAGGGAACATTAGTAATATAAAATATTTTTTTTCCCCAGCTTTCAAATAAAGTGATTTGCGTAATGTAAATGATCTTGGCGTGGGCCAGATTTGGAGTGAAAACACTGAGAGATATCATGCCAAATGGGGTGCTATTAACCTTTGCTCAGCTCGGCGGTCAGTTTCGGCTACCGGGCTGGATGATTTTCTGGTACCTTCAGTTGCGTCATGCTTATAGGGCACAATTCCCCACCCCGCCCCTGCTGGAACTAGACCCAATGGAATCACTCTTGACCCGGGAGAACCTCAAGAAGCCACTCTCGGAACTGTATGGGACACTGCTTAAGTTAGATACCCCGAGACTGGAAAGACTGTGGGATAGGTGGAAGGCGGATGTTCCATCCCTGAGTAGGGAGGAGTGGGGGGATGCGTTGGAGGACTGCCCTAAGCTAGTGATCTCCTCCAGAGACAAACTGACACAGATTAAACTACTTCACAGGGTTTATTTTACTCCAGTCAGGCTCCACAGGATATACCCAGACAGGGACCCCCAGCTGTACTAGATGTCGGGTTCACCCCGGTACCCTTATACATCTCTTATGGGAATGCCCTAGGATACAGACGTTCTGGAGGGCGGTATTTGAATTAATCAATCTGAAACTGGATTTGGCGCTTCCCGTGACACCGGAGCTGGCCCTGTTGGGGGTCCCGGACGATGAGCAGAGGCCACGCCATAGAAACCTGTTGATTGCGTATTTGTTATTTTATGCTAAAAAATCTATTGTTTGCAAGTGGATATCCCCTAGCCCTCCGACTGTGTCCTCCTGGTTGGCCATGGTGGATGCTGCTATTCCAATGTACAGGTTAACGTATATTAGCAGAGGTTGCACTTGGAAGTTCGACAAGGTGTGGCTGCCGTGGATAACTCCCTGATCACTCCATGCGGCCTCTCCTGGGTCCTTGCCCTCGGGGGGGGGGGGACTCCTGGGATGGTCTGTGAGGGTTTGGGAGTGTCTGGTGATGGATGGAGTGTACCTGCTGCCTTTCCCCCTCCTCATTTCTCTGACAGGTTAAACACCTGGCCCTGTTTTGAATTAATGTCTGAGTTCGTGGGCCCCCCCCCCAGCAGTATTATTCCTTACTGTATTGGTACCTGCGATACGTAATGAGTCATATGTCACTAGATGTATTGTCATGCCCTCGGCGATGTTGGCCGAGATCTGTTTTTATGTTCATGTATACATGTCTGCTCAATAAACACAACCTGATTGTAAAAAAAAAAATGATCTTGGCGATGTGTTTTAGACCCCTTTCACACGGAGGGCGTATTGCAGGCGCTATAGCGTTAAAAATAGCACCTGCAATCCGCCCTCAAACAGCTGCTCCATTGTCTCCAGTGTGAAAGCCCTGAGGGCTTTCACACTGGAGCGTTGCGCTGGCAGGACGGTAAAAAAAGTCCTGCTAGCCGCATCTTTGGAGCGGAGAAGGAGAGGTGTGTTTACCGCTCCTCCACCGCTCCTGCCCATTGAAATCAATGGGACAGCGCGGCTATACTGCCCACAATGCGGGCGTTTTTAACCCTTTCTCGGCCGCTAGCAGGGGTTAAAAGCGCCCCGCTAGCGGCCGAAATGCGCTGCAAATCCGCCCATAGCGTCAGTGGTAAAAATAGCGGAGTTTTACTGCCGATGCTATGGGCGGCTCAGTGTGAAAGGGGTCGCTTTAAAAGGCCTCAGTCTCATGTACAGTATGTGATCACACTCACAGTATATCTGTATAAAGGGGGCAGCTATATTTGTTTATCACATTTGCAAGATTTGCTTACTTCTTATTTACACAGCGATTTGGCTGGAAAGAACAAGGTAGATAAAGTAGATAGACAGACAGACAGACAGATAGAGATAGATATATAGATAGACAGATAGATAGATAGATAGATAGATAGATAGATAGATAGATAGATAGATAGATAGATACACAGACAGACAGACAAACAGATAGAGATAGATAGATAGATAGATAGATAGATAGATAGATAGATAGATAGATAGATAAACAGACAGATAGAGATAGATAGATAGATAGATAGATAGATAGATAGATAGATATATAGATAGACAGACAGACAGACAGACAGACAGATAGACAGATAGATAGATAGATAGATAGATAGATATATAGATAGATAGATAGATAGATAGATAGATAGATAGATAGATAGATAGATAGATAGATAGATAAACAGACAGACAGACAGACAGACAGATAGATAGATAGATAGATAGATAGATAGATAGATAGATAGATAGATAAACAGACAGACAGATAGATAGATAGATAGATAGATAGATAGATAGATAGATAGATAGATAGATAGATAGATAGATAGATAGATAAACAGACAGACAGACAGATCGATAGATAGATAGATAAACAGACAGACAGATAGATAGAGAGATAGATAGATAGATGGATAGATACATAGATAGATAGATAGATAAACAGACAGACAGACAGACAGACAGACAGACAGATAGATAGATAGATAGATAGATAGATAGATAGATAGATAGATAGATAGATAGATAGATAGATAGATAGATAAACAGACAGACAGACAGACAGACAGACAGACAGATAGATAGATAGATAGATAGATAGATAGATAGATAGATAGATAGATAGATAGATAGATAGATAGATAGATAGATAAGAAGGGGAAGGAAGGAAGGAAGAAGATAGGGCAGAAAGTAAGGTGGGGAGGAAGGGAGCTATTAAATGATAGGTGTTGTTCAATCTCCATCTTGGACATTTAAAAATATAGTATAAGAAATAAAAACAGCATTCCGCATATAACATCCAGACTGATATCAGATTTAAAATCACTAGGAAAAATCTAACTTGTTTTGGCCCTTTCTTTGGGGCTGAGAAATCTGTACAGGACAATACTAGGAAAGGAAGGAAGGATGGTGAAGGAAGGAAGGATGGGTGAAGGAAGGAAGGGTGAAGGAAGGATGGGTGAAGAAAGGAAGGAAGGAAGGATGGATGAAGGAAGGACTGAAGGAAGGAAGGATGGATGAAGGAAGGACTGAATGAAGGATGGGTGAAGGAAGGATGTGTGAAGGAAGGAAGGGAGGATGGGTGAAGGAAGGATGGGTGAAGGAAGGAAGGAAGGGAGGATGGGTGAAGGAAGGATGGGTGAAGGAAGGTAGGAAGGAAGGATGGGTGAAGGAAGGATGGGTGAAGAAAAGAAGGAAGGAAGGATGGATGAAGGAAGGATGGGTGAAGAAAGGAAGGAAGGATGGAAGGAAGGATGGGTGAAGAAAGGAAGGAAGGAAGGATGGATGAAGGAAGGAATGAAGGAAGGATGGGCGAAGGAAGGATGTGTGAAGGAAGGAAGGGAGGATGGGTGAAGGAAGGATGGGTGAAGGAAGGAATGAAGGAAGGATGGGTGAAGGAAGGATGTGTGAAGGAAGGAAGGAAGGGAGGATGGGTGAAGGAAGGATGGGTGAAGGAAGGAAGGAAGGAAGGGAGGATGGGTGAAGGAAGGATGGGGGAAGGAAGGAAGGAAGGGAGGATGGCATGGAGAGTGGATAGGAAGGAAGGGATGGAGGAAGGGTAGAAGGGAATGTTGGTTGAAGGAAGGAAGGGAGGAAGAGAGGAAGGGAGGATGGCAGGTAGGGTGGATAGGAAGGAAGGGAAGGAGGGAGGGAGGGAGGGAGAAAGGGCAGAAAGGAAGGATGGGTGGATGAAGGAAGGAAGGAAAGATAGCAGGGAGGGAGGATAGAAAGAAAGGAAGGTATGAATGGGAGGGAGGGAGGATAGGAAGGAAGGATAGAAAGGAAGGAAGGAAGGGAGGGAAGAAGAAAAGAAGGAAGGAAGTAAGAAGGGATAGAAAGGAAGGAAGGTATGAATGGGAGGGAGGGAGGGAGGATAGGAAGGAAGGATAGAAAGGAACAAAGGAAATACAGGAGTGAGAGACGCTAGGAAGGAAGGAAGGAAGGGAGGGAGGAAGGATAGAAAGAAAGGAATAATGGATGGGAGGGAGGGGGGAGGAAGGGCAGAAGGGAGGAATAAAGAAAAGATGGCAGGAAAGGAGGGTAGGAAGTAAGGGTGGCAGGGAGGAAGGAAAGGAAGGATGGAAAGAAAGGTATGAATGGGAGGGAGGAAACAGGGAAGGAAGGAAAGACAGGAGTGAGGTAAGAACGGAAAGGAAGGAGGAAGGGAGGGGGAGATGGAGGATAGAAAGGAAAGAAGGAAGGGAAGAAGGGAGGAAGGAAAGGGGAGATGGAGGGAGGAAGAATAGAAAGGAAGGAAGGTGGAAATAAGGGAGGAAGGATAGAAAGGAAGGAAGAATGGCAGGGATGGAGGGAGGAAGGATGGGTGGACGGGAGGAAGGAAGGAAAGGAAAGAAGGGAAGAAGGGAGGAAGGGAGGGGGAAATGGAGGGAGGAAGGATAGAAATGAAATAAGAAAGGGAAGAAGGGAGGAAGGATAGGAAGGAAGAAAGGAGGAAGGGAGGGGGAAATGGAGGGAGGAAGGATAGAAAGGAAATAAGAAAGGGAAGAAGGGAGGAAGGAAAGGAAGGAAGAAAGGAGGAAGGGAGGGGGAGATGGAGGGAGGAAGGATGGGTGGACGGGAGGAAGGAAGGAAAGGAAAGAAGGGAGGAAGGAAAGGAAGGAAGGAAGGAGGAAGGGAGGGGGAGATGGATGGAGGAAGGATAGAAAGGAAAGAAGAAAGGGAAGAAGTGAGGAAGGAAAGGAAGGGTCCAAATGCTGTAAATAATAGATATCTAAGCTCGATGTCTCGGACATCAGAAAAGGTCTATTTGTAGTTCAGCAGGTGCAGACTTTACACACAAATAAAAGAGACGTTTGTTGTTTGCTGTTTGTACAGAGAGATCCGGGGAATAGGAGCTCCGGGGATTCTCTGTACAATGAAATGACACAATAGTCTGCCAGGTGTTTAATAAATGACATTTGTCATCCAATAACTGGTAATATAAATGCTGTGATGTGGGGGAGGGGAATTATTGGTCCATCACTGAAGGTTTTATCATATTTTAGAAGTATAATTTGTCCTCTTTAGTCCTGAGTTTGTAATCGGTGCTTTCTGTGGGGTTCTTATGGATCGTACACACAAAATAAGAGGAACTGAACACACATTAGCACACGTATGTATGAGACACATGTTTTCAAATGCCTTTTTTTATGCCTGGGCTTTAAGCCGAACTCCAAGCTATGAGTTAAATACAAGAATGAAATACATATAAGAGATCGGCTTTATCTGCCAAAGGATTTATTTTTCTGTCTATCCTGTCCTGTTACTGAACTGCACCAGATTAAAAATCAGGGTCTCCTCCATTGCCAGACCTGGGCTGTGCTATGTGGCAGAGCTGTGTAAATCTCAGGACAGGATAGACAAGAAAAATAAATCCTTTGGCAGATAAAGCCGATCTCTTATATGTATTTCGCTCATTGCTTGGAGTTCAGCTTCAAGCACAGGTCTGCTTGCAGGATGAATTGCTCTTTTTCACAAACTCTGCCTGGTCATGCTGACAAATATTTAATAATTGTTTATACTTTCTAAGGTGAGCCCAAACCTCGTGTTCACATAAGGATCAGGGATTCTAATCTGTCCAGAAAATCACCCAAATGCCCAAGGCAATTCAGAAGTATCTCGCCAGGAAATTAAGAACATAGTTCATTTTCTGCCAGCAGGTGGCGATCTTCCATTTTTTTTTTTTTTTACCAGGCTACCTGCTTTACTGAAAAAGGCTGTTGATAGAAAAACTGAAAACCTAAAAAAGAAAGGTTTTAATTATACCTACGCTTATAGGGGGTCCAGTCATCAAACATTCATTTACCGAATGTCACAATCATTTGTGTATTTTTTTTTTGTGCGTATTTTTTTATTTGGTTGTAGCTGTATTAGTGCTACAAAAACAATTGAATATTGTCAGTGACCCCCCCCCCCCCCAATGGGGCTCAAAAAAAAAAAAAAAACTGTAAAAAAATATATATATATATATAAAAATAAAATAAATAAAAATAAAATTGTAAAAAATAATAGAAAAATAAAATAATGAAAAACTACTGACACCAGCCTCTGCCCTAGTGGCACATCCACTGCTCTACTATTTTTTACATTTATTAAGAGTGTGTGTATATATATATGTAGCGGGTATTTAAATTTAAGGGAAGCCTCTGGGTTGTAGTGTAACCCAGATGCACTGATTATTGTTTATGAAGGACTCTGGTGGTGTGAGGTTCCCTGGGGTCCGAGGGTGGCACTGTTGCCCTGGGCCGGGGGTTGAACCCTCACTGCAAGACTGTACTCTTTTTGTCCCTTTCCGGCGGTTGTACGGCGGGGCGGGGAGAGGAGATAAAGGAGGCGGACGCCCTGAGCACGGGGTTCAGAGTCGGAGGACACCGCCGCGCCCAGGCACCTTCAGCCTGGGTGCTGGCGTTCCAGAGTTCCGGGCACAGGGGCCCTTGACCTGGCCGGAGCAGGAGATGGAGTCCATCCCAGGCACCTTTAGCCCTGGGGTGAGGTGCTATTGAGGAGGCCTGGGACCCAGTACCTTCGACTGGGTTCCGCAAGGGTGGAGGAGTCCGAGGGGCCCTAAGGTGTTGGGCGCCCTAATCTGGGACGAGGAGGCCAGGGAGTGTAACCCTTCCGAACAGCCCGGTGCAGCATTGCCGGTGACGGTGGGGCCTCCGGTAACTCTCTCGGAAAGATGTCTTCCCTCTAAATGGGGCCACAGCTTAAAGAAGGTAACTCCTGTTTCATGTTCGTTAGAGTTGCTGGTAGAGACTCAGAAAAGGAAAGAAGTATATTCACAGCCACTGTGCGCCATAACCGTTGGTGATATCTCAATGGTTTAGTTTGATTAAGGATTGTGCCTTGACCTACTCCCCACCTATACTGAACTGTTCTTTGGTCACAACCTGTCTGTGCTAAGTGACGATTTATTGCTGTTGAAGAATAAATAAGAGTTGGACCTTTTCAGTGGTGTGGAACTCGTTACTGGGAGCAAAGGAAAGACTTGACCCTGGGTTATACACACGACCCGATGGTAAAATACGTTCTGGCCTTCACCTCTATCCAGAAGAGGACATGGGCCGTGGTGGATCTCATCCCTCCTCCCAGGTTCCCCTAGACAAGACAGCAAGCCGATAAGAAGAAGGGGTGAGAGGGGTGAGCCCGCTACATATATATTTATTTATTCATTACACACACATGTACGGGCGTTTGAGCCATCCACTGCCCTACTGTATTTTACATTTATTAGGAGTGTATATATATATATATATATATATATATATATATACTTATTTATTTATTACACATACGTACACACACGCATGCGTGTTTGAGCTTTGGGTTGCACACCCTAATGCAATAAGCTTCGCACACCTATGAAGAAGGGGGTACACCCCAAAAGCTTCTCCTGAAAATTTGGATGTTAGCTCAAATAAGATTTTCAATTTTTTTTTATCATGGACAGAACTCAATTGTTCATGTCTTTTTTTTTTCCAAATAAATGAATCCCTATATTGTCCATGGCCAAAACACGGTATAGATTTCTGAAATGTACCAATGAGAAAAATATACTGCATTTTGGCCACTAGATGGAGCCGATGATATGGGAATTAACCACCTCGCGCCCGCCGTACGACTATATACGGCCGCGAGGTGGTTACATGCCGGGAGGCCGTGTTTATACGGCCTCCGCTAATTTGGTCACTGGGGGGCGCGCGAGCGCCGCCGGCGGCGCGCGCACGTACCCGGCACGTCACTGCAATGCCGATGCGCGTGCCTGGCGGCCGCGATGTCCACCAGGCACCCGCGATCGGCGGTTACACAGACAAGGACATGGATCTGTGTGTGTAAACACACAGATCCATGTCCTGTCAGGGAGAGGGGACCGATGCTGTGTCCCTTGTACATAGGGACACAGATCGGTCACCTCCCCCAGTCAGTCCCCTCCCCCACACAGTAGTAATCACTAATAGGGCACACATTTAACCCCTTCCTCGCCCCCTAGTGTTAACCCCTTCCCTGCCAGTCACATTTATACAGTAATCAGTGCATTTTTATAGCACTAATCGCTGTATAAATGTGAATGGTCCCAAAATAGTGTCAAAAGTGTCCGATGTTTCCGCCATAATGTCGCAGTCACGTAAAAAATCACTGATCGCCGCCATTACTAGTAAAAAAAAAAAAAAATTATAAAAATGCCATAAAACTACCCCCTATTTTGTAAACGCTATAACTTTTGCGCAAACCAATCAATAAACGCTGCTTGCAATTTTTTTTACCAAAAATATGTAGAAGAATACGTATCGGCCTAAACTGAGGAAAAAAAAATGGGATATTTATTATAGCAAAAATCAAAAAATATTGCTTTTTTTCAAAATTGTCGCTCTATCTTTGTTTATAGCGCAAAAAATAAAAACCGCCAAGGTGATCAAATACCACCAAAAGAAAGCTCTATTTGTGCGAAAAAAAGGACGCCAATTTTGTTTGGGAGCCACGTTGCACGACCGCGCAATTGTCATTAAAAACGTGACAGTGCTGAAAGCTGAAATTTCGCCTGGGCAGGAAGGGATTATATGTGCCCAGTAAGGAAGTAGTTAAAGCGATTAAAGAGGTTGTAAAGGAAAATGTTTTTTCACCTTAATGCATCTTATGCATTAAGGTGAAAAAACATCCGACAATACCGCCCCCCCCCCCCCGAGCCCCCGTTTTACTTACCTGAGCCCTCGAAAGTCCCGTGTTCCCCCCCCCCCCCCGTCATCCTCCTCGCCGTTCAGCCTGACCGTTGATTGGCTACAGTGGATGGATTGAAAGCAGCGCAGCTATTGGCTGGCTGCTGTCAATCACATCCAATGACGTGGCGCGCCGGGGGGCGGGGCCGAGTGACACAGTGAGCGGCAATAGCCGCTGGCTGTATCACTGGAGCGCGCCCGCAATCACTCACCACCATGCAAGCTCGCTCACAAATAGGTGGTGAGTTATTGCGGGGAGGAGCCGAGACAGCCGCCAAGGGACCCCAGAAGAGGAGGATCGGGGCCACTCTGTGCAAAACGAGCTGCACAGTGGAGGTAAGTATAACATGTTTGTTATTTTTATTTTTTTATATATATATTTTTCTTTACAAACCCTTTAAAGTGGTAATACATTATTTGCCATAAAGCCGTGCAAATGAGGCCTTATAGCAATAGCCAGCTTCAATCCAGAGATTTTCCCTGCAGTACTTTTTTTATAACACTAGATGTCCTCAGTTTGATGGCCAACATCCTTTAACCCACTTCTTCTGAGCCCAGGTCAATCAGTGAAAGGCGAGGCAGCTCAGTGATGAGCTCAGGTCTCCATTCTGCTCCCTTCTATTAAAGCGGAGATCCACACAAAAAATGGAACCTCCGCTTTTCGGAACCCTCACCCCCTCCGGTGTCACATTTGGCACCTTTAAGGGGGGAGGGGGGTGCAGATACCTGTATAATACAGGTATTTGCACCCACTTCCAGGCATAGACCCCCACGGGAGTTACGCCACTTCCCCCCCGCTGTCTTCTGGGGGACACACGGGTCCCAGAAGACAGGAGGGACCATTTGATTACGCAGCGCGACTCGCTCATGCGCAGTAGGGAACCGGGAAGTGAAGCCGCAACGCTTCATTTCCTGATGCCCTTACGAAGATGGCGGTGGCAGCATCCGAGGACCGAGGCACGGGTCAGCCTCGGGTGCCGACATCGCGGGCGCACTGGACAGGTAAGTGTCCATATTTTAAAAGTCAGCAGCTGCAGTATTTGTAGCTGCTGACTTTAAAAAAAAAAAAAAAAAAATCAGCAGACCTCCGCTTTAACATGCTCTTTGTCAGCACAAATTGGCGCCTTGTGCTGCTTCTTCCTCTCACGCCCCAGCCCTGCTGCACAGGGACTACAGAAGGCCTATACTAGGTTATATTCAGGTCCTTACACTGCTTGTGATTAAAGAATAAATGTATGAGGAATTAATGATTACAGAGCTGCATCATCTATGTCTTCATATCTGCCCCATATCTGCCCCATATCTGCCCAGAATTCAGAATAAAATGTAATGACTTCACTCAGGTCTGCGTTCTCCATTAGCCTGACGTAGAATCTGGGAATCTGCCGCCCGGTACACACAGTACTGTAATGAGATCAACAAGAATTCATATCTCGGGAGGACATGACCTGCTGCGAGTATCGGGGGGGGGGGGGGGGGTGACAGATTCCAGAGATAGGCATTCAAACACCATAGGAAATGCTTAAGAGTCCAGACCTTTAGAAGAACAGAATGAGGGCCCTCTAGTGGTGAAAATAGTTATTTTACATTTGTTGTATTTCTGATACAATGGAACCTTGGATTACGAGCATAATCCGTTCCAGGAGAGACTTGGAAATACTGGTAGTCAGCTCGGCTGAACTCGGAAACCCTCGGAAAGGCTTGAAACACCCGGGAACAGAGTATTTTCGAGTGTATCCGAGTATTTCCGAGTGATTACGAGTATTTCCGAATGGCTCTGAACTGTTCCGAGTGTCACCGGCGCCCCCGGACCTCTGGCCAAATGCACTACTGCTCACCGCAGAGGCTTGAATCATCCTCGTTTTGCGAGACAAGCACTCGCACACCGAGTCAGGATTTAAAAAAAAAAGTTGCCTGTCTTTCAAAACTCTCGTTAACCGCGTTACTCATATACCAAGGTCCCACTGTATACCTAAACCTGCTACAAAGCTGGTCAACTCAAACTGAGCATCTGGTGATAAAATAGTGAATACTAGCTCAGTGATGTTTTAGTAGATCACTTCCAGGTATATCTTACCTCTCACAGCGATCACAATATCCCCCCCCCCCCCCCCATGGCTGTTTTCTGTGTTTTATTGAACTGCATCAGATTATTATTGTTTAGCAGTATGCTGACATCTAGTGGACATTTTAAGGCACTACTACATGTTTGCTATGTGATATTGGTTTCTCCCTCTGTCCTTTCCTCCTGTATAGTGCTAGTTAGTTCAGTCCTAGGTTTCATCCATGTACCATCAGTGAGTTTTAGTATTTCAGAGAAGGAAAGTCATTGTCTACTTACAGGGGTTGTAAAAGCAGAAGGTTTATTTGAGCCCCCCCCCCCCATGAAGACCCCAAATCCTCTAGGCCAGGAATGTGGGGAAGAGGCCCTTGTCCACATTCACGTAGAAACAAGGTGCTTTTCCAGCGGTCCTCCCAGACACAGAACCCTCCCCATGTTGAGTGCATTTGGCCTTTCCTGGCCAGCCAGGCTACATGCCTCGCTAAGGGGCTGTTATGGATTTTGAGGGAGACCCTGCACTGCTTTTTATTTTATTTTTGCATGGTGTTCTCACTTAAATTCCATACAAGTCCCTTATCAAGGATAAGGATCTGGTATGGATATTGAGGAAAATATTAAGGAAAATACCTGGCTGCTTTGTTTACAAACAGATCAAAGTGGTTGGGAAGTGTCATTTAGGGGCCCTTTGCTAGCCTTGATCTGGCCCTTGGGGCACTATTCCCCTTAATGATATGAGGCACCATTTCTTCCACTGAAACCAATGATGGGACAGTATTCCTCCCATTAATACCAATGATGGGGCACTATTCCCTCCGCTAATACCAATAATGGGCCACTATTTCTCCCACTAACACCAATGATGGGTCACTATTCCCTCCGCTAATACCAATAATGGGCCACTATTTCTCCCACTAACACCAATGATGGGGCACTATTCCCTCCGCTAATACCAATAATGGGCCACTATTTCTCCCACTAACACCAATGATGGGTCACTATTCCCTCCGCTAATACCAATGATGAGGCACTATTTCTCTCACTAATACCAATAATGGGCCACTATTCCTCCCACTAACACCAATGATGGGTCACTATTCCTACCACTAATACCAATGATGGGATACTATTCCCTCCACTAATACCAATTATGAAGCACTATTCCCTCCACTAATACCAATGATGGGGCACTATTCCTCCCATTAATACCAATGATGGGGCACTATTCCCTCCACTGATACCAATGATTTGGCACTATTCTTCCCACTAATACCAATGATGGGGTACTATTCCCTTCACTAATACCAATGATGGGGCACTATTCCTCCCACTTATACCAATGATGGAGCACTATTCCTCCCACTAATACCAATAATGGATCTGAGGGGACTGGCGGTGGGCCGGTGGCTCTTGAGGTGAACCCGACGTAGGCCGTCTCTCTGGAAGATATCTTCTTTAACCTTGCCCTGGGAGATCTCTGGGAAGTCAATCGGGGAGACTGGTGAGGAGAAGCAGCCAGGTGGACTAGCAGTTCCTACAAGGGAGTTGGAGGTACTCCAGGATGTAGGTTACAACACTTTCCGCTACTTTTTAAAGGGACTGAGAGTTCCTAGTCCTTAAGGGGCTTTTGCTTATCTAACAGAGACTGTTAGCTGCCAAGGGTAGAGTTGAGCGGACACCTGGATGTTCGGGTTCGACGGGTTCGGCCGAACTTCGGAAAAAAGTTCGGGTTCGGGACCGAACTTTAACCCGAACCCGGACCCGAACCCCATTGAAGTCAATGGGGACCCGGACTTCTAAGGACTAAAAAGGCTCTAAAAAGGTAATGGAAAGGGCTAGAGGGCTGCAAATGGCAGCAACATGTTGTTAAGAGCATGGCAAGTGCTCTGCAAACAAATGTGGATAGGGAAATAACTTAAAATAACATTAAAAAAAATAAAAATAAAAAATAATAATCTTGACCTAGGAGGACGAGGTCCATATGGAGTAGGAGGTTGAGGTGGCGGTGGATGTGGCTGTGTAGGTGGAAGCGGCGGTGGAGGAGGACGAGGTAGCCAACACTGATTCAAAAATACAACAATGGCTGGGTAAGGCCGGTGAGGTGTCGAATTCTGTCCCCTGTCAAATAGTGTCCACCCTGTACTGCGCTTGCTCAGTATGTAGGACAAGGGGATTTCGAAAATCTCCCAAGACGAACGGCGCCTGCGTGGTGAGTTCAGGTGAAGGCCACACCATCCGTGGTTCAAGCTGAGCCAAGTGAGGCCGTGCCCGAAGCGTGGCGATCGAACCGAGCCCGTGAGGGGCCCTGTTACTATGTGCTACCGTATGTCCACTTGGATGGTGGGGCTTGAACCTGCACTCACAGCGCAGGCGCCGTTCATCTTCGGAGATTTTGTGAATCTCCTTGTCCTCTGTACTGCGCAAGCGCTGCGCCTTCGCAGTATGGGCCGGACACAATCCGATGGCCGGACAGTTTTTGTCACAACACCGGTATACATGTCTATTCTGCACAAGGTACGGACAAGTCCTGTGGGATCCATGCCTGGTTCATTTTAATGAACGTGAGCTTGTCCACATTGGCTCTGGACAGGCGGCTACGCTTGTCTGTGATAACGCCCCCTGCCGTGCTAAATACACATTCAGATAATACACTGGCTGCAGGGCAGGCCAGCACCTCCAAGGCATAAAGGGCAAGCTCAGGCCATGTGCCCAATTTGGAGACCCAGAAGTTAAAGGGGGCAGACCCGTCATCCAGTACGTGTAGGCCTGTGGACACATACTGCTCAACCATGTTGGTGAAATGCTGCCTCCTGCTAAGACGTTCCATCTCAGCTGGTGGTGCTGGTTGTTGTGGCGTGCTGACAAAGCTTTTCCGCATTTCAGCCATGCTAACCCTGCCTTCTGAGGTGCTGCCGGTGCCCCGGCTGCGTTGGCGACCTCTTCCTCCTCCTCTGCCTTCGCCTTGTGCTTCCACCGTACGCCTGCTGTCAGGTGGGAATGCCACCAGCAGCGCGTCTACCAGCGTGCGCTTGTACTCGCGCATCTTACGATCCTGCTCCAGTGAGGGAATTAACGACGGTACGTTGTCCTTGTAACGGGGATCCAGCAGGGTGGCCACCCAGTAATCAGCACCAGTTAAAATGTGGGCAACTCGGCGGTCATTGCGGAAACACTGCAGCATGTAATCGCTCATGTGTGCCAGGCTGCCCAGAGGCAAAGAAAAGCTGTCCTCTGTGGGAGGTGTATCGTCTGTGTCCTCTGTATCCCCCCAGCCACGCACCAGTGATGGCCATGAGCTGGTCTGGGTGCCACCCTGCTGTGAAAATGGCTCCTCCTCCTCCTCCTCCATCTCCTCCTCCACCTCGTCATCCTCCAGAACTGTGCCCTTTCTGCCGGACAATTGTGTACCTGGCGTTTGTTGGTGCAGGAACCCACCCTCGTAGCCACTTGTGAAAGACTGCCCCGAAAGCCTTTGAAATGATCCCGCTTCCTCCTCCTCCTCATCCTCCTGTGCCACATCCTCTTCCATCATCGCCCGAAGCGTTTTTTCAAGGAGGCATAGAACTGGGATAGTAACGCTAAGAACGGCGTCATTGGCACTGGACATGTTGGTGGAGTACTCGAAACAGCGCAACAAGGCACACAGGTCTCGCATGGAGGCCCAGTTATTGGTGGTGAAGTGGTGCTGTTCCGCAGAGCGACTCACGCGTGATTGCTGCAGCTGAAACTCCACTATCGCCTGCTGCTGCTCGCACAGTCTGGCCAGCATGTGCAAGGTGGAGTTCCACCTTGTGGGCACGTCACATATGAGGCGGTGAGCGGGAAGGCCGAAGTTACGCTGCAGCGCTGACAGGCGAGCAGCAGCAGGGTGAGAACGCCGAAAGTGCGCACACACAGCCCGCACTTTCTGCAGCAGCTCTGGCATATTGGGGTAATTTTTAAGGAACCTCTGGACCACCAAGTTCAGCACATGCGCCAGGCAAGGGATGTGCGTCAAACCGGCTAGGCCCAGAGCTGCTACGAGATTTCGCCCATTATCGCACACCACCAGGCCGGGCTTGAGGCTCACTGACGGCAACCACTCATTGGTCTGTTGTTCCATGTCCCTCCACGGCGCGGTGTGGGGTTTTTCCCCCAAACAGGAAAGTTTTAAAACTGCCTGCTGTCGTTTACCCCTGGCTGTGCTGAAGTTGGTGGTGAAGGTGTTACGCTGAATGGATGAGGAGGCGGTAGAGGATGAGGAAGCGGAGTAGGAGGAGTTAGCAACAGGAGGCAAACTGAAGCGCCCTGCAATCCTCGGTGGTGGAAGGACATGCGCCAAACTGCTATCTGCCTCAGGCCCAGCCGCCACTGCATTTACCCAGTGTGCTGTTAGGGAGATATAACGTCCCTGACCGTGCTTACTGGTCCACGCATCCGTAGTTAGGTGGACCTTGCCACAGATGGCGTTGCGCAGTGCACACCTGATTTTGTCCCCCACTTGGTTGTGCAGGGAAGGGATGGCTCGCCTGGAAAAGTAGTGGCAGCTGGGCACGACGTACTGTGGGACAGCCAATGCCATCAGGCTTTTAAAACTCTGCGTCTCCACCAGACGGAATGACAGCATTTCAAAGGCCAGGAGTTTTGAAATGCTGGCATTCAGGGCCAGGGATCGCAGGTGGCTAGGGGGGTACTTCCTCTTCCGCTCCAATGTTTGGGAGATAGAGAGCTGAACGCTTCCATGGGACATTGTGGAGATGGTTGGTGACCCAGGTGGTAGTGTTGCTGGCAGATCCTCTGTTTGCGGGGTGGCAGGTGCCACTGTCACTACAGAGGTGGATGAAGAGGCCGAGACTGCAGCAGAAGAGGAAGCAGGAGGAGCCAGAGACCTTTCTTGGTTTTTGAGGTGTCTACTCCACTGCAGCTCGTGCTTTGCACTTAGATGCCTGGTCATGCAGGTTGTGCTCAGGTTGAGAACGTTTATGCCTCGCTTCAGCCTCTGATTGCACAGCGTGCAAACCACTCGTGTCTTGTCATCAGCACATTGTGTGAAGAACTGCCACGCTGGGGAACTCCTTGGACCTGGCTTTGGTGTGCTCGGTCCCTTGCTGCGTTGGGCAGTAGCAGACATACTGTCTAGGGGACGGACGCTCCGCTTTTGCACCCTGCTCCCTCTTCTGCTGTACTGGTGGCTCTGTGCGACCACCGCCTCTTCCTCCAAACTACACTGGTCACCTGCATAACGTTGATTCCATGTGGGGTCGAGGACCTCATCGTCCTCCACATCATCTTCCACCCAGTCTTCACCCCTGCCCTCCTTGTCTGTCTGCACAATTGCGAAAGCAGCAGCAGTTGGCACCTGTGTTTTGTCATCATCCGAGACGTACTGCGATGGTCCTCCCATGTACTCATCATGAAACATAAGTGGTTGGGCATCGGTGCACTCAATCTCTTCCACTTCTGGGGCAGGGCTAGGTGGATGGCCCTGGGAAACCCTGCTAACAGAGTCATCGAAAAGCAGAAGAGACTGCTGCATGATTTGGGGCTCAGACTGCTTGGCTGATTTGCAAGGGGGTGAGGTGAAAGACTGATGGACATGGGTTTCAGGTGCCAACTCTGTTCTTTCATCAGAAGAGTGGGTGGGAGACAATGTGAAGGAACCCGAGGCACTGTCAGCAACCCAATCTACTATCGCCTGTACTTGTCCTGGCCTAAACATTCGTACAGCCTCATTAGGCGCGACAAAATACCGCCGCAGGCTCGGTCGCCTACTAGCACCTGAGGAAGGTGTTTCACTTGTGCGTGTATCTGGCACAGATCCACCACGTCCTCCCCATGCAACAGGAGCTCCACCAGCAGCACCACGACCGGGGCCACCACGTCCCTTTGACCTTCTCCTCATATTTTCAAAATTTAGGATCTTGCCCTAAATGGGTGTTTTTGGAAGAGCAGAACACACCCACAGTACGTAACCGCTGAATCGCACAGCTACAGAACTGCAGAAAATGCTATTAAAAAAAAATGTTGTTTTTTTAGTATAGCACAGTAGGAGAAAACATATAGAAATTGTTTATTTCACACACCTCAAAATATGTATAACACACTGCAAACTTTTTTTTGTGCCCCTAAACGGCGTTTTTTGCAAGCGTACATTAAAGTGCAATTTTTTTTTTTTTTTGCCCTAAACGGGTCTTTTTTTGCACGAGCAAAATAAAATGCTTTTTTTTTTTTTTTTTTGCCCTATGGGTCTTTTGGAAAAGAGCACAATAAAGTGCCTTTTTAGATTTTCTCTGACATTGGGCTCATGGCAGTGTAAAAAGACTGCACTGCAACACAAATAGGTAAACCTATGCAGATCGCTGATTTTAATCTCTGAATCTGGACTCCTATATAATATTCTCTCTCCCTGAAAGCACCAACACAGGAACCTGGCCCTACACTACACTATCTCTCTATCTTTTCCCTCAGATTGTAGAATCAGGACTACCTCTTCTATCTTTCTATCTCTCCCTAAAAGCAGCAGCAGCAGACTAGATCCTCTCCCTATCTATTCTGAAGCAGAGTGTCATGTGTGCTGTGTGCCTCTAGCTTATATAGAAGCTGGGTCACATGTTGCACTGACCAATCACAGCCATGCCATTAGTAGGCATGGCTATGATGGCCTCTAAGGGCACACCAGCTAATCAAAAGGTGATTGGCTGGCCCCTGAAGCATTTCTAAATGCGTAATTAGATTGCCGAACCCGAACCCGGACTTTTGGGCAAAGTCCGGGTTCGGGTTCGGGAAAAAGCTAAAGTTCGGTACGGACCCGAACTTTACAGTTCGGGTTCGCTCAACACTAGCCAAGAGAAAAATCATTTGGAGTTGTACATAGGGAGGAAGTTGTCCCTGGTTTTGTTACTGTCAAGTTGGGCATTCCATAATCCCTATTCTCATCCAAATTATTACCCCTAATAAATACATAGAAGACTACACCTCCCAACATGACCCACCACTAGATATGACCATCATACAATTTTATTACACTCCATACATAGAAGACTACACCCCCAACTTGACTGACCACTAGATATGACTATCATGTAATTTTATTACACTCTATACATAAAAGACTACACCGCCCAACATGACCCACCACTAGATTGACCATCATACAATTCTATTATACTAATACTAAATACATAGAAGACTACACCTCCCAACATGACAGACCACTAGATATGACTAGGGATGAGCCGAACACCCCCCAGTTTGGTTCGCACCAGAAATTGCGAACAGGCAATAAATTTGTTCGAACATTCGAACACCGTTAAAGTCTATGGGACACGAACATGAAAAATCTAAAGTGCTAATTTTAAAGGCTTATATGCAAGTTATTGTCATAAAAAGTATTTGGGGGCCCGAGTCCTGCCCCAGGGGACATGTATCAATGCAAAAAAAAAGGTTAAAAACTGCCGTTTTTTAGGGAGCAGTGATTTTAATAATGCTTAAAGTGAAAAAATAAAAGTGAAATATTTTTTTAAATTTCGTACCTGGGGGGTGTATATAGTATGCCTTTAAAGTAGCACTTGTTTCTCGTGTTTAGAACTGTCCCTGCACAAAGTGTAATTTCTGAAGGAAAAAAAGTAATTTAAAACCATTCGCGGCTATAATGAATTGTCGGGTCCCGGCAATACAGAGAAAAGTCATTGATAAAAAAAATAAAAAATTGCGTGGGGGTCCCCCCAAATTCAATTGCCAGGCCCTTCAGGTCTGGTATGGGTATTAAGGGGAACCCTGCGACAAATAAAAAAAAAATGACGTGGGGTTTCCCTTAAATATCCATACCAGACCTGGGATTTTAAGGGGAACTCCACGCCAAATTTAAAAAAAAATGGGGTGGAGTTCCCCCCAAAAATCCATAGCAGACCCTTTATCTGAGCATGCAACCTGGCAGGCCGCAGGAAAAGATGGAGGGACGAGAGAGCGCCCCCCCCTCCTGAACCGTACCAGGCCACATGCCCTCAACATGGGGAGGATGCTTTGGGGTCTGTGACCCCTCAAAGCACCATGTTGATGGGGACAAGGGCCTCATCCCCACAACCCTTGCCCGGTGGTTGTGGAGTCCGCGGGCGGGGGGCTTATCGGAATCTGGAAGACCCCTTTAACAAAGGGGACCCCCAGATCCCACCCCCCTATGTGAATTGGTAAGGCCTACCATTTCACAAAGAAAGTGTAAATTTTTTTAAAAAAACACACAGACACCGTTGGGAAAGTCCTCTATTAAAAAAAAAAAAAAAAAAATTCAAAAGATTCCAGCGGTGGTAATCCACTCTCGGTATCCTGCGATGGATGCTCTCCTCTCCGGGGTCCAGCAGTGGATGATCTCCTCTCCATCCAGGTCCAGACTCCAGCGATGAGATGTCCAGCGGAGACACCCCCTGGGAATCCTGGCAGCCTGACAGGTCTCCGATGTAGCTGAGGGCGGGGCCACGCATCATGTGACCCCGTCCCCCTCTGACGCAAGAGAAAACCCGGGCTTCCCCAGTGACGTGCGGGTGACCCCGCCCCCCTCTAATGCAACGGAAGCCTGCGTTACTTCAGAGGGGGGCGGGGTCACCCGCACATCACTGGGGAAGCCCGGGTTTCCCCTTGCGTCAGAGGGGGACGGGGTCACGTGACGGGTGGCCCCGTCCTCAGCTACATAAGAGACCTGTCAGGCTGCCGGGATTCCCAGGGTGTCTCCGGAGACAGGATGTGCTGCGCTGGACATCTCATCGCTGGAGCCTGGACCTGGATGGAGAGGAGATCATCCACCGCTGGACCCCGGAGAGGAGAGCATCCATCGCAGGATACTGAGAGTGGATTACCACCGCTGGAATCTTTTTTTATTTTGTACCCCTTACCAATTCACATAGGGGGGGGCCGGGATCTGGGGGTCCCCTTTGTTAAAGGGGTCTTCCAGATTTCGATAAGCCCCCCGCCAGCAGACCCCCACAACCACCGGTCACAGACCCCCAAAGCATCGACCCCATGTTGAGGGCATGTGGCCTGGTATGGTTCAGGAGGGGGGGGCGCTCTCTCGCCCCCCCCCCTATTTTTCTGCGGCCTGCCAGGTTGCGTGCTCGGATAAAGGGTCTGGTATGGATTTTTGGGGGGAACTCCACGCCATTTTTTTAAAATCCATACCAGACCTGAAGGGCCTGGTAATTGAATTTGGGGGGACCCCCACACATTTTTTTTTTTAATGACTTTTCTCTGTATTGCTGGGAGCCGACAATTTATTATAGCCGTGAGTGCTTTTAAATTACTTTTTTTCCTTCAGAAATGACACTTTGTGCAGGGACAGTTCTAAGCAGGGGAAACAAGCGCTACTTTACAGGCATACTATACACACTCCCCAGGTACGAAATTTAAAGGAATATTTCACTTTTATTGTTTCACTTTAAGCATTATTAAAATCACTGCTCCCGAAAAAACGTGAGTTTTTAAAACTTTTTTTTGCATTGATACATGTCCCCTGGGGCAGGACCCGGGCCCCCAAACACTTTATATGACAATAACTTGCGTATTACCCTTTAAAATTAGCACTTTAGATTTCTCCCATAGACTTTTACAGGGTGTTCTGCTGCTTTTCGAATTTGCCGCAAACACCCCAAAGTGTTCGCTGTTCGGCAAACAGGCAATGTTCGAGTCGGACATGAGTTGGACTCAAATTCGAAGCTCATCCCTAGATATGACCATCATACAATTCTATTACACTCCATACATAGAAGACTACACCTCCCAACATGACAGACCACTAGATATGATCATCATACAATTCTATTACACTCCATACATAGAAGACTACACCTCCCAACATGACCGACCACTAGATATGACCATCATACAATTCTATTACACTCCATACATAGAAGACTACACCTCCCAACATGACCCACCACTAGATATGACCATCATACAATTCTATTACACTCCATACATAGAAGACTACACCTCCCAACATGACCGACCACTAGATATGACCATCATACAATTCTATTACACTCCATACATAGAAGACTACACTTCCCAACATGACAGACCACGAGATATGACCATCATACAATTCTATTACACTCCATACATAGAAGACTACACCTCCCAACATGACCGACCACTAGATATGACCATCATACAATTGCATTACACTCCATATATAGAAGACTACACCCCCACCACTAAATATGAGCATCATACAATTTTTATACTTTATATATAAAATCCGAAAGCTCCAGCCTAACCACATCACAATGTCATTATTTACTATTCAGCTCCAGTAGACACTTGAAGTCTACATTGTCTGGGACATTTGGTCCCGATCTTTGTTTATTGCAGATCTAGTTTCGGGAATCTATTCAGGTTGTGTTGTAGTGGGCGGCAGGCGAGTTTAACCTTTAAGTTACACGGCTGAATTGCATTTTGTAGTCTCCAAATAGAATTTGGCAGGGTGTGGTATTTCGTTGGACTGTAATTCTGGATATACATTGGCCTCCTACCAACAATCCGTTGGCATCAAAACCGGTGGACTATCACAGCTGTCCTTGCTCTGAACTGTTGTCATACAGAGTACAGAATGGTAGTAAGCCAAAAACAGGACTACTGTCTGTAGTAACTAATGTAGTATGTATGTGTTCTGGTTGGTGCTTTGATTGGTTGATGAGGGCAGCCCCTCCACTTTGGTTTTCCAACATTTTTCTGGTTGAGTCCCTTGGTGTTCTATTGTATAAGGGCCGTGTCATTGCTGGCATTCTCGGTCTGTAATTCAGCAGGGCATTGGATAGCCTTATGAGGATGGCTCAGTTCCCCGCTGTCATATGTGCTTCAGTTCATGCAACAGTACAGCGCAAGGGGCTGCACCTGCTATAGAATCTTAACCTCTTCAGCCCTTTGGACATGTTTAGCATGTTCGGAGCTTGAAGAGGTTAAAAGAAGCTCATGGCTGCAGTAAGTAACTCTCGACTTTTTCTGCAAAAGTGACCTGGGCAGCTGTAGAGCTGTTACATAACTCGCGGTTGGCACCACTCCCCCGCCGGCACCCTTCTATCCCTGGTTCCTGGGCTTTCCCGCTTCTCCTGGGAGCCCTGGTCCAAAACAATAACCACTGTCAGGATGGCGAGGGGGAGAAGATTTGTTCTCTGATGTCCTCTGTAGGGTTTGAACCTGGAAGTGCTCATTTTTGGGTTCACAGCTGTCAAACTCAGGTAAACAGCCAATCAAAAACACAGACCTGTGCTTGAACAGAGGGTGGGGGAGGGGGGCTTTAAGGGTCTAATAGACCCTTGATGTCTCCATACAGAGTACCTGTTCCCTGCCCAATGCTATCACCAGGGCTGCTGATAGGGGGGGACCACCAGTCCTCCTGTAGGGGGCCCCGGGCACACAGGGGGCCCAAACAGCAGAGGGAATCAGTGCGGTCAGACGGAGGGGCAATTACAGGATGCCCTGTGTGGCTCTCTGCAGAAGCTGAAAAATGGTTTCTGTCCCTCCCGCCGACTTTCAGGTGCTGCAGGGAGAGACACAGACACAGCTGCCAGCTTCCCTGTCCAGTTAAAAAAAAATAACAAATTGTAACCCTGTATTGTTTTAATCCCTTGTAAAACTCAATAAAAAAAGAATTGTAAAAAAAAAAATAATTTGCAAAAATTGTAAAATAAAATAATTTTAAAACAGTTAAACATTTTTTTTAAATTATAAAATGTTTTTGTTCAAAATGTGGGAAAAAAAGGGCTAATTCACACAGCTTCTCTATTATCTTTGTGTCTGCTAAGAATGATTTTAGTATATTTTTAGTGAAAATTTGTTTTGATATATTTAAGGGGGGCCCTGCCAGGTAGGCTGTACGGGGCCCCGTGAATTCTAACAGCAGCCCTGGCTATCACATAGTGGTCTTGCTAAGTGAGAAATAAAATGAAATATTGTTAAAAAATGTAAAGAGAATAAAATAAAATAAATAACAACTAACTTAAAGCACCCCATCACCTAGTACACACAAATATGAATGCAAACGCACACATAGGGGGCTTAGGTGTATGTAAACAGTTGCACAACACATAATGGGTATAGAAAAGAATCACTCCCCTTTAAGATATTCACACTTTGTTCCTTTGCAGCCTGAAATGAAGACAGACACACTTTTTGTTTTATCCAGATGTATTTACTAGTGCAACTTATACCATCCAAGTGAAAGATACTGTATAACACCACCAAGTCAGAAAAAATAAATAAAAATAAAATTGAAAAACAGAATTACTGGATTGGAAAAATGATCACGCCATTATGTCAGTATTTTGTTGGACCACCTTTTGTTTTAATTCCAGCCTGTTGTTGTTGTAGCCTGTTGGGATTTGTCTCTACTAACTTTGCACATCTAGACTTTGCAATATTTGCCCGCTTTTCTTTGCAGAACTGCTCAAGTCCAGTTAAATTTGATGATGACCGTGTGGACTGCAGTCTTCAAGTTATTACACAGATTTTCAATGGGGTTTAAGTCTGGGCTCTGACTAGGCCATGCAAGGACATTCTCCTTTTTCTCCTTAAACCCACTGTGTGCTTTGGATCATTGTCCTGTTGGAAGGTAAACCTTCTTCCCATTGACAACTTTCTGGCAGAGGGCAGCAGATGTTCCCCAAGAATTTGGTGGTATTTTTGCCCCATCCATTTTTCCTTCTATCCTGACAAGTGCTCCAGCCCCTGCTGCAGAGAAACACCCCCATAACAGGATATTACCACCCCCCATAACAGGATATTACCACCTCCATGCTTTACTGTAGGTAATGGTGTTATTTTTATGGTGACCGCTATTGGATATTGTTTGATGTTAAGGCCCAATAATAAAATTTTAGTCTCATCTGACCATAACACCTTTTTCCATGTGGCCTCAGAATCTTCAAGGTGTGTTTTGGCAAAGCTCAGTCATGACTGCATGTGGCCTTTCTAGAGTAGTGGCTTTTTTCTTGAGACCTTTCATACAAGCCATTGTCAGAGAACTCACCTTGCCCGACGTGCTGTTCATCGCCTTGGGGCGTGCGCCGACGCGAGCTGCTGTTGTGCGCTCTCCTGTGCGCGCGGGTGCGTGTGCGCGCGTGCGTGTGCCGCATGTGCGCCGATGCGCGCCAAACGGCCTATTTAAATCCCTGGAACACTTCAGCCCGGTGCTGTCTGATCTGCAGCTCCCTGTGTATCCTGCCCCTGCTGTTTGCCTGAAATCTGACCCTCTGACCACCCGGCTTGTTACTTGGACTTCTCCTGCCTTCCGCCTGCATCTGACCTCGGCTTGCCTTTGACCCTGAACCTGCCTGCTCCTCTGTACCACGTTGCCTGACCGTTGCCAAACCCTGCCTGTTATTTGACCATTCTGTGTTGCTCCTGCTCAGCTTCACCCTCAAGCTTCCCTGTCTGCCTGTCTGTAACCTGTGAGGCTCATCTTCCCTTCTGCATCCAGATCCTGAGCCGTCTTCCAGCAAATACCCACCAGGCTCTCTTACCCTTCGGTACTCCTGTGCCTTCTGTCTGCACTACCAGGGGGCGCGAGTCGGATCCGTACGGGGGACCTTCCTCTACTCCGTGGGGTCGTCGACCAGATACGTGTAAGTCTGACAGCCACATTTGTGGAGAATTTCTGATATTGGTGTCACATGCACACAATGACCATTCTTTTGCCGCGTACACAAGATCGGAATTTCCGACAACAAATGTTCAATGTGAGCATTTGGTCGGATATTCCGACCGTGTGTAGGCTCCATCGGACATTTGCTGTCGGAATTTCCGACAACAAATGATTGAGAGCTGGTTCTCAATTTTTCCGACAACAAAAGTTGTTGTCGGAAATTACGATCGTGTGTATCCAATTCCGACGCACAAAAATCCTACACATGCTCGGAATCAATTCGACGCATGCTCGGAATTGTTGACCTTCATTTTTCTCGGCTCGTTGTAGTTTTGTACGTCGCCGCGTTATTGGCGATCGGAATTTCCGACAACATTTGTGTGACCGTGTGTATGCAAGACAAGTTTGAGCGAAAATCCGTCGGAAAAGAAAATCCGTGGTTTTGTTGTCGGAATGTACGATCGTGTTTACGCGGCATAGTTCATAAATTCCTGCAACTGCTTCAGAGTTGCTGTAGGCCTCTTGGTAGCCTCTCTGACCAGTTTACTCCTGGCTCTTTCATCCAGTTTGGAGCGACATCCTGATCCGGGGAGGGTCTGTGTTGTACCAAATACCTTCACCTATAGACTTCACTGTGCTTCTAGGCATTGGAAAAGCCTTTGAATTTTTTTTGTATCCATCTCCTGACTTGTGTCTGTCCACAAATTTATCCCAGAAATCCCAGTGACAGTGCCTTGCCACCCATAGTTGATTTTGTTTGCCTCATTTGCACTACCGGGGACAGAAATGCTCCAGGAAAGCTCTTTTCATGCTGAGCCAAATGACCACAGCTGATCACAGTTGAAGTCAAATGGCTTTGTGTGACATTGAGAAGGTGATTAGCTACACCTGATTGAGTTTACAAGTCATTTTTAGGAGGGGGGTGATCCTTTTTTCCATCTCAGTGATTCTGTTTATGATTTTTTTCTTGCATGTTGTTGTTATATCTTTCACTTGAATGTTATAAATACAGCTGGGGAAAACAAAAACTGTGTCTGTCTTCATTTACGACTGCAAAGCAACAAAATGTGATTATTTTAAAGAGTGGGGTGATTCTTTTCTATACCCACTGTATAGGCTCTTTTCCACTGGAATCAGCTGTGTCCAATCACAGCTGATCACAGTATATTTTCCTCCACTCGCACTGACAGGCGCGAGTAGGGGAGAGCCGATTGGCTTCTCTCCTGACAGGGGGAGTCTGCACTTACAAATCGGTGCATTGATTATTAGTGCAGAACCATCGAGGATGCCAACTTTACACCACCAGGTGAGCCCACCAGGGATGCCAATCAGTGCCCATTAGGATGGCACTCTGTGCTAATCAGGGATCGGCTGTCAGTGCCTCCTGATCAGTACCACCTATCAGTGCCCATCAGTGCCACCCATCAGTGCCGCCTATCAATGCCCACCAGTGCCACCTATCAGTGCCACCTATGAGTGCCCATCAGTGCCACCCATCTGTGCCGCATATCAGTGCCCACCAGTGCCACTTATCAGTGCCGCCTATCAGTGCCCACCATTGCCACCTATGAGTGCCCATCAATGCCACCCATCTGTGCCGCCTATCAGTGCCCACCAGTGCCACCTATCAATGCCACCTATCAGTGCCCACCAGTGCCACCTATGAGTGCCTATCAGTGCCACCCATCTGTGTCGCCTATCAGTGCCCACCAGTGCCACCTATGAGTGCCCATCAGTGCCACCTATGAGTGCTGAAAGCTGCCCGGTATTGAAGTGGTTAAACTGTGAAAGAAAAATGTATGGAATTTTAGAGGAGTAGTTGTTATTGAGTAGCAGTCACGATTGGGCCACTTATCAGTGCCAACTATCAGTGCCCACCAGTGCCACCTATGAGTGCCCATCAGTGCCACCCATCTGTGCCGCCTATCAGTGCCCACCAGTGCAACCTATCAGTGACACCTATCAGTGCCCACCAGTGCCACCTATGAGTGCCTATCAGTGCCACCCATCTGTGCCACCTATCAGTGCCCACCAGTGCCACCTAAGAGTGCCCATCAGTGCCACCTATGAGTGCTGAAAGCTGCCCGGTATTGAAGTGGTTAAACTGTGAAAGAAAAATGTATGGAATTGCTCTAGAGGAGTAGTTGTTATTGAGTAGCAGTCACGATTGGGCCACTTATCAGTGCCAACTATCAGTGCCCACCAGTGCCACCTATGAGTGCCCATCAGTGCCACCCATCTGTGCCGCCTATCAGTGCCCACCAGTGCCACCTATCAGTGCTGCCTATCAGTGCCCACCAGTGCCACCTATGAGTGCCCATCAGTGCCACCTATGAGTGCTGAAAGCTGCCTGGTATTGAAGTGGTTAAACTGTGAAAGAAAAATGTATGGAATTGTTCTAGAGGAGTAGTTGTTATTGAGCTGCAGTCACGATTGGGCTTCTCCTGGATTCTGGACAACCTGTCTACATGCCCAAAAAAATAGGAGAATTATTTTGGAAATGTGTTTCCTATCAGCCACGTGTTCCCTCTGCCTGGTGGTACATTGCAGGCGCCCTGGTGGGACCCCCTGTAAAATTTGCAAAATGAATGGGCTGCATATCAAAAACCACAACTAAGATATTATGAAACTTAAAGCTCAACTCCAACCCAAATATTTTTAAGCAATTGCATGGAGTAGGGAAGAGTTGATCTCTCCTCTCCGTTTCCATCGCTGTCTGATCTCTGTTTTGGGTTTTGGGAGATTTGTTGCACTGAGACAGGACAGGAAGTGAAGGAAAATCCCCCCCCCCCCCGGTCCCAATGGGAACAGAGTCATAAAAACAGTTGATTATACACTCCCCGGCCACTTTATTAGGTACACCTTGCTAGTCCCGGTAGTCCCGGGTTGGACCCACTTTTGACTTCATTCTTCATGGCATAAATTCAACAAGGTGCTGGAAACATTCCTCAGAGATTTTGCTCCATAGTAACATGATGGCATCACACAGTTGCTGCAGATTTGTCGGCTGCACATCCATGATGCCAATCTCCCATTCCACCACATCCCAAAGGTGCTCTATTGGATGAGATGTGGGGAGTGTGGAGGCCATTGGAGTACAGTGACCTCATTGCCCAGTGGTGAGATGATTGGAGCTTTGTGACATGCTGGCATTATCCTGCTGGAAGGAGCCATCAGAAGATGGGGACACTGTAGTCATAAAGGGATGGACATGATCACCAACAAGACTCAGGTAGGTCGTGGTGATTAACCACTTGCCGACCAGCCGCCAAAGTTTTACTGCGGCAGCATGGCTCGGCTGGGCGAAACGACGTTATGTTACGTCGCTTCGCCCTGTGGCCACTAGGGGCGCGCCCGCTGCTCGTCCCCGGAGCCGATGCGAGTGCCCAGTGGGCGCGATTACCACCGGGGCACCCACGATCGCTCGTGACACCGCGAGAACCGGGATCTGTGTGTGTAAACACGCAGATCCTGGTTCTCTCAGGGGAGAAATGACTGATCGATCGTATGTTCATTCAAAGTATGAGCAGCGATCTGTCATTTCCCCTAGTAAGTCCCCTCCCCCCTCCAGTTAGAACACAGTGAGGGAACACATTTAACCCCTTGATCGCCCCCTAGTGTTAACCCCTTCCCTGCCAGTGACATTTTTACAGTAATCAGTGCATTTTTATAGCACTGATCGCTGTAAAATTGTCAATGGTCCCAAAAATGTGTCAAAAGTGTCCGATGTGTCCGCCATAATGTCGCAGTCCCGATAAAAAATCGCAGATCGCCGCCATTACTAGTAAAAAATAAATAATAATAAAAATGCCATAATTCTATCCCCTATTTTGTAGACGCTATAACTTTTGCGCAAAACAATCAATAAACGCTTATTGCGATTTTTTTTACCAAAAATATGTAGAAGAATACGTATCAGCCTAAACTGAGGAAAATTATTATTTTATTTTTTTTAAATTGGGATATTTATTATAGCAAAAAGTAAAAGATATTGTGTTTTTTTTAAAGTTGTCGCTCTATTTTTGTTTATAGCGCAAAAAATAAAAACCACAGAGGTGATCAAATACCACCAAAAGAAACCTCTATTTGTGGGAAAATAAGGACATCAATTTTGTTTGGGAGCCACGTCGCACGACCGCGCAATTGTCAGTTAAAACGACGCAGTGCCGAATTGTAAAAAGTGCTCTGGTCAGGGCAGTTACAGGACGGGAAAAAAAGTCCTGCAAGCAGCATCTTTGGGGCAGTGCGGAAGCGCTGTATACACCACTCCTCCACCCAGGGGAGGGCTGGGCCAGGGGGAAGGGTGGCAATTGCCTCCCAGGCCGCTCTAACTTATGTTCAAAATGGCCGGCAGCCGCTGCCCGCTACTATTTTCTTTTTTATTCTGGTCTAGGAAGTCGGGCCGGGGGCATGGCCATGGCGGCTGACCACTAGCTGTTGCATTCCGGGAGTTGTAGTCCGCACTCAAGCTTCCGGTGGGTGGAAAACACAGCAGCGCAGAGAAAACTACAACTCCCTGGGACCGGATTCTTGGAAGCAGGCAGAGGCAGGGCGTGCCAGGGAGTCGGGACGCAGGGCTGCAGGGCTGAGCACCAGCTGCAACTTGACCCCAGGATCAGGAGCGTTACCCCCCCCAGGAGACCGTGGCGTGCAAGGACCTGCTGAGCTGAGATTGCTGAGGTGAGAGACCCTGACACCCCTAGCTGACCCCCCATCTCCCCCCCATACACCCCATGTAACCTGCCCCAGTGATCAGGCTGCATTGATGGGCACTGGAGTTGGCTGCACTGATGAGCACTGGTGAGGCTGCATTGAAAAACCAGGTGGGCCATGGATGGTGAGCTGATTGGGCGGTTAAATGGGCCACTTGACTGGACTTGCCCCCCAAGCCTAAGGCCGCCAGTCCTCCCCTGCCTCCACCGCTCCTGCCCATTAAAATGAATGGGCAGCGCTGCTGAAGCGCCTGCAAAGCGCCTGCAAAGCGATTCGGCAGCACCGCAACGTGGCCCATCCTCCTCTGACATCAACCAGGCATTTTCCTCCACACAACTGCCGCTCACTGGATATTTTCTCTTTTCCCCACCATTCTCTGTAAACCCGAGAGACGGTTGCGTGTGAAAATCCCAGAAATACTCAGACCAGCCCGTCTGGCACCAACAACCATGCCACCTTCAAAGTCACTTAAATCCCCTTTCTTCCCCATTCTGATGCTCAGTGTGAGCTTCAGCAAGTCGTCTTCACCACATCTAGATGACTAAATGCATTGAGTTGTTGCCATTAGAAATTTGTGTTACTTAGCAATTGAACAGGTGTACCTAATAAAGTGTCCAGTGAGTGTATACAGTGCCTTGAAAAAGTATTCACACCCCATGAAATTTTCCACATTTTGTCATATTACAACCAAAAACGTAAATGTATTTTATTGGGATTTTATGTGACAGACCAACACAAAGTGGCACATAATTGTGAAGTGGAAGGAAAATTATAAATGGTTTTCAAAATTGTTTACAAATAAATAGGTGACCTGAAACAGTGAGGATCCTAAAAATAAATTGCACCCCTTTGTGGATATATAGTACAGCAATAAAAAGAAAAAATATAGATTTTTTTATTTGTATATGAACCTTTTTGTAATAACGAATTTTGTAGCTAATTTAAAAAATGGTGAGTAAAAAAATAAAAAACAAAAATCTGTATCCATATGCATGTATTCATATGTATGCACATGAACCTTTTTTTTTTTTTTGATAAATAATTTTGTAACTGTTTTAAAAAAAATGAGAACATTTGAAAAAAATAACTATTTTCTTTTGAACCTTTTCCTAATAACTCATTTTGTAGATAATTTCATAGAAGGAGATGAGTGGAAAATTAAAAAGAAGAAGAAGAAGAAAAAAAAAAAAAGGAACACAATTGTATTTGTATATGAACCTTTTTGTAATAACTAATTTAGTAGCTAATTTAAAAAAAGACGAGTAAAAAAAAAATCTAAATAAAATCTGTATGCATATGCATGTAAGCATGTATTCATATGTATGCATATGAACCTTTTTTTTTATATATATAAATAATTTTGTAACAGTTTTTAAAAAAAATTGAACATTTGAAAAAAAAAATCAATTTTTTTTTAAACCTTTTCATGATAACTCATTTTGTAGCTAATTTCATAGAAGGAGTTGAGTGGAAAATTAAAAAGTATAAATAAAAAAAAGGAAAAAAAAGGAAAACTGTATTTGTATATGAACCTTTTTGTAATAACTAATTTTGTAGCTAATATAAAAAAAAAGAGGCGAGTAAAAAAATTAATAAATCTGTATGCATATGCATGTAAGCATGTAATCATATGTATGCATATGAACTTTTTTTTTTTGCTAAATAATAATTTTGTAACTGTTTTAAAAAAAATGAGAACATTTAAAAAAAAAAAAAAATTCTATTGAACCTTTTCATGATAACTCATTTTGTAGCTAATTTCATAGAAGGAGTTGAGTGGAAGATTAAAAAGTATAAATAAAAAAAAAAAAAAAAAAAGGAAAACTGTATTTGTATATGAACCTTTTTGTAATAACTAATTTTGTAGCTAATTAAAAAAAAGGGGCGAGTAAAAAAAAAAAAAAAAAAAAAATCTGTATACATATGCATGTAAGCATGTATTCATATGTATGCATATGAACCTTTTTTTTTTTTTGATAAATTATTTTGCAACTTTTTAAAAAAAATAAGAACATTTGAAAAAAAATCTATTTTCTTTTGAACCTTTTCATGATAACTCATTTTGTAGCTAATTTCATAGAAGGAGTTGAGTGGAAAATTAAAAGGTATATATAAAAAAAAAGTAAAACTGTATTTGTATATGAACCTTTTTGTAATAACTAATTGTGTAGCTAATTTAAAAAAAGAGGCGTTTAAAAATAAAAATAAAAATCTGTATGCATATTCATGTAAGCATGTATTCATATGTAAATAGTTTTGTAACTGTTTTAAAAAAAAATTAGAACATTTGAAAAAAAAAAACTATTTTCTTTTAAACCTTTTCATGATACCTCATTTTGTAGATAATTTCATAGAAGGAGATGAGTGGAAAATTAAAAAGAAGAAGAAGAAGAAGAAGAAGAAGAAGAAGAAAAAAAAAAAAAAGGAACACAACTGTATTTGTAGATGAACCTTTTTGTAATAACAAATTTTGTAGTTAATTTAAAAAAAGAGGCAAGTAAAAAAAAAAAAAAAAAAAAAAAAATATATATATATATATATATATATATATATATATATATATATATACACATGTATGCATATGAACCTTTTTTTTATTAATAATTCTGTAACTGTTTTAAAAAAAAATTAGATTATTTGAAAAAAAAAACTATTTTCTTTTAAACCTCTTCATGATAACTCATGATACAAAATTATACAAATGATACAAAATGATACAAAATTTCATGATACAAAATGTAGCTAAATTCATAGAAGGAGATGAGCGAAAAAAAAGTAGAAAAAAAAAAAAAGGAAAACAACTGTATTTTTGTATATCAACATTTTTGTAATAACTAATTTTATAGCTAGAAAAAAATAAATATATATATATATATATATATATATAAATAGATAGATATATATAAAATATAAATCTGTATATATATATATATTTTTAGCTATGAAATTAGTTATTACAAAAATACAGATATATATATATATATATATATATATATATATATATATATATATATTTTTTTTTTTCTAGCTATAAAATTAGTTATTACAAAAATGTTAATATGAACCTTCTTTTTGATAAATAATTGTACCTGATTTAAAAAAATGAAAAAAGTTGAAAAAAATAACTACTGCCTGATTTGCAAAATGTATGATATTATTATATTAGATACTTTGAAATAACCAATTAGCATGGCAGAAAGAAGATGAAATACAGATACAATTTATGTTTCGAGGGACAACTTACCTGTGGCTGGAAGGGTGGACAGAATTCCGGCAATCAGGAGGTACATGGTCCTGGCGGTCGGTCCTGTACTATTATAGGAGCACTGAGCCGGTTTCCCCCGACTGTCTGTACTACATTATAATGTATTCCTGTGTGTTGGCATAGATAGACTCCGAGGAGGGAGGGGGAGATGAAGCTTTTCCATGTCATCAGATGGCCAAATCCCAGCACTGGTAAGTAAATACCATGACATGTTATTCATCCAAGAACATATCTTAGATGCCAGGTGTAGCCGCCATGCGTAAAATAATTAAACAGTATTTTTTTATATATTTTTTCCATAGACAACAAGGAACGGTCAAGTGTCCATACCCAATCATCTCAGATTGTCTTTTGGGCCAGCTTGTGCATTACACTAGATAATAAACCTTAACTGGACCACATTTAGCTGTGCCACCCTGAATCATTTCCAACATGCGTCCAATATGTTTATTTCCTAGGATCGCCAGCTCCATCTAGTGGCCATAATGCATCTTTTCCCCGATTGAGATATATAAAAAAAAATGGCACATTATGGCCACTAGATGGTGGTGCTGACCATTGGAAATAAACATATTGGGCCATTTACAGGGATTATTGGTGACGGCTATGCACATGTTTAAGACATTTGCACAGTAGGGACAGAGCATTGTCACCCTATAATCGGGACACAGGGACAGAGCGTAGTGTCAGCCAATAACAGGGACAAAGTGTTGTCACCCTGTAATAGGGAAATGGGGCACAGCGTTGTCATTCTAAACAGGGACAGAGCTTTGTGACCCTATAATAGGGGCACAGGGGCAAAGTGTTGTCACCCTATAACAGGGACACAGAGACAAGTGTTGTCACCCTATAATAGAGACACAGAGACAAGTGTTGTCACCCTATAATAGGGACACAGGGACAGAGTGTTGTCACCCTATAACAGGGACACAGAGACAAGTGTTGTCACCCTATAATAGAGACACAGATACAAGTGTTGTCACCCTATAATAGGGACACAGGGACAGAGTGTTGTCACCCTATAATAGGGACACAGAGACAAGTGTTGTCACCCTATAATAGGGGCACAGGGGCAAAGTGTTGTCACCCTATAACAGGGACACAGAGACAAGTGTTGTCACCCTATAATAGAGACACAGAGACAAGTGTTGTCACCCTATAATAGGGACACAGGGACAGAGTGTTGTCACCCTATAATAGGGACACAGGGACAGAGTGTTGTCACCCTATAATAGAGACACAGAGACAAGTGTTGTCACCCTATAATAGGGACACAGGGACAGAGTGTTGTCACCCTATAATAGGGACACAGAGACAAGTGTTGTCACCCTATAATAGGGACACAGGGACAGAGTGTTGTCACCCTATAACAGGGACACAGAGACAAGTGTTGTCACCCTATAATAGAGACACAGAGACAAGTGTTGTCACCCTATAATAGGGACACAGGGACAGAGTGTTGTCACCCTATAATAGGGACACAGGGCAGAGTGTTGTCACCCTATAATAGGAACACAGGGACAGAGTGTTGTCACCCTATAATAGAGACACAGAGACAAGTGTTGTCACCCTATAATAGGGACACAGGGACAGAGTGTTGTCACCCTATAACAGGGACACAGGGACAGAGTGTTGTCACCCTATAACAGGGACACAGGGGCAGAGTGTTGTCACCCTATAATAGGAACACAGGGACAGAGTGTTGTCACCCTATAATAGAGACACAGGGACAGAGTGTTGTCACCCTATAATAGAGACACAGGGGCAGAGTGTTGTCACAAGGGATGAGCTCGGTGTTCGACTCGAACATCGGCTGTTCGACCGTTCGGCGAACATCGAACAATTTGGGCCGTTCGCGCCAAAATTCGAGTGACGCGAACGGCCCACAATACACTGCGCCATCGCAGTGCAATCCCGGCGCTGTGATTGGCCAAGCATGCACTGTGACCCCGCATGCTTGGCCAATCACAGTGCCGGCAGCTAGGAGAGCCATAATTGGCCACAGGCAGGTTGCCTGTGGCCAATTATAGCTCAGGGGGCTTAGCACACGCCCCACACTATAAAAGGCCGCCAGCGCGGCGGCCTTGTGTAGTGTGTCTCGGTGCAGGGAAAGAGAAGGATAGGCAGGGACAGTGTTGATATTCTTTGTGCTATTCTTGTGTGCAGGGAGAGAGAAGGATAGGCAGGGAGAGTGTCAGTGTCATATTCTTTGCTAAACCTTGTGTGCAGGGAGAGAGAAGGATAGGCAGGGGACAGTGTCAGTGTCATTGTTGCTAAGCCTCCTGCACATTATACTCCTGAAGTTAGCCTGTATTGCTGTGTTTTCCTGGTGTTACACCAACAGGCAATTGCAGCTCTTACAGTGGGCGGAGTGTGCCTCCTGCACATTATACACCTGAAGTTAGCCCGTATTGCTGTGTTTTCCTGGTGTGTTACACCAACAGGCATTTGCAGCACCTACAGCAGGCGTAGTGTGATTCCTGCAAAATATACTCCTGAAGCTAGGCCTTATTGCTGGTTTTTCCATCTCCCTGCAGGCCATTAGAATGTCTGGAAGGCAAACAAGGATAGGCAGACAGTCAGGAGCCAATAAAAGAGAGCAAGCAGGCTCTGTGTCTAGAGACAACAGTGCTGGTCGTGGACGCGGTGCATCGCCATCAGCACGTGGCCATGGGACACGCTTGTCCTTCTTTTCGGCAGCTGGACGTGTTGAGCCGCATCATGCCGAAGACTTGGTAGAGTGGATGACCAAGCCCTCCTCATCCTCCTCATCCTCTCTCACCCAGGCTCAGGGTACTGGCAAAGCAGCTGCCAAAGCATCTTCTTCCCTGGTATCAATGTCATCATCAGTCACTCCTTCCCTAGACCAACCATGTCCTCCTGAGGAGTCCCCCGAACTGTTTGAGCAGTGTTGGGTACATGCTCCAGGAGGATGCCCAGCGTTTCGAAGGGTCTTGTCAAGTCTCTGATGTGAGGCCGAGTAGCAGAGAGGGCGCCCCTTGCGGCCGAGTGCAGCACAGCCCTGAAGATGACACAGGGGGTGTGGTGCCCACAGAAGCACGGGTTGCCTGGTAGGTAGTGCTGGTTGCCAGGAACTTGGTAGGACAGGCAGACTGCAGGACAGCAGGCGTGCTTAGGAGGTCCAAAGGGTAAGGACCAGTGGAATGTTCCGATAACAGGGTCAAAGCCAGGCCAGGGGGTCAAACACAGCAAGACAGTCCGAGAACACAGCAGAGCTGAGTCTTAGCACAGAAAGAAGGTAAGCGGAGTCCGTTAGCCAGGCCGGGGTCAGGTATACGCTAGGAAGTCAACAGGAGCAGGTCAGGCAAGCCGGGTTTGGTACACAGGAGATCAGACAGGCAGGAGATGCAAGACACAGGAACACAGGAGAAGCTGACGATAATCCAGCAAATGCAGACACTAGCAGACTTCCTTATATAGGCCCATGTGACCTGCTTGTAGAGATACTGGGTCCTAGAGCCCTTCTCCTGCCAGAGATGCTGGGTCCTAAAGTCCTTCGCCTGCTGTTGGTTCCCTGACAGTGCCCCCCCCCCAAGGGGCAGCCTCCGGATGCCCACCCGGGCCCATCTTTCAGGGTATCTGGCACGGAATCTCTGGAGAAGTCTAGGAGCATGTATGTTGCCTGCAGGTTCCCAAGAATTCTCTTCTGCTGGATAACCCTTCCATTTAATAAGAAATTGAATAGTCCTACCTCTTTTGCGACAGTCCAGGATGGATTCTACCTCGAATTCGGCTTCATCTCTCACTGAGACTGGAGGCGGAGGGTCTTCTTCTCTTCCTGGAAAAGGACTAGAGACAACAGATTTAAGAAGAGAAACGTGAAACACAGGATGCACTTTATACGAACTTGGTAGTAACAGTTCAAAAGCTACTGGGTTAATTTTTCGTTTAATTTCGAATGGACCGATAAATCTTGGACCCAATTTCCGGGAGGGGCAAGGGAGCCTGAGATTTGCTGAAGAGAGCCAGACCTTATCTCCAACCTCAAAGCTAGGACTCTCTCCTCTCCTCTTGTCATATTGTTTCTTGTAGTCCTCTTGCGCTTTCTGCATGGTTATCCGGAGGGTTTGATAATTAGCCTGAATGGAGCTTATCCTGTCTTGAACTGCTGGAACTGAGGCTTCCGGAATGACATTAGGTAGAAATGAAGGATGGAAACCGTAGTTGGCCCAAAACGGAGATTGATTGGTGGTTGAGTGTACTGCATTGTTGTAAGCAAACTCCGCACAAGGGAGTAGAGAGATCCAGTCGTCCTGGAAGAAGGAGCAGAAGCAACGCAAATATTGTTCTAAGGTCTGGTTGGTCCTTTCAGTTTGACCGTTGCTTTGGGGGTGATAGGCTGAGGACAGGCACACCTTGATTGATAGTGCTTTGCAGAGCTCTCTCCAGAACCGGGAGGTGAATTGTACCCCTCTATCAGACACAATGCTGTCAGGAAGGCCATGGAGCCTGACTATCTCCCTTATGAAAATTTTTGCTGTTTCTGCAGCAGAAGGAGTTCCTGCCATGGGCAAGAAGTGCGCCATTTTGGATAGACGGTCCACAACTACCAGGATTGTTGTAGATTCTTCGGATGGGGGCAACTCTACTATAAAGTCCATAGATATATTTCTCCATGGTTGTTCTGGCACTGGCAGAGGACGTAACAGACCCCACGACTTGAAGTTGGACCCTTTATTTCGCTGGCAGGTAGTGCAGGAGCTAACAAACTCCCTGCAATCAGATTTCAAGGTAGGCCACCAGAAGGATCGTTGGATAAGATCCGTAGTTTTCCGCACTCCGAAGTGGCCAGCGAGTTGGTGGTCATGCAAGGTCTTCAGTACCTGTATTCGGGTTTGTTACGGAACGAAGATCTTGTCCTGATGCCAGAGGTACCCTTCCTGGTTTCTTAGAGAGGATGCTTCTGGTTCCTGGCATTGGAGGGAAGCCTGTTCAAGAGAAGATCTTAGATCGGGTTGGATCAGAAGAAAGTTCTGAGGTGACAGGATTGTACTAGATATTGTCTTCTCCGGAGTATCGGGAAACATTCGGGATAAAGCATCGGCCTTTCCGTTCTTGGAGCCGGGACGGTAGGTGATGTGGAAGTTGAACCTTGAAAAGAACAGAGCCCAGCGGGCTTGACGGGGTCTCAGACGTTTGGCAGTACGGAGGTATTCGAGGTTCCGATGATCTGTAAATATTATTATGGGGTGAGCAGACCCCTCAAGAAGGTATCTCCACTCCTCTAAGGCTGTTTTAATGGCCAAGAGCTCGCGGTCTCCTACATCATAGTTCCTCTCGGGCTGGCTCATTTTCCGCGAGGAGAAGGCTACGGGGTGAAGCAAGGACTTGGGTCCCTGGGGTTGTGAAAGGACTGCCCCTGTAGCTACTTCTGAGGCATCGACCTCCAAGATGTATGGCAGGGCAGGCTCAGGGTGTTGAAGGATTGGTGCAGAGGTAAACAATAACTTTAGTCTCTCGAAAGCAGTTTGGGCTTCGGAGGTCCACTGGAAACGGGTATGTAAGCGGGTCAACTGGGTAATGGGTGAGATGATGGAGGAGAAGTTTCTTATAAACCTCCTATAGAAGTTCGCAAAGCCCACAAACCTTTGCACCCCTTTCTTATCTGATGGAGTTGGCCAATCCAGGATTGCCTGCACTTTCTGTGGATCCATAGCTACACCGCCCGTGGAGATGATCAGTCCTAGGAATTGTATTGATTTCTTCTCGAAGTCACACTTTTCCGCTTTCACATAAAGTCCATGTTTTCTTAGTGTGAGCAGCACTGTCTTTACATGGGTCCGGTGGAGCTCCAGAGTAGCCGAAAATATGAGAATGTCATCCAGATAGATGATGACGAAGTAGTCAAGATATTCCCGGAAAATATCGTTGACGAAGTGCTGAAACGTCGCCGGGGCATTACAGAGCCCAAAGGGCATTACAAGATACTCGAAGTGTCCGAACCTCGTTCTGAATGCTGTCTTCCATTCATCGCCCTCACGGATCCGAACAAGGTTATAGGCACCCCGGAGGTCGAGCTTGGTAAATACTTGGGCCGTACGGAATCTCTGGAAAAGTTCAGGAACTAATGGCAGTGGGTAGCGATTCTTTATTGTGATTTTATTGAGCTCCCTATAATCCACGCATGGTCTTAAAGACTTGTCTTTCTTCTCGACAAAAAAGATTCCGGCACCGGCAGGAGAGGAGGAAGCTCGGATGAAGCCCTTAGCCAAATTTTCATCGATATATTGTCGCAGAGTTCCCAATTCCATTTCAGAGAGAGGGAATATTCGTCCAAATGGAATCTCGGCCCCTGGAAGTAATTCTATTGGACAGTCATATGGCCGATGTGGTGGTAGAACGTCAGCTTTTTTCTTATCAAAGACATCCAGGAATTCTTGGTATGCCTGGGGTATATTCTGGTTAGTGGTAGATACAGGGTGGACTGTCAAGCAACTGGTAATGTCTCTGGGTTCAGGAATAAAGCAATGCTGCTGGCAATAGGGAGAGGTGAACAGGACCTCCTTCTTGATCCAATTGATCTGAGGGTTGTGGGCTTGGAGCCATGGAATTCCTAGGATAACTGGAGACATAGGCGAGCTTAGAGCGTCAAAGCGTATGAATTCCTGATGGCCATCAGGAGTGGTGATAAGCAGAGGGACAGTCTCCTGGGTAACAGGGCCAGAACTAGGCAATGTGCCATCGGCCAGGCGGACTTCAAGTCCCTGTTTCTTTTGGAGGAGGGGCAACTTCAGGTTTCTCACCAGGTTCAAGTCCACAAAGCAGCTGCATGCTCCAGAATCAATAATGGCCTGCAGCCGGATCTCTTCTTTTCCAAATTGCAGCGTAATGGGTAGCACTAGGTGTGAAGGAGAAGCTCCGAAAACCTGGAAATACACCGGAGGGTAGGAAGGTGGCTTCTTGGGCCTTCTGGGGCAGTTATACAAGAAATGTCCGCTTTCTCCACAATAGAGGCAGAGCCTTGATTGCATACGATGACGCCTTTCATCAGGGGTTAATGCGGAACGTAGCAGGCCGATTTGTCTAGGAACTGGGATAGGAGTACCAGTGGGAGCAGGCACTGATGAAGTGGAAACCTTAGGCGGCATCATGGCGGGCCTGGAGGACTGAGCTCGTTCGGACTGTCTCTCACGTAAACGTCGATCCAGCTGGATGGATGACTGGATGAGATCCTCAAGTGTAGTGGGGACCCCAATCCTGGCCAGCTCATCTTTCAGAGACTCAGAAAGTCCTAAGCGGAACTGGTGCTTGAGGGCAGCCTCGTTCCAGCCTGTGTCTGCAGACCACCGATGGAAGTCCACGGTATAGTCCTCCACTGGTCGACTACCCTGCTGTAGTGAATGCAGAGCGGCTTCGGCGGTGGCTGTACGCTGGGGGTCCTCGTAGAGTTGCGACATGGCTGCCAGGAATGTGTCCACTGTGTTAATGACTGGGCTTCTTTGTTCCCATAAACTGTGGGCCCAGGTCTGGGGTTCATTAGATAGCAGGGAGATGAGGAACCCGACCTTAACAGTTTCTAAAGCAAAAGTCCGGGGCTGCAAGGATAGGTACAATAGGCAGGCATTCCTGAAGGATCTAAACTTTCTTCGATCCCCGGAAAACCGTTCAGGGACAGGAACACGGGGTTCTGGAGGAGGGAGCACCATCGTAGGAGCCACAGAGGAACGTACGTGGGTGGAACTGGGAGAAGCTGGGACCGGGTCCGTAGAAGCAGATGACTCTGACAGGTGTTGCAATCTCTCCTCTAGCTGGAGGTATCCTTCTTGCAGTGTCTGGATCGCTTGGGTCAGAGTAGCGGCCTGTTGACATAATGCCTCTAACGGGGACGCACCTCTGCCGGCCTCAGACATGGCTGGATTATACTGTCAAGTCTCTGATGTGAGGCCGAGTAGCAGAGAGGGCGCCCCTTGCGGCCGAGTGCAGCACAGCCCTGAAGATGACACAGGGGGTGTGGTGCCCACAGAAGCACGGTTTGCCTGGTAGGTAGTGCTGGTTGCCAGGAACTTGGTAGGACAGGCAGACTGCAGGACAGCAGGCGTGCTTAGGAGGTCCAAAGGGTAAGGACCAGTGGAATGTTCCGATAACAGGGTCAAAGCCAGGCCAGGGGGTCAAACACAGCAAGACAGTCCGAGAACACAGCAGAGCTGAGTCTTAGCACAGAAAGAAGGTAAGCGGAGTCCGTTAGCCAGGCCGGGGTCAGGTATACGCTAGGAAGTCAACAGGAGCAGGTCAGGCAAGCCGGGTTTGGTACACAGGAGATCAGACAGGCAGGAGATGCAAGACACAGGAACACAGGAGAAGCTGACGATAATCCAGCAAATGCAGACACTAGCAGACTTCCTTATATAGGCCCATGTGACCTGCTTGTAGAGATACTGGGTCCTAGAGCCCTTCTCCTGCCAGAGATGCTGGGTCCTAAAGTCCTTCGCCTGCTGTTGGTTCCCTGACAGGTCTGATGATGATACCCAGCTAGAGGAAGGCAGTTGCGTGAGAGCAGAGAGAGGGGATGCTCAAGAAGGACACCAATCTGGCAGTCATGTTCCAGCAGCTGCAGCATACTGCCAGATTGGCTCCAGTGATGAGGAGGGAGGGGATGATGAGGTCACTGACTCCACGTGGGTGCCTAATAGGAGAGAGGAGGAGGATGAGGAGGAGGCACATCTCCAACGAGGCAGGATGCCCTCGGGGGGCCAGCGTAAGGGCAGCACACCGACGGAATCACACCGCAGAGCTCCGCCTGTGCAGGGCGCTGCCTCTGCCCGTTATTCAAAAAGTTCTTTGGTGTGGGCCTTTTTTGAGTCGAGTGCATCAGATCGCACAGCTGCTGTTTGCAACATATGTCTCAAGCGTATATCGCGTGGCCAAAACATCACCCGCTTGGGCACCACATGCTTGACCAGACATATGTTGACCTGCCATGCAGCTCGTTGGCAAGCCTACCTTAAAGACCCACACCAAAGAACAAAGCGGACCTCTCCTTGCACCGCATCAGCTGGGATCTCCAACCCCACTATACCTTCAGTCCTCTCTGAAACCTGCACTGAGAGGAATGAAGGTGTAGAATTAGGTGTGTCACAGCCAAGTACTTGCGGGCACTCTGCTAGCAGTACACCGACGTCCGATTCTAGCAGGCAAATTTCCCTGCCACAGCTGCTGGACCATCGAAAGAAGTTCACTCCCAGCCATCCACATGCCCAGCGGTTGAATGCTAGCTTGGCTAAATTGCTAGCGCTTCAACTGCTGCCTTTTCAGTTGGTAGACTCGGCCCCCTTCCGTGAGTTTGTGCAATGTGCGGTTCCTCAGTGGCAGGTTCCCAAATGCCACTTTTTCTCACGGAAGGCGATTACGGCTCTCTACTGTCATGTGGAAGGCAATGTCTTGGCCTCGCTGGACAGGGCGGTCAGCGGTAAGGTGCATATTACCGCTGACTCATGGTCCAGCAGGCATGGACAGGGACGTTACCTTTCTTTCACGGCCCATTGGGTCACTCTTTTGGCAGCTGGGAAGGATGCAGGACAAGGTGCAGTAGTGTTGGAGGTTGTTCCGCCGCCACGCCTCCAAAATGCTACTACTGGTTGTGACACACCTCTCTCCTCCACCCCCTCCTCTTCTTCTTCCTCCATGGCCTCTTCCTGTGCTTTGTCCTCGGAACCAGCGATGCTCCGTAGGCGTTCAAGGGGCTACACAAGTACGCAGGCAAAAAGATGCCATGCCGTGCTTGCGCTGGTGTGTTTGGGGGACAGGAGCCACACTGGGGCAGAGGTTCTGTCTGCTCTGCAGGGCCAGGCCAAGAGGTGGTTGACGCCACGCCAGCTTAAGCCAGGAATGGTGGTTTGCGACAATGGCACCAACCTCCTCTCCGCCCTCCGACAGGGACAACTGACCCATGTGCCCTGTGTGGCTCACGTCCTTAACCTGGTGGTGCAGCGGTTCTTGGGCAGGTACCCGGGCTTACAGGATGTCCTGAGGCAGGCCAGGAAAGTCTGTGTGCATTTCCGCAGATCTTATAATGCCAGTGCTCGCCTGGCTGAGCTGCAAAAGGAGTTGAACCTGCCCAAGAACCGCCTTATATGTGACATGCCCACCAGCTGGAACTCAACGTTGGCCATGCTGCAGCGGCTGCACATGCAGCAGAGGGGCATCAATGAGTACCTGTGCGACTACGGCAGCAGGACAGGGTCAGGGGAGCTTGGTTTTTTTTTACCACGCCAGTGGGGCATGATCAGGGATGCATGCACTGTCCTGGCACCATTTGAGGAGGCCACGAGGATGGTGAGCAGTGACAGTGAATGCATCAGTGACACTGTACCTCTTGTCCACCTGTTGGAACATACGCTGCATGGAATAATGGACAGGGCACTTGAGGCAGAACAGAGGCAGGAAGAGGAGGACTTCCTTGCCTCTCAAGGCCCCCTTTACCCAGACAGTGTTCCTTCTGTCCCACCCATCGCACAGGAAGAGGAGGAGGAGGAGGATTGTGTCAGCATGGAGGTGGAGCCTGGCACTCAGCATCATCAGCAGCAGTCTTTTAGGGATGATTTACAGTCCCAAGAAACCCGTGGACTTGTACGTGGCTGGGAGGAGGTGGCTGCGGATCATGTCGTCCTTAGTGACCCAGAGGACTCCGGACCGAATGCCTCAGCTAACCTACGCTGCATGGCCTCCCTGATCCTGCAAAGTCTGCGGAAGGATCCTCGTATTCTTCGGATCAAGGAGAGGGACCATTACTGGCTGGCCACTCTCCTTGATCCACGGTACAAGGGTAAGGTTGCGGACCTTATCTTACCATCGCAGAGGGAGCAGAGGATGAGACAACTCCGGGAGGCCTTGCAGAAAGGTTCCCAGAGACTGGGAGGTTACAAACTCCTGGTCCTGGACAACGAGTTGCTGAGGCTTCGGTCAGTCAAAGGAGGAGCGGTGGGGAAGGTGGCCGTCTGACCGATGCGTTCAGACAATTCTTTAGTCCGCAGCCCCAAGGTATGATCGGTTCCAGCAACCATCGCCAGCGTCTGATATACATGGTGCAGGAATACCTAGGGGCAAGGTCAGACTTGGACACCTTCCCCACTGAAAATCCTCTGGCTTACTGGGTCTTGAGGATGGATCACTGGCCAGAGCTTGCACAGTATGCAGTTGAGCTACTGGCCTGTCCTGCATCCAGCGTTCTTTCAGAACGCACATTCAGTGCTGCTGGAGGATTTGTCACGGATCACAGGGTGCGCCTGTCCACCGACTCTGTTGATCGACTGACCTTCATAAAGATGAACCAGTCTTGGATCACCACCAGCTACCAAACACCTGAAGCTGATATAACAGACTAATTTATTTTCAAATGTCACATCCCTTCAAGACTGATGCTGATTCTGAGAGACTGTCCTGTTATGTTGACTGACTATCCTCCTCCTCCTCAATGATCCGATTGATGATGATAGCTTGGAAGAACATTTTTGTTTCTGGGTGCCGCCACTAGTGGCAAAGGCCCAATTTTTCAGCCCCTGTTTAACAGGGGCATGTAATTACAATTTTTTATGCAATGCTTTGCAGCAGGGCTCATTCCTGCACTCCAACTAGAGTATCTGGGAGAGGTTGCAGTGTCGTGGCACCAGCACCAGTGCCTAAGGCCCAATTTTTCAGCCCCTGTTTAACAGGGGCGTGTAATTACAATTTTTGATGCAATACTTTGCAACAGGGCTCATTGCTGTGCTCCAAGTACAGTATCTGTGAGGGGTTGCAGTGTTGTGGCACCAGTGCCTAAGGCCCAATTTTTCTGCCCCTGTTTAACAGGGGCATGTCATTACAATTCTTGATCTAATAATTCACAGCAGGGCCCATTCCTGCGCCCACCAAGAGTAACTGTGAGGCCTTACAGTGTTGTTTCAACACCACCACCACCAAAGGCCCAATTTTTCAGCCCCTGTTCAACAGGGGCATGCAATTACAATTCTTGATCTAATAATTCACAGCAGGGCCCATTCATGCGCCCACCAAGAGTAACTGTAAGGGCTCACAGTGTTGTGGCAACACCAACATGTAAGGGGCAAATTTCAGCAGAGTATATACGGCAGGCCCCTACTTTCAAACATCCAACTTACAAACGACTCCTCCTTGCAAACGGAAGGATACAACAGGAAGTGAGAGGAAATCTACCACTAGGAAGGGAAATTCTCTCCTGTAGGAGTTAATATGGGGAAAAAAAGTGTCTCCTCTCCACTGATGCTTTATCACCAATTCTTGTTTCAATAAAAACCCCAAATTTTCAAAAAACATTTGTCATTAGGACGGAAAGTGAGGTGAACTGTTCTGAACAGGTGCACACTGCACAGACAGCAAAACAAAAGTTACAGGGGTGATAACCCTTCCCTATGTTTTCCAAAAAGCTTAAAAATAGATGTTTTGGCTGGAGCTACACTTAAACAATGCAGCTGTTCAAAATTACAAACAGATTCTACATAAGAACAAACCTACAGTCCCTGTCTTGTATGCACCGCCTGTATACGGCTGTTCAGAGTATATAGGGCCTTTTTTATTTTGTGTGCGGGGTTCCCCTTAATATCCATACAAGACCCAAAGGGGCTGGTAATGGGCTGGGGTAGGGGGTGTGATGGGGTAGCTATGTCATTTTTCGTAAAGATTTCATCCATATTACCAGGACCAGACATTACATTAAAGCCGCAAGCAGTTTTAAATGGCTTTTTTTCCTTTAGAAATGTAATTTTGTGCAGGGACAGTTCTAAACACGGGAAACACGTGGCACTTCACAGGCATACTTTAGACACCCCCCAGGTACGATATTTAAAGGAATATTTGACTTTTTTTTTTCACTTTATGCATCATTAAAATGACTGCTCCCGAAAAACGGCCGTTTTTAAAACTTCTTTTTGCATTGATACATGTCCCCTGGTGCAGAACTCGGGTTCCCAAACCCTTTTTAGGACAATAACATGCATAATAGTCGTTATAATTAGCACTTAAGATTTCGAACGTTCGCATCCATTGTATTTAATAGGGTTCTAACGTTCGTGCGAACTTTCGGTCCGTTCGCGGGTTCTGGTGCGAACCGAACCCGGGGGTGTTCGACTCATCACTAGTTGTCACCCTATAATAGGGACACAGGGACAGAGTGTTGTCACCCTATAAGAGGGACACAGGGGCAGAGTGTTGTCACCCTATAATAGAGACACAGAGGCAGAGTGTTGTCACCCTATAATAGGGACACAGGGGCAGAGTGTTGTCACCCTTTAATAGGGACACAGGGGCAGAGTGTTGTCACCCTATAACAGGGACACAGGGACAGAGTGTTGTCACCCTATAATAGAGACACAGGGGCAGAGTGTTGTCACCCTATAATAGAGACACAGGGGCAGAGTGTTGTCACCCTATAATAGGGACACAGGGACAGAGTGTTGTGACCCTATAATAGGGACACAGGGACAGAGTGTTGTCACCCTATAACAGGGACACAATGACAGATTGTGGTCACCCTATAATAGAGACACAGGGGCAGAGTGTTGTCACCCTATAATAGGGACACAGGGACAGAGTGTTGTCACCCTATAATAGGGACACAGGGACAGAGTGTTGTCACCCTATAACAGGGACACAATGACAGATTGTGGTCACCATATAATAGAGACACAGGGGCAGAGTGTTGTCACCCTATGACAGGGACACAGGGACAGAGTGTTGTCACCCTATAATAGAGACACAGGGGCAGAGTGTTGTCACCCTATAATAGGGACACAGGGGCAGAGTGTTGTCACCCTATAATAGGGACACAGGGGCAGAGTGTTGTCACCCTATAATAGGGACACAGGGACAGAGTGTTGTCACCCTATAATAGGGACACAGGGACAAAGTGTTTTCACCCTATATTAGGGACACAGGGACAGAGTGTTGTCACCCTATAACAGGGACACAAGGACAGAGTGTTGTCACCCTATAATAGAGGCACAGGGTCAGAGCGTTGTCACCCTATAACAGGGACACAGGGACAGAGTGTTGTCATCCTATAATAGGGACACAGGGACAGAGTGTTGTTTTCACCCTATAATAGGGACATGGGGACAGAGCTTTGTCACCCTATAATAGGGACAGGGTATTGTCACCCTATAATAGGGCATTTGAAGAGCTCAGAGCTCAATTTTACTGTCCTTAGTTGACATCCCTTTGGACAGTGCCATCTAGTGGTAACATGTTGAAGCACATAGATAGATAGATAAATAGATAGATAGACAGACACCTTATTCCTTAGTCCTTTTTAGGAGTTCTGCATTTTAACTATACCCATAAAACTACAAAACAAAAATTTAAAGTGACACATAAGCAACACAACTGGCATCTCAGGTAACGTTTTTAAAAGCATTTGATTTATTTTTAAAGTAATTAAAACAAAACGCACATGATTGGAAAAAAAGTTCAAACTAATCAAAGTTTTCTCTATTACAGAAAAAAAAAGTTTTATCAATAAAGAGAACCTGTCAAAGTACAAGTATTGAAGTTACAGTCCTTTTTAAAACAAGTCAGCAATGAAATATCATGTATTTTTATATAAAGAAGCAATCTGTAAAAAAAAAAAAAAAAAAACATGTCAAGAATGCCAATTAACAGCGCTATCAATAAATAAAATAAATAAACCCTATTCAGTTCATAAATCTTAAAGGTAAGGGCGCCGGACGCATTGATTTCAAATTTTTTTTTTGAAGCACCTGATCAGAGCCTGAGGCTCTAATTGGCTTAAAAAAAGGGTTACCTTGGGATGCAGAGCACTGCGCCCCGAGCCCACCCACTCGCGTGACAATAACAAATTAATATTTACTATAGACTTCCTGATTCTCCTCCCGGCCAATCAGGAAGCGGCCACAGGTCCTGAGACCCGATTGGCCAGGGAGTCTCAGGACCCTCTTCCTGTTCGGCCAGGAGAAGAAGGAACGGCCCATGAGCGAGGTGTCCATGGACGGCTCACCCGCAGCCACATCCAGCACTCCAGCTCAGACAGTGGAGGGAGGAGGAAGGGAGCTCACAGTATCATCCAGGGTGGACTCGTCATCTACCTCCTAAGGTAAGGAGGCCCTCCGCCTTCCCGTCCGTCCGTCTCTTGCTAGGGGGAGGTTGGTGTCCGTCTCCCACGTGGGGTGGGGGGAGGATTGCCCCCCTGTGTCTTCCGCCAGGGGGGGTGGATGGGTGGTTGGTGGTGCTGGTGATCGCCGCCTTCATGTTCATCTCCCACGTGGGGTGGAGGGGGGAAACGCCCCCGTGTCTTCCACCAGGGGGGGTGGATGAGTGGTTGTGGTGCTGGTGATCGCTGGCTTCATGGTTGTCTACCATGCAGAGGGGGGGTGTTTAAGGCCTCCCCCCCCACGTCTCCTGCCCGGGGGGTGGCGTTGGTTTGCTGCCCCCCCCCAAAATATTGATCACCAGCGGCCACTGGTTATAATATAATTTTCCATTTTACTGGTGCTTCACGAATCACATTCAGATTTGCCTCAATGTCTTGGAGGAACAGTCAAAATAGCCATGTCTATGGAATGTTTTTGATCCCACTCAGTTCTTAGACACGCCGTTCTATATACCCAACTTTGTTCTCACTTGTACAAATACGTCCAAAGTTTTTGAAAGCCACATATCCTCTCCAAATTACTTGCCGACGCATTTCACAGTTTTAATGCTTCCTCAGGACTAAGCTCATGTAAAAGCACAATCATTGTCAACAGACTAGCCCATCTAGGAAAAACAACATCATGCACAGCTCCGAGTCCCAACTGTCCCTGATTTCCAGGGACTGTCCCTGATTTGGAACAAAGTCCCTCTGTCCCTCTTTCCTCCTCATTTGTCCCTCATTTTGGTCTAGATGCTGTTCCTTCCTTAGCAAATAGTCTAGATCAGGTTTAAGCTCTGAGACCCCTGCAAGACTGTGCATAGCCTCTCTGTTTTCTCGCAGGTCACAAAACAATCTGTAAGGCTCTCCCACAGTAATCCAGGGCCGCCCAAGTCATATCCCTCCGGAGAGCATTCTGTTGTCTCCCCTAAATATTCCTGCTCTGCGTGCCATTGTAGAGCCCGATACCGATTGTCCAGCTCTATCTCCTGCTGGACCAGTCTGTTCAACTCAGTCACCCATTGCTCCTGGGGCCGCTCTCCCAGGAATTCCATCCGTAACTCCCGTTGTTCACTGGCCTGTTGCTCTGGGGTTGGAAAGCACTTGCCCTGTTGCATACCAGCAACCTGGAGGGCTCTAATTCAGAGTCCTACCCAAATCTGCTGCCTGAGCTCCAGGTATTCATTCGCAGACATAGCCCTGGAGAGTAATGAAAGGACTATCCGCAGCAGCCCCTGATGCCAGATCCATATCTCCGCTGGGGTGACCGAAGTCTGCTATCCCGATCTTGGATCCAGGTGGTGGTCTTGGATCCAGGTGGTGGTCTTGGATCCAGGTGGTGGTTTGGACGTGTTCACAACCAGGAAGCACGATCCCACTGCTGCCAACCAGTTGTGACAAACCCTTGTCCTCAACAGGACTATGTCCACCGTAAATGCTTCCTTTGTCCAGAACCAGCACTATCCAAGACCCTTTAGCCCACCCAGTCACTAGTCGTACGACAATGTAGGGTGAGAATCAGAAAACTTCTTTATTCAAGCACATGTTACAACAGATATACAACTCAGAGACACTCCCCCCCCCACCCTTGGATTCAGGGCGGGTCTTATAAGCAGAGAAAGCTGTTAGAGGAATCTGCCCCTCCCCTCTCCACCCTGCCCCCAGTCCACATGCCAGGAACACAAATACAAAACATCCATCCCATAATATACTTTACTTCCAAGGCAGACAGACACAATATAAACATATATACAACATTCCAGTGTGGCTGTACAGTGAGTCCGACTAGCACAGATCATAGTGGGGTTCTCAGTCACCCTTTGCCCCTAATGGACACAGGGTGATTTACACTTAAGAGCGGCCAGGAGAGCTGGACACGGAGTTTCCAGAGCTCTCCAAGGTAAGCTGGGTTGCACAAACCCCCCACCCAAAGTGACTCCCGTCCCACTTTTAATCAAGGGATACCTGGCATTAAAGTGATTGTAAATCTAAAATAAAAAAATAAATAAAAAAAATAACAAACATGTCTATACTTATCTGCTCTGTGCAATGGAATTTCACAGAGCGGGTTGCGAACCTCCTCTATGCGGGTCCCCCGCCAGCACTCCTGGCCCCTCTCCTCCGTCCAGTGCCCTCATGGGAAGCCACTTGCGTGCTCGTTCCCGAGCCTCGCTGCTGCGTCCATTGACATAGACCGCTCCCTCATCACTGGCTTTGATTGACAGCACTGAGAGCCAATGGCTCCCGGTGCCCCAGCAAAGCCAGTGAGACCTGTAAGTAAGGGGAGAGAAGAGCTGCAGACGTGCACAGCGCTGGATGGAATGGGGGCTCAGGTGAATATAACAGGGGGGGGTGGTGAGCGGGGGATGCTGACACATAAGCATTTTATATCTTAATACAAAAAATGCATTAAGGTAAAGAATGTTTAGGCTTTATAACCACTTTAAGGTCTTTGTTTGGGCACTTTAAAGCGGTTGTATACCCGCTCCTACTTTTTTTAATTTTATTTCATACCTGAAAGGCAAAAGGCATAATGAGCTAGTATGCACCGCATACTAGCTCATTATGAAATACTTACCTTAGAACGAGGCGTCGGAAACTTACCTGGTCCACGCCGAGGGAGATGTCATCTTGCCTCGGCGTGTCTTCCGGGTATCGCCGCTCCATCGCTGTGAGTGGCTGGAGCTGCGATGTCGTCACTCCCGCGCGTCGGCAAGGTCCGGCGGGTGCCGAGCTTTAGCCGAGAATCCCCGTTGCGCATGCGCCGCTGCAGTCAGCGGCTCATTGCGGGGGGAATATCTCCTAAACCGTAAAGGTTTAAGAGATATTCTTTTTACCTACAGGTAGGACTTATTATAGGTGTCAAGGTCACCTGTGGCCAGGTGACAGATGCACACCGTAGGGGGACAGGAGTGCACCGCAAGGTAGTGAACCCTATGGCTGGCTACTGCGGATAGGAAACTGGGTGGTTGTGGAAAGCGGGACCAGAGGAGCACAACCGGGATCCTAACGGAAGCTAGAGCCAAGATTCCCCAGGGCGCGGAGTCTAAGACCCAGCTGGTCTTCTCCAGGGCCTCTAGTGGTGAGGATGTTATGCTGCAGGCTGGGACCAGGTCGCGGCCCCTGGAGTTTCCTAGCTCACGCCCCGTAGGATACGGGGAAAGGAGGGGAAGCAGCAGCACAAGATTAGAGGGAACCGAATAACAAGCTGAAGGTCAGGGGCCACAAGCAGACAAGGATAACGAAAGAACGAGCCGAAGGTCAAGGGTCACGAGCAGACAGGGATAGTCGGGGACAAGCCAATAACGTAACAGAGAGACAGACGTAGCACACGGCAGGCAGGAACCCAAACACACAATGCCTAACAAACACGTTGATCAGCAAAGCAGGCTTGCAGTGCACAGGTTAATATAGTGTTCTGTGATAGGGCCTGGGGTGGAGTCTGGCTGGGAGGAGATTATAAAGGAAGCCAGGTGAAAGGGCTCAGGCCTCTAAGATGAACACATGGGAAGGAAGGTAAGCTGACAGACAAACACTACTGCATATCCATGACAGTACCCTCCCTCTTATGGGCCCTCCCCCGCCTGGACCCAGGCTTAAAGGGAAATCTCTGATGAAACCTTCTCAACAGATGAGGTGCAGCGACATCAGATGCAGCGATCCAAGACGCCTCCTCAGGACCAAAACCTCTCCAATGCACAAGGTACTGAAGAATGCCTCTGCAGAGCCGAGAATCCAGAACTTGTCTAACCTCGTACTTAAGATTATCCTTAGAGACCGAAAACGAGGTAGGGAGATGACAAGAAGATCTATTGAGGACCAAAGGCTCTCTAGGAATAAGCAAGGGCATGAGAGGATCAACAGGAATCTGAGGAGGGTCCCCTAGACCCTTAAAGGGGAACTGGTCATCTTGCACAGGACCATCAGACTGGGCAGATGTCAGTGGAACCCTGAAGTCAGGTTGGTTAGAAGGTGACATGTCGCCGGAGTCAAGCTGAATAGCTGAAGGACAAGCAGAACGTCCCGAACAAGAAAAAGTAGGAGGCTCACTGGGCATGGGCTGGACTGGCATAACTAGTACAGAGGCAGAGTGAATAGCTGAGTCAGGTGTAGCGACTACCTGAATCGCATCGCAAGACGTAGTGACTGCAGGACTTGTAGACAAGCTAGCCTGGCTGTGCGTCCAAGGGTGGTTAGGGACAGAGAAATGTAAATGGTTATGCAACCTGGAATGAATGACCGGCTCAGATTCACAGGGGGCAACCTTGGGTAGGCAGGACGAGGAACAGGAGGGACCCCAAGCCAGGATCTGTCCAGTAGTCCAGTCCACATGAGGAGAATGGAGCTGTAACCATGGGAGACCCAAAATTATAGGCGTTGAGGCCTTGGGTAAGATAAGGAAGGATATCCACTCCTGGTGGAGTGTCCCTACCGACATCTTAACAGGGAGGGTCTGGAAGCGGATAGGTCCCCCTGGGAGAACAGTACCATCAATCGCCAAGACCACCAATGGCGTGGTGAGGGGCAAAAGAGTAAGTCTCATGGACGATGCGATTTCCCAGTCCATGAAATTACCAGCGGCTCCGGAATCCAGATATGCTGAGACCGAATGAGAAGAAGCACCAACATGAAGGAACACAGAAAGCAGAAGACGAGAAGGGGAAGGTGATATTTCTGGGTCCAATACTCCACTTTCCAGATGAAGTGGACCCGAACGTTTTTCTGGACAAAGAGAGCAAGTGTCACGAAAATGACCTTTGCCCCCACAATAAAGACACAGACCAAGAGTTCTGCGCCTAGCACGTTCCTCGGGGGATAGCCTGGTCCGACCCAGCTGCATGGGTTCCTCAGCTGGTAGGAGATGCTCTACGGGTCGAAGAGAGGGGAGCTCAGGCTGACTAAGAACCAAGGAGTGCTGGCGTTGCTTTTCTAAGGTCCTCTCCTGAAAGCGAATATCGATCTGGTTACACAAGGAGATAACGCCGGCCAGATCAGTGGGGATGGTTCTTCCTGCTAATTCATCCTTCACTCTATCAGACAGGCCATGCAAAAAGGTTGCGACTAAGGCCTCATTGTTCCAGCTCAACTCAGCCGACAGTATGCGGAAATGAAGGGCATACTGTCCCACAGAAGCAGACTCTTGGCGGAGACGTAAAAGGGCGCTGGCCGCTGAAGAGACACGAGCCGGTTCTTCGAAGATATTCCGAAAAAGTTTCAAGAAGCCAGACAGGCTAGAAACCACTGGATCATTCAGTTCCCACAGAGGGGCTGCCCAGGCTAAAGCTTCACCAGAGAGGAGGGAAATGATATAGGCTACCTTAGCCCGATCAGACAGGAAGTTTTGGGGCTGGAGCTCAAAATGAATCGTGCATTGGCTAAGGAACCCCCTGCAAGCCTTGGAGTCCCCAGAGAAACGGGACGGAGCTGGCAGTTGTAGTGAGTGTGTGGCTGCGACTGGTGCAATAGGTGCAGCCGCTGATTGTATTTGAGGTTGCGGATTCAGGGTTCCCAAGGAGGCCTGAAGCTGCTCGAAGCGAGAAGCCAGATCCTGGAGGAATCGCATCACCTGAGTCTGATTCGATTCCTGGGTTTCAAGTCTGCAAACTATGCCCTGCAATGGATCATCCGCGGGTAACGGGATGTCAGCCGGGTTCATGGCTGATCAAACTGTCAAGGTCACCTGTGGCCAGGTGACAGATGCACACCGTAGGGGGACAGGAGTGCACCGCAAGGTAGTGAACCCTATGGCTGGCTACTGCGGATAGGAAACTGGGTGGTTGTGGAAAGCGGGACCAGAGGAGCACAACCGGGATCCTAACGGAAGCTAGAGCCAAGATTCCCCAGGGCGCGGAGTCTAAGACCCAGCTGGTCTTCTCCAGGGCCTCTAGTGGTGAGGATGTTATGCTGCAGGCTGGGACCAGGTCGCGGCCCCTGGAGTTTCCTAGCTCACGCCCCGTAGGATAAGGGGAAAGGAGGGGAAGCAGCAGCACAAGATAAGAGGGAACCGAATAACAAGCTGAAGGTCAGGGGCCACAAGCAGACAAGGATAACGAAAGAACGAGCCGAAGGTCAAGGGTCACGAGCAGACAGGGATAGTCGGGGACAAGCCAATAACGTAACAGAGAGACAGACGTAGCACACGGCAGGCAGGAACCCAAACACACAATGCCTAACAAACACGTTGATCAGCAAAGCAGGCTTGCAGTGCACAGGTTAATATAGTGTTCTGTGATAGGGCCTGGGGTGGAGTCTGGCTGGGAGGAGATTATAAAGGAAGCCAGGTGAAAGGGCTCAGGCCTCTAAGATGAACACATGGGAAGGAAGGTAAGCTGACAGACAAACACTACTGCATATCCATGACAGTACCCTCCCTCTTATGGGCCCTCCCCCGCCTGGACCCAGGCTTAAAGGGAAATCTCTGATGAAACCTTCTCAACAGATGAGGTGCAGCGACATCAGATGCAGCGATCCAAGACGCCTCCTCAGGACCAAAACCTCTCCAATGCACAAGGTACTGAAGAATGCCTCTGCAGAGCCGAGAATCCAGAACTTGTCTAACCTCGTACTTAAGATTATCCTTAGAGACCGAAAACGAGGTAGGGAGATGACAAGAAGATCTATTGAGGACCAAAGGCTCTCTAGGAATAAGCAAGGGCATGAGAGGATCAACAGGAATCTGAGGAGGGTCCCCTAGACCCTTAAAGGGGAACTGGTCATCTTGCACAGGACCATCAGACTGGGCAGATGTCAGTGGAACCCTGAAGTCAGGTTGGTTAGAAGGTGACATGTCGCCGGAGTCAAGCTGAATAGCTGAAGGACAAGCAGAACGTCCCGAACAAGAAAAAGTAGGAGGCTCACTGGGCATGGGCTGGACTGGCATAACTAGTACAGAGGCAGAGTGAATAGCTGAGTCAGGTGTAGCGACTACCTGAATCGCATCGCAAGACGTAGTGACTGCAGGACTTGTAGACAAGCTAGCCTGGCTGTGCGTCCAAGGGTGGTTAGGGACAGAGAAATGTAAATGGTTATGCAACCTGGAATGAATGACCGGCTCAGATTCACAGGGGGCAACCTTGGGTAGGCAGGATGAGGAACAGGAGGGACCCCAAGCCAGGATCTGTCCAGTAGTCCAGTCCACATGAGGAGAATGGAGCTGTAACCATGGGAGACCCAAAATTATAGGCGTTGAGGCCTTGGGTAAGATAAGGAAGGATATCCACTCCTGGTGGAGTGTCCCTACCGACATCTTAACAGGGAGGGTCTGGAAGCGGATAGGTCCCCCTGGGAGAACAGTACCATCAATCGCCAAGACCACCAATGGCGTGGTGAGGGGCAAAAGAGTAAGTCTCATGGACGATGCGATTTCCCAGTCCATGAAATTACCAGCGGCTCCGGAATCCAGATATGCTGAGACCGAATGAGAAGAAGCACCAACATGAAGGAACACAGAAAGCAGAAGACGAGAAGGGGAAGGTGATATTTCTGGGTCCAATACTCCACTTTCCAGATGAAGTGGACCCGAACGTTTTTCTGGACAAAGAGAGCAAGTGTCACGAAAATGACCTTTGCCCCCACAATAAAGACACAGACCAAGAGTTCTGCGCCTAGCACGTTCCTCGGGGGATAGCCTGGTCCGACCCAGCTGCATGGGTTCCTCAGCTGGTAGGAGATGCTCTACGGGTCGAAGAGAGGGGAGCTCAGGCTGACTAAGAACCAAGGAGTGCTGGCGTTGCTTTTCTAAGGTCCTCTCCTGAAAGCGAATATCGATCTGGTTACACAAGGAGATAACGCCGGCCAGATCAGTGGGGATGGTTCTTCCTGCTAATTCATCCTTCACTCTATCAGACAGGCCATGCAAAAAGGTTGCGACTAAGGCCTCATTGTTCCAGCTCAACTCAGCCGACAGTATGCGGAAATGAAGGGCATACTGTCCCACAGAAGCAGACTCTTGGCGGAGACGTAAAAGGGCGCTGGCCGCTGAAGAGACACGAGCCGGTTCTTCGAAGATATTCCGAAAAAGTTTCAAGAAGCCAGACAGGCTAGAAACCACTGGATCATTCAGTTCCCACAGAGGGGCTGCCCAGGCTAAAGCTTCACCAGAGAGGAGGGAAATGATATAGGCTACCTTAGCCCGATCAGACAGGAAGTTTTGGGGCTGGAGCTCAAAATGAATCGTGCATTGGCTAAGGAACCCCCTGCAAGCCTTGGAGTCCCCAGAGAAACGGGACGGAGCTGGCAGTTGTAGTGAGTGTGTGGCTGCGACTGGTGCAATAGGTGCAGCCGCTGATTGTATTTGAGGTTGCGGATTCAGGGTTCCCAAGGAGGCCTGAAGCTGCTCGAAGCGAGAAGCCAGATCCTGGAGGAATCGCATCACCTGAGTCTGATTCGATTCCTGGGTTTCAAGTCTGCAAACTATGCCCTGCAATGGATCATCCGCGGGTAACGGGATGTCAGCCGGGTTCATGGCTGATCAAACTGTCAAGGTCACCTGTGGCCAGGTGACAGATGCACACCGTAGGGGGACAGGAGTGCACCGCAAGGTAGTGAACCCTATGGCTGGCTACTGCGGATAGGAAACTGGGTGGTTGTGGAAAGCGGGACCAGAGGAGCACAACCGGGATCCTAACGGAAGCTAGAGCCAAGATTCCCCAGGGCGCGGAGTCTAAGACCCAGCTGGTCTTCTCCAGGGCCTCTAGTGGTGAGGATGTTATGCTGCAGGCTGGGACCAGGTCGCGGCCCCTGGAGTTTCCTAGCTCACGCCCCGTAGGATAAGGGGAAAGGAGGGGAAGCAGCAGCACAAGATAAGAGGGAACCGAATAACAAGCTGAAGGTCAGGGGCCACAAGCAGACAAGGATAACGAAAGAACGAGCCGAAGGTCAAGGGTCACGAGCAGACAGGGATAGTCGGGGACAAGCCAATAACGTAACAGAGAGACAGACGTAGCACACGGCAGGCAGGAACCCAAACACACAATGCCTAACAAACACGTTGATCAGCAAAGCAGGCTTGCAGTGCACAGGTTAATATAGTGTTCTGTGATAGGGCCTGGGGTGGAGTCTGGCTGGGAGGAGATTATAAAGGAAGCCAGGTGAAAGGGCTCAGGCCTCTAAGATGAACACATGGGAAGGAAGGTAAGCTGACAGACAAACACTACTGCATATCCATGACAATAGGCTTACCTGTAGGTAAAAGTTACAAAATAGGGTATACAACCACTTTAAGTTCAGCTTTTTTTTTCAGAGTCTCTAGGCTTCAGGCTGGGGAAGGGAGAAGCTTTGCATGTCTCCGTAGAGCGTAATCACAGCACTGTATCACATCAAGGCATTTCTTTTTCCACTCTTGACAATTTCTGGCTTCACTCTGGATAATCTTCTCTCTGCTACATCCTCATGCAAGTGTTACTAATTGAATCTCATTCCCACTAGGAGGAAGAATATTTGGACAAAGCTGGGGAGTTTTCATAGGGAGGAGGACACTGAAGTATCATACACTGAAACATGGAATTAATTAAGAATGGACTCATTCCCGATTATGCAGGAGAGGCAGAGTCAGATTCTCTGCACGACCAAGAGTGAAATGCTGAGCAAATGACACTATGTTCCTTTAATCAAATAAGGAATGGAAAGTCTCTGACTCACCGACCACCGGACATAGAAAAATTATGAAGAGTTCCGTTCACTTCGTATTTCAAGAAGAAAGTTACCCAATTGTTACTTGTGTAGTGCCCTCACCCGCTCTCTCCCTTCTTCTTCTCGGCTGGTTAACTCGTCTAGGGGGACCAGGGAGAGGGGTGAAGTGCTGCCACCAGCTCGCCCCTCTTATGTGTGTAGAGGTTTGAGCTAAGATCTTTACCTTCGGGTCTGTGTCCCTGTCCGAAGCTTCCACTTCAAATATGACAGGTAGATAGGTGAATGTAGAACACTTTGCTCCCAGAAAAGTAAGCCCACACCAGGTGACAGTACAACATCTATATTTATTTCCGCAGAGATAAATATGCCTCTTTGCAAGCAGACAGGTTGATACAAACACGAACTTGGTGGGGAGAGGGTTCAGGCACAATCCTTTCGGATCAGAGAAGCTGTTAGGAGTTCACAACAACTTTTGGCGCACGGTCGCTGCCACCGACCGTGAGGTTGGTCCCTGCCACAGACCGGGTGAACGATGAGGCTTCTGCCACAGACCTTTGGATAGGCCTCTGCCACCGACCTGATGTAGCTGGGTCTCTGCAAAGACCATAGAACATGGACTACCTTCTAATGGCGACCCCTGTTAGGGAGATGATCCATCCCGGACGGTCCCCAGAGGCCTGCACTGTCATCAGCCAATGCTGCGCTGGATATTCAGGCCAGGTCACCTCCCTGGTTCTCCTCGCCCGAGACTCGGGTCCCCTCACTCGGTGGGCCCCTAGGTATCTTCTCCCATACGGGACCCAGTCGAAGGTACTGTGCCCCAGGCCTCGGCTAGTACCTCACCCCAGGCTTAAGGTGCCTGGGATGGAACTCAAACTCCCTCGCACCCAGGCCGTGGGCACCTGGGCTCGGACGAACAGAACAGCAGCCCCCAGGCTGAAGGTGCCTGGGGCTCGGACCTCTTGCGCAAGATGTCCGCCCCCTTTATACCCTCCCCCAGCAGGCACAGCGGGTTCCCCGCCCCGCTGTACTACTGCCGCGAGAGGACACAAAGGGCACGGCCCTACAATGATGGTTCAACCCCAGCCCAAGGCGACAGCGCCACCCAGGGGCCGCAGGGAACTGAATACCATTATATCCTCCACGAACCAAAATGGCCATAGATCCCTAAGATTTAGTGCATCTGCGCCATGCTACCGCCCAGACACACCCCTAAATGTTGACACCCGCTACACTTGCATCAAAGAATTCTGGCTATATTTTACAGAGCATCCGTAAAGTATTCACAGCGCTTCACCTTTTCCACATTTTGTTGTGTTACAGCCGTATTCCAAAATGGATTAAATTCATTATTTTCCTCAAAATTCTACAAACAATACCCCATAATGACAACGGGAAAGAAGTTTGTTTGAAATCTTTGCAAATGTATTCAAATAAAAAAATCCCATGCACAGTACATAAGTATTCAGAGTCTTTGCCATGAGACTTAAAATTTAGCTCAGGTGGATTCTGTTTCCACTGATCATCCTTGAGATGTTTCTACAACTTGATTGGAAACTACCTGTGGTAAATTCTGTTGATTGGTCATGATTTGGAAAGGCACAAACCTGTCTATATAAGGTTTCACAGTTAATAATGCATGTCAGAGCACAAACCAAGCCATGAAGTCCAAGGAATTGTCTGTAGACCTCCCGAAAAAGGATTGTATGTAGGATTGAGGCACAGATCTGGGGAAGGGTACAGAAACATTTCTGCAGCATTGGTGGTCCCAATGAGCACACCATGCTTCACTGTAGGGATGGTATTGGCCAGGTGATGAGCGGTGCCTGGTTTCCTCCAGACATGACGCTTGCCATTCAGGCCTTTGGGAGTCATGCTTGTAACTGTAAGCAGCTTGCAATGCATCATGGGTCTTGTAGTTCCCCAACAGCTGGAGGGCCACAGGTTAAGCACCCATTGTGTATGTCATTCATGGTATTTCAAGGTAGCAGCAGTGGATAATTTTTGCAAAAAATTTTTTGTATTGTGTAGGTTCCTTTTTATTGGTGATTGATACTGCCTCTGCAGCATAGTGTTTTTTTGTATATTTATAATATACCGTATTTATCGGCGTATAACACGCACAGGCGTATAACACGCACCCTAACTTTAAGAGTTAAGTTTCAGGAAAAAAACTTTCCAATGCCCCCTGCGTATAACACGCAGGCACAGTTTACCCTCTACTTTCAGGGTAAAAAAGTGAGTGTTATACGCCAATAAATACAGTATTTTTTTAATTATTAAAGTACACTAATATTGTCCAGCAATTACAGTGACTTAGGGTGCCCCGTTGGGTAAAAAAGATATCCGATTCTCCTTTCTTTCTACCATGTTGCACCAACAGAACCAGTGCCAGACTGGGACTTCCACATTTATGTATGGAACCAAAGTTTGCTAGCTAAAATATAAAATCCAGGTAAACAGCCTTGAGGCATTTTAAGAAGACCTTGATGTAGCAGAATAGGTTATATGTATAGTTTATATAGAGCAGATCAATGTATTAGATCACAACAGAGTATTTCTAGATTGTGATAACCAATTGTTGGTATAGCTAGAGTGTCCGCTTTATGCCATAGCTTAGGTACACATTCAGAGATAGGGATAGTCAGGAGTCTCCCTAAGATAATATTGTCTAGTTGAAGTATATGCTTTAGTTAAAGTGTATCTAAAGCCAAAACTTTTTCATTTTGCACAGAGCATTGAACAGGTATAACCCGTCAGGTTTTTCCTTTTTTGCCACCTGTGTCCTATTGGGTAGACTTCCCTTCAAGCTTGACTCCAGCCTTATCTACAAATTTTGCAACTTTATACAGGCTCCTCTCCTGTACTGAAATGGCTTTTGCCGTGTACACACGATCGGAACAATCTCAAATTTTTGTTGGTGGAAATTCCGACAGGAAAGGTCCGATGGAGCCTACACACGGTCAGAATTCCTGACCAAAAGCTCACATCTGACTTTTCTTGTCGGAAATTCCGACCGTGTTTACGGGGCATTGCTCTGATTTCACTGCACTAGAAGCTATAGCAAGTCAGATAGGGCCCACATCATTTCCTGGCTGGAGGACGTACCATGTAGCTTTTTCCTCCCCAGCCATATGGTTCCTGGCAATGCCGGGACAAGGTCATCCAGTGCAGAAGGTGAAGATGTCAAATGGCACTCAAGCTCCCCCTGATGTAGGTGCAATGCCGGGACAAGGTCAACCAGTGCAGAGGGTGAAGATGTCAAACGGCACTCAAGCTCCCCCTGATGTAGGCACCCCTGATTATCTTTTGCAGCTGGGATATATGATACTGGTAAAACAGTGCCACGTTTGCCTGCCTGACAGGAGTGAGGTGCAAAAAAAAAAAATGTCAAGTAGCTGGCCAGCTCCCTCAGAGTGCCAGTACCCAGTGTGGCCTGCACTACCCTAAGTATACCACTGATGCAGACAATGGACCTCACATTAAGGCACGGTGCCTAGGACGGCTGCCCCCAGGGTCCTGTAAATTTCTGCACAGTTTGTAAAAATAGGGCTTTTTTCTTTGCCTGTAGATGGGCAACGAGTGCCCGTAAAAAATATGGCTGAAGGCTTTGAAAATGTGCATATGCATTTCTGAAGCCTGCCAAATGCTGCTGCTCGGGCTGGGCAGAGGGGCTGGTCTGTGAGGGGTGCACCTCTGTGTTGTGGATGGTCTCAGGAGCTGGGGGGGGAGTGGAGTGGGTCTCTCTTGTCTTTTTCCGGGCACTCACGATGCCTGCTGCTGCCCAGCCCTAGCTCTTGACTGCTTGCCCATGAGTGTGCTCATCAGAAGGTCCATCCATCATTTACGGTGACGGTAATAGCGCTTCGGGAAACAATGAGAAGCAGTCTCTAGGGGCAAACTGAAGCAGGCCCTCTCTATGAGGGTATTGGGAGCAGTCTGGTTGAATGAGGCACTTATGTGGAGCAGTCTCTTGGGGCAAAGTGGAGCAGTCTCTCTCTCTCTGGGCTTGGCTGGGGGCAATATACAAGCAGTCTCTCTCGCTCTCTCTGGGTTCAGCTGGGGGGGCAATATGGGAGCAGTCTCTTTCTCTCTCTGGGCTCAGCTGGGGGGGGCAATATGGGAGCAGTCTCTCTCTCTCTGGGCTCAGTTGTGGGGGGAATATGGGAGCAGTCTCTCTCTCTCTGGGCTCAGCTGGGGGGCAATATGGGAGCAGTCTCTCTCTCTCTCTCTGGGCTCAGCTGGGGGGGGGCAATATGGGAGCAATCTCTCTCTGGGCTCAGCTGGGGGGGGCAATATGGGAGCAGTCTCTCTCTCTCTCTCTCTCTGGGCTTAGCTGCTGGGGGGGGGCAATACGGGAGCAGTCTTTCTCTCTCTGGGCTCAGTTGTGGGGGGGGATATGGGAGAAGTCTCTCTCTCTCTGGGCTCAATATGGGAGCAGTCTCTCTCACTCTCTCTTTGTCTGGGGGCATTGGGAGCAGTCCCTCTTTGTGGCCATGGGGCAATATTGTCACCCTTTAACAGGAATACAGGGACAGACCCTTGTTGCCCATTAACAAGTTCAGAAAGTTTTCACCCTTCAACATGGACTGAAAGTTGTCAGACTATAACAGAGACAGAGTGTTGTCACCCTATAACAGGGTGTTTGAAGAGCTCCGAGCAACATTTTACTGCTCTCAATTGACATCCCATTGGACTGTGCCATCTAGTGGTAAACTGTTGAAAAACATTAGCTAGATAAATACAGTAGATAGATAGATAGATAGATAGATAGGGTATTTTTTCTATTTCTTGGTGCTTTTAAGGGGAGTTATATTCTAAACTTGCTGTTCGATGGAAGTGCAGTAATTAATAATTCCTTCTCATGAACATGCTCTTCATTTTAGTATTCCCACTTAAAACCAGAAAATAAAGTTTAAAGTGGCACACAAAGAACACCACAGAGGTATCAGTTAAAAATAAAGAGCATTTGATTTATTTATTTCGAAGTTGTACACAATTGGAAACAAGATTCAAACTAATCCAAGTTATCTCTATTACAGAAGAAAGCTTCACCAATAAAGGGGACCTTTCAAAGCATAGAAGTCACAGTCCTTTCTAAACATGTCAGCAATGGAAGATAGATTCATTATGATATTAAAGACTCCCATTTCTCGATAAAGTTGGCCATACAGTGCAATGCAAGATCCACTTTTAATGTTCAGGTACCATTCCCCTGTAAAAATTGCTGGCCTTTAATATTTCCAAAATGTATTTGTAAGGTAAAAAGTTAGATTTTATATAACCTTGACCCATGTTTTGCATTGCTGAGCATGAGGCTGTGGATGGGTGGTAGGCCTGCTCCTCCTTGTGCCTGGAAATGAGAACACTATAGGGGTTGATTTACTAAAAACGGAGAGTGCAAAATCTGGTGCAGTTCTGCATTGAATCCAATCAGCTTCCATTTTTTTTTGTCAAAGCTTAATTGAACCAGCTGAAGTTAGAAGCTGATTGGCTACCATTTTTGGCTACTATCCAGTTTAAGCAAATCAACCCCAATGTTGGTGGTCACACAATACTGCCCAGTGACCAACGATGAGCTCCTTCTTCTAAGCCAACTTCCACAATTCATAGGTTGGTTTGTTCCCTCTACATATACTGCAGAGATCTCATGTCCCATAAACCGAGGCATAGCTTATGAGTGAAAACTTCTGCCCTCACTTCTAGGTCAGAGTGAACACTAGGCTTCCCAGCCTTCACTGCATGATCAGTCCCCCTACTGTGTTGAACAACCCATAGAATCTCTCCTCCATCCAGGCACAAAAGAAAGAAAGTCATGTATATATTTACCAACAGTCCTGGTCCTTGGGACACAGTTGACCCCATCCACAGTTCACCTCAGGGCTTCCCAGTTACCAGCCAAAAAAAAAAAACATCACTAATTAAGTGGATACTGCCTACTCACACACCTGTATAAACCGTAATGAATGCCTTACTGAGTTACTGCACATGCCGAGTATCTCAATTTAAGATGACACTGTGATTCTGGGACATTGCCCAGGACACAGCATCCTTAGAGACTAAAGTGCAAGATGCATGAACATCCTGGCAAATCTGGGGCGGTAGGCATCTATATCATTAGGGTTCAGATAAATAGAATTATGACTCGAATAGATGGTAAAAAACAAAAAGATTAAAAAAATTTAACTTTTCTTATTTTCACCACAGTTTATTCAAGGTGGTAGAGAACATCATGCTTTAGTGGTAGTCCAGTGCAGGATCTCCAGCTGCACACTCCACCTATGACTCCTTCCTCCCGACAGAGACTCCCAATGGAGAGCCTTCTAGCCTGACCCTTCTGTATTTTAATAACCCATTACCAGGGTTAATGACAGAGGGGCATGTTGCCTGGATCACAAAGTGTGGAGCTAACCCTTAAGGGACAGAACACCAGAGGAGGTCACTATTCTTCTGGTGATATTCCTGGAGAACGATATGTACCACACATATTGTAAGATGACACTGCAATCCATTGCAAGAGAATTTTCCCCATGAATTTGGGCTACTCAGCATTCTCTGGAATTTACAGAAACATTTTGGAAATACTATAGCAAGCGATTTTTAGAGGGAGAAGAGGCCCGAACCTTTTGGAATAGACCTGGCAAGGTCTGCTTTAAATACCCCAGACCAGCGTAATAAGATATTTCTTAAACCAAAATTACTATTGTCAGATGTGGAGCCTCAGCTAAAACCAGTAAAGAGTGCTAAAAATTATCGAATTTTTCTATTTTTACTAAATGCATGGGAATCAGTGGAGAAGGTAAAATAGACGTGGTTTTGGTGGTTTGTAAGTGTACAATGGGCTTTAAATGGCTCCTGAGGGTTACATAAGCTGCTTTTGTGAAGGAATGTGATGAGCATAATGTCAAACTAGAAAATGTCTATTCTCTATCCCTCTTTACTATACTATAAAGTCTATATTGCTTTTTCATGTACATCACTGCTGTAATCCTTCCTTACTCAAATCAGCCTCTAATACACCCCCTCCCACCGAAAAGACTGGAGAAGACAGAAAATGGCGGATGCCCCTTTCTCCCACACATCTTTAGAAATGCGGAAGTGAAGACAGATCAGAGGGACAACCAAGCTTGATCATCACATTTTTGTACTCTTCTTGTATTTCAGACAATCAGATGTGGTTTGCAGTTTTACATTAACATAATAGTGACGTATCATGCGATGTGTAAAAAGTTTAGTACTGCCTGTAATAAAACATTAGATAAGGAAGTAGCGGACCTGAACGGATGTGTCGGAGTCTTACTTTCAGCATGCATGCAATATTATCTAAACTTTACAATTCGGAACAGTAGTAGAATCCACATTAACCGATTTGTGGTTAAGTGACCATTACACTTTAAACTATTCTGCAAATGTGAATAATGGCCCCTTTTTTAACCTTTTTTTTTATCATTGAAAAAAAAAAAAAAGAGACAAAAAAAGAAAAAATCAAATGGGGTGGTACACAAACAACAATGGCTTTGTAAAAAAAAAGAAAAGAAAAAAGAAACAAGAAAAATAAATTTTGACCATAAATACACCCCAAAACCATTTTTTTTTTTAAAAGAAAAAATGAGCAGATCAAGTTTTTTTTTATTTTAAGCAGATTTGAAGATTTTAAATTGAAAATTCTACTTCAGCAAAAGTTTTCCTGCAATTTTGTGGTGAAATTAATTTAGCGAAAGTCACTCTGTTCATTCCTATTAGCCAGCAGGTGTAAATATCATTTAACAGTTTACCTGCCTTTCATGAATCACATTCAATTTTTTCTCAATGTCTTGGAGGAACAGTGGACAAAGCTGTTTTTCTGGAATGCTCTTTATAGCATAAATCAGATTATCTGGCAGGATCAACCAATTTTTTTTTTGTTTTGCGCATATTGAACAATTATAACAAACTACTTTTAATCGTATGACTAACATGCCAAAAGGCAACAAATAAAAGTCCATTGTTGGGGTTACATACGCTTTAGGGTTTACATTTTTTTTTTTTTTCGCCACTTGTGGGTTTATCCTATGACTTTGACAAGGAACATGGGAGCAAAAATCAGCAAAAACAGACTATACTGAAGGCTCCCGCTCCCGCTGGGACAACTGAACTTCATCTCTTGCACTGTGTCTCCGGTTTTAAAGTCCATCTTCTTCATACACAATCCCGGAGTGCCGCAACCGCTTAGAGAAGTGTCAGCAGATGGCTCTGTGAAGTAAATATAAAACTATATTACTATGAAACATCAGCAGTTACTAAAATTTATAAAAAAAAATATTTTTGTAACATATTAACGTCAATTTAAAGGGGGTTTTGATATTTTCAAGCCTGTAGTTTTCAGTCGAGAAATACCCGCTGTTGGAAGGCAACATGGTTTAAAGGAACACTAAAAAGGCACAATTTTTTATTTTTTTTAAATAACAAACATGTTATACTTACCTCCACCGTGCAGCTCATTTTGCACAGAGTGGCCCTGAACCTGGTCTTCTGGGGTCCCTCGGCGGCTGTATCGGCTCCTCCCCGCAAGAACTTTCCTCCTTCATGCAAGCTCTCTCACATAGTGGTGAGTTCTTGTGGGTGCGCTCCTGTGATACAGCTGGCGGCCATAGCCGCTCACTGTATCACTCGGCCTCGCCCCCCAGCGCGCCGCGTCATTGGATGTGATTGACAGCGGCGTGAGCAAATGGCTGCGCTGCTTTCAATCAACCAATAAATGACACGAGAAGCCGACCGAGAAGCCTGCTGTTCACGGCGCGGGACTTTCGAGGGGTCAGGTAAGTAAACGGGGGCTCGGGGGTGCGCAAATACTCGGATGTTTTTTCATCTTAATGCATAGAATGCATTAAGGTGAAAAAACATGTACCGTTACAACCCATTTAATATCATAGTTCTGGAATTTTGCTTCCTGGTTCATACAGGCAGATGGCCCCAAGTTGGAATGTAACCATAGGATAGAAAGAAATCCTGGACTGCCGCACTCCATAAAATGACGTCTTTATTGGGTAGGTAAAATCCAAAAACAACCAAAACGATACAGTCAAAATAAAGTGAACAACAGGAAAAAAACAGCTGACATGTTTCACATCGTGTGATAGCTGACATGTTTCACATCGTGTGATGCTTACTCATCAAAAATGGCAGACTTAAATTAAATAGTGGGCGTGGTTTAAAGGGCGTGTGGTTCGAGTCTGAGATGAAAGAAAGAAAGAAAGAACCCAGATCCTACACCACAATAGCAATATATGTATTCCAGAAAGTTTAATCAACAGATAAAGATACTCCAAACACCTGGTGTTAGCGCTTCAATAATCCTCACCTGTGCCCAATGCAGCGTGGTCTGCCCGTGCCCAATACTGCCTCACCTGTGCCCACTTGTGCCCAATGCAGCGTGGCCTGTGCCCAATGCAGCGTGTCCAGTGCCCAATGCAGCCTCACCTGTGCCCAATGCAGTGTGGCCTGTGCCCAATGCAGCGTGTCCAGTGCCCAATGCAGCCTCACCTGTGCCCAATGCAGTGTGGCCTGTGCCCAACGCAGCCTCACCTGTGCCTAATGCAGTGTGGCCTGTGCCCAATGCAGCGTGTCCAGTGCCCAATGCAGCCTCACCTGTGCCCAATGCAGTGTGGCCTGTGCCCAACGCAGCCTCACCTGTGCCTAATGCAGCGTAGCCTGCCCATGCCCAATACAGCCTCACCTGTGCCCAATGCAGCCTCACCTGTGCTCAATGCAGTGTGACCCGTGTCCAATACAGCCTCACCTGTGCCCAATGCAGCCTCACCTGTGCCCAATGCAGCCTCACCTGTGCCCAATACAGCCTCACTTGTGCCCAATGCAGCATGACCCGTGCCCAATACAGCCTCACCTGTGCCCAATGCAGTGTGACCCGTGCCCAATACAGCCTCACCTGTGCCCAATGCAGCATGACCCGTGCACAATGTAGCCTCACCTGTGCAGTGGAAGAGGCGAGCCAGTGGCGGAACTACCGGGGAGGATGAAGAATGCATACTGCAGCCCTCAAATGGCTATTGGCGAGCATGGGGCTGCCTCAGAGTGGGGGGGCCAGCACCGCCCGCACGGTCCCCCAGCCAGGGGAAGTGAGGAGAGGAAGAGGCGCGCTGTGCGTACAAGCAGAGAGCTGTAATAGCTTTCATTTGAATGTCCTGCGTTCCCGGGGCTCACCGTCACATAGCCCCACCTCTTGGCCCGGCGCCTTTGATGACGTCACATGTCCCGCATTGGACCTGCGTTCTGTCTATCAAAGGCGCCGGGCCAAGAGGTGGGGCTATGTGACGGTGAGCCCCGGGAACACAGGACAAGGACATTCAAATGAAAGCTATTACAGCTCTCTGCTAGTACGCACAGCGCGCCTCTTCCTCTCCTCACTTCCCCTGGCTGGGGGACCGTGCGGGCGGTGCTTGCCCCCCGGCGGTATGCATTCCTCCTCCTCCCCACGGGCCCCTCTCGGTTGCGGACCCCATAGCGGCCGCGTGTGTCTCTATGGCGGTAGTTCCGCCACTGACCTGTGCATAGCCAGCACCTTGTGGTTTAGTGGGAGGGAAGCCAAGCCAAGGGATTTGTAGTTTTTGGAGCGGTATCATCTCTCACTTCATTCACTTGGAATGTAACCAGTTAACATCAAAGCTTTGTAGCATATCAGAATTTGCATCTGGAAGTTAGTAACAACGGCTTGGCTCAAGCCCACCTGGTGTGATATGTGTGAATACAGGCTTCAAAGAGAATAGGGGCTAGTTAATACGGCCCCGGGGTCATATAGATGATATATGGACAATGCTGCCCCTAGAGGCCAATATGATATATTACAAGGACTACCTCTTGGCAATATCTATTGGACAGGAGGCAAGTGGGGTTGGTTACGAGTGGGCGTGAATGTTTGAGTAAAAAGGGCACACAAAAAGAGAAATAGTCCCTTTTCCCCTTTTCCCTTTTCCTTTAGATCCTGGCTTTGGCCTGAGCCATGAGGCTCAGGCCCTCTTTTGCCATCTTGAGCCCAGCCGATGAGACTATGGGGTTTATTTACTAAAGGCAAATCCACTTTGCACTACAAGTGCACTTGAAAGTGCACTTGGAAGTGCAGTCGCTGTAAATATGAGGGGGACATGCAAGGAAAATAAAAAAACAGCATTTTAGCTTGCACATGATTGGATGATAAAATCATCAGAGCTTCCGCTCATTTCAGATTTTCCCCTCGGATTTACAGCGACTGCATTTTCAAGTACACTTGTAGCGCAGAGTGGATTTACTTTAGTAAATCAACCCCAATGTCTAGAGGATTGTGATAAGTATTTTTGATATTCTGCTGTTATATGTTCTGTATATTTTCCGTTAATGTTATCCTATTTGCATATCCCTATTTTCTTGGGAAATAAATAAGATATTGTTACTAAGCAGATGTGTTTGTTTTCATTGCTAACCTTATATCATTATACTTATCAGAGTTTTTATAGACTAGCTAATTATGGGGATTAGTCAAGTTAACACATATATGCAGTAAATAGAGGGAATCTGTAACTACCTTTCGGAAGAATAGTCATATAGTTTGTAATATTGCATCATTACTTCACCCGCCATTAAGGTCTTTGTTTAGGCACTTAAAGCAGAATTCCATTTTGAATAAAAACATACAAGAGGATCATCCAAACCCCACCTCTAATTAAGTGGGAAGAAAAGGGAACAGAGGGCGCACCAGCCTAGCGAATTACCTTTGCGACACTTTAATATTGTAAAAGGTTTAAAAATATACTCACAAACGAGTGATAAAATTAGGCAAATCCACCATTTTTCCCATCTAGCGAGATCTGCTGGCCAGTAACAGATGTGGCATATAGAGTTCAAAGAAATCTGATTAGTTTTGAAGGGTATCCCAAAGGGATACCCCTCGAAATGCTTCAGTTCAATATTAAAGTGTCGCAAACGTAATTCGCTGGGCTGCTGCACCCTCTGTTCCCTTTTCTTTCTAGAGTTTCTTCTGGGTTTTCCCTGACCTGTCGAGAGTGGCGGCACAGCTGATGTGGTGGCTTGATTAGTGAAGACCTACGTTTTCAATCAACCACACAGTAATCTCTTGGGCGCAGGAGTATTTGTTTTTCTTTTATTCAGACTTCTAATTAAGCGGGGACTGACCACTCATGGCCCCGTGAACACCATAATGAATGCTTTATTGAGTTACTGCACATGTGCAGTACCTCAAATAAGGGCGACACTATCCCGCAACATTGCCTGGTCACAGCATCATCTGGACTAAGGACCCCTATGATTAAGCCCTGGTTGGTGGGGTGAAACATGTCAGGGGGCATGGCCTAGGGAGCTACATTGACTGCAGATTTTACATCTATACATCCACACTAGGATCGGCTATGGTAAACAGCGGTTTTATGCTTAAATGTTTATTGCTCACTGGATCAGTTTTTCTTACACTGATATCCCTACTATCCTGAGTGCCAATGGGACTCTACACCTCAGTCTGGAGCGGCACCACCAAGTACTAAGGTCCAAGATGCATGGGCTGTTCCAGCAAATCTGGGATAAAACAGGTTCAAGTGACCGGAGGCAAGCTCTTCTTTCCTCTAGGTCAACCCCCACAGTCCGTAGGTTGGTCTTACACTGGTTCCCTCTTCCAAAACTGCAGAGATCTTATGTCTTATAAAACCAGGCATAGCTTATAAGGGCAATATTTTGCATTCATTTTACCCCTTCTAGATCACACTGGACACCAGGCTTCTCAGCCCTCACTGCACAAACAGTCGCCCACACCAGCGTTGAACAACCCATAGACTCTTTCTTCTATCCAGACACAAAAGAATGAAAATTCTGTATATACATGCCAACATTTAAGTCCTGGTCCATGGGACACAGTTAATCCAATCCACAGTCCACCTCAGGGCTTCCCAATTGCGGAAGGGACCCAGAAAAACCCCCACTAAGTGGGGACTGCCCACTCACAGGCCTGTGAACACCATAATGAATGCCTTAATTAATTACTGGGAATGTGCAAATAAGGGTGACACTGTGATTCTGGGACATTGGCCAGGACATGGCAGCACAGTGGTGTAGCGGTTAGCACTTTCACCTAGCAGCAAAAGGGTTGCTGGTTTGAATCCCGACCATGACACCATCTGCCTGGAGTTTGCATGTTCTCCCTGTGCCTGCGTGGGTTTCCTCCGGGTACTCCGGTTTCCTCCCACACTCTAAAGATATGCTGGTAAGTTAATTGGCTCCCGTCTAAATTGGCCCTAGTCAAGCGCGTCGGGACCCTTCGGGGTAAGACTGCGCTATATCTAGATATCTCTCAACATAATCAAGAAAGTCCAAGATGCAGCATTGTCCCAGAATATTTGGGACAGTTGGAACCTGTGCCAGGAGAGGTCAGATATATTGAACTTTGATTTTACCCCAAAAGATGGTAATAAACAAAAGATTTAAGAAATGAAAACATTTGTTATCTTCTCCATCTAGGTGGAGCCACAATCCATCCAAGGTGGTGGAGAACCTCATCCTGGAGATCCTTGGTGTGCTAGTGACATACTTTTTTGCCAAGATGCAGAACTGTCCCGAAAAAATCTGGAAAAGTTGGCATCTATACCAGTAGAGGGCAAAAGCTGTTATTAAACAAAGGATTTCAGAAATAAAAATAATTCCTTTTTCCTCCATCTAGGTGGCATCACAATCCATTCAAGGTTGTGGAGAACATCATTCTTAAAAGGTAGTTCATTGCTTAAATAGTCCCATCATAGGTACATTTTTTCTTTCAAACCCCCCCCCCACTCCTTTAGTATGGGAGAGTTTGTAAGGCAGCTTTGATATAAGAGGCTGATACCAAGTCAAATTCAAGTACTTACAGCACATTACTTGCATTTAAAAAAATAAATAACATTTAGTGATGTATTAAGTAGTGATTTAGAGCTGCATTATCGCATGCCTTTTATATCTGCCTGAAGTTCAGCTTTACATTTTCTTTGTTTAGTCCCAATCATATAAAAGAAAGAAAATGTGTACAAAGCCATACTTGTTGAAATAGTTAATGAGACACATTGCTTCTCATCCCCAGTGCAGTCTCTGCGGGTGCTGGAAGTACACGGTGTGTCCCCAGAACCTCGACATTCCATACAGGAGACCCCGTTCTTCTCTGTTTTAGTCTGTGGCACTAGGAATGAAGAAGATATAAAGGTCAGTATACAATTTTTAGTGTAATCTAAGCACAGTTTGACAGTATAACCAGATAGATTAGGGTGAGGTGAGCTAAGGAACCAAAAAGCCCCCCAGCTGCTGTGATTGCACCCCAAGCTTCAGGCGATACCTCCCACCTCTGCCATTGTCCTAGGGAAAGGACACATTCTGGGGATTCCTCTACTTCATCAATGTACTCTTAGGGGTGGGACACGTGACGGGAATCCCTCCCCTTCATCAGTGTTTTGCTAGGGACAGGACACGTTTTGGGGATTCCTCTCCTTCATCCGTGTACTCCTATTGACAGAACATGTTTTGGGGATTCCTCCTCCTCACCAGTGTACTCCTAGGGGCAGGACACGTTATTGGGGATTTCTCCCCTTTTTTGGTGTACTCTTAGGAACAGGACTTATTCTGGGGATTCCTCCCCTTCACCAGTGTACTCCTGGAAGTGGGACACATTGCAGAGATTTCTCCCCTTCATCAGTCTCTTCATAGGGGCAGGATAGATTTCGGGGATTGCTGCCCTTCATCAGTGTTTTCCTAGGGACAAGATACACTGCAGGGTTTCCCCCCCTTCATCAGCACACTTCTAGAGACAGGACACATTCCCGGTATTCCACCCCTTTATCAATGTACTCCGGGAGGGGAAATGTTAAGGGGATTCCTCCCTTTCATTAGTCTGCTTCTAGGGGCAAGACACATTACAGGGATTCCTCCCTTTCATCAGTGTATTCCTAATAGTGAGACACGTTACAATGATTCCTGCTATGGGGATTCCACCTGTTCATTAGTGTACTCCTAGGGACAGGATGCGTTCTGGGGATTCCTCCCCTTCACTGATGTACTTCTAGTGACAAGACGCGTTCCGGGGGAATCTTCTTCTTCACCAATGAACTCATAGGGGTGGGACACGTTATGAAGATTCCTCTCCTTCATCAATTTGCACTGCAGACTGTTGCTTTCAATGTTTCCATCTACGGAAGCCGATTTTTTCTATAACTAGTCACTGACCACGGGAATTCATTTTTGAATGGTATATACCAGATAAGTTCTGCATTCTTTTATCTATGTGAGTAGAGATGGCCGAATGACCCTGAACGGTGAACCCTATTGAAGTCTAAGGGAGCCGTACAGGAAAAATCAAAAGTGCCTATTTTGAAGGGTTGTTGGGAAGAGGCCTTTGTCCCTTGTTGAGGGCATGTGGCCTGGTATGGTTCAGAGGGGGGGGGGGGGGGCGCTCGCTTGTCCCCTCACCCTTTTCTGACCTGCCAGGTTGCGTGCTCAGATAAGGGTCTGGTATGGAATTTAGGGGGGGGCCCACGCCAATTTTTTTTTTAATTTTGGCATGGGGTTACCCTTAAAATCCATACCCAAGGGTCTGGTATGGACTGGGGGGGACCCCACGCTGTTTTTTTCTTTTTTCTTAGATTTGTTAAGAGCCGGGTGCCGGCTATTGCAACCGCGAGTCAATATAAATGTGTTTTTTTTTTTTTTTTATTTCATTTTTGCTGCAGCATGTTCTATACATGCTATAGATGTGCCACTTTACAGGCAGACTAAAGGATTTTTTCACTGAAACCCATTTTCTAAATATAGATATAAAAATAATTATTTTATTATTACATCTTTAAAGTTTTTTGGGGAAAATTACATAAGCTTAAAAAAGATCTTTTCCACATAATCATACATTCAGGTCCTACAGGCAATCTCAAATGATTTCTATGAAAATGCTTATAACTGTTAAGATTAAATTCAACTACAAGGATGTAGTACTTACACACAGGCAGCGGAGGAATGCAGTTACTGGTAGAGCAACAGGAACTGCTTATTTTTATTACTCCATCAGAATAGGTAAAACTTTCCTTCTGAGAGCACATTGATTTTTCCCCACAAGATCTCTTGTACCGCTTCGTGTCCTGCCCACCTGTCAAAAGAGAGAGAAAACAAGATGTGTCAAAGGGGTACATGGCATCTTAGACTTAAAGGGTATGTAAAGGTCATTTTTTATTTTTTTTGTTAAATAACAAACATGTTATACTTGCCTCCAATGTGCACCTCGTTTTGCACAGAGTGGCCCTGAACCTGGTCTTCTGGGGTCCCTCGGTGGCTGTCTCGGCTCCCCCCCACAAGAACTCCTCACCTTCATTCGAGCGAGCTCGAATGGTGAGGAGTTCTTGCGGGCGCGCTCCCGTGATACAGTGAGCGGCTATGGCCGCCGGCTGTATCACTCGGCCCCGCCCCTGGGGCGCAGCGTCATTGGATGTGATTGACAGCAGCACGAGCCAATGGCTGCACTGCTTTCAATCAACCAATGAATGCGCCGAGAAGCCTGGCTGAGAAGCAAGCGGCCTGGGACTTTCGAGGGGTCAGGTAAGTAAACTGGGGCTCGGGGGGGGGGGGGGCGCTAATTCGCAGATGTTTTTTCACCTTAACCACTTGACAACTGGGCACTAAACCCCCTTCATGCCCGGACCAATTTTTAGCTTTCAGTGCTGACGCATTTTGAATGACAATTGCGCGGTCATACAACGCTGTACCCAAATGATATTTTTATCATTTTTTCCCCACAAATAGAGCTTTCTTTTGGTGGTATTTGATCACCTCTGCGGTTTTTATTTTTTGCGCTATAAACAAAAAAAAGACAGAAAATTTTGAAAAAAAACACAATATTTTTTTACTTTTTGTTATAATAATATCCCAATTTTTTTAAAAAAAATATTTTTTTTCTCAGTTTAGGCCGATACGTATTCTTCTATATTTTTTTGGTAAAAAAAATTGCAATAAGCGTATAGTGATTGGTTTGCGAAAAAGTTATAGCGCCTACAAAATAGGGGATAGAATTATGACATTTTTATTATATTTTTTTTTTTTTACTAGTAATGGCGGCGATCTGCGATTTTTGTCAGGCCTGCAATATTGCGGCGGACATATCGGACACTTTTGACACTATTTTGGGACCATTCACATTTATACAGCGAACAGTGCTATAAAAATGCACTGATTACTGTATAAATGTGACTGGCAGGGAAGGGGTTAACACTAGGGGGCGAGGAAGGGGTTAACTATGTTCCCTATTTGTGATTCTTACTGTGGGGGGAGGGGACTGACAGGGGGAGGTGACCGATCTGTGTCCCTATGTACAAGGGACACAGCATCGGTCTCCTCTCTCCCTGACAGGACATGGATCTCTGTGTTTACACACAGAGATCCACGTCCTGCCTCTGTCACAGCCGATCGCGGGTGCCTGACGGACATCGCGGCCACCAGGCACGCGCATCGGCATCACGTGACCACGGCGGGCACAGCTGTTCCCCCGCCGCGCGCCCTCGGCGGCGCGCAGGGGGAGAGAAACAGCAGGACGTCCATGGACGTCCACTCAGCACTTGAGAGCCGCGCTGCAGACGTCTTTTGTCTATAGCGTGGGTCTCAAGTGGTTAATGCATAGAATGCATTAAGGTGAAAAAACGTTTACCTTTACAACCCCTTTAACTTGAACATAACACATTCACTGAAAGCAGAACTATTGCTGATTAGATTCCCGATAGGAAGATGTTCTCCTACTTCCTGAGACAGGAAGGGAGAGGAAATCTTCCCGCTTACCCTGTTACTCCACTGTAACTCTCTCACCAAAAGGGCAAATAAAAGTTTCCTTTCAAAGAAGAAAGTAGAGGCTCACCTCTCCCACTGCCCACTGCCCACGCTATTGAACACCATTCTAATAATTAGAGACCATAAAGTCTCTTTGGAAACCAGAACTTCTATGACTGTAGATCGCCTGGTCCTCTGCTGCTGCTGTTGGTGGTTCCATTTCGTGACCCCTACGTCACCACTGTGTCCTGTTGAGACTTATGCCCCGTACACACGATCGGACCAATTTTGTAGGCTTTCTCCATTGGCCTATAACCAAGCGATCTGCCGAGTTTTATTTCAGCTGTACCACCAAACATTCTAAATTGCAATGGAAATCGACTGAAACATCTGCAGTGCCAGTCAAAGGTCCACATCAGGTATTCCGCACCTTCTGAAGAAGCAGGCCTTTTCCTAAGGTCGAGCTTTTGGCGACTTTGAAAGTCTGCCATCCATTTCTTTATTATTAACCTTTAACAGTAATAATATATTATAGGCTTCCTATTGGAAGATTTAAACTTTGGATGGCAAACTCCAGTGACTGAAAGCTGAGGGAGAAGCACCAATGTTTAGCTGGCCACATGGCTATCGTCAATTACTGTACCTTCAAAGACTATACACCAGCCTTCAATCATGGTAATGACTGAACTGCATCAAAGCAACCTACCTCTCAGTCACTGCTGTACAGAAATAATTGTATTAATTGTGATATTTTGGGTTCTGTATCACTTGCTAGCTGCTCTTGTAAAAGTGAACAGTCTTTATTTTTTGAAAAGGCAAACAAAAACAGCTTATTTGTCAGCATAAAAAAAATAAAAAATTAAATAATCTCTGGAACAAATCAAACCTCTGGCTCATCGCCAGCATAACCTTGTCCCTTAACAGGGTTTAAAGTCCCCACCTGCTCCAAGGGTCCAAAGAAAAGGTCACTGCAGCTCAGTGGCATTTCAATAACCAAACAGCACACTCTTGCAGGCAGGAGAACCCTTACAGGACCAAGATACCCATAGTCAGGGTTGGAGGCTCTTTCCCACCAGAAATCACTCTGAAGCCTCATACACACGACCGGTTTTCCCAGCGGGAAAACTTCCAGGAGAGCTTTTGGCCGGGAATACTGGCCATGTGTATGCTTTCCCGACAAGAAAACTGGCAGGAACCCCGGCGGGAAAAATAGAGAACCTGCTCTCTAATTTCCCATCAGGATTCCCGGCAGAGTGTTTCCTGCCGAGAAAAATGGTCGTCTGTATGCTTACCTGTAGGGGAAAAACCCGCATATGCTCGAGAACACTTTGACGCATGCGCGGTAGCATACAACGTTAGTGTGGGGTGTAGCAAGATGGCGGCGACGGAATAGAATGTGACGAGACACCGGCTCGTCGTAGTCGATGACTTCACCGCGTTCTTGCCATTCAAAAGAATTTGTGTGGCCGTGTGTATACACTGCTTTTCAAGGCAAGCCTGCCAGGAATCCCAGTGGAAAAAAACAACGGTTTTTTTCCCGACGGGATTCCCGGTCGTGTGTACAGGGCTTGGGTCTCCAAATTCCGGGACCCATAACAATTCCAAGAAAACCGTCAATCAGTATTCCCTCACTGCCGGATCACTCTGGAACCAATCGCCCAGTATGAGTGAGAATCTCTGAGTACTCCAACTGTCTTTTGTCATCCCCATTAAAGTGGTATTAAATCCAAATTCCACTTATCTATCAGTGTACTCCTAGGAACAGGACGTATTTCGGGGTTACCTCCACTTTAGCAATGTACTCCTAGGAGCAGGTACATTACAGGGATTCCTCCCCTTCATCAGTGAACTCCTAGGGGCAGGTACATTACAGGGATTCCTCCCCTTCATCAGTGTACTCCTAGGGGCAGGTACATTACAGGGATTCCTCCCCTTCATCAGTGTACTCCTAGGGGCAGGTACATTACAGGGATTCCTCGCCTTCATCAGTGTACTTCTAGGGGCAGGTACATTACAGGGATTCCTCCCCTTCATCAGTGTACTCCTAGGGGCAGGTACATTACAGGGATTCCTTGCCTTCATCAGTGTACTCCTAGGAGCAGGTACATTACAGGGATTCCTCGCCTTCATCAGTGTACTCCTAGGGGCAGGTACATTACAGGGATTCCACGCATTCATCAGTGTACTCCTAGGGGCAGGTACATTACAGGGATTCCTCCCCTTCATCAGTGTACTCCTAGGGGCAGGTACATTACAGGGATTCCTCGCCTTCATCAGTGTACTCCTAGGAGCAGGTACATTACAGGGATTCCTCGCCTTCATCAGTGTACTCCTAGGGGCAGGTACATTACAGGGATTCCTCGCCTTCATCAGTGTACTCCTAGGGGCAGGTACATTACAGGGATTCCTCGCTTTCATCAGTGTACTCCTAGGGGCAGGTACATTACAGGGATTCCTCGCCTTCATCAGTGTACTCCTAGGGGCAGGTACATTACAGGGATTCCTCGCCTTCATCAGTGTACTCCTAGAGGCAGGTACATTACAGGGATTATATCGCCTTCATCAGTGTACTCCTAGGAGCAGGTACATTACAGGGATTCCTCCCCTTCATCAGTGTACTCCTAGGGGCAGGTACATTACAGGGATTCCTCCCCTTCATCAGTGAACTCCTAGGGGCAGGACACATTACAGGAACTCTTCCACCCCCTCCTAGGGTACTCCAAAACCAGAAATGTCATATATTGCAGCTTACCAATCATTAACCACTTAACAACCACCTGCCGACAAATAACGTCAACAAGGTGGTTGCTTAACTCTAGGAGGACGTTATATAATGTCCTCCCAGAATCGCGCTCCCGCGCGCCCCCTGGGGCGCGCACACGGGAATCTCCATGACCGCCGGGTCCAGAGGACCCGGTGCATCACGAATCGCGGTAAATCGCCGCTGATAGCGGCCGTTTACCACGTGATCGCTCCATCAAATGACGGAGCAATCACTTGTAAACAGACTGGCGTCATGTGATGACGTCGGTTCCTCTCTCCCCTCTCTGTACCGATCGGTACAGTGTGAGAGGAGAGGGGAGGGAGCGGATCATGTCAGCTCCCTCCCCCATGTCAGATCATGTCAGCTGTGGGCTGGATCTGTGACAATTGCAGTCACAGATCCAGCCATCCATCCATCCCTGCTCAGCCAACCCTGCGCAATACTCTGCAAATTACCCTGTGCAATACTCTGCAAAATACTCTGCAATACCCTGGTGCAATACTCTGCAATACCCTGCGCAATACTCTGCAAAATACCCTGCGCAATACTCTGCAAAATACCCTGCGCAATACTCTGCAAAATACCCTGCGCAATACGCTGCAAAATACCCTGCGCAATACCCTGGTGCAATACTCTGCAATACCCTGGTGCAATACTCTGCAAAATACTCTGCGCAATACCCTGGTGCAATACTCTGCAATACCCTGGTGCAATACTCTGCAATACCCTGGTGCAATACTCTGCAATACCCTGGTGCAATACTCTGCAATACCATGCTCAATACTCTGCAATACCATGCTCAATACTCTGCAAAATACTCTGCAATACCCTGCGCAATACTCTGCAAAATACCCTGCGCAATACGCTGCAAAATACCCTGCGCAATACCCTGGTGCAATACTCTGCAATACCCTGGTGCAATACTCTGCAAAATACTCTGCGCAATACCCTGGTGCAATACTCTGCAATACCCTGGTGCAATACTCTGCAATACCCTGGTGCAATACTCTGCAATACCATGCTCAATACTCTGCAATACCATGCTCAATACTCTGCAAAATACTCTGCAATACCCTGCGCAATACTCTGCAATACCCTGTGCAATACTCTGCAATACCCTGTGCAATACTCTGCAATACCCTGTGCAATACCCTGTGCAATACCCTGCGCAATACTCTGCAATACCCTGCGCAATACTCTGCAATACCCTGCGCAATACTCTGCAATACCCTGCACAATAATCTGCAATACCCTGCACAATACTCTGCAATACCCTGCACAATACTCTGCAATACCCTGCACAATACTCTGCAATACCCTGCGCAATACTCTGCAATACCCTGCACAATACTCTGCAATACCCTGCACAATACTCTGCAATACCCTGCACAATACACCCTGCGCAATACTCTGCAATACCCTGCGCAATACTCTGCAATACTCTGCGCAATACCCCCTGTGCAATACCCCGTGCAATACCCCGTCCAATACCCTGCCATACTCCGCAATGCCCTGCAATACTCCGCAATGCCCAGCAATACTCCGCAATAACCACTTCCCGCCCGCCGGCCGTCATATGACGTCCTTGACTTTGTGCGGGGATATCTGAATGATGGGAGCAGCTACAGGCATCATTCAGATATTAGCTTTTTCAGCCGGCGATTCCCTACACCATAACAACAATCATAGCGGCTGTTCCGCCGCTTGATCATTCTTACGGGAGGCGAGAGGGGGTGTTCCCCCCCCCGCCACCCTCCGGTGCTTCTACCGACTCACCGCTATGATCAAAGCCAGGATTTTTTTTTTTTCAGGCTTCCCAGCCTAGAGGTGAGATGTGGGGTCTTATTGACACCCCCCCCCCATATCTCACTGTAAAGAGGACCTGTCATGCCATATTCCTATTACAAGGGATGTTTACGTTCCTTGTAATAGGTATAAAAGTGATCAAAAAAAATTTTGGGGCGGAAAAACATGTCAAACTAAAATAAATAAAGTAAAATGAACAATAAAAAAATATATATTTTTTTAAAGCGCCCCTGTCCCTGTGAGCTCGCATACAGAAGTGAACGCATACGTAAGTCCCGCCCACATATGAAAACGGTTTTCAAACCACACATGTGAGGTATCGCCGTGAACGTTAGAGCGAGAGCAATAATTCTGGCCCTAGACCTCCTCTGTAACTCAAAACATGTAACCAGTAAAAATATTTAAAACGTCGCCTATGGGGATTTTTAAGTAGCGAAGTTTGGCGCCATTCCACGAGCGTGTGCAATTTTGAAGGGTGACATGTTAGGGATCTATTTACTCGGCGTAACTTCATCTTTCACATTATGTAAAAACATTGGGCTAACTTCACTGTTTTTTTGGGTTTTTTTTAAGCACAAAACAATTTTTTTACATAAAAAACGCGTTAAAAAAATTGCTGCACAAATATCGTGCGAGATAAAAAGTTGCAACGACCACCATTATATTCTCTAAGGTCTTTGCTAAAAAAACATATATAATGTTTTGGGGTTCTATGTAATTTTCTAGCAAACAAATGATGATTTTTACATGTAGGAGAGAAATGTCAGAATTGGCCTGGGTGCTCCAGAACGCCTGAAGGTGCTCCCTGCATGTCGGGCCTCTGTATGTGGCCACGCTGTGTAAAAGTCTCACACATGTGGTATCGCCATACTCGGGAGTAATAGCAGAATGTGTTTTGGGGTGTAATTTGTGGAATGCATATGCTGTGTGTGAGAAATAACCTGCTAATATGACAATTTTGTGAAAAAAAAAAAGAGAAAAAAAAAATCTTGATTTTGCAAAGAATTGTGGGAAAAAATGACAACTTCAAAAAACTCACAATGCCTCTTTCTGAATACCTTGGAATGGCTTCTTTCCAAAAAGGGGTCACTTGGGGGGTATTTGTACTTTTCTGGCATGTTGGGGTCTCAAGAATTGAGATAGGCCGTCAGTACTTCAGGTGTGATCAATTTTCAGATATTGGCACCATAGCTTGTGGACTCTATAACTTTCACAAAGACCAAATAATATCCACCAATTTGTACTTATTTTTACCAAAGATATGTAGCAGTATAAATTTTGACCAAAATTTATGAAGAAAAAATAGTAATTTGCTAAATTTTATAACAGAAACGAAAAAAAAAAATCATTTTTTTACAGAATTTTCTGTCTTTTTTCTCTTATAGCGCAAAAAATAAAAAACCCAACGGTGATTAAATACCACCAAAAGAAAGCTCTATTTGTGTGAAAAAAAGGACAACAAATTTATATGGGTACAGTGTTGTATGACTGAGTAATTGTCATTCAAAATGTGAGAGCACCGAAAGCTGAAAATTGGTCTGGTTATTAAGGGGGTTTAAGTGCCCAGTGGTCAAGTGGTTAAATATGGTGGCTACATCAGTTGTCTTTTCTTTAGCTTTTCCCCCCTCTGTTTGCACCTGGTGATCTGGCCAGTAACACACCTCCTGTATTAGAGCGCCCCCTCTCTGGATAAATGAACACAATAGGCGCAGCAAACAGCAGCATTGTGAGTCTGGGGTGGGGGAGTGTTAAATTGTTTGAATACAATAACAAATTGAAGCTGAACTTTTCCTTTGGGATAAAGATTTTACATGAATAAATAACACCTGATCATTAAAATCACCCCTGTAAGTGTTACATTGTTGGTTTCATCCATGTAAACTAATACATTTTGCTGAAGAGCTTGTGCTTGTGAAAAACAACAGACTTGCTGGCTGGATCACCAGATGAAAATAGAAGAAATAAAACCTAAAAAATAACACTAATGCAGCCATCACATCTAAAAATCGACAAGCTGCAATATAGTAAATGTTTGCTTTTGGGTTTAATCAGTGGCAGCCAGTCCACAAGGGGCGCCGCCCCCCCAGCCTGCGGTGCTGCCCCTCCCCCCACACCAGCTCGCACCATCTGTGTGGCCATGCACTGTGCGGAGCGCCGGACCAATAGGTTTCTACCAGGTCCGTCATCCCCTCACAGGCACGTGACCACACCCTGAGACCCCAATTGGCCAGTTTTATATTGTCCTTGGGGTGCAAAGCACTGCGCTCCGAAGCCCATCCCACCCAGCCCACCCTCTCGTACCAGCAAATCAGAATCGGCTTCCGGCTTCCCAGGCCATTCAGAACCTGGAAATAAGACCGGGTGAAGACAGAAGCTGCGGCTTCAGACAGTCCAGGGGAGCTCCGCAGTATGGTGAGGGTGGACCTGAAAGGGGACCACATGTGCCCCCCCCAAAAAAAATCCTCCAGCACCAGCCGCCACTGGGTTTAATACTGCTTTAAGGGACCACAACCCATACAAGGGGGACACATACCTCCCATCCAGAACCCATCCCTAGCATCCTGCATACAACACATGTTCTTGAACCTTGCAATCAAAATCAGATTAAGAGTGGTAGGATAATTGCAGCACTGAAAACTAATTAATTTGTATTAAAGCAGTTTTTTTTTTTTTTCCCACTTACCTCCAATAGTAGATTTCAAAACTGCCATACAGAATTCAGATTCTGGAGGGCATGTGGCCGGGCTTCCTGTACAGGACTTCTCATCTTCTCCTTCACACTCAGTACAGGTTAGGGAGAATCCTGTAAAATAAAAGGAGAAATAATGTATGACAAAATGATCATCAGCTATGACTCTCTACTGAGCTGATAACCAAATATAAAGCACAGAGCCTGCATACCATTTTCTTTTGGTTATAGCGTCTTGTTTTAAAGGTCAACTCCTGGGTAAAACCCATCCCATTCCGCCAGGGCCGCCATCAGGGGGGTACAGGCAGTACACCTGTAAGGGGCCCGGATGGCAACCCCCCCTTTTTTTTTATTTCTTTTTTTTTTTGTAAGGGGCCCGGATGGCAACCCCCCCCCCTTTTTTTTTTTTTTTTTATAAAAATGTTTTGTTTTTATTATTTAAAAAAAAAAATATTTTATTTTATTTTTGTAAGGGGCCCAGAGGTCCCCAGGGCCCCGGATGGCAACCCCCCTGCTTCTCAATTTGCGGCGGCAGCACCCCCCCCCAGTTCTCCTCTGCTCCGGGGGGCCCATGCCTGAAGCTGTGTAAGGGGCCCCAAAATTCCTGATGGCGGCCCTGCATTCCCCAGCCGCTGCAACCCTCCCCTCACCAAATTTTTCCAAAAAATTCAAACATACATAGCTTAAAGTGTTTGTTACCCCAGCAATTCATATTCCTGATATGTCTGCTGTACCATGTAGTTGTATAAGAAAGTATCCTGTTCTCTTTGTATTGCTTCCTTTATGTGAAATCCCTGGTGTTCCTTCTACTCCTTTTACTTTCCTTTTAGAAACTGACCGCACTAAGCAGGAGTAAACACTGTGGTCAGTTTTCTAATTGTGTTGGGAACTCAGCCTGCTCTCCTCCAATGATCAGACTTGTCCTGACACGCCCCCGCTGCACAGCCATTCACTGGAAAGTTCAGTGTGCTGTTGCTTCTCCTCCCCCATCTCTTGCAGCTAAGAACAGAAAATATGTTATCACTTATAAATAAAAAAGAAAAAAGGTATTTATAATGTTTTTTTTATATCTATACATAAATTTTTTGCCTTTCATTTCAATTTTAAACTAAATGTTTTTTTTTTGTTCAAGGTGATCATTTACAATCACTTTAATTCCAGGTGTAGGCAGGTGCCTACAAGCAGGGCCGTCTTTAAGGCAGGGCAAAAGGGGCAGCTGCCCTGGGCCCTGTCATTGTTGTGGGGCCCAAAGCAGCTGCTTCATACTTGCCAACTATCCCAGTTTAAATTCCCTTGAAGTTTTAGTCCTGTGCCGTGTCCTGATATCTCAGTGTGAAGTGCTGCTACTAATGCTGCCCAGCTCTGCCCTATTGTTATGTACAGATGACTCACCTGCAGACCCTGTGTTTACATGTAAATAACCATCATTCTTATGTAAATAATGGGAGCATTCATATGTAAATAGCGGCGGTATTCATATGTAAATAGCTGAGGCTGGCGGCATTCATATGTAAATAAAGGCGGCATTCATATGTATATCATGCCCCTTTGCAGTGAAGAGATGATGTGTCGTAACCTCTGGCAACCAATCAGTGAGCAGTATTACTGTACATTAATCTCTAGCAACCAATCAACAAGAAGAAATCATGTGCTGTAACCTCTAGCAACTAATCAGTGAGCTGTAATGTGTGCTGTAACCTCTAGCAACCAGTCAGTAAGTGGTAATGATATGCTGTAACCTCTGGCAACCAATCAGTGAGCAGTATTACTGTACAGTAATCTCTAGCAACCAATCAACAAAAAAGAAATCATGTGCTGTAACCTCTAGCAACTAATCAGTGAGCTGTAATGTGTGCTGTAACCTCTAGCAACCAGTCAGTAAGTGGTAATGATATGCTGTAACCTCTGGCAACCAATCACAATCGCTGCCTGATCTGATACAGTAAGCTGATTTTAAGTCTAGCTGATATTTATTCTATGTCTCAGAGCACGTTGAAAGCAAAATTGCATGGGGGGGCCCCAATAATTTTTTTGCCCAGGGTCCAATCAACATTAAAGACGGCCCTGCCTACAAGGGCTCACTTCTTTTCTGTGCTATGCCCTTGTTTCCCCTGGCTGAGCTCATTTCCTCTGTTAGCTGAGCCAGCGAGGTGTCAATTGCTACAATGTAGATGTGTGATGGATCTGAGGAATTGATTGAATAGATTTTCACACCAATTTTCCAAAGAGCCACATAAAAAGGGCTCACTGAAATGCCCTGGGGGGAGCTGTTGGGAAACACTGCCTTCAAGATATAGGCTGTTATCCTGCTGGACCGTGGGGGGCGGGGGTCCAGTCGGGGTTAACTGAGGGGCTGGGAACTAGAGTGACCACATTTCCAAACTACCATTCAGGGACACCCCCCCTTCCCAAAAATCAGCTTGTGCTGTAACGAATCACAGCACAGTGATTGGACACAAGAGGCGGGATTTATGATTTCTCCAATCACAAGCAGGGGGCGGGATTGTACTCCTCCAGGCAATCCCGGCCAGGACAAGTACTGTCAGTGAGTAAAGCGGTGATGTGGCGGCCTTTTTTGGGGGCATCAGATTGACCCGGGGGGTAGCTGTGTCAGTTTCATTCCGGGACACTGTATTGTCCTGGAATGAATGTGCCCGGGACAGATCTGCAAAATGCGGGACTGTCCCGGGCAATCCGGGACACGTGGTCACCCTACTGGGAACCTGAGGACTCTGTAGACTCTTAACTGCCAGCTGTGGACTTATTGCCTTTATGGCTTACTACCTTTGTGGATTACTGTCAATCATGGACCCTGTCCCTATAGACTCTGGTATGATTACCTTATGGGAAATAGAACACCATACCTCCCAACTTTTAAAAGTCCCACCCCGGGACATTCAGTGTCATTTTTGTTCCCCGAAGTTGTCACGGGGAGGGGGGGGGCTGCCGCGGGACGGGTTATTTTGTTTATAGTTCTCCATTCACAGTTGTTGAGCGGGGGGCAGGGGCTCGGTGCTGCCGCGGGTGTCCGCCGATCGCGCGCGCGGGGGGGGGGGGGGTGCGTCTTACCTCCCTCCCGTGCTTCATCCACTGGCTCCTCTTCCTCCGATTCCTGCTGTGAGGGAAACTGAACACTCTCGCAGGACTGCGGGAAAGAAGTGTCAATGCGAGAAAAACCTGCAGAATCCGTGCATGTTGAGAGGTATGGAACACCTCTGTACATGTGTGAGAAGCTGCTTTACAAGAACCGTTCTTCCATTTTTACCATTAACTTTAAGTTGCCTTGCCTGAAGTCTCCAAAAGGGCTGCATGCACAGCGTATCAAAACAACAGGGCTTGCAACTAGGGATGAGCTTCGAGTTCGAGTTGAACTCATGTTCGACTCGAACATTGCCTGTTCGCCCGTTCGCCGAACAGCGAACAAATTGGGGTGTTGGCGGCAAATTCGAAAAATCTATGGGAGAAATCTAAAGTGTTAATTATAAAGGCTTATATGCAAGTTATTGTCCTAAAAAGTGTTTGGGGACCTGGGTCCTGCCCCAGGGGACATGTATCAATGCAAAAAAAAGTTTTAAAAACGGCCGTTTTTTCGGGAGCAGTGATTTTAATAATGCTTAAAGTGAAACAATAAAAGTGAAATATTCCTTTAAATTTCATACCTGGGGGGTGTGTATGATATGCATGTAAAGTGGCGCATGTTTCCCGTGCTTAGAACTGTCCCTGCAAAAAATGTCATTTTTGAAAGAAAAAAATGCATTTAAAACTGACTCGCGGCTATTAATGAATTGTCGGCTCCCGGCAATACATACAAAAGTCATTGATAAAAAAAAAAAAAAGCGTGGGGGTTCCCCAGAATTCAATTACCAGGCCCTTCAGGTCTGGAATGGATATTAAGGGGAACCCCGCCGCAAATTTAAAAAAAAATTGACGTGGGGTTCCCCCAAATATCCATTCCAGGCCCTTCAGATCTGGCATGGATTTTAAGGGGAACTCCACCCCAAATTTAAAAAAAAATGGCGTGGAGTCCCCCTAAAAATCCATACCAGACCCCTTATCCGAGCACGTAACCTGGCAGGCCGCAGGAAAAGAGGGGGGGACGAGAGAGCGCCCCCCCCTCCTGAACCGTACCAGGCCACATGCCCTCAACATGGGGAGGATGTCCCCATGTTGATGGGGACAAGGGCCTCATCCCCACAACCCTTGCCCGGTGGTTGTGGGGGTCTGCGGGCGGGGGGCTTATCGGAATCTGGAAGACCCCTTTAACAAAGGGGACCCCCAGATCCCGGCCCCCCCCCCTATGTGAATTGGTAAGGGGTACATTGTACCCTTACCATTTCACGAAGAAAGCGTAAAAAGATGTTTAAAAAAACACACAAACACCTTGAAAAAGTCCTTTATTTAAAAAAAAAAAAAAAAAAACATTCCAGCGGTGAAATCCAGTGTCCCGCGGCGATCCCGATGTCCAGCGCTGTCCTTCATTGGTTGTGCCTGAGCGGACCTGATGGGGAACTCCCTCTCAGTATTTTAAATGTATAGATCCGCCCCCTCGGTATGTCGGACCCGCCTACGTCATTGGCTTGAGCGGGGAACTTCCTTCACTGTGTAATTTAAATTTACATAGTGAAGGAAGTTCCCCGCTCAAGCCAATGACGTAGGCGGGTCCGACATACCGAGGGGGCGGACCTGATGGGGAACTGCTCTCACTGTGGTAATACATGTATAGACCCGCCCCTTCTCATGTTCCGCATCTGGTCCGCTGAGCGGACCTGATGGGGAACTTTAGAAGGGGCGGGTCTATACATTTAAAATACTGAGAGGGAGTTCCCCATCAGGTCCGCTCAGGCACAACCAATGAAGGACAGCGCTGGACATCGGGATCGCCGCGGGACACTGGATTTCACCGCTGGAATGTTTTTTTTTAATTTATTTATTTTTAATAAAGGACTTTTTCAAGGTGTTTGTGTGTTTTTTTAAACATTTTTTTACGCTTTCTTCGTGAAATGGTAGGGGTACAATGTACCCCTTACCAATTCACATAGGGGGGGCCGGGATCTGGGGGTCCCCTTTGTTAAAGGGGTCTTCCAGATTCCGATAAGCCCCCGCCCGCAGACCCCCACAACCACCGGGCAAGGGTTGTGGGGATGAGGCCCTTGTCCCCATCAACATGGGGACATCCTCCCCATGTTGAGGGCATGTGGCCTGGTACGGTTCAGGAGGGAGGGGGGCCGCTCTCTCGTCCCCCCCTTTTCCCCTGCGGCTGGCCAGGTTGCGTGCTTGGATAAGGGGTCTGGTATGGATTTTTAGGGGGACTCCACGCCATTTTTTTTTTAAATTTGGGGTGGAGTTCCCCTTAAAATCCATGCCAGATCTGAAGGGCCTGGAATGGATATTTGGGGGAACCCCACGTCAATTTTTTTTTAATTTGCGGCGGGGTTCCCCTTAATATCCATTCCAGACCTGAAGGGCCTGGTAATTGAATTCTGGGGAACCCCCACGCTTTTTTTTATCAATGACTTTTGTATGTATTGCCGGGAGCCGACAATTCATTAATAGCCGCGAGTCAGTTTTAAATGCAATTTTTTCTTTCAAAAATGACATTTTTTGCAGGGACAGTTCTAAGCACGGGAAACATGCGCCACTTTACATGCATATCATACACACCCCCCAGGTACGAAATTTAAAGGAATATTTCACTTTTATTTTTTCATTTTAAGCATTATTAAAATCACTGCTCCCGAAAAAACGGCCGTTTTTAAAACTTCTTTTTGCATTGATACATGTCCCCTGGGGCAGGACCCGGGTCCCCAAACACTTTTTAGGACAATAACTTGCATATTAGCCTTTATAATTAACACTTTAGATTTCGAACGTTCGAGTCCATTGTATTTAATAGGGTTCTAAAGTTTACACGAACATTTTGTCTGTTCGCAGGTTCTGGTGCGAACCGAACAGGGGGGTGTTCGGCTCATCCCTGCTTGCAACAAAACAAGGGGACTGAGCTAGAGGAAGATGGAATACATGGGTCTAACACAGGGGTAGGCAACCTCGGCCCTCCAGTTGTGGTGAAACTACAAATCCCATCATGCCTCTGCCTCTAGTGCCCTGTACACGCGGTCGGTTTTTCAGATGAAAAAAGTTGATGGAAAAAAAAAGATAGGAAATTCTGATCGTCTGTGTGGAACTCCATCGGAGAAAAAACCCACGCATGCTCAGAATCAAGTCGACGCATGCTCAGAAGCATTGAACTTGATTTTTCTCGGCTCGTCGGAGTGTTTTACGTGACCGCGTTTTGGACGGTCAGAATTTTGTCTGATGGTGGTTAGGTGTCAAGTCTCTGATGTGAGGCCGAGTGGCAGAGAGGGCACCCCCATGCGGCTGAGTGCAGCGCTCCCCTGGGAGTGATACAGGGGATACGGTGCCCAAAGGTGCACGGGTTGCCAGTAATGCTGCAAACAGGCTGGTAAGCAGGACGTGGCTGGGGTGCGCTGGGCAGCGACGTCAGTAGCCATGCAAGAAGAAGTCCTTAGCAAGCGGTTGCAGGATAGACCAGGAGCAGGGTTCGCAGCCAGGCCAGAGGTCATATACCGGGAGACAGTCCAAGAGCAAACAGGAGCAAGCCGGGTCATAAACAGAGGGCAGTGGATCGAAGAATAGTCAGCCAAGCCAAGGTCAGAGCGAGGAGATAATCAGGATCACAGGTCAAGCCAGAAGCAGAGGTCAAGCCAGGGGTCTCAAGGTATGCAGGCACAGGAACACAGGAAGCTGACGATAATTCAGCAAGTCTGAGATGGCAGGCTTAAATAGGCCGGCGTGCGCGCTCATCCGCGCGCCTGGATTGCGGCGTTGCGCAGCCATGTTGGTTATTGGCGGAATTGCCCACAATACGGCCATTTCCCCAACAGTAGGCAAGACTGATGAAAGTCAGCTTCATCGGAATTCCGACAGAAAATTCCATCGGATTTTATTCCATCGGAAATCCGATCGTGTGTACAGGGCATAGGAGTCAGGCCTGTGATTATCAGGTTCTTGCAATGTCACATGGGACTTGTAGTTTCAAAACAGCTGCAGGGCCGAGGTTGCCTACCCCATATCTAACACATAGAGTACTGTCCAAAGGAAGTTAATGTGTTGCTAAGGACTACTATTTCTGTCACATGCAAGACAGTCAATCAGCCAGGCGTAGACCTGTGCACTACTACCAAAATATGTGTTTAGTTTCGTTTTAGTTTCATTTTTTTTTTTTTTTTCGTTTATCGGATCATTTATGATCAGCATTCGTCACTTCGGATCATTCATAACGTCGAATCCCCGAGTATTTGATCCCCAAGCAAAACAAGACTTAGTACTTGGTGGAGAAACCCTTGTTGGGAAGCACAGAGGTCAGACGTTTCTTGTAGGTGGTGATCAGGTTTGCACACATCTCAGGAGGGATTTTGGTCCTCTCTTCTTTACAGATCTTCTCTGATGCCGCGTACACACGACCATTTTTCATGACGAGAAAAATGCAATTTTTTTTATTTGGTCATTAAAAACGATCGTGTGTGGGCTCCAGAGCATTTTTCACGACGTGAAAAATTGCCATTAAAAATTTGGAACCTGCTCTAATTTTTCTCGTCGTTTTTCACGTCGTTGTTTTTCTCGTCATGAAAAACGGCCATGTGTAGGCTTTAACGATGTGAAAAAAACGTGCATGCTCAGAAGCAAGTGATGAGACGGGAGCGCTCGTTCTGGTAAAACTAGCGTTCCTAATGGAGATAGCACATTCGTCACGCTGTATAGACCTTACTATCTGCCACACGCAAGGGCTGTTACACTTCCCTCTATCACTTCCCTCTATCAACCTGGGATTCTACAGCCATCCACTGGGAGTTGTGATAGTTCCCTTCACGGGACATCTACATGCCAACGGACTGATGTTAACCCCTCCTCATCTGGATTCAGCAGTGGTATCGTTGTACACATTTTTATACCAGTATCATACTTAGCTACATGTTTTTATGACTGCTTTTGCTATCGTTTGGTATTACTCGCACCATTTTTACAGTTCATGTAGCTACATTGATTTTATCTCCGGTGCAATATTTATTTTGTTACCTACTTGAAGACTATAAAAGTTTTAATGCTATTCCCATCGAGCGCTGCCTTTGTGTGTTTTTTGTATCCTGCTATCCATTTTTCCAGTGGTTGGTAGCTACACTGGGAAGCGGCCTGCAAGGAGATCAGCTAAAAGTAGTTGGATCTGTATGTGCGTTATAATTAATAGAAATTAGTCGATTAATCGATAAAAAAAAAAAAGATTAATCGAACACGAAAATTTTAATCAGTAACAGCCCTAATATATATATATATATATATATATATATATATATATATATATATATATATATATATATATGTATATTAGGGCTGTTACTGATTAAAATATTCACGTTTGATTAATAGTTATTTTTTTTATTGATTAATCGACTAATTTATATATATATATATATATATATATATATATATATATATATATATATAAAATGTTTGGGGGTTCTAAGTAATTTTCTAGCAAAAAAACTGTTTTTAACTTGTAAACGCCAAATCTCAGAAAGAGGCTCGGGGCCTAAGTGGTTAAGAGTCTTTGTTACTCCAGACTGGGAGAGGAGGTGTCTGCATGTCCCCGTAGAGTGTAATCTCAGCGCTGTATCCATCTTAGTTTATACTGTATACCAAGGCATTTCTTTTTCCACTCTTGATCATTTTTTGGCAGCGCTCCGGACAGTCTTCTCCTAGCTCCGTCCCCATGCAAGTGTTACTAATTTAGTCTCATTCCTAGCAGGAGGACGAATATTCACACTAAGACAGGGAGTTTTTTTTTACCAGGGAAGAGGACGCTGAAGTATCAGACTGTAACATGTAATTAATTGAGAATTGTCTCGTTCGCAAGTCAGACTTTCCGTCAGTGTATGGGGGAGGGGAGGTCAGATTCTCTGCACCGCCAAGAGTGAAATGCTGAGCAAACGAAACTATGTTCTTTTATTCAAATAAGGAATGGAAAGTCTCTGACTCACCAACCACCGGATAGAGCAACATTATGAGGATGTTCTGTTAATTTTTTTATTTCAAGAAGAAAGTTCCCCAAGTTACTAACATCAAAGAAGAATTCTGGCTGTACTATTCCAGCTTTGACCAATTTAACTGTATACAGTATATACCATACCTGGCTGATGCCCCTGGAAGCTAAAAATCACTGCTACTACACCGCTACTACAGTCATCTCCACTTGCTTCTGGGTCCTGTGCTAACCCACATAGCAAGCAATTGAGCTGCAAGTTTGAAAATGACTTGCTAAGCTGTTTCTAGACTTGCCAGGCTTCATAAATTTGTTGCATAATTGCAGCAAAACCGCATTGCATGACTCCAGATCAACTTTCTTTGCAAACATTCTGCAAGTCTGCTGCAAGTTCTGGTTCAGTTATGTTGTACAATAGTCATCCCAACACAGGGGGTCACTGTGGGTAAATTCTCATTCTGTAGACTTGCAGAGCTCTTGATGTAGACTCAGGAGCGGCCCGTCTATTAAGGGAGCATGGGCGCCGCACCCTTTGTCTCACTGTCCCCTATATGACAAATGGATAGATTCATGCATTGCATGAATCTATCCATAGCTGCTGTAGCCACCCCCTATTCAGGCGTCCGGCCCCTTTTCGAAAGCCGGGCGCCTGGAATTCCAGCGGCGGGGGCACAGAGGCTGCATATGATGTGAACAGTGGCTACATTTCATGGGCACAGTGGCTGTATATGATGGGAACAGAGGCTGCATATGATGGGCACAGAGGCTGCATATGATGGGCACAGGGGCTGCATATGATGGGCACAGTGGATACATTTCATGGGCACAGAGGCTGCAATTGATGGGGCACAGAGGCTGCATATGATGGCCACAGTAGCTGAAATTGATGGGCACAGAGGCTGCAATTGATGGGCACAGAGGCTGCAATTGATGGGTACAGAGGCTGCATATGATGGGCACAGAGGCTGCATATGATGGGCACAGAGGCTGCATTTCATGAGCACAGAGGCTGCACATAATGGGCACAGTGGCTGCATTTGATAAGGCACAGTGGCTGCATATGATAGGGCACAAGGGCTGCATATGATAGGGCACAAGGGCTGCATTTGATGGGGCACAGTAGCTGCATTTGATGGGGCACAGTAGCTGCATTTGATGGGCACAGTGGTTGTATTTGATGGGCACAGTGGCTGCATTTGATAGGGCACAGTGGTTGCATATGATGGGCACAGTGGTTGCATATGATGGGGCACAGTGGCTGCATATGATGGGCACAGTGGCTGCATTTCATGGGCACAGAGGCTGCATTTCATGGGCACAGAGGGCAGTGCGTAACAGACAGCCCAGAAATCTCAAAGAACTGGAAAACTTTTGTAAGGAAGAATGGGCAAAGATACCTCAAACAAGAATTGAAAGACTCTTGGCTGGCTACAAAAAGCGTTTACAAGCTGTGATACTTGCCAAAGGGGGGAGTACAAGATATTAACTATGCAGGGTGCCCAAACTTTTGCAGACGCCATTTTTTTGTTTTCTGTAATTTTGAAAGTGTAAATGATGGAAATAAAATCTAACTTTTTTTGACATATTATAAGAATGTCTAATCTGTAATTTGATGCCATTTGGAGATTTTTCCATCTTTCCTTGGCTTCGTTATGCACATTAATAGACATTTTTACCTGGGGTGCCCAAACTTTCGATCCACACTGTATTTATACTTTACTTCTTAAAAGTAGGTGCATAAATTGGGAAAGGCTGGTAGGGGCCCCAGTGCATTACTTTGCCCAGGGGCCAATGATGCTATTAAGATGTCCCTGCCTAGCAGCACCCACTTTAAATCTTGTACTCAACTGTCCACATTCCTGTGAGATCCACACGGTAAATCCCATGAGGAGCAACCTCTGTAAGTCTTCCAGCTGGTCTCTTTCTTCTTCTATGCATGTGCAGAATATCCAATTAATTTCTATGGAAAAGCCCTTGATCATGCTACCCAAAAATTGAAGGCCTGTCCTTAAAACGGAGGTCCACCAGAATTTGTTTTTTAAAAGCCAGCAGCTACAAACACTGCAGCTGCTGACTTTTAAAAAATGTACACTTTCCTGTCCAGCCCGCCCACGATGTCGGCAGACGAGGCTGAGCAATCGTCCGGTCCTTGGGGCTTCACTGCCCGGTTCCCTACTGCGCATGCGCGAGTAGCGCGGCGCGCCGTCACTGGTCCCCGCTCTCTCCTGGGAACAGTGTGTTTGCCAGAAGACAGCGGGGGGGGGGGGGGGGCGTGCAAATACCTGTTTTATACAGGTATCTGCACCCCCCTCCCCCCTGAAAGGTGCCAAATGTGACACCGGAGTGGGGGAGGGTTTCGGAAAAGCGGAAGTTCCATTTTTGGGTGGAACTCCGCTCTAAGAATGAATTGGATTCAGTTTGCAGCAGTGTTGTGGATTTCACAGGAGTGTGGACTGGTAAGGTATGAGACTTTGTGGAAGGGGGTTGCTGGAGGACGGGGGGAAGCTGACTTAAAGCAGGGGGTGTCAATTTATAAAGTATAGGGGCCTCGGCTGTGGCCTTGAAAGCATAAAAAGACTGGACATAATATTTAGTATGTGTAAATTTCTAGGAGACTATTAGAGACAGCAGACATATTAGAGGAGATGGTCAGAGACAGCAGACACATTAGTGAAGATGGTCAGAGACTGCAGACGTATCAAAGAAGATGGTCAAAGACTCCAGACATATTAGAGGAGATGGTCAGAGAGTGCAGATATCTTAGAGATGATCAGAGACCGCAGACATCTTAGAGGGGGTGGTCAAAGACTGCAGACATTTTAGAGGGGATGGTCAGAGACTGCAGACATCTTAGAGGAGATGGTCAGAGACTGCAGACATAATAGAGGAGATGGTCAGAGACTGCAGACATCTTAGAGGAGATGGTCAGAGATTGCAGACATCTTAGAGGAGATGGTCAGAGAGTGCAGACATCTTAGAGGAGATGGTCAGAGAGTGCAGACATCTTAGAGGAGATGGTCAGAGACTGCAGACATAATAGAGGAGATGGTCAGAGACTGCAGACATCTTAGAGGAGATGGTCAGAGATTGCAGACATCTTAGAGGAGATGGTCAGAGAGTGCAGACATCTTAGAGGAGATGGTCAGAGAGTGCAGACATCTTAGAGGAGATGGTCAAAGACTGCAGACATCTTATGCCGCGTACACACGATAACTTTTCTGTCGGGAAAAATTACATTTTTTTTTTGAACAAGAAAAACGACCGTGTGTGGGCTTTTTGTCATTTTTCCCGACGGGAAAAACGGCATTAATCACAACGAGAAAAATTAGAACATGCTCTAATTTTTCTCGTCGTGATTCCCGTAATTTTTTTCCACGGCAGTTTTCCTATAGGGAAACACTGCCACGGAGCCCACACACGGTCGTTTTTCTCGACCAAGAAAAAAAATGTCGGGAAAAACGGCCGTGTGTAGGGAACCAAGCCGTTCCCTCGTTTTTCCCGTCTATTTTCTCGACGGTGTTTTCACCGTCGAGAAAATCGATCGTGTGTACGCGGCATAAGAGGAGATGGTCAGAGAGTGCAGACATCTTAGAGGAGATGGTCAAAGACTGCAGTCATCTTAGAGGAGATGGTCAGAGAGTGCAGACATCTTAGAGGAGATGGTGATCAGAGACTGTAGACCAGAGGTCTCAAACTGGTGGCCCTCCAGCTGTTGTGAAACTACAATTCCCATGAGGCATTGCAAGGCTGACAGTTCCAAGCATGACTCCGTCAGGCAGAGGCATGATGGGACTTGTAGTTTTACAACAGCTGGAGGGCCACCAGTTTGAGACCCCTGCTGTAGACATACAGTATTAGAGGAGATGATGGTCAGAGACTGCAGCCATATTAGAGGAGATGGTGGTCAGAGATTGCAGAAATATTAGAGGAGACGGTGATCAGAGACTGCAGACATTTTAGAGGAGATGGTGGTCAGAGACTGCAGACATCTTGGAGAGGATGGTTAGACTCAGCACAGTGTTGTTGGAGGATGGAAACAGAAGACAGTCAGGGACTGGGGACTAATTATTTGAGACTGCTAAAGATCACCATCTTTACAGGCTTCCTGCAAACCAATGCTCCCCCTTCCACTACTGGGGATTGCAAAGGGCCACACAGTAAGTATCAAAAAGCCGCATGTGGCAAAACACTCACAAGGACAAGCTTGGCCCCACCCTCGTTTCCTCCTTACTGGCCATGATTGGCATGCTGTCTCTGAGCCAATGAGGAGGGAGAGAGCCGAGACAGCAGCTGCTCCCGTGCATATCGATGGATCGGGATCGGGCTAGGGCTCGGGTAAGTATTAGGAGGGGCTGCAGGGGGAGCTGTATACTGAAGGTTTTTTACCTTCATATAGGTAAAAAAAAAACTGTAAACTACCCTAAGTACAAACAAACACATCCTCATTCTAGAATCTGAAAACATTAGGCTTTGGGGTGTGTCCCTGTTATATAAACTAACATTTTTGTTTGAAATATTGTTCTTTTTTACAAAAAAAAAAAAAAAAGAGATTTATTTTTTTAAATGTAATACAACATCAAACACAAAAAAGGTTAAAAAAAAACAAAAATACAAAGAACACTAAGGGGTCTTTTTTTTAATTATTTCTATTAAAAAGGGGGGTCTATTTTTAAATGTTTTCACACAAGATTCACTCAACTTTCACCCGCAATTCACATATTCAGTTGAATTTAATTAAAAAAATGTGTGGACCATTTATAACTAGACCCCTAAATAAATTTAATCAAATATGAACAAACACACCCTTGTTTTACAATCTGAAAACAATAGGCGTGTGTCCCTTTTGGGTGTGTCCCTTTAGTAGAAAAAAATATTTTAACTTTTAATATTACTCTTCATTTCACAAAAAGAAAAAAAAAACAAACAGTGAAAAAATAAAAATAAAAAAATATAGTGCAACAGAAGGATAAAAATACAGAACACTACTAAGGGGTCTATTTTTCAAGATTTAAACACCTTTCACATATTTTTTCAATTAAATTTAATTAAAAAATGTGTAACACATTTATAAATAAACCCCTAAATGAAAAAAGTAGACTATCCCAATCATAGACCTTAAATATTACTCTTCATTTCACAAAAAGAAAAAAAAAGAAAAAACAAACAGTGAAAAAAGTAAAATAAAAAATATAGTGCAACAGAAGGATAAAAATACAGAACACTAAGGGGTCTATTTTTCAAGATTGACACACCTTTCACATATTTTTTCAATTAAATTTAATTAAAAAAATGTGTAACACATTTATAAATGAACACCTAAATAAAAAAATTGACTATCCCAATTATAAAAACAAAAAAAAAAAATTATAGAAAAAAAAATGTAAAAAAGGGAAAATAAAAAATAAATAAAAAACATTTTTTTTTCCCTTCAAGTAAATGTAACCTAAGCAGCTAAAAAAAAAAGGCGTGAAACATTTATAAATAAACCTCTAAATAAAAAATAGACTACCCCGAATGCAAAAACAAATCGCTAAATTTGAAAAAATATATATAAATTGTCCTTTTTTTTCTTCAAGTAAATTTAGCTAAAGCAGGTCAAGAAAAAAAAACTCAAGAGTGTGAACCTTGGCAAAATTTTGCCAAAATTATTTGGCTCATACCTACAAATGAATGGCAGAATAAAATGGTATCAGGACTAAGGGAATACAATGCGTGGGTTAAAGATATTTGCAAGATGCCTTTTGTTCATCTTTCAGAATGCAGAACCGCTTAGCTAGAAAGCTTGGCAGAGCAACAGCTCGTCACACACTCTCCGAGACATAAAATAAGTTACAGTAAAGTTTCTTACCGGTGACCACCAAAGTGGAGAGGATGCAGGAGAATAGAAGAATGGAGCTCCCCATGATTGCAGAAGAGGATGAAGAGAAGATGCTGGACTCGTTGGCTGTCCTTTAATTAACTTCAGGGCGTTGGCTTCTTGGAGTGATGCAGCCGGGGAGGGAGTGCTCAAGAGGCAGCAGAGAGCGAAATGCTTACGGTGGCCTCAAAATGATTTTTTCAAGTTAGTGTAGCTGGTATATTTCTGTAGAAAAGGTGGGGTGGGGGTGTTTGCTGAGAGTGGACCTTACATAAGATATATGTTATGGTATTAAGTGCATGCATGATATGTAATGAGCAACTTTTCCAAGTATTTGTTACATCTCACAGAGGTTATAGTACTCCTCTTGGCAATGCCTTCATCTGCTTTTCTCTCCAGAAGGACAGATCCATGTTTGTTTAGGCATCAGTTTGAGATGCTTCTGATTCAGGATCCAATGCAGATTAAGATGACCTTGGGCGCAGTCAGAACTGGTTTCTCAACGAGGGTAAAACCAACACCATTATAACCCTTCTATGGCACCATCCCACTTGTAATGCCAATTGTTTTTTCACTTCAACCTCAGAGTCCCAACAAATGGGACTGGAGGAGGTAGATAGGGACTTTAAAGTGGTTGTAAACCCTCGGACATAACATTATTTAAAAAATTAGCCCATAACACAGGCATCTGATCGCTGCCTGTGAAAGTGTACTCACCCCTGTAATTAGCTGTAAAATCATATTTTTCATTTCGATGACGTCACGGCGCTTGCGCACTTTTGCCCGTCAAAACCGGCATCTAAAGTTTGACGGATTTTTCATTGTTTCCGGCACTGAATGTGAGCGAGCTTCCCCTCTGTCCGACACAGAGGAGAAGTCTCGCGTTGTTATAGCTCTTCTCCTGTTCCTGTTACTCCCCTCGTTGCCGTGGATCATTGGTTGCCGCGGTAACGGCAATCGACATCGAGGCTTAGTTACTGCGCTACGGCGCATGCGCGAGATTTCGACCAGGGACTCAGTAAGGGCGGAAGTGACGTCAGATAAGGAATCACTAAACAGGAGAAACAATGGCGCTTTCAGTACCCGGAAATAGAGATAACAACAACGGGTGAAAAAAGGTATTTGCGGGACTCGTTTTTTAAAAAGATCTATGTAGTATGCATTGCGATGACCATGTGTAACATAAAAATTCAAAAAGAGAAAAAATCGGCCGGGGTTTACTTCCTCTTTAACTGTGTTTTAGAAGGAACACATATTAACAGATATAAAAAAATATAAAACTACATTTATTACAGTTGAAATGTGCATTACAAGCACAAGTTATTTCTTTTTCGCCATAACAATGTGGTATATAATGGACTAAAGAATACAATACCAAAGAGTTGTAATGGATCAACGCATTTCACAATGTTATTGCTACCTCAGGATCCAAGTCATCAGTTAGATATCTACAATATAGCTTAAAAGGGTTGTAAAGGTTCATGTTTTTTCACCTTAATGCATCCTATGCACTAAGGTGAAAAAACATCAGACGATTAACGCCCCCCCCCAGCCCCCCCTTTTACTTACATGAGCCCTGGAAAGTCCGGCGTCGCGAACACGCTCGATCGTTGCCCGGGCTTTTCGGCTCTTCATTGGATAGATTGATAGCAGCCCAGCCAATGGCTCGCGCTGCTGTCAATCAAATCCAATGACGCGGGCGCCAGGCCGAGTCCTGCAATTGGCGGCTACGGACGTCGAATGCAGGACTCGGGAGCGCGCCCGCAAGGTAACCCCCTTGGGAGAGAGCTTCCCAGAGGGGGTTATCTGAAGCCGGGAGGAGCCGAGAGAGCTGCAGAGGAACCCCAGAACAGGAGGTTCGGGGCCACTCTGTGCAAAACGAACTGCACAGTGGAGGTAAGTATGATATGTTTGTTATTTAAAAAAAATAAAAATCAGACCTTTACAACCACTTTAACCAACAGATTTACATCACTGGTAAACGAAGGGCAAACAGCACTAGGGATAAAACGATATATATATCCTTAAAAAGGGCAATCCACCTCATCAAATCCCTGAAAAGTTGTCCCACAACAGGCCAAAAAAGGGTGGACAGGGTCCATCAAGTCCACAGAAGGATCCTAATAGTGGTAGCCTTTCCCGAGTAACATCAAGCCTCACATCTAGTCAGCCATATGGTTCACAAAAATGGCACCACAGTCAGAACTGCGTTTTGAACCGAACCCAGAAGTTAGTTGTCAAAGCTGTGGGTTGGAGATTCTCCACCCTCTAGTCGCACGTATACAAAGGGGTCAGAATTTCCCTTGATATCGTTGACCTAATATAGTCATGTGCCCATAGCTCATATGACCAAAGTCTACGATCCCCAACTCATAGACTTCCTTAGGGCCTGTGCCAACCATCTTTGGTGGGCAAGTGCAGTGTTTTTCGTACATCAGTTTGAGAAGCTTCTCATGCAAAATCAATTGCAGGTTAAGTTGACCAGAAGATGACCTACAGTTGACTTGCTTCATCTGCTTTTGCATTCCTATAAACTTGTATGTGGAGAAAAGCAGTTCTAAAATTAACGAAAGCCCTTTGACACGCGCCCTTATAGTGACACCCCTGGCATAAACCCAAACAGTGGAGAAAGACAAGAAGTTGTCCTGCTTCAGCTTCTTTTGCATTCCCATCGACTTGTATGAGGAGAGAAGCAGCTCTAAAATGAACAAAACCGGTTGACACATGCCCTTACAGTGAAAACCCTTGCTTAGGCCCATACAGTGGTGAAGAACCAGCTGATTTCATATTCCCATAGACTATAGTTCCAAGGAAAATATGTGGAGGGAGCTGAAGGTTCGCGTTACCAAACATCAGCCTCAAAACCTCAATTCGTTTTGCACTTCTGTGACCCGTTTTAAGCGGAGAGCAGTCTGAAGTCCACTCTCCGCTGACATCACTGCCATCAGTCGGGGCAGCGCGTCACCCCGACTTCCCAAGTCTGGATCCGCCAGCTGCCTTGATTGATGGCAGTCCCAGCGTCTCAGCGAGCCGGTCCACAGCTCATCACTCCAATGAGCATGGAGGATCAGAGCAGGAGAGATGCTGACTAACAGGCAGCATCTCTCCGCTCGGGCAGGAGTGAGAACCAAGCCATCTGCAATGTTTGGTGGCTCAGTTCTCAGTGCAGAGACAGCGGGGGACAGCTGCAGCATCGGTCTGATGCTCCATCCACCGAGGTAAGTCTGAATCCAAAAAAAAAAAAAATACGAAAAACCATACTTCTTGTAACTGTCCGCCTGTCACTTTCAATTTTTTGTTCAGCACTGACTACAGGTGAAACCTTTATTGCCTTACTTTTGTTCCCTTGGGGAATCTTTTAATCACCAGACACTTCCTCCTTCTTCTTGATTGAGAGAAAAAAGGCCCTCATGTTTCAGCATTCACTCAGAGGCAAGGCTAGCCAGCAGATTGTTCATTGAAGTTTTCTAAAGTTAAAGTTTGCACCCCCTTGGCAAGCGGAGCAAGGTAATGCATTAAAGGTGCACTGTCATTGTCAGTATATATGTTTTTAGGCATAAATTGTGCCCATGCTGTTAGTTGAAAGATATGCTGTAGACAATCCACATGTTTGAACAAATATTCATGTTTCCTTAGATATTTAATGTTAATTTATATGTATGTGTGCAGATAATGGAACACCACTTTGTAACTCCACATTTGTCATTCTGTTGTAACCCCCTTTTGGTGATCTCTGTAAACAAATGTATTGTATGTCATTTTACAGTTTTCACGGTGTAATCGGTACTTATGGTGCTTATGCCATTTAAGGAGTTAAAAGATTAACCTCTGTGGTGTTCAACCTTAATGCACATCTTTGAGGCAAAATAAATAAAAGTACTGCACCCGTCAGAAGCTCTCCTCTCGTTATTTACTCAAAGCCAATGGGGCCGCTACACTTCTCTTTTAATGACTTGGAGAGGATCTGCAAAGAGGAGTGGGACAAAATCCCTCCTGAGATGTGTGCAAACCTGGTGGCCAACTACAAGAAACGTCTGACCTCTGTGATTGCCAACAAGGGTTTCTGCACCAAGAACTAAGTCATGTTTTGCGAAGGAGATCCTGATCACCCGGAGATGGCAGTCAGCATCACCCCCGTCCAGTAGGGAATGGCTAAACAGTATGAATGGGGTAATACTCCAAGAAAAATCGGTATTCATAAAGCAAGGTGCAATAGTAAAAAAATGGAAAAAGGCGCCCAAATTTTTTTTTGATAAAATAATTATATACTAGTGCAGCTCCAAAATTAGTGAATACTAATAGAGAAAATTAAGTACTGTCCGTGATACTTTTTTTATTTGCACTAACATAGAATTTTTCAGGACAAGCTTTCGGGGTATGTCCCCTTCTTCAAGGTCCAAGCAGTACTGATTCACAATTTTTTTAGCAGAATGTTAAAACAAAACAAGAGAAAAATCTCAGAGGGAAAGGAAAAAAAAACACATACAAATCAATGGTAATAAAGATAGCAGCAGAGTTAGTGAGATAAGACAGAGGGAGAGCTATAGACTTGAGGGGGGAGATGCTAGTCACAGAGGGGGTCATAAAACCTTAGTATAATGGGTAAGGAAACCAATGTCTAAATTTAGGCCATTCGTTTTTGTGTCAAAAAGAATTACGGTATCATTCTTAGTTCAAATGTTTTCCTTCCTTGATAGTTCTGAAATTCCCTTTAAGAACTAAAACATTGAGGTCTTCTATAGTGTGGTCCGGTTGTGAGAAGTGATGTCCCACAGGTGTGCAGAAACTGTCTTCTTTATGTTCTTTGATGGTATGTCTGTGAAAATTCATCCTCGCTTGCAACTTCTGTCCTGTTTCACCAACATAAGATCCTTTGCCACACCTGTTGCATTGGATGAGGTACACAACATTACTGGAGGTACAGTTGTAAGATCCCATGATAGTGAAGGTCCCATTTGTGTGTGTGACACTTTTGGATGGATTGATCTGGTTGCACAGTTTGCAGCGTTTTTTATTGCAGGGTTTGCTTCCATTATTTGTGACTTCATAATCAGAGTGAAGTTTCCTGCTGATTAGTTTGTGTCTGAGGTTGGGTGGTTGTCTGAAAGCCAATAATGGGGGTTGTTGGAATATTTCTTTCAGAGTTTCATCCTCTGTTCTAATGGGCTGTAAATCTTTGATTATCTTTTTGATCCCTTCTAGTGTTGGGTTGTATGTGGTGACCAGAGGTACTCGGTTATTTGTTTTTTTCTCTTTGTATTGGAGATTTTCTCTTCGGATTTTCAAGGCTGTGTTTATGCTGTTGTTGATGGTTTTGTCTTTATATCCTTTCTTCTGGAAAGAGCCTGCCAGTGTTCTGAGATGTTTATCTCTGACTTCTGGGTCTGAAAAAATTCGGTGGTATCTGATGGCCTGGCTGTGTATGATGGCTCGTTTAGTGTGTTGGGGATGACAAGCTTCACACTTCCATATACAGAAAACCGACTGACCGATGCAGCTATCTTTATAGTTCCAGTTTTCATCCCCAACACACTAAACGAGCCATCATACACAGCCAGGCCATCAGATACCACCAAATTTGTTCAGATCCAGAAGACAGAGATAAACATCTCAGAACACTGGCAGGCTCTTTCCATAAGAAAGGTTACAAAGACAAAACCATCAACAACAGCATAAACACAGCCTTGAAAACCCGAAGAGAAAATCTCCTCCAATACAAAGAGAAAAAAAAACAAATAACCGAGTACCTCTGGTCACCACATACAACCCAACACTAGAAGGGATCAAAAAGATAATGAAAGATTTACAGCCCATTATAACAGAGGATGAAACTCTGAAAGAAATATTCCAACAACCCCCATTATTGGCTTTCAGACAACCACCCAACCTCAGACACAAACTAATCAGCAGGAAACTTCACTCTGATTATGAAGTCACAAATAATGGAAGCAAACCCTGCAATAAAAAACGCTGCAAACTGTGAAACCAGATCAATCCATCCAAAAGTGTCACACACACAAATGGGACCTTCACCATCATGGGATCTTACAACTGTACCTCCAGTAATGTTGTGTACCTCATCCAATGCAACAGGTGTGGCAAAGGATCTTATGTTGGTGAAACACAGGGGCGGGCTGGCCTGGGGGGCAGGGTGGAAATTTCCCCCCGGGCTGCGCTAATTTATATGCATAACGGCTGGCGGCCACCCGCTAATGATTTTTTTTTTTTTTTCGGAGGATTCGGAGGAAGTCATGTCAGAGCAGGGGGCGCGAGCTGAGGCAGAGGGAGGGGCGCCGAAGCTCAAGTGCCACTCACTTATGTAGCAGGGGCCGCACCTGCCGCTGGTCGCGCTCACACTAATCCACTGACAGTGGAGTGAGAGACAGCCTGTCAGCTCCTGCGGGGGATCCCCTCCCTCTCCTCCGAACACTGCAGCATGTGTGAGCTCCGCTTGCAGAGCCCGGCCGCCCACTCTGTTCCTTCCTTATTGATAGGGGGAGGGAGCCTATCAGCCTCCAGTAGCTGCAAAGCATCATGGGACATGTAGTTCCTTTTGCCAGCGGTCCCATTAGCAATACCTGGTGGAAGAAACTCCCCAGCCTGCCCACAGGAGGATGGACAAAAGGCGGCAGGGGAGCGGACTGTCACTCCATTAAGGCGAGAGGACAGAGCCGAGATAATGTAAGTTTGTTGGTGAATGTTTTTTTTTTAAATTAACCCCTTAACCCTTTCATGCCTATTCATGCCATTTGGGGCGCTCGGGCGACGCCCCCTCTGTTTAGAGTGGATAGATTCATGCATTGCATGAATCTATCCACGGCTGCTGTAGCCACCCCCTATTCAGGCGTGCAGACCCTTTTCAGACGCGGGGCGCCTGAATTACAGCGGCGGGGTATATTTTTGAAGCACCTGATTAGAGCCATAGGCTGAAGGCACAGGCATCTCTATTGGACGCCTAGCAGAATGGAAAAAGAGACGCACGGGAACCATGGAGAACGTAGGAGCCGTCGCCTGACCTGTTGCATGTTCCACAGCTCGCCGGCCTCACTCGCTGCCTGACCCGCCACCAAGATTGGGTAAGTGGCGACCAGACAGCAGGCAGGCGGGGGGCGTCACAGTGGCTGTATGGGCACAGTGGCTGAATTTTATGGGCACAGTGGCTGCATATGATGGGCACAGTGACTGCATATGATTGATGGGCACAGTGGCTAAATATATGATTGATGGGCACAGTGGTTGCATATGATGGGCACAGTGGCTGCATATGATGGGCACAGTGGCTGCATATGATTGATGGGCACAGTGGCTGAATATGATTGAGGGGCACAGTGGTTGCATATGATGGGCACAGTGGCTGCATATGATGGGCACAGTGGCTGCATATGATTGATGGGCACAGTGGCTGAATATGATTGAGGGGCACAGTGGTTACATATGATGGGCACAGTGGCTGCATATGATGGGCACAGTGGCTGCATATGATGGGCACAGTGGCTGCATATGAATGATGGGCACAGTGGCTGCATATGATTGATGGGCACAGTGGCTGCATATGATTGATGGGCACAGTGGCTGCATATAAATGATGGGCACAGTGGCTGAATATGATTGATGGGCACAGTGGCTGCATATGATGGGCACAGTGGCTGCATATGATTGATGGGCACAGTGGCTGCATATGATTGATGGGCACAGTGGCTGCATATGAATGATGGGCATAGTGGCTGAATTTTATGGGGCACAGTGAGGCTGAAACTGATGTTTTTTTTCAGTATTTTTCAGAATTTTTCAGTTTGTTTGCGCTCCCCAAAAATTTTGAGCACCAGCCACCACTGCCTAAACCTTTTTTTGACATTTGTTGTTTCAAGTTAAAAAATCAGTATTTTTGTTAGAAAATTACTTAGAACCCCCAAACATTACATATTTTTTTAAGCAGAGACCCTAGAGAATAAAATGGCGATTGTTGCAATATTTTATGTCACACTGTATTTGCGAAGCGGTTATTCAAATGCAATTTTATTTGGAAGAAATACACTTTCATGAATTTAAAAAAATAAAAAACACTAAAGTTAGCCCAATTTTTTTGTATAATGTGAAAGATGATATTATGCCGAGTAAATAGATACCAAACATGTCATGCTTTAAAATTGCGCACACTCGTGGAATGGCGACAAACTACGATACTTAACCTCTTGTCGCCCGCACTATAGCTGAAAGATGGATACAGCGCAGGCCAAAATTGCCGGCAGGATGTACAGCGGCACGCTCTGTGATCAGTGAGTCCATGAGACTCGGCTGATCACAGATCAGAGTAAGGGGCAGATCCCGGCCCCTACCACATGATCACCTGTCAGCCAATGACAGCTGATCATGTGATGTAAACAAAAGCCGGTATTTTTTTTTTTTCCCTCATGCTGACAGCGTGATGAGGAAAAAAAAAAGCAGATTATCGTCTTGTGTAAATAGGACATCAGTCCCGCACACTCCAGACCCACTGCTGCTATCAGTGCTCATCAGTGCTGCCAATCAGTGCTGCCTATCGTTGTCACCTAGCAGTGTCTATCAGTGCGGCCTTTAGTGCCCATCAGTGCAGCCTCATTAGCGCACATCAATGAAGGAGAAAAATTACCCATTTGCTAAATTTTATAACAAACTATGAAAATTGTTGTTTTTTTTTCAAAATTGTTGGTCTTTTTTTGTTTGTTTAGCAAAAAATAGAAAACCCAGTGGTGATTAAATACCACCAAAAGAAAGTTCTATTTGTGTGAAAAAAAATTGAAAAATGTCATATATATTGTCATTCAAAGTACGACAGCGCTGAAAGCTGACAATTGGCCTGGGCAGGAAAGGGGTTTAAGTGGCCAGTAAGCAAGCAATGTAAACATCCCTTGTGACAGTAATAGGCAGTGACAGGTCCTCTTTATGGAGGGATTGGGGGTCTATAAGACCACAAATCTCTCCTTTGCACTTAAAAGCATTCAAAACGCTAAGTTTGGCTGCTTTAAATACTGTCATTTTTTTTAAATCTGGTGCCTTTAAGGCTTCAGTAAACTTAAAGTGATGTCATGACTGGAGGAGGCTGTGCAAGGACCTACTGAGATGAGGTGAGAGACCCTGACACTTCCAGCTGAACCCCACATCCCATCTACCCCCCCCCCCCTGAAATACACTAGTTACCCTGCCCCAATGTCCACCCAGTAATCTCAAAATAGCTCTCATCACTTTGGGTCCTGCTGGGAGCTGGCCATAGCATTTGGGTCCTGCTTGGAGCTGGCCTGTAGGTCCTGCTGGGAGCTGGCCATGGTCAGCGGCCAACAGGACCCACAGGTCAGCGGTCAGCAGGACCCAAAGGTTAGTGGCTAGCTCCCAGCAGAACCCACATGCTGTGGGTTCTGCTGGAAGCTGGCCCCTGACCTGTGGGTCCTGCTGGCCCCTGACCTGTGGGTCCTGCGGGCCGCTGACCTGTGGGTCCTGCTGCCCGAAACTGCTGACACTGTCTCCGGACCAAGTCTGTGCCCGATTTTGTCCCCACTTTACAGAGCTGATCCTGGGCGGGTGCACCGTAAGCTGGGGCAGAGGGAGAGTGCCCAGGGCCGGCCCTACCATGGGTCCCAATGGGCCCATTGGGCTGCCTCGGAGGGGAAGGGGGGCAAGCGCGCCAGATTACACAGAGTGGGGATCTCCCGCTTACCCGGCGGCCGCTGTCATATGAAGTTCCGCCTCCTGGACCAGCTCCTATGATAGACAGCACATGTGAGACTTCGTATGACAGCAGCTAGACCAGGTAAGCGGGAGATCTGAACAGACTGCATTGATGGACACTGGTGAGGCTGCATTGATGGGCACTAAAGAGGCTGCATTGATAGACACTGGTGAGGCTGCATTGATAGGCACTGATCAGACTGCATTGATAGTCACTGGTGAGGCTGCATTGATGGTCACTGATAGGCACTGGTGAGGCTGCACTGATGGGCACTGGTGAGGCTGCTTTGGATGGGCACTGATGAGGTTGCATTGGATGGGCACTGGTGAGGCTGCTTTGGATGGGCACTGATGAGGATGGATTTGAATCGGCACTGGTGAGGCTGCTTTGAATCGGCACTGGTGAGGCTGCTTTGGATGGGCACTGGTGAGGCTGCTTTGGATGGGCACTGGTGAGGCTGCTTTGGATGTGCACTGGTGAGGCTGCTTTGGATGCGCACTGGTGAGGCTGCATTGATGGGCACTGGTGAGGCTGCATTGATGGGCACTGGTGAGGCTGCATTGATGGCCACTGGTGATGGTGAGCTGATTCGGTGGTTTAATGGGCCACTTGACTGGACTTGCCCCCCAGGCCCAAGGCTGCCAGCCCTCCCCTGGTGAAACAGGACAGAAGTTGCAAGCGAGGATGAATTTTCACAGACATACCATCAAAGAACATAAAGAAGAGAGTTTCTGCACACCTGTGGGACATCACTTCTCACAACCGGACCACACTATAGAAGACCTCAATGTTTTAGTTCTTAAAGGGAATTTCAGAACTATCCAGGAAAGGAAAACATTTGAACTAAGAATGATAATTCTTTTTGACACAAAAACTAATGGCCTAAATTTAGATATTGGTTTCCTTACCCATTATACTAAGGTTTTATGACCCCCTCTGTGACTAGCATCTCCCCCCTCAAGTCTATAGCTCTCCCTCTGTCTTATCTCACTAACTCTGTCTTATCTCACTAACTCTGCTGCTATCTTTATTACCATTGATTTGTATGTGTTTTTTTTCCTTTCCCTCTGAGATTTTTCTCTTGTTTTGTTTTAACATTCTGCTAAAAAAAATTGTGAATCAGTACTGCTTGGACCTTGAAGAAGGGGACATACCCCGAAAGCTTGTCCTGAAAAATTCTATGTTAGTGCAAATAAAAAAAGTATCACGGACAGTACTTAATTTTCTCTGTCACAATTGCACTTATACGGCTACAATTACGTCAAGTATGAATACTAATACATAGTGAAGAAAAAGATCAAAGGGCGCAACAAGTGCATAATGTCCAAAAACACCAAATATATGTGTAGCGGGGTGCTAAATTTAGGGGAAGTGTCTGAGTGGTAGTTATACTCAAACACCCTAATTGTCAGGGTTCTGGCAACCATTTTGTCCGCATGTATCCGTGTACAGTTCCCTGTGGCCTACAGGTGGCGCTGCCATAGTAGGCCAGGGTTGAACCGCTGATACAGTGCTGTGCCTTGTGTGTCCCCTCCCGGCAACCATACAGTGGGTGTGGTTTACCTTCTGTGCATGCTGGGAGAGGATATAAAAGGGGCAGACGCTGCCTGTTCGGTGTTCTCATTCTATCCCAGGATTGGGGTGTGTTCCTGTCCGCCCTGGGCACATTTGGCCCAGGGGCAGAGGTCGGTGAATCAGTCCCAGGCACCTTTAGCCCTGGGGCTGCAGCAAAGGCCTGGGCCCAGCACCTTTGGCTGGAGCCCACCAAGGATCGAGGAATCTCAGAGTACCGCCTTGCGAGGGGACCCGCATCTTAGATGAGGAGGCCGGGGGAGGACCGTTCCTAAGGACTGGTGAAGAAGTCACAGTGAAGGAAGGGTCCCGGTAACTCTGGAGGGAGGTCTTCTCCTTAAGGGAGGCCAAGTTCACCAGGTCTGTGGCAGAGACTTTGCGGTTAGGTTAGAGCGCCATTCCGGCTGCTAGTCCCAGGTTGGGGAGATATCCGGATGGGCAGAGTCTGCTTGAGAATCTGAGCAGTGAAGTGTATTACGTTTGTGCCTGGACCTCTTCCACACCTTAAGCTGTCCTTTTCTCACTCCAACCTTTCCTGTCAGAGACTGTGTTTTACAAGAAAATAAACTCTACGTTGGAGTTGCAGCTGGTGTGGACCTTGAAGTTACTGGGGGGACAAAGAGACTTATCTTTATTCAATATAGAGGTGAGAAACATTCTCTTGAAGGCTCTGACTTTTGGCTGCGGAAGACCCATCAACAACACCTCTCAACCTCTTCACACAGGAGGGTACGGGCTTGTAGTGCGGTGGGCCCTTCTCTTCCTGCGAGGAGCCAAATAAAGCAGGTAAAGAAAGGGGTCTGTGAGCTATATATGAAAAAGTTCAAAAAACAATTGCAGAAATAACACGTGATGCTGTATTCAGGATGATTGAACTCCAGCCACCGTGCTCATAAAGGGTACAATATAATGAATAAGTGCTTCACCCGACGTGACACTCAAATGTGCTCACCAGAAATATTCGGCCATAAATGACCATCAGGCATATAACTTGATTCCCAATCGCTCCAATCTCCAGTGAAACATCCAAGATAGCTTCTTTTTAGACAAGGTGAATAAAAATCTTCCACTCTAGAATGAGTTAAAAACTCCACCGCAAAGAGCCACAAGAGAAACGGATATAGTATGTAGCGGGTATGTACTTTCCAATGTGTAATTTTGAACGGGCAGAGATATCAGTGATGTATAGTTCCCTGCAGCCCAGTGGGTGGCACTGTCCCCGTGAGCTGGGGTTGAACCATCACTGAGCGCCGTACCCTTTTTGGCCTCTCTCGGCAGCTGTGCGGTGGGGCGGGGAACCCGCCGTGCTTGCTGGGAGAGGGTATAAAGGGCCGGATATCTTTGGCCCGGGGTTGGAGTCCCAGGCACCTTTTAGCCTGAGGGCGAGGGTCCGTGTTAGAGGTCTAGGCCGCCTATGCCTAGAAGGCGTGTTCCATCTCAGGCACCTTCAGCCTGAGATGAGGTACTTGGATGGAGTCTAGTGTTGTTCGCTGAGTTCCGCGAGGAAAGGACTTCCTAGGGGACCCCGGGAGTGGGTACCCGAATCCAAAGGCGCAATGGACCGGAGGAGGCCCTCATTTGAAGACCCGGTGCAGCATATTGCCGGTGACAGGTGAGCCTCCGGAGACCGCCTGGAAGGATGTCTCCTCAGCCAAAGGGACCAAAGAAAACCTCACTTACTAGAAGAACAAGACTGAGTTCACTGTGCCTAGGCCTACTCGTATCCACACCCACCCTGTCTGTTCTGTTTGTTGAGGGGGTCCAACTGATTGTATTTTACTCTGACCTAAGAAGAATAAAGGAGTGTTGGACTTTATGGGTGTGGGGCTCATTTTCTGGCAGACACTAATCCAAAGCAGCTGGATGCTCCAAGCGCAGAACACCGGCCTGAAGGTAAAGAAACTTTGCTTACACCGCACAACCATACAGTAAGGTGAAGGCTCGGCGTAGCAACCCCGCACTCTCTTCTCCAAGGTACCCCTGGACCATAGCCAAAGTAACCGATATACAAGAGTGAGAGAGTGGAGGCCACTACAAGTATAATACCGTTTTATTTAAAAGTACACAAAGATAAAATAGTATACAACCAAGTATACTAACAGCTGTGTGGGGAGGCAATGGCCAGGCTGTTTACTGAAAAACACATAGGGGGCCTCGGCTAGCGTCAGAGCTGTTGGTTAAAGGCAGGCTGTCAGATTTTTTCCTGATGAAGCGAACCCCGGGAAATGCATTGAAATCTGGCAGCCTGCCTTACACTGGAGTGGTATGACTTTTATATTTTAACCAACAGCTCTGACGCTAGCTGAGGCCCCCACTATATCCGTTTCTCTTGTGGCTCTTTGCGGTGGAGCTTTTAACCCGTTCTAGAGTGGAAGATTTTTTTTCACCTTGTCTATAAGAAGCTATCTTGGTTGATTCACTGGAGATTGGAGCGATTGGGAATCAAGAGCACCTGTTATATGCCTGATGGTCATTTATGGCCGAATATTTCTGGTGAGCATATTTGGGTGAAGCACTTATTCATTATATTGCACCCTTTATGAGCACGGTGGCTGGAGTTTAATCATCCTGAATACAGCATCACATGTTATTTCTGCAATTGTTTTTTTGAACTTTTTCATGTATTTGGTGTTTATGGACATTATACGTGTAGCGAGTGCTTAATTTAAGGGGAGTGTCTGAGTGGTAGTTAGGCTCAGACACACTGATTGTTAGGATTCATGGACCATTTTTGTTTACGGGGGATAGTATTGGTGTACAGTTACCTGTGGCCTACAGGTGGCGCTGTCATAGTAGGCCAGGGTTGAACCACCGATAGAGGACTGTGCCTTTTTGTGTCCCCTCTCGGCAGTAGTGCAGCGGGGCGGGGAACCTGCTGTGCCTGCCGTGAGAGGGTATAAAAGGGGCAGACATCTTCCATTTAGGGTCCACGCCCAGGCACCTTCAGCCTGAGGGTGAGTGAGGGTCGTCTCCGGGTGCCCTAGGCCTGGAGGTATAGTTCCAGTTCCATCCCAGACACCTTTAGTCTGGGGTGAGGTACTACTTTGAAGGCCCGGGGCCCAGCACCTTCGGCTGGGGTCCGCTAAGGATCGAGGACTCTCAGGGTGCCGCCTTGCGAGGGGACCCATATCTAGGATGAGGAGGCCAGGGAGGTAACCCTTTCCGAAGACCCAGCGCAGTGTCGTGGTGATGGTGGGGCCTCTGGTAACTCTCCAGAGGGATGTCTTCTCCTTGACAGGGGCCAGATACTTTTAGAAGGAAGTTCACGTTCACAAGGTCAGTGGCAGTGGCCTCATTGGGCAGTGCCCTATTCACCCGGTCTGTGGCAGAGACCAAGTCTAGCAGGCCCGTGGCAGGGGTCTTATTTCACCAGGTCTGTGGCAGAGACCAACCTTGCGGTCTTTGGCAGAGACCGTGCGCCAAAGCTGTTTGAGACACCTGAACAGTCAAAAGTGTTTGTGCTACGTTTGTGCCTGGACCTCCTCCACACCTCGAGCTGTCCTGTCCCTTGCTCCAACCTTTTCTTTCCTATCCAAGACTGTTTTTTTTTTGCATTGTGAAAATAAACTCAGAGTTGGAGTTTCAGCTGGTGTGGACATTCACGTTACTGGGAATTAAAGGACTTGCCTCTATTTTCAGTAGAGGCGAGAATCATCCTCAGGAGGAGTTTTGACTCTGGCTGCGGACACGGCCCGATAAAAATAACACCGCTCAACCTCTCTACACAGGATGGTACGGGCGTGTGGTGCGGTGTGCCTCTTCCTTCCTGCGAGGAGCCAAAGTTAAAAAGGCAGGTAAGGGGAGAGGTGGGTAGCGCTACATACACTTGTTGCGCCCTATGATCTTTTTCTTCATAAAGCAAGGCGCGTTAATGAAATATGATAAGATGTGGAAACCCTGGTGGGAAGCAAGAGGGATCAATATGTAAACCATAAGAAAAGGAAAAAAAGAAAGCTCAAATAAAGCGTAGAGACCCAAGAGAAACCAGACTATGTGAGAGTGGAAGAGGAGGAAATGAGCGAGATGAATGAGGTTGAGAGAGCGCGGGGAATGGGTGAGAATATCGGTTTCTTTTTAATACAGAATATTATATATACAACCCCGAGGGGTACCCACCACAGGTCCTACCCAAAAAAAAATGTACGTGATATATATTGTCTTTTAACAGATTGGACAGGACCTGGAAGGGGGAACAATGTTTATTATATTTTGTAAAACTGTGAAAAATGTAATAAAGATATATAGTTTAAAAAAAAAAAAATTATTTCACTCATTAACCACTTCAATACCCGGCATTTTCACCACCTTCCTGCCCAGGCCAATTTTCAGCTTTCAGCGCTGTCACGCTTTGAAGGACAATCGCGCGGTCGTGCGGCGTGGCTCCCAAACAAAATTTATGTCTCTTTTTTCCCCCACAAATAGAGCTTTCTTTTGGTGGTATTTGATTATCTCTGCGGTTTTTATTTTTTTGTGCTATAAACAAAAAAAGAGCGACAATTTTGAAGAAAAAAAAAAACACAATATTTTTTACTTTTTGCTATAATAAATATTGCATTTTTTAAAAAAAAAAAAACTATTTTTTTTTTCTCAGTTTAGGCTGATACGTATTCTTCTACATATTTTTGGTAAAAAAAATTGCAATAAGCGTATAGTGATTGGTTTGCGCAAAAGTTATAGCGTCTACAAAATAGGGGATAGTTTTATGGCATTTTTTTAATTTTTTTTTTTTACTAGTAATGGCGGTTATCTGCAATTTTTGTCAGGACTGCGATATTGCGGCGGACACATCGGACACTTTTGACACTATTTTGGGACCATTCACATTTATACAGTGATCCCTGCTATAAATATGCACTGATTACTGTATACATGTGACTGGCAGGGAAGGGGTTAACACTAGGGGGCAATCAAGGGGTTAAATGTGTTCCCTGGGAGTGATTCTTACTGTGGGGGGAGGGGAACGATCGTTGTCCCTATGTACAAGGGACACACCATCGGTCTCCTCTCCCTGACAGGACATGGATCTTTGTGTTTACACACAGAGATCCACGTCCCTGGCTCTGTAACTGCCGATCGCGGGTACCTGGCGGACATCGCGGCCGCCAGGCACGCGCATCGTCACCCGCGGGACGCGTGCCCCCTAGCGGCCGGGAGGCCCGAGGCCGTCATATGACGTCCACCCAGGACGGCAGAGCCAACTTGTGGACGTCATATGTCTATACGCCGGTATTGAAGTGGTTAAAGTGCAAATGTCAATTGCATTAGACATTTTTTGAAATGCGTTTTCCTGGAAATGTATGTTGTTATTCTGTCTCTCACCACCATTAAAATTGTAGACTGGTCATTTCTTTGTCAGTGGGCAAACGTAAAAATCAGCAGGGGATCAAATACCTTTTTCCATCACTGTAAAGAGCACCTGTGCATTGTAAGGTTGCATTACTTAACTGTTAGCCCGGCTTTCCATAGCACATAATGAATATGCCTTCTGAGCCCTTCATTATTAATTGTCAATATTCACAAATAAGATTTCCAACCCAGGTTTTTAATCTTTTTTTATTATTATTAAATAAGACTAAAATTGTCCAGCAATTACAATGACTTACTACACCCTGTCTGGTAGAAAACTTGTCCAATTCTCCTTCCTTTGTCAATCATATTGCACCAACGGGACCAGTCCCGGACTGGGAGTTCCACATTTATGTATGGAACCAAAGTTTGCTAGCTGTGCATAGATTTAATGCTAAAATATAAACTCCGGGAAAACAGTCTTGAGCCTTTTTAAGAAGACCTTGACGTAGCAGAATAGGTTATATGTATAGTTTACTGAGAGTAGATCAATGTATTAGATCACAACAGAGTACTTTACCCTGTGATAATCAAGGGTCGGTATAGCTAGAATGTCAGTATATAAGAGTCCCGGCTTTATGCCATAGCTTGGGGGGGGGGGGGTGCAGCCGCTAATTGAAAACCAGGAGGGGGTGCCACAAGTTGAGAAGCGGGGGGGTGGGGGGTTTCCACAAGTTGAGAAGCGCGCGGGGGGGGTTGCAACCGTATGTCTCCCCCGAGAATTAAGATCAGGGGGGGCTTTGGGTGCTGCCGAATAAAAAAAAAAAAAAAAAAGAAGGGGGTTGCCATCCGGGCCCCTGGGGACCTCCAGGCCCCTTACAAGAAAAAAAAAAAAGGGGGGGTTGCCATCCGGGCCCCTTACATGTGTACTGCCTGTACCCCCCCTGATGGTGGCCCTGGCTTGGGTACACATTCAGACATAGGGAGACTCCTAACTATCCCTAAAATAACATTGTCCAGTTGAAGTATATGCATCAGTTAAAGTGTATCTAAAGCCAAAAAAAATTCATTTTGCATAGACCGTGGAATGGTTATAACCCATCAGGCTTTTCTTTTTTTTTTGCCACCTGTGTCCCATTGGGCAGTCTTCAATTTGAGCTCAAAGCAGAGGGCCACACAAAAATGGAACTACCGCTTTTCGGAACCCCCCCCCCCCTCCGGTGTCACATTAGGCACCTTTCAGGGGGAGGGGGGTGCAGATACCTGTATAATACAGGTATTTGCACCCATTTCCGGGCATTGACCCCCGCAGAGTCTACGCCACTTTCCGTCTCCCCCCGCTGTCTTCTGGGAGACACATGGGTCCCAGAAGACGGCAGGGACCATTTGGATTGGGCAGCGCGAGTCGCAGTAGGGGACCAGGAAGTGAAGCCGCAATTCCCTTACCGAAGATGGCGGTGGCAGCATCCGAGGACCAAGGGACGGGTCGGCCTCGGCGCCCTGGACAGGTAACTGTCCTTATTTTAAAAGTCAGCAGCTGCAGTATTTGTAGCTGCTGACTTTAAAAACAAAAAAAAAATTTGCGGACCTCCGCTTTAACTTTATACAGGCTCCTCTCCTCTCCTGTACTGAAATGGCCTAATTTGATTTCACTGCACACTGCAAGCTTCTCGCAATGTGCATGAGAAGCTGCAGCAAGTCAGATAGGACCTGCCTCATTTCCTGGCTGGAGGACCTCCAATACCATCAAGCTTTTTTTGCACCCAGTATGACGATCACTGGCAGTGCCGGGACAAGGTCATTCAGTGCCGAGGGTGAAAAAATGCCAAACAGTACCCCCGCTCCCCCCGATGTGGGCACTTTATTATCTTCTGAAGCTGGGATCTATTATACTGGTACTACAGTTCAACTTCTGCCTGTCTGACAGCAGCAAGGTGCAACAAAAAAAATGTCAGGTGGCGGGCCAGAATCCTCAGAGTGCCAGTACCCAAAATGGACTGCACTACCCTAAGTATTATTATTTAGGTACTTATATAGCGCCGTCAATTTACACAGCGCTTTACATTATACATTCACATCGGTCCCTACCCTCAAGGAGCTTACAATCTAAGGTCTTTAACTCATATTTATATACTGGGCCAATTTAGACAGAAGCCAATTAACCTACCAGCATGTCTTTGGAGTGTGGGAGGAAACCGGAGTACCCGGAGGAAACCCATGCAGGCACAGGGAGAACATGCAAACTCCAGGCAGGTGGTGTCGTGGTTGGGATTCGAGCCAGCGACCCTTTTTACTGCTAGGCACTGATGCAGATAATCGATCTCACCAATGGAGACATCACTGGTCCTCTTCTTGGATCCATCCTGTCAGGTAGAGAAGCCCCCAGGCAGCAGGGAGGGTCAGTAAAAGATGGAAGGGTTGGGGGCAGGCTCTCAGCTTAGTTGAATGTGTTTAATGAGCTGCTGCTTGGCGGCGCCCACCAAACACATAAAGACACTGCGCCCAGGGCAGCTTTCCCTTCTGCCCCCCCCCCCTAGTCCCGGCTCTGGTCCCTGGCCTGCAGCGCCAGGACAAGGTCATACAGTGTGCAGGGTGAAAATGGGAAATTGCACCCCCTGCCCGTCCCGGGATAAAGTTATCCAGCGCCCAGGGCAAAGATGCCAAATTGCGCCCCCCCCCCCTACTCTCAGGGTTAGGGTCAGTGTGCCCCATCCCTACAATAAACCATTGTTTACCCTCCTGCCCAACCCTTGTCCCAGCCCTGATTCTCACCAACCCATGTGCTCTCTGTTGAAGGGGGGAAGGGCCAATATATCGACATGCGCCCCAAATGTTTGTGGTATGCAAATAAATAGTAGCAATATTTGTGGTACACTGCAGCAAGCTGAAAGGTTTAAAATTGGTGCACAAATATGAGACTAACAGTGGCAAATTGTCCCTGGGTTGTGGGTAACTAAAAGGAAAAGAATTGTCCCTGCGTTAGTGGTGTCACTAAAATTAAAAAGTGTAAACCCGTCAATAGATAGTCGTGCCATTCTTGTATAATGTGAGGAGGTTTAACACTTCCATGCATTTGTTTTTGGCTACTGTAGAAGAGAAGCAGGGAGCTGATGGAGCTCCATGTGCGCCCCTCCCTCTACATAAACTGCGTCTGGGGCACGTGGCCCTTCTGCCCACCCTTTATCCTGACCCTGTTGGCCTCCCTGTATTTCAATTCTTTAGACCATGCAGGCAAATTCTGATGCTTACAGTAAAACATTTCTAGACCCAAAAACCAAAATGCAGTTTTTGCAACTTACCAGCCTTTAGATGTGGTGACTGCATTCCTTTTCATTTTCAAGGTATTTTTTCTTTGTTTTCACTTATTGATCCGGTCAGTAACACACTTCCAGACCTAAATTGGCAACGCTCACTTACTACACTATATCTACAGAGGCGCAGCATCCTCACCCTAGGTTGCTCACTCCTGATTTTCACTACAAGCACCACCCCCTCTCCTAATCTCCATTACATAGGTGGGAGCAGTTTTGGAGTTCACAGAAAATAACTTGGAAGGAAGATAACATTGTTTGAGATTCCATTTGGGTGCACAGGAAGTTACAAGGACACTGGATTTCTGGCAGGATCTACAGTTTCTTTTCCTGCACTTGTAGAATATGTACTTTTTTTCATAATCAAGATTGTAGAATATGTACATAGCCTGAAAATACAAGGAAACGAATGCAGCCACCACATCGAAGGACTGATATATTATATACTTTATTAAGCAAAACAGCCAGGTCCCAGTCTGTGATTGGAGAGTTAAGGAGCAGCAACAGACTGGAAAAGTCATCTCTCTGCTCCCTCTTTCTGTCAGCATTCTGTATACTTTAAACCACTTAGCGGATTTACTTGTATTGTCAGAGATGGTGGTAGGCCATAAAAAGCACTGTAGGGGTAAGGACTAATCAGCGCATGATGGGCCTGAAAAACAAAAGGAAGATGGCAGAAAGGAACCACAGTAATGGGCTGTGAAGAAGATCATCGCTACTGGAACATGAAGAATCAGAGCTTATTGTGAATGGTTTAGTTTTATCTGCTTTCACTTTAGGAGCCTCACAGGTTTGGTTAGTAGTACAACCTCGAACGGCCAATAAATAGCTGTGTTCCCCTGTAGAGGAAATAAAAAAGGTGATTTTAATAGGATGGAAAGACGACAAATTTGTCATACAAATAAAGATGTGACAGTACTTTATGCAGCTGCTAGTTTGAACTTCAGGCAGATGTAGAGGTGTGGACCATACATGGTGTTCAGAGCACATGGGTAAGGGAAGGGAAGATAAGGGAAGACAATAGGGAAGAAGGAAGGAAAGGAAAACGAAGGAAGGAGGGAAGGAAGAAGGAAAAAAGAAAAGGAAGAAGAAAGGAAAGGAAAGTAGAAAGGAAAAGAAGAAGGAAAGGAAAACGGAAAGGAAAGGATAAAGGCGATAAAGAAAAAAGGGAAGGAAAGGAATAGGGAAAGGAAAGACAAGGAAAAGGGAAAGGAAAGGAAAAGAAGAATGAAAGGAAAGGAAGAAGGAAATGAAAACAAAAAGGACAGGAAAGAAAAGGAAAAAGAAAAGAAAAAGGAAAGGAAAAGAAGAAGGAAAGGAAAAGAAGAAGGGAAGGAAAATGAAAAGGACAGGAAAGGTAAGGAAAATGGAAAGGAAAGGAAAGGAAAATGGAAAGGAAAGTAAGAAGGAAAGGTAAGGAAATGAAAAGAAGAAGGAAAGCAAAGGAAGAAGAAAAGGAAAAGAAAGGAAAGGGAGAAGGAAACTAAAGGAAATGAAAAGAAGAAGGAAAGGAAAGGAAAGGAAGAAGGAAATGAAAAGAAGAAAGGAAAGGAAAAAGGAAAGGAAAACGATAGGGAAGGAAAGGAAAGGAAAGAAAGAAGGAAAGGAAAATAAAAAGGACAAGGAAGGATAGGAAATGGAAAAGAAAGGAAAAGAAGAAGGAAAATGGAAAGGAAAGGACGAAGGAAAGGAAAACAAAAAGGACAGGAAAGGAAAGGAAAGGTAAGGGACAAGAAAGGAAAAGGAAAAGGAAGAAGGAAAGGAAAGGAAAAGGAAGAAGACAAAGGAAAGGAAAAGAAGAAGGAAAAGAAAAGGAAGAAGGAAAGGAAAATGAAAAAGACAGGAAAATGAAAAAGACAGGAAAATGAAAAAGACAGGAAAGGAAAGGAAAATGGAAAGGAAAGGAAGAAGAAAAGGAAAGGAAAACAAAAAAGGAAAGGAAAGGAAGAAGGAAAGTAAATTAAAAGAAGAAGGAAAGGAAAGTACTGGAAATGAAAGGAAAGGAAAATGAAAACGACAGGGAAGGATAGGAAATGGAAAGGAAAAGAAGCAGGAAAACAGAAAGGAAAGGAAACGAAGAAGGAAAGGAAAAGGAAAGGGACAGGAAAGGGAAGGAAGAAGGAAAAGGAAAAGAAAAAGGAAAAGGAGAAGGAGAAGGAAAAGAAAAATGGTAAATAAATAAAGGAAAGAAAAGGAAAACGGAAAGGAAAACAAAAAAAGACAGAAAAGCAAAATTGAAAGAAAAGGGAAGGAATCAGTGGGGCCCCATAATCCTATGCCACCCCAGTCAGTAAATGGGGCCCTTACTACTTACTGGTTATCAGAAGTGAGATATGAGATGACCCCTTTCTGAACAGCATTGTTGCAGATTATTCCCGTATTTCCTCAGCACTGATCCTGCCATTGTGACCATTTAGTGGTTATATGGCGTGGTACAGATAGAAGGGCCTATAGTGTTCAACTCCTGTCCCTTGCAATGCGGTCCAAATCGCAATGGCACATTCCATAGCTGAGGAGCGCGGATATACCAGGCATACACCTGAATGTATCTGAGAAGGACTATGTCAGTTCTATCACTCCTCACTTTCTAATAGGCCCTAGAAACATCAGTAAGGTACACTGACTGCAACAGCCAACAGCTCTTCATCAGATATTTCAATAGCCAAAGATCCTATTTTTTTTATTAAAGAGTACCTGTCACTATAGTATTCCGATGTATACAAAGCGACTCCTGTCCGGTACAATTCACAAAAGTGTTGCAGTCACAGCTTTTGGCAGTGGTGTAGCAGGATTTGCAGATTACCCCATTGCCTATAATCTTCCCATCCTTTGCGACAGGTATGTCTGGTTTAACTGATAGCAAAGAAAATACATATATTAAATACATAGATATAAAATTATAGAGTATGTTTAAAGCCAAAACCTTTGTAGGGAATAGTTAGAACTCCTGCCAGTTTTTTTTTTTTACATTTGTTTTCCATCGGGGAGATTTCCCTCCATTTCCTGACCTGTAGACACAACAGGAAGTGAGAAAATCTCTCCAAAGTGAGAGAGAAGCCCTCTTAGACACTTCTCTTCATTGGAACATTTCCCCACTTTTACTGTTCTAGTGACAACTCAACGCATGTGACATAATGCATGTTAACGTGTTTGAGTTAACATACCAACAAAGTGTCAATGAGTTATTCTGGAGCTGTCTGCTGTAGTACCCTTTCTCTGCCATAAGATGTCCTCGGTCTTCCAGGCTGAATGACACTCGGCATTATTCAACTCAGAAGACTGAGGAAATATGCGCCGCGTACACAGGGTCGGAATTTCCGAGGAAAAATGTCAGACGGAATTTTTTCATCGGATATTCCAACCGTGTGTGTGCCCCATCTGACTTTTTTCGTCGGAAATTCCGACGGACTTAGAAAGAAAGAGAACATGTATTCTATTTCTATTCTATTTCTATTCTATTTCTATTGGAAATTCCGTTCGTTTGTATGGAACATCGGACGGAGAAAAAAAACACGCATGCTCAGAATCAAGTCGACGCATGCTCGGAAGCACTGAACTTAATTTTTCTCGTCTCGTCGTATTGTTATACGTCGGAATTTGGTGTGACAGTGTGTATGCAAGACAGCTTGAACGGAATTCCGTCAGAAAAACCGTCGGAGTTTATTCCGAAGGAAAATCCGACCGTGTGTACAAGGCAATACTGTGAGTGCAGAATGCCTTGGACCCACCAACACACAGTAGTGTCCTAGAGTCACAATGTATCAATGCAGTTACACATCAGATGCTGACATCATCACATCAGTGCTTTTCTCTGCATCATCTAAAACTACCCACCAATGGGAGAGATCAAAGAGGAAGAGGACCCAACGTGTCTTCTGACCAAGCTACGCATATCTGGAAAAGATAGGTATACTAAAAAAAACTTTAAACTGTTGTTGGGGGAGGGGCTTTAAGAATTAGTGTTGGGCAAATGGTTTGGGCCGAGCAAAAGTTTGGCTCGAACTTTGCCTGATCGGGTGTTCGCCGAACACCCAAATTTTATGTGTCTTCGACATGCTGTTATGTTGTTAAGGAGAAGGGCCAGGAAGTTGGCTGCCATGTCCTTAACAACGGATGAGTCATCAGCTGTCAGCGGGCTTCCCCACTGACAGCTGAAAGAAAAAAATGGTGCTTAAAAAAACAAAAAAAAACCTGACATGTTTTTTTTTTTCAGGTCCGACGGGAGTCGTGATTGATAATGGATCTACATCGGGGGACATTGTTTTTTTACTTTTTAAGATTTTTTTAATAAAGGACTTGACAAAAACCCTTGTAATGTTTTTATTTATTTTTGACAGTTTTTTTGGTAAATGAGTAAGGCTACAATGTACCCCTACTCATTCACATAGGAGGGGGGCCGGGATTCAGGGGCCCTCTTGTTAAAGGGGATTTCCAAATTATGATAAGCCCCCTGCCCGCAGACCCCCACAACCACCGACCAGGTTTGTGGGGAAGAGGCCCTTGTCCCCGTCAACTTGAACAAGGTGCTTTGGGGTGAGGGGGTCAAAGCATTCCCATATGTTGAGGGCATGTGGCCTGGTATAATGCAGGAGGGGGGCGCTAAGTCGCCCCCCTTTTCCTGGCCTGCCTGGCAGATAGGAGTCTGGTATGGACTGGGGGGGACTACCACGCCATTTTTTTCTTCATTTTTAAAAAAATAGCTGGGGGCCAGAAATTGCAACCGTGAGTCAATTTAAATGTAATTGATTTAACTAATTTTTGCTGAAGCAGATTCTATACATGCTACAGATGCGCCACTTTACAGGCAGACTAAGGGGGCCCCCCAGGCACTATATTGAACAAATGTTATCATTTTTAATGTTTCACTTTAAGCATCATTAAAATCACTGCTCCTTTTTTTTATTGATACATGTCCCCCATATACTTTTTATGGCCAATAACTGGCATATAGGCCTTCAAAATAGGGACTTTTGATTTTTCATGTTCGGCTCCCATAGACTTCAATTGAGTTTGCGGCCAAATTTTCACCTGTTTGGGACTTCTGGTGCGGGGGGGTGTTCGGCCCATCTCTATTAAGAATGAAGAGGATCCTCTAAGGGTGCGAGCCAGGAGTTTGGCTGCAAGGCCTTGTAAGTGAATTAAGAATTGCTTCTTTTTTTTCTCTTGTTCTGATTGTAAATATAATATAAATAAATATAATTTGGGGAGAAGGGGTGTAGGGGATACATTGCACGTGTCCTTTGTATTTTTCCTCATAGTGGATTACTTACTGGATACTTACTGGTAGGCTCGGGTGGAGTGCAGGAGGACTTGGTGCAGCATGTTGAGTTGCTCTTGACTGTTCCTCTATGAAACCGCACAGTAGTAGGGATGAACATGTCACATTTTCCACACCTCATCAAAAACAACGTTGTATATTTTGATCCTATATGTGTAAAACATGGAATTATTAAGACTGATTTATATAATGCCAAACAATTTACTGAGAAACAACCACTTTGGACATCAAAGTGTAATTTGCATAACTGGGTTTCCTGTGGTTGTCCTTTTTAGATCCGAGCGGGGGCTGTTTTAGGTGCTAAAGTGGGAGGGGGGGGCACAAAAAGGGGGTGACCTCTTCAGAGAGGCCACTGTTTCCACATAGAAAGTGAAAGTTTTTCTCTGCAGCATGAAATGTGATTGTCTTTATTGTTTGTGACTTCTGTAACAATCAGATCACATTGTATGGGCTATTCATTGGGAAATACGTAAATATTCATTTGTTTGTTTTTTTACCACTTTTCCCATGACTTTAAGGCTTCATGCCCACGGACGTTTTTACAGCCGTGTTTTTTACAGCTTAAAAACGCCTGTCCATGTAATGAAAAAAAACAAAAAAAACGTTGGAGCTCAAAAACGCAATCGCTGCGTTTTTGCGCGTTTTTTGACGCTTTGCGTTTTTTTATGCCTAACGCCGACACTGAGGAACGCACTGGTCCTGGGTTTTTTTTACAGATTAAAAACGCCTATGCTATTTGCAGCTCAAAAACGTCTAGGTGGGCATGAAGCTATAGACTAACATGGACAGGCGTTTTTAAGCTGTAAAAAACGCTCAAAAACGCGGCTGTAAAAACGTCCGTGGGCATGAGGCCTAAAAGCTGTGAAAATTCAGTAGATATGTATTTTATTCATTTTGATAGCTAAAGAAAATACTCAAAATTTTCTTTAAAAAAAATATAATATTTTAGATTTCACTATACTGGAAATTTTGTAATTTAATGTGATTGGCTACCTTACATCTGCATAGAGCTTGAAATCACATTTTAGGCATGCCCTGCGGGTTTTAACGAGCCTTGCGCACTAAAGAAAGGCTCTAGCTTTTGTTTATTACAACAATGTGACTGCTCAGGTGATTATAGTGACAGCAGACCCCCCCCCCCTTTAGGGTTGCCACCTGTCCAGGATTCACCCGGACAGTTCGGGTTTGGAATCATGCGTTCGGGTTTCAGACAAACACAGACACATTATTTAGACCAGACTAAGTCTTCCCAGCAGGGTTGCTGGCTGCCCGTTGTCTAAGCTGAGAGTGTCTGTTACACTCTTTCACACTGCCCAAAGCCAGGACTAACAGCCCCCCCCTCCACACACACACAGACGGGAGAGGAGAGAGGACTCGATCTGCACCTCTTCCCCCCGCCCCTTCCCCTCTGTGTCTGTCCACACTCCAATCCCCGGCGCTGTGCCTCAGAAAAGGAAAGTTGGGGCCGGAAATTTGAAGTCCAGCAGCCTCAGATACATCTGGATGAGAGGTGCTGACTGCCAAGGGGTGAGTGAGCTCACCATCCATCCCTGTCTGACTGAAGTCTCCCCCCTTCTCTCTTCTGCCTCTAAGTGAGTACACCAAGGCAAATCAGGGTTCTCGGAGCACCCCTTACATCAGACTTTGCCTTTACACCAGAGGCCACAGTGTTTCCCCTTACATGAGAGTCCTCTCCGTACATCAGAGTTCTCAGTGTTCCCGCTTACATCAGGGTTCCCAGAGCATCCCTTATGTCAGAGTCCCCAGAGTTCTCCCTTACATCAGAGTCTGCAGAGTCCTCCCTTACATTGAAAGTAAACTCTGCAAGTTCAGATGTAAACTGGACTATTGTTGTTAACTTTATATGATTAGAAATGTTATTTAACCACTTCAGCCCCGGACCATTTTGCTGGCTAAAGACCGGGCCACTTTTTGCGATTCGGCACTGCGTCGCTTTCACTGACAATTGCGCGGTCATGCGACGTGGCTCCCAAACAGAATTGACGTCCTTTTTTTCCCACAAATAGAACTTTCTTTTGGTGGTATTTGATCACCTCTGCGGTTTTTATTTTTTGCGCTTTAAACAAAAATAGAGCGACAATTTTGAAAAAAATTCAATATTTTTTACATTTTGCTATAATAAATATCCCCCAAAAATATATAAAAAAACATATTTTTTCCTCAGTTTAGTCCGATACGTATTCTTCTACAATTTTTTGGTAAAAAAAAAAAAAAAAAAAAAAAAAAAAATCGCAATCTGCGTTTATTGATTGGTTTGCGCAAAAGTTATAGCGTCTACAAAACAGGGGATAGATTTATGCCATTTTCATTAATATTTTTTTTTTTTTGCTAGTAATGGCGGCGATCAGCGATTTTTTTTATCGTGACTGCGAAATTATGGCGGACACATCGGACACTTTTGACACCATTTTGGGACCAGTGCTATAAAAATGCACTGATTACTGTGAAAGTGACACTGGCAGTGAAGGGGTTAACCACTAGGTGGCGCTGTAGGGGTTAAGTGTGACCTAGGGAGTGATTCTTATTGTTAGGGGGCGTGGCTTGCCGTGACACATCACTGATCGCTGTTCACTAGGCAGAACAGGGAGATGTTGTGTTTACACTGACATCTCCCCATTCTTCAGCTCTGTGATCTGATCATGGGACACCGGAGGTGATCGGGTCCGTGGGTCCCGGGGGCACGGTCACGGAGCTCGCGACAGGGTAGCGAGCGCGCCGTCGGCGGCGTGCGTGCGATCACACGGCCAGGAATTTAAAGGGGACGTATATATACGCCCTTTTGCCTGTCCGTGCCATTCTGTTGACGTAAATCTGCGTGCGGCGGTCAGCAAGTGTTTAATAGCAAAATATATGAATAGTCCCCCCCCCACCCAAAAAGATGATTGCCGTTCGCGGCTAAAGTGTTCGGGTTTGACTTGAAGAAAAGGTGGCAACCCTACCCAACCGCCCCCCCCCCCCCCCCAAAATGACATTCGGTTTGAGAGAATTGATGCCAGGGCATGTTCTTTCATATACATATAGTTAAAGCGGTGTTCCAGCTGAAAAAAATTTTTTTTTTAAAAGTCAGCAGCTACAAACACTGTAGCTGCTGACTTTTAATAAGGACACTTACCTGTCCAGGGAGCCCGTTCGAACTAAGGGAAACAGGCAGTGGAGCCTTGCGGCTTCACTGCCCGTTTCCTACTGCGCATGCGCGAGCCGCGCAGCGCTTTGTGAATGACCGGCTGTCTTCTGGGGGACACACAGGCCCCAGAAGACAGCTCGCCCTATTCCCCAGAAGACAACGCGAGGAGGACGAGAAAGAAGCTAGCCGCGGTATGGGAAGTGGCAGATTAGGAAGATCTGCCTAGCAACAGCCATTTCTGGTAAGTAAAAAATAAATAATTTATTTTTTCAAATTTTTAGGAGCCTTTTTATGTACTTTTTTTTTGTTAGGGTGGACCTCCGCTTTAATCTGGAAGGGATTCTTGGTGTGGAGTCTCACTGTAATATTTTATCCAGCCGACCCCCCCCCCCCTTTTTGTCCTAATTACCTCAATTTACACAAGAAATCTATTGTTGGCCAATTAGCACAAACCCAGATAATATGTTTTTTTTGCTGAGGCTTCCTGTCTTCTAATTGCTTCCAGATCATAAATCTGAATTGGAGAGAGGAACAGTCTGCAAAAGGGATACAGCTGGATGCATCTATTCAGGTTTTTGCTTTTATATATATATTTATAAAAAAATTGGAAAACCATTTATCACCTGACCTTCCACTTCACAATTATGTGCCACTTTGTGTTGGTCTATCACAAAAAATCCCAATAAAATACATTTATGTTTTTGACAAAGTGACAAAATGCGAAAAATTTCAAGGGGTACGAATACTTTTTCAAGGCACTAACAATATATATATATTTATTTATAAAAAAAGATTCTGTATTTGATTTTATTAGATACAAAAGGAGTCTATTTATTTTTTATTTACCGTATATACTCGAGTATAAGCCGACCCGAATATAAGCCGAGGCACCTAATTTTACCACAAAAAACTGGGAAAACGTATTGACTTGAGTATAAGCCTATGGTGTCCATCTGTATGCCTCACTGTGCCTATGTGCATGCCTCACTGTGCCCATGCCTCACTGTGCCTATGTGCATGCCTCACTGTGCCCATGCCTCACTGTGCCTCACTGTGCCCATGCCTCACTGTGCCCATGCCTCACTGTGCCTCACTGTGCCCATGCCTCACTGTGCCCATGCCTCACTGTGACCATGACTAGACTGACGTTTAACATTGGAGTCTATAGAAGGGGTGTCTGCTTTTGAAAAATCCGTGCTCCCCATCCGTAGGTCTCCATGACAACAAACTTTGCAGACTTGTATCGGATTAATAGGGCTACATGTGTGCTAATTTTCGGGTCCAGGGGACCTACGACCTGCCAGTACCAGGTCCCCAAAATCACAGAAGAAATGACCGTTTAACATGGGAGTCTATGGAAGGGGTGCACGGCTTTGAAAAATAGGTGCTCCCCGGCCGTAGGTTCCCCTGGACAACAAACTTTGCACACTTGTAGAGGAAGAGTGGGGCTACATGTGTGACAAGTTTTCGGCCAGTACCGCATCCCCAAATTCTGGGAGATCAGGCGCAAAAAGGTGACTCGAGTATAAGCCGAGGGGGGCATTTTCAGCACAAAAAAAAATGTGCTGAAAAACTCGGCTTATACTCGAGTATATACAGTATTTTTTTTAAATCACTGCATGAATGTCACAGCGTTTGCAAAGTTGTTGGGAATATTTCTCCTAATGTGTCTAATATGTGTATTGCCTATAGTCGTCAGCTCCATCTAGTGGCCATAATGTAGTACTTTCCTGAAATACCTCAATCAGAAAAATGCTGCATTATGGCCACTAGATGGAGCTGATGATCAGAAGAAATAGATGTAGCGACCTCACCCCTCTCACCCCTTCTCATTCTCGGCTTGTTTGTCTTGTCTAGGGGGTTAGTACTAGGGGGAAGGATGCGATACACCATGGCCCATGTCCTCCAGAACTATCGGGTTTTGTGTGTATGTCTCAGAGTCAGAGTCAAATCCTTTCTCCGAAATGACTCCCTTTGCTCCTAGTAACCAGAGTTCCACACCCTGATAAGGTCCAACTCGTATTTATTCTCTTCCAGCAATAAATAGTCATACAGCACAGACAGGTTGAGACCCAGAGAACACTTTAGTATTTGTGGGGAGTAGGTCAAGGCACAATCCTTTAAGTAGCGCTAACCACTGTGGTGTCACCAATGGTTATGATGTATAGTCACTGCCACCGACTATATAGAACAAGAACATGAATTACCTTGGCTATCACAGCCCGTCAGAGGGAAGACATCCGTCCAAGAGAGTTACCGGAGGCCTCTCCGTCATCAGCAAATGCTGCGCCAGACTTTCCAGAGAAGTTCCGCTCACCGGCCTCCTCATCTCAGACACGGGCACCCAAGGCGTTAGGGCCCCCTCGGATTCCTCCACCCTCGCGGAACTCAGTCGAAGGAACTGAGTCCCAGGCTTCCGCATTAGTACCTCACCCCAGGGCTAAAGGTGCCTGGGATGGACTCCATCTCCCGCTCCGGCCAGGTCAAGGGCACCTGGGCCCAGAACTCCGGAACTCCAGCACTCAGGCTGAAGATGCCTGGGTACGGCTGCGTCCTCCAACTCTGAACCCTGAGGTCAGGGCGTCCGCCCCTTTTATCTCCTCTCCCTTTGCGTCACAGCAGGTTCCCCGCCCCGCTGTATCAGCGCCAGGAAAGGACAAAAAGGGATGCAGTCTTGCGGTGTGTTCAACTCCAGCCAGGGCGACAGCGCCACCTGCAGGCCGCAGGGAACCTCACACCACCAGAGTCCTCCAAGAACCATAAAAGAATCAGTGCATCAGGGTTACACTACCACCCAGATGCCTCCCCTAAATTCAAATACCCGCTACATAGACATATTAGACACATTACAAGAATTATTAACGATGACTGTGCAACTGCTGTGACATTATACAGCAAAACTTTTTTTTTTTGGTGATACCCAAAGCGGACAGAGACCAGAATCAGCAGGTGCACAAGGAAATAAATTCTCTCTCTTTCCTATGATCGGCAGCTCCATCTGGTGACCATAATGCAGCATTTTGCTGATTGCAGAATTTCAGAAAAATACCACATTATGTCTACTAGATGGAGCTGCCGATCATAGGAAATAAACAAAAAATGACATTTCACACACAACTCCTGCATTGTTTGCATTTCTTTAATAAATAGACCACCTGGTCTCAGCAATGATTGTTTTCTATTTACCATGAAAGAAACAGCAGATTTTGCACTTATTGTTGTCGCTGGGATCCTTTTTCGAAAACCACTAGTACTGATCTGTATCAAGTATTTTATATGAATAATGACCCAATCTAATGTAACTATATACAATACTACTACTACTACTACTACCAGTGGTGTCTTTTTTTTTGTGGGGGGCAAACAACCACCCCCCTGGTTTGGTTAGCCGACAGCCCCCCCCGGTCGGTCATCCTGCCCCGCACTTACCTCATCTAGGTTGTGCGCAGCGGGCGGCGACTTCCATTGCGTCTCCTCCTCCTCTGCATCACGGCGTCTCCCACCATGCGTCTCCTCCCTCCTCCTCCTCCTCCTCCTCCTAGGCATCCAATAGGATCGCCTGTCCTTTCAGCCAATCATCTGACGGGTCTCAGAATCCGCTTCCTGATTGGCCCGGAAGGAGAATGGGTGTGACAATAGCAAATATTTATTCCCTATTGTCACACAAGTGGGAGTGCTCTGCGCCCTGAGCCCAACCTTTTTTGAAGCCTATTAGAGCCTCTGTCTCTTATCAGGTGCTTCAAATAAAAAAATAAAAAAAAACATTGGAATCCATGCGTCCGGCGCCCTGCATGTAGATTTGGGGGCCGGACGCATGGATGAGGGGGCCCCCTGCGCCCCTTATGGACGGGCCACCACTGACTACTAATATTATTAATAACGCTATTAATAATCAAGGAATAATAGTAATACTAATAATACTAATGCTAATAATATCAATATTAATAATATTACTATTAATACTAAAAACCAAATACTTCTACTACTGGCAGTGGCCATTTGTTTGTATTACTACTACGTACTACTAATACTACTACTACTATTGCTACTGATAATATTATTAATAATGATATTAATCAAGGAATAGTAATAATACTAATGCTAAAAATATCGATATTAATAATATTACTATTAATACTAAAAACCAAATACTTCTACTACTGGCAGTGGCCATTTGTTTGTATTACTACTACGTACTAATACTACTACTACTACGACTACTACTACTGCTACTACTAATATTATTAATAACGCTATTAATACTAATAATCAAGGAATAGTAGTAATATTACTACTTCTACTACTACTATTATTATTATTATTATTATTAATAATAATAATAATAATAATAATAATATTATAAGACTCTTGAAAAAGATTAAAGCCCAATATCTCCCTGGAAGTTGTGTATGTGCAGGTGGTGTGTTGGACCCCGGGAGGTAGACCGCCGCTCTCACACAGCAACGGGCCATAAGGGTTTAGTTAAAGAAAAGAACATCCAAGACTTGTAAAAAATAACATTTTTTAATACATCGCACTTAATCTATGACTTAGAACACGCTACAATGGGGCTTTAACTTACCTACTGTGCCTCTCTCATAGTAGGAGACGCATGCCGTATCCAAGGCACTGCAGGTTACTAAATTTTTTTTACACGTTGCCTGAGTTGAATTTGCACATTGGTTACATTGCAGCGGATCTGTAAAATAAAAATAAAAATGACATCAGTATGTAAAATTCCCACCAAATCTCAAAACAAAGAGATCACACCAGTATTTTTCCCTCTATGGGGGGTGGGGCTGGAACAAAAACGTTCCTTTAAATATGTTTTTCAGTCGCTGAAAAGGATATAAATCCACTTTGTGAAGATTAAATGCCTTTGTAAACCCGGATATTACTTTGCAAAAGTAGCAGTGACATCATCAGCTGCCTGGGCAGAGAGTAGAGCTGTGGGAGGGGCCCAGCAAGATCCATCCATTATAGAAAACTAAAGGAGGGGGCGGAGACGGGACCAGTCACTCTGCACAAGGAGAAAGAGCAGCAGTGATTGGTCTTTCTTTCAGGAAGCTCCTGTGCAGAGGGAAAGTCTCACACTGGATTACTGCACAGATCTGGAAGAAATATACAAAGCTCATCAAGGGGTTTGTTTATTTTAACCACTTCCCTACCGCCCATAGTCATATGATGTCCACAGATGGGATCTCCCATCCTGGGTGGACGTCATATGACGTCCTCGGCTTTGAGGGGGGGATATCTGAATGATGCCTGCAGCTAGAGGCATCATTCAGATATCCTTTTCTTGTGCCGGCGATTCTGCACACCATAAGAACGATCATAGCGGCGGTTCCACCGATTGATCGTTCTTATAGGCGGCGGAAGGGGACACTCCCGCTGCCATCCGGTGCTTCTCCGGGCTCTCCCGTGCCATCGGGGACCCGGAGAGAATCGTCTGGCGCCGGTGGTGGGTCACGTGATGAGCATAGAGATGACTGGTGACCAGATGGTCACCAGTCATCTCTATGATCGTCGGAGGCCCGGGCGCGATGTGATGACGTCACGCCCGGGTCCTCAGATGTAAACAAAGCTGCCATTGCGGCTAGTAAGTATGAGATCAGTGAAAAAATGTTCACTGATCTCATGCTTTCCAGCCTGGAGGAGAGATGTGGGGTCTTATTGACCCCGCATCTCTCAATAAAGAGAACCTGTCACACACATTCATATTACAAGGGATGTTTACATTCCTTGTAATAGGAATAAAAGTGATAAAAAAAAATAAAAAAAATAAAATAAGTGTAAAAAATAAATAAAATAAGTAAAATAAAAATAAAAACGCCCCTGTCCCCGGTAGCTCGCGATCAGAAGCGAACGCACACGTAAGTCCCGCCCACATATGTAAACGCCGTTCAAACCACATATGTGAGGTATCGCCGCGTGCGTTAGAGCGCCTGCAACAATTCTAGCACTAGACCTCCTCTGTATCTCTAACCTGGTAACCTGTAAAAAAATTTAAAAGTTTGGCGCCATTCCATGAGTGTGCGCAATTTTAAAGCGTGACATGTTAGGTATCTATTTACTCGGCGTAACATAAGCTTTCGTATTTTCCCAAACAAAGGCGTTTGAAAAATTATTGCGCAAATACCGTGCAAGAAAAAAAGTTGCAATGACCGTCATTTTATTCCCTAGGGGGTCTGCTAAAAAAACATATATAATGTTTGGGGGTTCTGAGTAAGTTTCTAGCAAAAGAATGATGATTTGTACATGTAGGAGAGAAGTGCCAGAATAGGCCGGTATTGATGTGGTAAAAAAAGCCCGGTGTTGAAGTGGTTAAAAGTTGTTAATGTATGTGCACAGCTAATTTTTTAATAAATAGACCCCCTTGAGGCACTTTGTGTATTTTTTCCAGATCTGTGCACTAATCCAGTGTGAGACTTTCCCTCTGCGCATGAGCTATCAGAAATAAAAACCGCTCACTGCTGCTCTCTCTCTAGTGACTGGTATGGACTCCGCCCCTTGCTGTAGATTTCTGCAGGCAGCCAGTAGTGGGTGGAGGCTGCCGGGGGCCCCTTTCACAGCTCTGTCATCTAGTGGCCATAATGCAGTATTTTCCTGAAATACCTCAACCAAGAAAAATACTGCTTAACGGCCACAAGATGGAGCCGATGATCATAAGGAATACACATAGAAAAATTACAGGGGTTATTCGCATTGGCTTTGCAAAGTTTTTATAAATAGATTCCAGAATTGGAGGTAAGGACACGTACACTATATTGTCAAAAGTATTGGGACGCCAGCCTTTACACACACATGAACTTTAATGGCATCCCAGTCTTAGTCCGTAGGGTTCATTATTGAGTTGGCCCACCCTTTGCAGCTATAACAGCTTCAACTCTTCTGGGAAGGCCGTCCACAAGGGTTAGGAGTGTGTTTATGGGAATGTTTTACCATTCTTCCAGAAGCACATTTGTAAGGGGAGACATTGATGTTGGATGAGAAGGCCTTGCTCACAGTCTCTGCTCTAATTCATCCCAAAAGGTGTTGTATTGGGTTGAGGTCAGGATTCTGTGCAGGCCAGTCAAGTTCCTCCACCCCAAACTCACTCATCCATGTCCTTATGAACCTTGCTTTGTGCACCAATACAAATCGTTTGTTGGAGGGGGGATTATGGTGTGGTGGTTGTTTTTCAAAGGTTGGGCTTGGCCCCTTACAGTAGTTCCAGTGAAGGGAACTCTTAAGGCGTCAGCATACCAAGACATTTTGTACAATTTCATGCTCCCAACTTTGTGGGAACAGTTTGGGGATGGCTCCTTCCTGTTCCAACATGCTGCGCACCAGTGCACAAAGCAAGGTCCATAAAGGCATGGATGAGCGAGTTTGGGGTGGAGGAACTTGACTGGCCTGCACAGAGTCCTGACCTCAACCCGATAGAACACCTTTGGGATAAATTAGAACAGAGACTGTGAGCCAGACCTTCTCGTCCAACAACATCCCCCCACCCAAATGCGCTTCTGGAAGAATGGTCAAACATTCCCATAGACACTCCTAAACCTTGTGGACAGCCTTCCCAGAAGAGTTGAAGCTGTTATAGCTGCAAAGGGTGGGCCAACTCAATATTGAACCCTATGGACTAAGACTGGGATGCTATTAAAGTTCATGTGCGTGTAAAGGCAGGTGTCCCAATACTTTTGGTAATATAGTGTATATGTTGCTTGTATTTAGTCATTATTTGCATATTGCAGAGTTCAGCTTTAACTGCAGCCCTTTCCAGCTGGGAATTATCAGCTTCCTTTATCATCTCTTTGATGCTACATATGGCCACCAGGGGTGAAGAGAAGAAGTGTAATCGATGAGTCACCAATTTTATTGCTGTCTGTCCCTCTCCTAAGGAGATTTACTTTATTTGTCCAGGTCGCCATTGTCATGGAACAGAAAGTGACCGGATACATAAATTGCTACTATCGTCACCATATGAGAAGCTGAGGAGCAGGGCCGCTGGTAAGGCAGTACAGACAGCCCCCCTGTACTGGGCCCGGTCCCCCATCAGTGCAAAAGGGGGGCCCAGGCACCTGCTGGGCAGGAGCAACTGCTGTACTGCCTTTTTGCATACTCCCCGTGGCAGGGCCGTCTTTAAGGCAGGGCAAAATGGGCAGCTGCCCTGGGCCCTGTCAAAGCAGCTGCCTCATACTTGCCAACTATCCCAGTTTAAATTCCCCTGTCCCTTGAAGTTTTAGTCCTGTGCTGTGTCCTGATATCTTAGTGTGAAGTGCTGCTACTAATGCTGCCCAGCTCTGCCCTAGTGTTGTGTACAGATGACTCACCTGCAGACCCTGTGTTTACATGTAAATAACCGTCATTCATATGTAAATATCAGGAGCATTCATATGTAGATAAATGCAGCATTCATATGTATATCATTCCCCTCTGCATTGAAGAGATGATGTGCTGTAACCTCTAGCAACCAATCAGTGAGCACTATTACTGTACAGTAATATCTAGCAACCAAACAAGAAGAAATCATGTGCTGTAACCTCTAGCAACTAATTAGTGAGCCATAATGTGTGCTGTAACCTCTAGCAACCAGTCAGTAAGTGGTATTGATGTGCTGTAACCTCTGGCAACCAATCACAATCACTGCCTGATCTGATACAGTAAACTGATCTAGCTGATATTTATTGTATGTCTCAGAGCAGGTGGAGAGCAAAATTGCATGGGAGGGGCCAAGAAATTTTTTGGGGTCCCTTCTCTGTGCGGCCCCCTCCCCTGCAGCATTGCCAGCTTCCCTCCTCCTCTCCTCTGCCGCCAGCAGCTGCTGAGGGCACACAGGGCGATTTTTCAGGATGGAGAGCGGGGTGTGTGCAGTAAATATGTCCTATTTATTGGCCTTCTCCTTTCCTGAATTGACACAGTGAGCGCTCGGCACCGATCACTCATTGTGTCCATTCATCACTGAAGCATAGTGAATTTTGTTTACTATGCTTCAGTTTGTGAATGAACAGGGAGCCTCAGAGTGCTTCCTATTCATTCACTGCCCAGTGGAGATGAGGCTGTAGAGAAAGGGAACGGGGAATCTCTCTCCTCTGTCCCTTTCTCTGTCTCAAATGTGAGCCATCAGAGGTCTGTTTACCAGTGGCGGCCCGTCCATTTAGGGTGCCCGGGCTCCGCCCCCTCTTTCCACGCCACCCCCTATATGAATAATAGATAGATTCATGCATAGCATGAATCTATCCATGGCCGCTGCGGCCACCCCCTATTCATGCGTCCGACCCCTTTCAGGATGCTAGGCGCGAGAATTACGGTGGCGGGGGTGTTTTTTTGAAGCAACTGATTAGAGCCATAGGCTTCAAAATAGGGTGGGCTCAGAGTGCAGAGCACTGCGCCATGAGTCTGCCCAGGTGTTACAACAGCGAATGAACATTCGCTGTTGTAACACTGATCCTCAATCCGGCCAATCAGAAGCAGGTCTGAGACCCGTTTTCCGATTGGCCAAAAAGAGAAGAGTCCCAATTGGCCGCCGAGGAGGAGGGAGGAAGCGGAAGCCGGTGATGCCCGTAGAGAGCAGCGGAAGGGAGAGCCGCCACCGCGGAGCAAGGGAAGCTGCAGGTGAAGTACTGCATAGATGGGGTAAGTGCACTTGACCCGCCAACCGACCGCCAGGGGGGGGGGTTTACATTCTTTTAAAAGCCTTGTTGGGGGGCCACTGGTGAAATATCAGGGGTCTAAACCAGTGGCGGCCGGTGGTAATTTTTTTTGGGGGGGCGGCAAACAGTATAATTACACCCACCTCCCCGTCCCTCCCCCAAAAAAATACAACTGGTTTAGACCCCTGATATTTCCCCAGAGGCCCCCTAACAAGGCTGTTAAAAAAAGTAAAAAAAAAAAAGAAGAAAGGTTAGGTAGGCGGTACGGGGGCGGGGCCCGTGATTTCTAATAGCAGCCCTGCTGAGGAGTCTTGGAGCATCGGAGACAAAGAAGAAGTCAGGGGTTGTATCAGCACACGGGGCTCCATCTATAACTAAATATCACTTTTGGGTGGACATGCCCTTTACAGAAGCTTACTATCATTCTCTTATCACGATGGGTGCGCACTGTCAGGGCCGGGACAAGGGGAGGGGCAGGAGGGGCAGCTGCCCTGGGCACAGCGAAGCAAGGGGGCTAAGAATGAACACAGGGCAGTAAACCCATTCTACGACATGCGTTGTGAGTGGAGGAGGGCAGTTCCACATCCTTGCCCTGGGCGCTAGATGAACCCGTCCCGGTATTGCGGACCCGATATCCAATGCATCTCCTGCTGTCATCTGCCTGTGTATTTCTTTCCTTGCTCTAAGTGCTCAATTATCCTCAGAAAGCAATTTAATCAGCTGGTGAGCGCAGACTGGACTGAGAGGACCCCGCCGCATTAATCCCCCAGTGACATGTTACGGTTTATAAGTGAGCATTGAAAACCAAAACTTTATTTATAGCACGCCTCCTGACACTAACATGCTACTTATCCTGCCATATGTGAAGTCTGATTTACTGCTATTCATGTTCCCTTCTCATTCACTTATCTATAATTAGCAATCATATAAAAGGATACAACCCCCTAGGTTCACCATACGTATTACAAATTCATTGCACAATCTTTGTACAATCACCTTTACATTTGCCAAGACTGTGTAATAAGAGGACCTACCTAAATATTCAATCAATTTGTACCCAATCAGGCAAGCACTACCTGGTAGACATGCGCCATTCCTTTTGTACAAATTATTCAGAAGCATCCGAAATACGAATTGCTATGCTTCCGAATTTTATACAAAATACAAATTTTCGTTGACTAATTTCGTTTCGGGAGTGGGAGAGACGGCTCAGACTGGTACTGGTAGTCGATGGGAGATTCAAAATCGGACAGAATAAGAATGTCCGTTAATATCGTTTTATTATTGTCATAATAATTATGATTATTCGTTATGATGAAGTTATAAACCCAGGAAGTCAGCACAGCACAGGGATGATGGGAGCCCCTCATAATGAGCACAGCAGGGGGTACAGCCCCAGGAGGAAGTCAGAACAGCACAGGGATGGTGGGAGCCCCTCATAACGAATGTTCGTAATTGTTACGAAAAGTTAACGAACTTTCGTATTTCGTACGAATCCAAATAGAATTTCGGACACGAATTACGAAATTACGAATTAACGGGCTACTACAAACCCAGGAAGTCAGCACAGCACAGGGATGGTGGGAGCCCCTCATAATGAGCACAGCAGGGGTACAGCCCCAGGAGGAAGTCAGCACAGCATAGGGATGGTGGGAGCCCCTCATAGAGCATATTGAGTCGACGACTGCCATATTGAGAAAGGTATCGTTTGCTTTTTAAATTCATCATAACGAATGTTCGTAATTGTTACGAAAAGTTAACGAACCTAACGAAAATTCGTATTAACGGCTAATACGAAACGGAACGGAACCAAACAAATGTATTGATGGTGCACATGTCTACTACCTGATGGAGGTCATACAATCAGATTGTAACATGTGTGGCGACAGGGGAAATCATTCCAGAAATTTTGCAAATTGTTACCAATCCAAACCTTTTTAGTAAAACCTCAGCAAGGTGGCAATTTGCAATAATAATACATAATAATAATTATATCATAACAATTATATTAAACACTGTTTAATTTTACCAATATGTTTTTTTACAAATTATTTGCTTGAAAATCAAGCAAAATTCAATACAATTTTGTGATTGGAGTTCTATACACATAAAAAAAAAAAAAAAAAAAAAAAAAAAAAAAAAAAAAAAAAAAAAAAAAAAAAAAAAAGGAGTTCTTTACACATTCATGCAGGCTGCATTCATTTTTCCCATAATTTCTGTAATAGATTAATGCCTATGATTACCAGTTCCATCTAGTGGCCAAAATGTGGTATATTTTCCCACTAAGGTATTTGAGAAAACCATACAGCATTTTGGCCACTAGATGGAGCTGAGGATCATAGGATTTAAATCCAGCAAGCCAACTGTCAGGAGAAGCGCTGACACTACAAAACAATTAAAAACAATAAAAAGTTATATCTAAATAACCTCCACCACTTTCAATTTAAAATTTGACAGCGTTGTCAGAGGACACAGGTAGCCACCACAAACACTCACACCACACATATATTATGGGCCACTAATTCCACATGGTTATGTATTAAATCTGTGGTTAGAAGGATCATAGAGCCAGGAAAACTGGCGCCTAGAGTTCCATATGGCACTCCACACGGGAGAATAATAACTTCACAGGTAGCTTCAATGATGAACTAGATAGCGGTCCATGTGAGACATATTCCCCGGAAGTGGAAGGGAGAAGCCCAGATGATTCCGGAATGTAAACGGGGAAAAGTGAGAGGGGAAGGGGGAAAGGGGGGTGGACAAAGCAAGCCTGGAGATGGTACACAACAGTTGGGGACCCAATCAAAGTCCCCCTTTACATCAGGTGCCCCCCTTAACATCAGATGTCACCATCAGTGTCCCACTTTACATCAGCTGTCCCTATTATTGTCCCCCTTTACATCAGCTGTCCCTATTAATGTCCCCCTTTACATCAGGTGTCCCCATCAACGGCCCCCTTTACATCAGGTGTCCCCATCAACGGCCCCCTTTACATCAGGTTTCCCTATCAGCATCCCCCTTTACATCAGGTGTCCCCATCAGTGTCCCCCTTTACATCAGGTGTCCCCATCAGTGTCCTCCTTTACATCAGGTGTCCCCATCAGCATCCCCTATACATCAAGTGTCCCCATCAGTGTCCCTGTTTGCATCAGGTGTCCCAACCAGCATCCCCTTTTACATCAGAGTCCCCCATTGGATCAGGAGCCCCCATCAGAGTCCCCCATTGGAATAAGAGCCCCCATCAGAGTCCCCCATTGGATCAGGTGTCCCCATCAGTGTCTCTTTACATCAGGTGTCCCCATCAGTGTCCCCCTTTACATCAGGTGTCCCCATCAGTGTCCCCCTTTACATCAGGAATCCCCATCAGTGTCCCCCTTTACATCAGGAATCCCCATCAGTGTCCCCCTTTACATCAGGAATCCCCATCAGTGTCCCCCTTTACATCAGTGTCCCCTTACATCAGGAGCCCCCATCAGAGTCCCCCTTTGGATCAGGTGTTCCCAAAAGCACCCCTTTAGATCAGGTGTCCAATCAGAGTGCCTCCTTACATCAGTGCTCCCCTATCTGTTTGCCTCTATATATCAGCCTCATCACAGTGCCCCCTTACACAATGTGCCCCATCAGAGTGGCTCCCTTACATCAGTTGTCACACCCCCTCCCACATGTACTCACAGCTCTCCTGGAACTCATGCAGGCAGTTTCTCCTTCCTCTCCCCAGTCGTGTGATAAGTGACATGAGAAGGGAAGAGAGAAAGGAAAGTCTGCTGGCTGTCTATCTCCCCCTGCTGGCTGGAGGGAGGAGAAAGCCTAATCCTCCCTCCAGCAAGTGCCGGCAGCTGCTTCTTGTGACAGGAGTGAAATCGCGATCACTCCTGTCAGCGAGGACCGGCTCAGCACTGTGCCCTCTCTCAACGCAGCACTGGGGCAGGTGCCCGCTTGGCCCTGCCCTTGTACCAGCCCTGTTGGAGGGGGGGGGGGAGCACATGGGGCTAAAACAGTATAATGTTAGAGAGGCCATGCCCCCCCCCCCCCACCCCAGTGACACCATTGTGAACCCTACGGCCTAGGGCTGGGATGCCATTAAAGTTGTGTAAAGGCAGGTGTCCCAATAATTTTGACAATATATGTATTTTAACCACCGGAGGATTTTGAAGGTAAGAGATATGTCCTAAAACATTTTAGTTTTTAGGACATATCTCCTACGCCCAGCTCCTCTTACCCTGGTGCTGATCCTTATCAGCTGTTAATTTCCGCTTTTGCTTTGTAATACAGATAATTTGCATTACAAATTATAAAGACACTTGCAGACAGTCTGCAAGTGTCATTGAGCAAATATAAGGAATCAATGTATTATTCCATTGTATTTACTTCTTCATTCATATGTAGAGCAAATGACCTTTGATCTGCATACCATATAAATTAAAGAGGTTGTAAACCCTTGAGGGTTTTCACCTTAATACATTCTATGCATTAAGGTGAAAAACCTCCTGTGATGCAGCACCCCCCAGAGCCCCCCTTTTACTTACCTGAACCCGGTCTTACCAGCGACGGGGACGAGCACACCAGCTCCAGCCGGTGTCTCGGTCCTGATTGGATAGATTGACGTCCTCCCAGAACCGCGCCCCCCCTCCCCACGCGCCCACTGCAGTGCGCACCCCGGTGCGCTCTGTGATTGCAGATTGGGATAAAGAGCCAATCACAGCAGCTCTTTACTACGTGATCAGCTATGTCCAATGACAGCTGATCACAATCTAAACACACTTGCCGGTTATCAGCATTCCTTTCCTCAAGCTGTCACAGGGGAGAGACAATAACCGGCTGGTATGAAAGGGGACATCTGCACTGATAAATGATAATCAGTGCAGCCCCAACAGTGCTCATCGGTGCTGTCTATCAGTACCAATCAGTGCCCATCAGTGATGTCAATCAGTGCTCATCAGTGCCGCCTATTAGTGCTCATCTGTTCCGGCTATCAGTGCTCTTCAGTGCTGCCTTTTAGTGCCCATCAGTGCTGCCTATTAGTGCAGCCTCATCAGTGCCTCAGTGCCCACCAGTGACACGCACCTCATCAGTGCCCATCAGTGCAGCCTCATCAGTACCCATCAGTGCAGGCTATTAGTGCCGCCTCAATAGTGCCCATCAGTGCCGCCTTATCAGTGCCCATCAGTGCAATCTCATTAGTACCCATCAGTGCAGGCTATCAGTACTGCCTCATCAGTGCCTGTCAGTGCCACCTCATCAGTACCCATCAGTGCAGGCTATCAGTGCAGCCTCATCAGTGCCCACCATCAGTGCAGGCTATCAGTGCAGCCTCATCAGTACCCATCAGTGCAGGCTATCAGTGCAGCCTCATCAGTGGCCATAAGTGTAGCCTCATCAGTGGCCATAAGTGCAGCCTCATCAGTGGCCATAAGTGCAGCCTCATCAGTGTCCATCAGTGCAGCCTATTAATGCCCATCAGTGCAACCTCATCAGCACACATCAGTGAAGGAGAAAAATGATCTGTTTGCAAAATTTTATAACAAAACTATAAAAAACGTTTTTTTTCTAAAATTTCTGTCTTTTTTCCTTTGTTTAGCAAAAAATAAAAAATGAACCCAGTGGTAATTAAACAAAATAAAGATCTATTTGTGCAAAACAATTTATAAAAATTTCATATGGGTACAGTGCTGCATGACCGTGAAATTATCATTCAAATTGTGACAGCGCTGAAAGCTGAAAATTGGCCTGGGCAGGAGGGGGTAAAAGTGCCCGGTAGGCAAGTGGTTAGTTAAAAATTTAATAAATAAAGTTTTAAGGATTTATCCAGATTATCCACCCCTGCTCCTCCCACCATTATTACCACCAGCTGTCAATTACCGATTCTGCTGTGTAAAATGAATGCAAATGCTTTGTATTAGACAACATCTGTCAAAATGCAGCCACTCTGCACTGTGCAAAATGACAGATAGTCTGCAAGTGTCATCGAGTAAATACAATGTAACAATGTGTTGCTTCATTGTATTTATTATTATGTTCATATGCATATCATATAATGACCTTTCTTCATACGAAATCACTTAAAGCGGAGCTCCCCCGAAAAAAAAATATTAAAAGCCAGCAGCTACAAATACTGCAGCTGCTGACTTTTAATATTAGGACACTTACCTGTCCTGGAGTCCAGCGATGTCCGCAGCAGAGGACGAGCAATCGCTCATCACTCTGCTGCCCCCACCGCCATCCTCGGGGAGGGAACCAGGAAGTGAAGCCTTGCGGCTTCACTGCCCGGTTCCCTACGGCGAATGCGCGAGTCACGCTGCGCCGTTCTCACTGGTCCCCGTTGTGTTCTGGGAGCCGTGTGTCTCCCAGAACACAGCGGGTATTCTGCGGGAAGTGACGTACTACCCGCAGAATACCCGCAGAGAGGACTCCCAGAAGTGGGTGCAAATATCTGCACCCCCCTGAAAGGTGCCAAATGTGACACCAGAGGGGGGGAGGGTTCCGATGAGCGGAAGTTCCACTTTAGGGTGGAGCTCCGCTTTAAAAAAACTTTGCCAGTTTACTTTTTATTATAATAAAATGTATTCCTTTTTTAACTCCTTATTAACCCTTAGTTACCTTTAATCAGTCCTAATTAACTCCTTCTTTCCTTTTCCCCTACGCAATTTATATATTTTTTTGCTATTTTTTATTTCTGTTTTCTTTCCCATATATATATATATATATATATATATATATATATATATTTATTTTGTATCACCATTTGTTTGCTTGATACAATCTTCAGTGTCACAAATTTTTTTTTGCAAAATTGGAAAAATGTTTTATTGTTTTGCTATTTACATCATTTTAGTGCAATTCGTAAATTAAAGAATTATATCCATACTTTTTTTTTTTATTTACAGTAAAACAACTTTTTTGTTAACATTCTATTTTACAGATTCCATAGAAATTATTTTTTTAAATAAGATTTTATTTAAAGAAGGTTTTAAATTTTTCCACAACAAAGAAACAAACAAATGCCAAACGTGGCAACACACACACACACATATATATATATATATATATATATATATATATAGATATAGAGAGAGAGAGAGTATAGAGAGAGAGGGAGATATATATATATATATATATATATATTTTGTTAACATTCTTTTTTATAGATTCAATAGAAATTATTTTTTTAAATGTAATTTTATTTAAAGAAGGGTTTACATTTTTCCACAACAAAGAAACAAACAATTGGCAAACGCGGCAACACATAAACTATATATACTATATTACCAAAATAAAGCTTAGCTCCACCCCATCCCCAGAGTTATTCACAAATCAACAGGCCCATAGTGGAAATATATAAATGTCTCTGGTCCATAAAGGGTAAAGTACTTTTTTTTTTCTATTTATAGTTAAACAACTTTTTTGTTAACATTCTTTTTTTTTTTTATAGATTCAATAGATTTTTTTTTTTATTTGATTTTATTTAAAGAAGGTTTTACATTTTTCCACAACAAAGAAACAAACAAATGCCAAATGTGGCAACACATAAAAAAAAATAATAATAATAAAAAAATATATATATTGTTAAAAAAAACAATATTACCAAAAGAAAGCTTAGCTCCACCCCATCCCCAGAGTTATTGACAAACAAACAGGCACATAGTGGAAATATATAAATGTCTCTGGTCCATAAAGGGTAAAGTACTTTTTTGTAATTATTATTTATAGTAAAACAACTGTTTTGTTAACATTCTTTTTTTTTTTTATAGATTCCACAGATTTTTTTTTTTTTTTTTATTTGATTTTATTTAAAGAAGGTTTTACATTTTTCCACAACAAAGAAACAAACAAATGCCAAATGTGGCAATACATAAAAAAAGAAAAGAAAAGAAAAAAAAAAAAATATATATATATATATATATATATATATTGTTAAAAAACAATATTACCAAAAGAAAGCTTAGCTCCACCCCATCGCCAGAGATATTGACAAATCAACAGGCCCATAGTGGAAATATATAAATGTCTCGGGTAAAGTAAAAAAGTTAAAGTGATACATATATACAGTTATCAGAATACGATATTTTTTTAATATAATTGTCCTTAAAAGTAAAAAAAAAAAAGATAAAAAAAAAAAAAAAAGTAACAAGTGTATTTTTTTCCACTAAGTATTGTAATTTCAGAATGCACATAAAAATGTGAAAGATGTGAGGCCAGGTGTGCTGCTACCTGGGCAATGACTCACCTTGAGGTGTAGCTGATGGTAGGACCCAGATGGAGAGGACCAGAGGTAGCAGCATGATGCTGCCAAGCCTCTCGGAGGATGCTGCGAGGACACAACGATTATGTGCTGTGGACAGCCTGTTTTTGTGTTTCTGATTTACTTTATTTCAGGGCGTTGGCTTTATATGATTACGCTGTAAAAACACGGATATGGAGGGAGGGGGGAGTATAAAATGCAAGTTGCTAAGAGCTACTTACGGGCTGAGATTACATCAGACATGATTGAACTGTCAGGGAACGGCCTGAGATGTGTTTTATCTTCTTATGGTGAGGAAGAGAGCGCAGACATTAAATGCCGGATTGGAAAGCAACAGTTGGAATGAGATTTTAATGTTTACTACAGGGATTAAAGAGCGAGAAGTTTCGATGAATAATGCCAGAATCACAATTAGGCCCTTATGTAGCTCTATTCCCCCCCACCCTTCCAAACCAAACCAAAAAGGGCAATAATTCAGCCAATCAGAAATCCTTATTCAGTGACAACCCCCCCCCCCCCTCCCCAGCTGCTGGCATTTGATTTTGCATTTCATCACACTGCTCTTTGTATTATATTATTAAGGGTCAGACCACACAATGCAAATAAATACATTATACACAATAAAATAAAATGTAACTAAAAATAAATCAATAAAAGAATAAGGGGAAAAAGGAATAAGGGGAAAAAAGAGAAGAGAAGAAAAAAGAGAAGAGAAGAAAAACAGAGAAGAGAAGAAAAAAGAGAAGAGAAGAAAAACAGAGAAGAGAAGAAAAAAGAGAAGAGAAGAAAAAATAGTAGAGAAGAGAAGAAAAAAAGAGAAGAGAAGAGAAGAATAAGACAACATCAGCAAAAAAAGAATAAGGTAAAAGAAGAGAAGAGAGGAGAGAAGATAAGAGGAGAGAAACTAAAAAGAATAAGGGAAAAGAAGAGAGGAGAGAGGAGGGGAGAGGAGAGAATAATAAGACAACATAAAGTAAAAAGAATAAGGGAAAAGAAGAGAGGAGAGAGGAGGGGAGAGGAGAGGAGAGAATAATAAGACAACATAAAGTAAAAAGAATAAGGGAAAAGAAGAGAAGAGAAGAGAGGAGAGAAGAGGAGAGATGCTAAAAAGAATAAGGGAAAAGAAGAGAGGAGAGGAGAGGAGAGGGGAGGGGAGTGGAGGGGAGAGGAGAGAATAATAAAACAACATAAACTAAAAAGAATACAGGAAAAGAAGAGAAGAGAGGAAAGGAGAGAATAATAAGACAACATCAACAAAATAGAATAAGGGAAAAGAATAAATGGAAAAGAAGAGGAGAGAAGAGGAAAGAAGAGGAGAGGAGAATAGAAGATAAACTAAAAAGAATATAGGGAAAAGAAGAGAGAGGAGAGGGGAGGGGAGAGGAGAAGAGGAGAAGAGAAGAGTGGAGAAACTAAAAAGAAGAGAGGAGGGGGGAGGAGAGGATAGAAGAGGAGAGGAGGAGAGGAGAAGGGACACTAAAAAGAATAAGGGAAAAGAAGAGAGGAGAAGAGAGGAGAGAAGAGGAGACATGCTAAAAAGAATAAGGGGAAAGAAGAGAGGAGAAGAGAGGAGAGAAAAGGAGACATGCTAAAAATAATAAGGGGAAAGAAGAGAGGGGAGGGGAGGGGAGAGGAAAGAATAATAAAACAACATAAACTAAAAAGAATAAGGGAAAAGAAGAGAGGAGAGAAGCTAAAAAGAATAAGGGGAAAGAAGAGAGGAGAGGGGAGGGGAGGGGAGTGGAGGGGAGAGGAGAGAATAATAAAACAACATAAACTAAAAAGAATATGGGATAAGAAGAGAAGAGAGGAAAAGAGAGAATAATAAGACAACATCAACAAAATAGAATAAGGGAAAAGAATAAATGGAAAAGAAGAGAAGAGGAGAGAAGAGGAGAGAAGAGGAGAGAAGAATAGAAGATAAACTAAAAAGAATATAGGGAAAAGAAGAGAGAGGAGAGGGGAGGGGAGAGGAGAAGAAAAGAGGAGAGGGGAGGAGAGGATAGAAGAGGAGAGAAGAGGAGAGGAGAAGAGAGGAGAAGGGACACTAAAAAGAATAAGGGAAAAGAAGAGATGAGAGAGGAGGGGAGGGGAGGGGAGAGGAGAGGAGAGGAGAGAAGAGGAGAGGAGAGGAGAGGAGAGGAGAGGAGGAGGGACACTAAAAAGAATAAGGGAAAAGAAGAGAGGAGAGAGGAGGGGAGAGGAGAGGAGAAGAGAGGAGAGGAGAGGAGAGAGGAGGAGAGGAGAAGAGAAGAGAAACTAAAAAGAATAAGGGAAAATAAGAGAGGAGAGAGGAGGGGAGGGGAGAGGAGAGGAGAGAAGAGGAGAGAAGAGAAGAGGAGAGGAGAGGAGGAGGGACACTAAAAAGAATAAGGGAAAAGAAGAGAGGAGAGAGGAGGGGAGAGGAGAGGAGAGGGGAGGAGAGAAGAGGAGAGGAGAGGAGGGAAGAGGATAGGATAGGGGAGAAGAGAAGAGAAGAGAAGAGAAGAGAAACTAAAAAGAATAAGGGAAAAGAAGAGAGGGGAGGGGAGAGGAGAGGAAATTAGAGGATAATAAGATAACTGTAGCGGGTATACGCTTTTTATTTTTTTGAATCTGGTGGGGAAAACTGTGATGTATGGTTCCCTGGGGCCCACCAGGTGGCACTGTCGCTTTGGGCCCGGGGTTGAGCCATCGTTGCGGTGGCGTACCTCTTTTGGTCTCTCTCAGCGGTTGTATGGTGGGGCGGGGAACCCGCAGTGCTTGCTGGGAGGGGGTATAAAGGGGGGGCGGCCATTTTTGGTGGGGGGGAGTCGAGCCCGAGCACCTTCAGCCTGAGGGCGGTGGTTCGTGTCGGTCCCCTAGGTGGGTCTAGGCCTTGAGGACGTCCGGAGGTCGTGTTCCATCCCAGGCACCTTTGGCCTGGGGTGAGGTACTCGGATGGAGGTCTGGAGCTCAGTGCCCAACACTGAGTTCCGCGAGGGAAGGAGATCCTAGGGAACCCCGGGAGTGGGTACCCGAATACGGAAGGCGTAATGGACCGGGGGGAGCTCCTCACTTGAAGACCTGGTGCAGCATATTGCCAGTGACAGGTGAGCCTCCCATCGGAGACCGCCTGGAAGTAAATTCCCCCCCCCCCCCCGCTCGGAGGACTCAGCCCACTTTCAGGAAGGAAAGTGGAGAGTTCATTGTGTCTGGGCCTACTCGCATCCACACCTCCTTGTCTGTTCTGTTCTACAAGGGAGTCTAACTGATTGTGTTCATTCAAGAAGAATAAAGGAGTGTTGAACTTTAATGGTGTGGGGCTCGTTTTCTGGCAGACATTGTTCAAGGTAACTCTCATTGGAGGCTCCAGGTGCAGAACACTGACCCGAAGGTAAAACAAGAACTTTGCTTCCACCACACAAACATCTGCGGTGAGGGCTTGGCGTGGTGACCCCGCTCTCTCTCCTCTAAAGTACCCCTAGACAAGAGACAGACGAGCCGATAGAAGAGAGGGGAGAGAGAGGAGGCCGCTACATAACATAAACTAAAAAGAATAAACCAAAAGAAAAGAAACGAATAACACAAAATTAAATCACAGACTAAGACAAAATAAACTAAAAATAAAAGAATTAGAAAAAGAAGAGAGGAGAGGAGATTAATAAAACAAAATAATCTAAAAAGTATAAACTAAAAGAGTAAGGGAAAGAAAAAAAGAAGAAAAGAATAAGACAAAAAAAAAATTGTGGCTAGAAGGGAAGGGGCAATTTCCATGGGATGTGAACTTTAAAGAGACCCTGTTGTCAGACCATGCATTGCAACAGCAATCTTTCCATGAGATTATATTTTCTTATAACACATTGTATGCATGCTTTTTTCCCTTAAACATTCTTTGTGTAGACATCCAAAAGTACTGAGACTGTTGCTGAGCTCCGCCATCTTGGATGGGACCTCAGCAGCCCCAACAGACTCAGATCTATCACTCAAAAGACCCTCTATACTATTCTTCACTCCTTCTCAAGAGGTGAAGAGATGGGCAAAGAAGCTGGGCCAGCACAGACAATAATTAGACACTCCCAGAAGGGAGGGGTGAGGGAGTGATAGTGTGGAAGTTGGGATAGTAGATTGAATGGCGCTGGCCGCTAGGACCCTAGGTTGATTTTCTTCGGTACCTATAATTGGTATTGTCACAATACTCTACCATTTTTTTCCTGGTGGGACATCTGGGTGATGTATGGGCTGCCTCCATACACCAAGGGACCTCCCCGGAAAACCTCAGGCAATCGGTATAATAATTGGATTCAAAATGTGGAGCGCCAAATTTGGAAGGAGGAAGGGACTGTGCTAATGGCCCGTAAACACGATCCGAATATCGGACAAAAACGGTCGTCCGAGGAAGAATCGTACGATTTTCGGATCGTGTGTACACTACTTTCGAGAGCCGATCACGACAGTTCATCTGATTATATTTGATCGGACAAGCACGAAAATTTTCCTCGTACGATAACAAATCGGACGATTTTCATTTAGTCAGTATAGTTGTCGTCCGAAAGCACAATACAAATACATTACAACACATGACATTACTTCCCATTTTTTTTTCTGTCGTACGAGAATTTTCGTGACTTTAGTACCCTAGTCAATTTCTACTTGCGACTATTAAGCGGAAAAAGTCGTACGATCTGTCGTACAATATTCGGATCGTGTGTACGGGCCATGAGAATTTGTCTCTTTCTGGAGTAGTCAAATTTTCTAGTAAGTTACAAGGTACAGTGGAACCTCGGATTGCGAGTAACGCGGTTAACGAGCGTTTCGCAATACGAGCACTATATTTTTAAAAATCGTAACTCAGTTTGCGAGTGTTGTCTCGCAAAACAAGCACGATTCAGGCCAAAGCGGTGTGCAGTACCGCGTTTGGCCTGAGGTGGGGGGCACTGGAGCCGAGCAGAGCCGAACGTTGCCGATCGCAGCCGATCGGCACCGTTCGGAAATGCACGGAAAGGCCCGAGGACAGCACAGCTGACCTCGGCAAATCTCGGGAACGAAGTCTTTCCGAGGTTTGCAGAGGTCAGCCGAGGTGTTCTCGGGCCTTTTCGTCTGTTTCTGAGGCTCTCCGGCGCCCCCCCACCTCTGGCCGCATGCGGTATTGCATGCCATTGAAGTCAATGCAGAACAAATTATTTTCGTTTCCATTGACTTCAATGGGGAAAGTCGCTTTGATATGCGAGTACTTTGGATTACGAGCATTCTCCTGGAACAGTTTATGCTTGTAATCCGAGGTTCCACTGTACATCGCAAGTGCTAAAAAAAAAATTATAAAAAGGAAAAATGTTGCAAAATACATAATTTTTCTGTGCTTTTGCCTTAAATTTTTTAAGTTGCAACAGGATTTTTTATAGCAAAATGTAATTGTAGATCCTCATCCACTTGTGTTTTCTATATATTTGAATTGGCTTTTCCAGTTCACTTGGTGAAGCTTTTCTAAAAAAGTTTTAAGTGGAAGATTCTGCTGTTACCAGAATCAAACGGGCCTGTTTCAGTATTGCAGAAGGAAATGCTGCATCCTTGTATTCCTTTGGACATAGAAGTAGTCCTCAATGATTAACCACTTCCCACCCGGTCAATAGCAGAATGACGGCCGGGAAGTGGTTCAGTTATCCTGACTGGGCATCATATGACGTCCAGCAGGATAACAGCCGCCGCGCGCCGGTGGGGGCGCACATCGCGGCAATCGGTGGTGCGGTGTATCAGTCTGACACACCGCACCACCGATCTCGGTAAAGAGCCTCCGGTGGAGGCTCTTTACCATGTGATCAGCCGTGTCCAATCACGGCTGATCACGATGTAAACAGAAAGAGCCATTGATCGGCTTTTCCTCACTCGCGTCTGACAGACGCGAGTAGAGGAGAGCCGATCGGCAGCTCTTCTGACAGGGGGGGTTCACGCTGATTGTTTATCAGTGCAGCCCCCCCTCGGATACCCACACTGGACCATCAGGATGCCACCCAGGACCACCAGGGAAGCACCTAACATGTGGATGGCCAGGTAAATCCCCCATGGCCTTCAATATGTACAATATATATATGCATAACATATGCCAATCAGTGCCCACAAATGGGCACTGACTGGCACCATCATGGCATGAACAAACTTTGTGATGCCCAGCAATGCCACCCACCAGTGTCATCAGTGCCACCCACCAGTGTCCATCTGTGCCCATCAGTGCCCACCTTTCAGTGCCCGTCCATGCCACCCATCAGTGCTACCCATAAGTACCCATCAGTGCCGTCTATAAGTGCCCATCAGTGCCGCCTATGAGTGCCCATCAGTGCCGCATACCAGTGCCACATATCAGTGCCTATCAGTGCCGCCTATCAGTGCCATCCATAAGTGCCCATCAGTGCCACCTCATCAGTGCCACCTCATTGGTGCCACCTCATCGGTGCCCATTAGTGCCGCCTAATCAGTGCTCGTCAGTGCAGCCATATCAGTGCCCGTCATTGAAGAAGAAAAGGTACTTATTTACAAAAAAATTAACAGAAACAAATAAAAACTTCTTTTTTTTCAAAAATGTCACTCTTTTTTTTTTTTGTGCGAAAAATAAAAATTGCAGAGGTGATCGAATACCACCAAACGAAAGCTCTATTTGTAAAAACAAAAAGAATAAAAAAATTGTTTGGGTACAGTGTAGCATGACCGCGTAATTGTCATTCAAATTGCGACAGCACTGAAAGCTGAAAATTGGCTTGGGCAGGAAGGTGTGTAAGTGCATGGTATTGAAGTGGTTAAACGTCCAATGCAGTAACCCTAAGAACATTGCCCGGGATACCATATCCACACCTCCCAACGTTTTGAGATGGGAATGAGGGACACCTACTAGCAAATGTATGTAGGCATAAGACACGCCTCCTGCCACACCCCCTTAAAGGAGAATTTACCCAAAAAATAAAAAGGTTAATTAAAGTGGAGCTCCACCCTAAATAGCAACTTTTGCTATTTGGAACCCTCCCCCCCTCCGGTGTCACAATTGACACCTTTCAGGGGGGAGGGGGGTGAAGATACCTGTCTAAGACAGGTATTTTCACCCACATCCGGGAGTCCTCTCTCCGGGAATCTGCGGAAGTGACGTCACTTCCCGCAGACTTCCCTTGGTGTTCTGGGAGACACTCGGCTCCCAGAACACAGGAGCACCAATCAGAACGGCGCAGCGCGACTCACGCATGCGCCGTAGGGAAGCGGGCAGTGAAGCCGCAAGGCTTCACTTCCTGGTTCCCTCAGCGAGGATGGCGGAGGGGGCAGCAGAGTGACGAGCGATCGCTCGTCCTCTGCTGCGGACGTCGCTGGACTCCAGGACAGGTAAGTGTCCAAATATTAAAAGCCAGCAGCTGCTGTAGCTGTAGCTGCTGGCTTTTAATATTTTTTTTCCGGCGGAGCTCCGCTTTAAATCCACAAGTGCTTTTTTTTTTTCCCCTACTATTTTGGCTTAAAATTTACAAATGCAGCAATTTAGAATTTGGATGAAAAGTTTAGCTCTGGGAAAGACTTTTTGAAAGATAAAACGTTCATTTTATACACAACTATAGAGATCAGACCAACATGAGGGGGAATGAGGGACAAATGAGGAGGAATGAGGGACAGAGGGACGTTGCTCCAAATCAGGGACAGTTGGGAGCTGTGCATATCCTATACAACAAGCTACCTTTGAAATCAGGTTCTGTACAGATTTCTGTGGGGTGATAAGCCGTTTTACAGTAGCAGAGACTTGGGAGGAATTGTGCATCATGTTTGGTATCATTGGGAGGAATTGTGCCCCATCTTTGGTATCATTGGGAGGACTTGTGCCCCATCATTGGTATCATTGGGAGGACTTGTGCCCCATCATTTGTGCCATTGGGAGGACTTGTGCCCCATCATTGGGAGGAATTCTGCCCCATCTATGGTATCATTGGGAGGAATTGTGCCCCATCGTTGGTGTCATTGGGAGTAATTGTGCTCCATCTTTGGTATTATAGGTAGGAATTGTACCTCATTGTTGATGTCATTGGGAGGAATTCTTCCCCATCATTGGTGTCATTGGGAGGACTTGTGCCCCATCTTTGGTATCATTGGGAGGAATTGTGCCCCATCGTTGGTGTCATGGTAAGGACTTGTGCCCCATATTTGGTATTATAGGGAGGAATTGTGCCCCATAGTTGGTGTCATTGGGAGGACTTGTGCTTCATCAGTGGTGTCATTGGGAGGAATTGTGCCCCATCGTTGGTGTCATTGGGAGGAATTGTGCCCCATTATTGGTGTCAGTAGGGGGGGTGAATATGTCCCATTGTTGGTATCAGTGGATGAAGAGAGTGCCCCAAGGCCAGATCAAAGCAAGCAAAGGGTTGCATCTGGCCCCCCGATCCGCAGTTTGGAGACCACTGACTGAGGGGGAAAAAAAAGATTAAATGACTGATGGCATGCCGAAAAAAAAAAAATGAAAGCAGTATTAAACCCATAAAAAACTCAATTTATTATATTGCAGTATACCAATTCATAGACATGTTAGCTGCATTCATTTTCTTTTTTAGGCTTTCTTTCTTCTATTTTACCCGGTGATCTTGCCAGTAAGTCTTGTTGTTTTTCAGCAGAACAAGCTGCCCTGCTGATATAGCAGTTAGAAGGTTGAGACAAACCACTTTAGAGAGGTGCTTAAACTTTTATCCCAAAAAAAAACAAAAAAAAAAACCCATTGCTGTAACTGGGTTAGCTGTATTTTGGCTTAAATGTGCTAGTGTATTTAAATCTGCTAGTACATTTAACACTCCCCTACCCCCAGACTGATAATGCCGCTGTCCAAAGGTGTTTCTGTTGCTCTTTCAAACAGAGGGGGCGCTCTAATACAGGCAGTGTGTGTTCTGGCCAGATCACCAGGTGAAAACAAAGGGGGAAAAAAGGCTAAAAAAAATAATAAAAAAAAATAATGCAACCGCCAAATCGAATGATCGGTAAGCTGCAGTGTATTACATTTTTGGTTTTGGGTTTATTACTGCTTTCCTTTTTAACCCCTTAACGACCGCTCACTGTATATCTACGTCATCAGAATGGCTCGTACAGGCACAATCACGTACCTGTACGTCCCCTTTAACTGCCCGACGTGGGGGCGGCGCGTTCGCGACCCCCCTGCCTTCTTCGTGAGTCGGACCGCAGGTCGCCCGCAATCGTCTCACGGAGGCATAGAGCAGTGAGATGCCTGTGTAAACACGCATCTCCCTGCTCTGCCTAGTGAGAATGACACCGATCTCGGCTCCGTGTACTCGGAGCCGAGATCGGTGTCATGTGACACAGAGCCCGACCCCCCTCAGTAAGAAACACAATGCAGGGGACACTTAACCCCTACAGCGCCACCTAGAGGTTAACCCCTTTACTGCCAGTGTAATTTTCACAGTAATCCGTGCATTTTTATAGCACTGATCGCTGTAAAAATTACAATGATCCCAAAAATGTGTCAAAAGTGTCCGATGTGTCTGCCATAATGTCGCAGTCATGATAAAAATCACTGATCGCCGCCATTACTAGTAGAAAAAAAATTATTAATAAAAATGCCATAAAACGACCCCCTATTTTGTAGACGCTATAACTTTTGCGTAAACCAATCAATAAACGCCGATTGCGTTTTTTTTTACCAAAAATATGTAGAAGAATATGTATCGGCCTAAACTGAGGAAAAATAATGTTTTTTATATATTTTTTGGGGATATTTTATTATAGCAAAAAGTAAAAAATGTTGCATTTTTTTCAAAATTGGCACTCTATTTTTGTTTATAGCGCAAAAAATAAAAACCGCAGAGGTGATCAAATACCACCAAAAGAAAGCTCTATTTGTGGGAAAAAAAGGATGTCAATTTTGTTTGGGAGCCACGTCACACGACCGCGCAATTGTCAGTTAAAGCGACGCAAGGCTGAATCGCAAAAAGGGGCCTGGTCATTTAGCTACAAAATGGTCCGGGGCTGAAGTGATTAATAACACTCTGAAATTCAAAACAATTCGTGTAATAATTGTAGAGATATCAACTGTCATTTATATTCATATAAAAAATGTGAGATTTCATTTTTAGACATTCTTCCCAAATTGTCCTTAAGTTGGGTTTCTTGTATGAACGTCGGCAGGTTGGTCGGCAGGGCGGTCGGTCGGCAGGTCGGTCGGTCGGCAGGTCGGTCGGCAGGGCGGTCGGCAGGGCGGTCGGCAGGGCGGTCGGTCGGCAGGTCGGTCGGCAGGTCGGTCGGCAGGGTGGTCGGCAGGTCGGTCGGCAGGGCGGTCGGTCGGCAGGTCGTTCGGCAGGGCGGTCGGTCGGCAGGGCGGTCAGTCGGCAGGTCGGTCGGCAGGTCGGTCGGTCAGCAGGGCGGTCGGTCGGCAGGGCGGTCGGTCAAGGTCATCCTTCTACTCCTTCTACTTTCCAAACCCTGAAAACTTGCACAATGTATTCCAGCCAGATGGAAATTCAGTCACTTAATGAATTATTCAGCCCATTATAAAGCGTCGGCCAAATACATCATTATTATCAATTAACTTTAAGTGATAAGATTCTCGCAATTCGCAGAAGTAAATAAGGAGATGGCCGTCATTAGGGCTAAATAACAAAAAAATGATTCACTTTACAGAAAAAAAAAAATCTTTCACTGGCAACTTTCTGTACTGCAATATTTAATAGTGAAGTGATAAACAAAAAAGAAAGGAAAAAAAAAATCGCCATGTTAGAGAGACTTATGCCGCGTACACACGACCGTTTTTCATGACGAGAAAACTGCCATTTTTTAGATTGGCCGTGAAAACCGGTCGTGTGTATGCTCCATAGCAGTTTTCTCAACGAGAAAACTGCCCGCAAAAAAATTAGAACCTGCTCTATTTTTTCTCGTCGTTTTTCCCGTCGTTCTTTTTCTCGTCGCGAAAAACGCTTGTGTGTATGCTTTTCCGAGGGGAAAAAAAACGTGCATGCTCAGAATCAAGTATGAGATGGGAGCGCTCGTTCTGGTAAAACTAGCATTCGTAATGGAGATAGCACATTCGTCACACTGTAACGGACTGAAGAGCACAAGGCTGAAAAGCGCGAATCGTCTCTCACCAAACTTTTACTAACATGAGGATCAGCAAAAGCAGCCCAAAGGCTGGCGCCATCCGAATGGAACTTCCTCTTTATAGTGCCGTCGTACGTTTCGTACGTCACCACGCTTTACTCAAGCGTTTTTTTTTCCCTGAACGTGTGTATGCAAGGCAGGCTTGAAAGGAATCACGTCGAGAAAAACTTTGTTTTTTTTGCATGACAGGAAAAACGGTCGTGTGTACGCGGCATAAGATAATAAAGAATGAGGTTTGCATTACCCAGTTCAGCTGAAGTTGGGCTGTCCATAGACGACAGAGCAGTGGCTGTCAACTTTCTTGATATACATGTACACTATATTGACAAAAGTATTGGGACACCTGCCTTCACACATGAACTTTTAATGGCATCCCAGTCTTAGTCCATAGGGTTCAATATTGAGTTGGCCCACCCTTTGCAGCTATAACAGTTTCACCTCTTCTGGGAAGGCTGTCCACAGGGTTTAGGAGTGTCGGAGTCATAGCTGGATATCTATCTATCTATTTATCTAGTAAATATATATATATAGTGGAACTTCGGTTTACGAGTAACGCAGTTAACGAGCATTTTGAAAGATGAGCAACTTTTTTTTTTTCATTTTTTCATTCTGACTCGGTTTGCGAGTGTTGTCTCGCAATACGAGCAGAATTCAAGCTAATGGGGTGTGCAGTACCGCTTTTGGCCCGAGGTGCGGGGGCGCCACAGCCGAGCAGAGCCGAGCGGAGCCGTTCGGAAATACTCCGTTCCCAGGTGTTTCCGAGCCTTACCAAGGCTCTCCGGCGCCCCCCCCCACCTCTGGCCACATGCAGTATTGCATGCCATTGAAGTCAATGCGGAACAAATTATTTTCGTTTCCATTGACTTCTATGGGGAAATTCGCTTTGATATGCGAGTGCTTTGGATTACGAGAATTCTCCTGGAACGGATTATGCTCGTAATCCAAGGTTCCACTGTATATATATATATATATATATATATATATATATATATATATATATGCCGTGTATATAAAATCAATTAAGAGATATGGGGGCTGATTTACCAAACGTTTGCGCCATGAGTATTGGCGCATCTGCGTGCGCAATGGCTGTTTTGGTATTTACAAAACATTAGCGCCGGTATCGCAGCCCTATTTCCCATTTACTATAGTGTTCTCTGCGCCCGGGAGGAGGCGCTCAGTGTGCTACTATGGACCTGGCGCATGGCATGTTAAAATATAAATATAAAGAAGCTGGAAGTGAGAATATAATGGGGGTGACATGGGGTGATGTGAGGAAGTGTAGTGACACCTGCCCAAATAACTAATATGCCCAAAATAGAGTGGGAAAGTAACTTTTTCAAAACCAGCCCGCTGCGCCGGCAAGTACGATTCGAGCTGCGGGAGGTTTTTTTGAGCTCAGCGCGGGAATTTCAATGGTTTAAATGCACCGGTTCACTGTGCCGGCAAAATCTTAGTAAATGTCAAGTCACGTAACTCAATTTGCATAAGTTGAACAGGCGCAGCTCTGAAATTGCCATTGCGCCGCCCAAAATGTCATTTCTAAAGGAAAAAAAAACATTTAAAAGCAGCCGCGGCTGTAATGAATTGTCGGCTCCCGGCAATATAGAGAAAAGTCTTTGAAAGTGTTTGCTAACCAAAAAAAAAAGCGTGGGGGTCCCCCCAAATTCCATAACCAGGCCCTTCAGGTCTGGAATGGATATTAAGGGGCACCCCGCTGCAAATGTAAAAAAAAAATGACGTGCGGGTTCCCCCCAAATATCCATACCAGGCCCTTCAGATCTGGCTTGGATTTTAAGGGGAACTCTACCCCAAATTTTATAAAAAAATGGCGTGGAGTTCCCCCAAAAATCCACACCAGACCCTTATCCGAGCACGCAACCTGGCCGGCCGCAGGGGAAAAGGGGGGGACGAGAGCGGCCCCCCCCTCCCTCCTGAACCGTACAAGGCCACATGCCCTCAACATGGGGAGGATGTCCCCATGTTGATGGGGACAAGAGCCCTATACAGGTGGGATAACCTGTGGGCATATAGCAGCAGCCTCCCGGAGTCTCAATACTACCAGGACGGGGTAAGCACTTCTTGGCAATGTAATGCATGTAATGCTTGTAATGCTTAGTGTCTCTTAAAGGGACAGTTTAAAAAAAAAAACTTTTTTATTTTTTTCTGCGCTGTTCTTGCATTGATTTGCTTATCCTTAGTCTAGGTAGTGGAGTTACGCATCATTGTGTGTCTTCCTCGTCATGGACTCATCTGCACCACCGTGTGGCCAGCCCCCCCGCACAAGGTCTGTGCGGAGTGGGTAGGGGGTTGGTGTATTTGGTGTCATTTTTTTCTGGTGGTTGCTAACGGTTACAACCTGCCCACCTTCCTCCCCCTCCCTTTGTCTGTATTATCTCTTACAGCCCGGCTACATCAGTTCATCGGTCACAGGATAGGGACCTTGCCAGGCTGCACCATCATCATCACCATCATCATCACCATCACCAATCATCCTCCAGGTCCAGACGTGACACTCCGTCTGGGACCCACTATCATAGGGGACGCTCACATTCCCCCTCTAAATATAGGAGATGTTCCCATTCCTCCTCAAGTCACCGCTACCACCACCGCGATAATCGCTCTGATCACAGAGCCTGTTGGGGATGTAAAACTAGAATCCCAGAGGGCAAATCGCTGTGTGACCCATGCTATGCCCGAGTGGTCGGTGAGAAAGAGACCGAAAAATCAAAATCTTGAGTCTCTTATTAAACGTGTGGTACAGCAGTCTGTGATGGAAATAGATGCCCCCCCACACAAGGAGCCAGTCCACCACCTTGTCTGGCTCCTTGGCTGACGAGGCCCAGGAGGATTCCGGCCAATTCCAGCCCCATGATTCCTCCCATTATTCCTCGCAAGACGAGATGGAGGGAGATGATTCTGTGATTCCTCCCATGATTCCTCGCAAGACGAGATGGAGGGAGATGATTCTGTGATTCCTCCCATGATTCCTCGCAAGACGAGATGGAGGGAGATGATTCTGTAGTGGGATTCGACTACGCTTTAGTCTCTCCACTGATCAAGGCAGTGATGGAAACCTTAAAGTTGGAAGATACCACTGCCCACCCCCCCCCCCCCCAGAGAAACAAAGGAACTGTTTAAGAAACTGGGGAAAGAATGTTCCAATTTCACACCGAGCTGAAAGGAGTGTTTAAGGAAGAATGGAGCAAGGGGGATAAGAAGGTTTGGAAAATGCTCCCCTCGTGGATGCAGCAGTAATGCGCCTAGCGAAGCATGTCACCCTCCTGCTAGATGACACTGTATCTTTTAAAGATGGTCTGGATTGAAAGATTGACCAAGACATTAAGAGAATATATAACTTGAACGGTATGGCTTGCAAACCAGCCCTAGCCCTTGCAGTCACCTCCAAAGCAATGGAGGCCTGGGTGGAAAATGTTGACTCCGTTCTGAAAGGTGTCTCGGAGGAATTGGCACAAAGTTCAGCAGTGCAAGAACTTAAACTGGCTATCGCCTTTTTGGGAGAAGCTTCAATTGATCTCATCCGCTTGATGGCTAGATCCTTGCTATCTTCGGTCACAGCCAAACGAGCACTATGGTTGCGCCCCTGGCTTGTTGATCCTGCCTCAAAGCAGGCATGGTGCAAAATTCCTTCTGAAGGAACTTCCTTGTTTGGAAACAAACTGTATAATGCCATTTCAAAGGCTACAGGCGGAAAGTCGGGATTCCTCCCTCAGGACAAACGTCCGTTTAACCAAAGAAAACCTCAGCAGAGACGCAGTACAGAGCATTCAAGAGAGGCATGCTCCTATAGGCCCGGACGGGATTTTAGGAGAAGCTGGAACTGGAATAGGCAGATATCTTTCCAAAAAATCTGGCAAGAAACAGACGCCCGGTGGGCGCGAGCCAACCAAGTCCTTTTGAGATTGGGCCTGCCCAAGCGGTCGGGTAGGGGCTCGCCTACGTCTCTGCCGGCACGTCTGGGTGACCTTGATCTCAGATTATTGGACCATCAAAACGGTCTCAACAGGTCACGCATGGTCCTTCACCAAAGTCCCTCCATGCAGACCAATGCAATCTTCACTGCCTCAATCAGAAGAAAAACAACAAGTTCTTCTTTCATATGTGAATGCCCTGAAAGATCAAGGAGCAGTGGTGCCCGTCCCAAAGGACGAGGAATTCCAGGGGTATACTTCCCCCTCTTCCTAGTACAAAAGAAGAAAGGCTCTTGGCGTCCAGTTATAGATCTCACTTTCCTGAACAGGTACATAAAGCACGAGAAATTCAAGATGGAAGCACTCTCAACCATCCAAAAAGTTGTTCAACCAGGTGACTGGTTGTTCTCAATAGATGTTAAGGACGTTTATTTTCATGCTCCCGTGGCAGAAGAATTCTACAAATACCTTCGATTTCAGGTCGAACTAGAGCACTTACAATTTATTTGTCTTCCATTTGGACTAACGACCTCTCCAAGGGTCTTTTCCAAGGTACTGTCGGTAATTGTGTCTCTTATCAGAATACAGGGTGTGCGTCTGTATCATTACCTGGACGAGCTGCTACTACTGTCCCAAGACAAGCAGCAGCTGCTGATCCACAAAGATCAAGTGATCTCTACATTGATAGAGTTCAGATGGCTCCTAAACCGAGAGAAAAGTCAGCCAGACCCGACCCTACGCCTAACCTACCTAGGAGCTCAATTCGACACAGTAGAGAATACCATCTCTCTCTTTCGGAAGAAAAATCCCGGTCATTCGGGTAAGAATATCTTTAGCCCTAGACTACTCTCACCTAAGGGCGTCACAGTGCCTGAAGATAATCGGCACGATGGTGGCCACGTTCCCCATGGTCAAATGGGCAATGTGGAGGCTTCGGCCTTTTCAATCAGGATTCCTTCAGCAATGGAAGACAGACGATCGCAATCAGCTGATCAGGACTACTCAGTCAATGAGGAACAGTCTTCTCTGGTGGCTTCAACACAAAAACTTGTTAACATGCCACTCCCTTGCTCCCATCCAATGGATGACTGTTTCATCCGATGCCAGCAATGCGGGCTGGGGAGCACATTGTGGAGCAGAACTGGCTCAGGGCAAATGGGATGCCCATCTCCACATTCCAGGGTCAAACGTTCTGGAATTGCGTGCGGCATGGTGCGCCCTTCGCGCTTTCTCCCACCTTCTGAAAGGGAAGTCGGTCCTACTGAATATGGACAATACCACCGCTGTGGCATATGTGAAGAGACAAGGGGGCACTCGGAGCTCTGCCCTTCTCCAAGAGGTGGAGCCCATTATGACCTGGGCTCAGAGGAATCTACTCAACTTAACAGCAGTCTTCATTCCAGGGAAACAGAACATTCAAGCGGACTTCCTGTCACGCAGCAACCTAGACAACAACGAATGGTCACTGCATACGCAGACATTCAAGTGGATCCTATCGTTGGGAATCGATCTGTTTGCATCCCCCTGCAATCACAAAGTAGACAGATACTACACTTGAGGTCGGTGCAGTCAAGCCTTCGGAGTAGATGCATTAACAAGCCAATGGAAATTCAACAAGGCATATGCCTTCCCTCCACCTCCGATCATGCAAAAATTCCTGCAGCGGCTCCAGTTGGAGAAAGGCGAAGTGATAACAATAGCACCATACTGGCCGAACAGGCCATGGTTTCCTCTCCTGAATCTGATGAGCTTCAGGGACCCGCTAGAGTCTCTTGGGTGTGCTTTAGGGGTAATCTCTACCCTTATGAGCTCCAGAAAGCCTACAACAGAATCTGGACCAGGTTTGTCAGCTTCATGACTTCTGCTGGAAAATCTTTCAGAAATCCTGGAGTTCAAGACGTTTTGAGTTTTCTACAATCAGGCTTGGATCTTCCTTTGTACTCTGAGGGAACTGATTGACAAGTTTCAGCCTTAACGGCATTTTCAGGAACATCATGGGCAACTCATCCCCTGGTTCAACAATCCTTTCAGGGGGCTTCGAGAATCAGGCCTCAGAGGAAACCTAGATTCCCCAAATGGGATCTTCTGCTCGTCCTTGATGCTCTTTCAGCACTCAACAACAAGGATCTTTCTATTAAGGACTTATCAATCAAACTGGCCTTTCTAGTGGCCATTACTTCAGCCAAAAGGGTTTCAGAAATAAGCTTCCTGGGTTGTCAAGAACCCTTTTTGACTTTCTTCCCGGACCGAGTGGTCCTTATTCCCATGCTTGGGTCTAAACCAAAAGTCAAGTCAGTTTTTCACGAGAATCAGGAAATAGTCCTTCCTACTTTCAATTCTCCAGAATCAGCAGATGTTCATCCCTTGGATGTAGGTGAGACTCTGAAAGAATATTTGCGAGTCACTTCATCTTTTAGAAGCTTGAACTACCTGTTCTTGTTACACACCGGTAGCAACAAAGGAAAGAGGGCTTCCTCCAGAACAATAGCAGCCTGGATCGTCCAATCTATTCAACAGGCTTACAGGGCAAAGGGCTTGGCTCCTCCAGAGGCGTGACGGCTCATTCCACCAGAGGCATGGCAGCCTCATGGGCAGCAGCTCGACACGTGGCTCCTGAAGTGATATGCAGGGCAGCCTTGTGGTCTTCTATTCATACATTTATGTCTCATTATTGTATTGAGCCTGCTTCCCTTTCCTCTGTTAATTTTGGTCGAAAAATCCTGTCAGTTGACGGGAAAGATTAAAATATTTTTTTTGAGCAAGCATACCCTCCCGTGTGGATTGGCTAGTTATTTCCCACACGTAGTCTGCCATGGAGTCTGTCAGGAAAACGGAAAATTTATTACCAAATACTTACCGTAATTTTCCTTTCCTGATAGACTCCATGGCAGACGGAGTTCCCACCCATGAATTAAAAATATGAGAGTTGAAATTTGAGTCGGCTAGTTACGGAACACCTGTCTGTGGAGGTGAGCTCAAATTTATGGGTAAGGGTTCCTATAGCTGTGGAGAGGAGGCGGGGTTAACCCACACGTAGTCTGCCATGGAGTCTATCAGGAAAGGAAAATTACGGTAAGTATTTGGTAATTTTCCGTTTTGCTCTCCAACTGTTATAAACATGGAAAACATGTGCTACTTTACAGGCATACTATAGACACCCCCCGGGGATGATATTTAGGGCCAGTTCACACCGGATGCAGTGCAGTGCGTTTTTTTGATGCCTGAAAAACGCAAAGAAAGTTGATCACATTAATGCCAATGGCATAGTTCACACCACTGCAGTCCGTTCCAGTGCATTTCAGAAAGCCAAAAAATAATTGGTCATGCTGCATTTTTTAGGTACAAAACTGTACTGGACCCCAGTAAAACACATCAAAAACGAAACGGAACGTACCAAAAATGCACTGGAATGCACCGCAACGCACCTAAATACACCAAAGACGCACTGCAACACACTTGTCCTAAGTGAAAAGAGGGGGGAAAAAAAACACTGGACTGCATCAAAAACGCCTCAAAAATGCACTGGAATGTGTCAAAAACGCGCATGCAGAAAAGCACCTGGAACGCACCCAGACTGCGTTTCTATAGTGTAAACTAGGGCCAGTTCACACCATAGAAACGCAATCCAGATGCGTTCCAGGTGCTTTTCTGCATGCACGTTTTTCATGCGTTCCGGTGCATTTTTGGTAAGTTTTTGATGCAGTCCAGTGCTTTTTTTCACCCCTCTTTTTTATTAACCATAGATAAGGACAAGTGTGTTCCAGTGCGTTTTTGGTTCATTTAGGTGTGTTCCTGTGCGTTCCAGTGCGTTTATGATGCGTTCCAGTACAGTCCAGTGCAGGTAAAATGCAGCATGTTCTACTTTTTGGGTGGAACTGGAACGCACTGGAACAAACACTGCCATTTAGAACCATATAACCAACTTTCCATGCATTTTGGATGCAATAAAAATGCAATGCACTGCATGTGGTGTGAAATGGCCCTTAAGCAATTTGGGATATTTAAAGGCACTTCTCCGTGTTTTGTTTTTGGTGTTTTCCAAATTGGTGACATTGATATATGTCCCTTAGGGTGGGACCTGGGCCCCCATTTTAAGGCCAATAACTAGAAGATAAGCCAGCCAAGTGGGGACTAGCAAAATTAACAAGTCAGTTCCCATAGACCGCAATGGTATTTGTTGGTGGGGGTGATTGTCCCATCTCTAATTTTGTAGCATGCTGGATGATGTGCTTATTTTTGGACGGGGGAGGGGGGGGGTTATTTTTTGCTAGCTGCATTGGTGTTGTTCTGCACATGCCCAGCCAGTTATTTTTTTTTGGCGTGCTTTTTGTGTGTGAACAGCGCCTGGATATTTCTGGGCATGCTCATTTAGAGAGTGTTTTTATGGGTTAGAAATTGAAGGACATCCTTAACAGGTGTGCCCACTTTGAATTTCAGTCTCTACATTGAGTGAACTTGCATTCTGGGTGTTTCATGGACTGTGCATGTGTTTTCAATTGCCTCATTAGCACACAAACATATGTTATATAAAGCTCACAGAGCATTCGGTCGCTTGCCTTGAGAAGAGGCGGGGGGGGGGGGCAAAATGTACATGTTGGTGGCCTTATCGAGTTTGTAACACATGTATTTTATTTGTTATGTCTTTGCAAAACAAGTGATTGGTTAACTTTTGTGGATTGTATATTTTTGGTGTGGGGAAGATATGTTCCCCTGAAATAATTCTGATGTTGTTAATGTGTGTTGTTTGTTCACTTTGATTTAATTGTCTGCTGCATTTTTTTTGGCCAAAAATTGCTCAAGATGTTGAGTCTGTAACTGTTTCAAATTGACCATGTTTTTTATTTTGCCTTCCCTTTTGTTTTGTTGAACAATAAAATTAGATGGAAAGTTTTGATGTTTGTTTTGTGTTTTCTTTGCAACAAATGTGACAGCTGATTGGCATGTCAAAACAAAACAGGTGTGATTTGTCTACCCTGGTGCCTTCATGGTAGTATATGCATGGATTGTGTGCTGCCATGGAGCGTCACCAGGAAATGAAAAATACAGAGCGGTAAGTATTCAGTTTTCCTTTTTTTTTTACTGCAGTGGTTCTCAGCCTCAGTCCTCAAGTACCCCCAACAGGACATGTTTTGTGAATTTAGCTTATCGAGAATTGCTGTCCAAAAATCAAAACCATTGACTGTGATTTAAAGCACATGTGCAAGATGAAGGAAAACCTGCAAACATGGCCTGTTGGGGGTACTTGAGAAGCACTGATTTAGAGCACTGCACTTAAAAATAGCTCAAGGCCATACAATTCTAATTGTGGGCATTTTGAGGGAAACAAAGTAAGTGTTAGAACCCCTGCGTGTGTGGTTTTTCTTTTAGATATTTTTTTTTGTAGTTTGGCCTTTGTGTCTCCTTTTCTTAAAATTGGCTTCACTTCCTGTCACACAGCTAAACAGGAAGTGAAGGTAAAACCCTACCAATGGCTTTTCTTGGTGACACACAGATCAATCTAACTAGTGTCCCCATTAAGCAAATTGCACTCTAGCACTTTGTTGTGTACACCCCAAATCATTGTATAGTTTGGGGTTTAGTAAAGACAAATCCACTCTGCAGTAAAAGTGTAGCTGCTGAAAATCTGAGGGAAAGTACTGGTGATTGGATGTTACAATCATGTAAAAGCAAAGATGTTTTTTTGTCTTGCATGTCCCCCTCAGATATACAGCAAGTGCACTTGTAGTGCAAAGTAGATTTGCCTTTAGTAAATAAACCCCACAGTCCAAACTACCTAATAAATTGTGGTGTACCCCGCAATATGCTCTAGTGCAATGTGCATAATGGGGAAAGTATTTAGACTGACCTGTGCGTCCCCAAGGAAAGACATTGTTAGGGATTTTCCCTCACTTCCTGTGTGGCTATGTGACAGGAAGTGAATTATTTGGAAGGATAAAGTGGCCAAATTATTTAGTTTAACTTTCAAAGACTCATTCCTAAGTTGAATTGTGATGCATGTCAATGGCCCATTTAGACCCTCTTTAATCACTTGAGATCAGCGCTATAACTGATCGACGGCCACAGCATGGTCCTCAATTGCCGGGAGTCCGTCAATAAACGTCCTCCACTTTGCGCGCGCTGTGGTCACAGAGTCACTGTGACTCGGGTGATGACAGATCCGAGTAAGGGGCCGATCCCTGCCCTTTACCATGTGATCAGCTGTCAGCAAATGACAGCTGATCACGTGATGTAAACAAAAGCTGGGTAATGGTTTTTGTTTTCTCCTTGTGCTGACAGCGTGAGCATAAAAAAAAGGCAATCACTAGCTTATGTGCAAGGGACATGGGGCCCGAAGAGGAAGAGGCAATTCTGCATCTGTGACAATTAGTAGCCCCTGCCAGTGCCACCTATCAATGCCCACCACTGGTGCCAATCAGTGGCACCTAGCAGTGCTGCCAGTGCCTATCAGTGCCCATCACTGCCAACTATCATTGCCACCTAGCAGTGCCACTTCTCACTGCCCACCAGTGCCAAATAGCAATGCCACCTCTCAGTGCCCACCCTTGCCACCTTATCGGTGCCCATCAGTGCAGTCTCATCAGTGTACATCAATGAAGAAGAAAAATTACCTTTTTTAAAAATATTAACCAGTTTCCCACCGCCCACCGTCAAATGACATCATGCCGTGTTCCCGTATGTTAACCAAGCCGTGATCTTGGCTGTCAGCATGAGATTGGTGATTTTTTAGGAACAATATCATGCTTACCAGCCTGGAGGAGAGATGCGGGGTCTTATTGACCCTGCACCTCTCCATAAAGAGGACCTGTCACACACATTCCTATTACAAGGGATGTTTACATTCCTTGTAATAGGAATAAAAGAGATCCCAAAAAATAAAAAATAAATAAAGTCAAAAAACAAAAACAAAAAAACCAAAAAAATAAGAAAAAACGCCCATGTCCCCGGTAGCTCGCGCTCAGAAGCGAACACACACGTAAGTCCCGCCCACATATGTAAACGCCGTTCAAACCACACATGTGAGTTATTGCTGCGTGCGTTCGAACGAGTGCAGCAATTCTAGCACTAGACCTCCTCTGTAATGCCAAAATGGTAACGTGTAAAAAAAATTTAAGCATCGCCTAGGGAGATTTTTAATTACTGAAGTTTGGTGTCATGCCATGTGTGTGCGCAATTTTAAAGCGTGACGTGTTAGGTATCTATTTACTCAGCATAACAACATCTTTCACATTATACCAAAAAATTGGCCGTAACTTTACTGTTTTGTAATATTTTTAGCAAACAAAAGGCGTTTGAAAATGTATTGCGCAAATACCGAGCGAGATAAAAATTTGCAATGACCGTTATCTTATTCCCTAGGGTGTCTGCTCCAAAAACATATATAATGTTTGGTGTTTTGAAGTAATTTTATAGCCATAAATTTATGATTTTTACATGAAGGAGAGAAGTGCCAGAATAGGCCAAGTGCTGAATTGGGTAAAATATCCATTTTTTTTTTTTTTTAAACTCGGTCTTTTGTGTTTATAGAAAAAACTAAAACTAAAACACAAAGGTGATCAAATAGCACCAAAAGCAAGCTCTATTTGTGTGCCAACAAATAAAACATTTTCATTGGGTTACAGTGTTGTATGAGCGCGCAATTGTCATTAAAAGTGCATCAGCGCTGAAATGTGAAACTTGGTCTGGGCAGTGCGCAAGTGGTTAATATAAGGCTACGTGCACACGGACGTTTTTCAAGCCGCTTGTTTGAGCGTTTTTTGCAGCTTAAAAACATCTCTCCATGTTAGCCTATGGCCTCATGGCCACCATGGCGTTTTGGAGCTGTAAATGGCATAGGCGTTTTTAGGCCCCATGTAGACGGGACGCTGGTGCAAAGTGTTCTGAACTAAGGTTGAAAGTGGCGTTTAGAAAGGCGCGCTTTGTGGTGTTTGCATGCCGTGTTTTACCACATTTGAATGTATATGATAAGGAGCCGCCCTAAGCTCCAAAAACAGTATTATTTACGATTTTAGCTATTTTGTGAGACCAGAGTGATATCAGCAGCTGAGAGCAGCAGTGTAGTTGTATTTAGCGTGTCACTTGCCACTTGGCGTCTGAAGGCATTTTGAGGGTTTGTGAAAAACGATTTTGAATGCAACTGCAGATTTTTTTTGCCAGGACAAAAAAAGTGTTTTGGATGTAATAGCATTCAATGGACCCGCATCCAAAACGCAAGTACCGCAATTTTGCGGCTATTTTTTGTTTGACCTGTTTATAGCTGGTTGTTAAAGGAAATGTAAAAAAAAAAAAAACGGTTCAAAAAACAAAAAAAACAAAAAAAAACAGCGTGGGGTCCCCCCCCCAGGTCCATACCAGGCCCTTGGGTCTAGTATGGATTCAAAGGGGACCCCCCCCCCAAAAAAATGAAAAAAAAATGGAGTGGGGTCCCCCCAGAATCCATACCAGGCCATTCAGGTCTGGCATGTATTTTAAGGGGAACCCCGCGCCAAAAACAAAAACAAATTGCGTGGGGTCCCCTTAGAATACACACCAGACCCGAGCGGCCCCCCTCCCTCCTGAACCGTACCAGGCCACGTGCCCTCAACATGGGGGGTTTGGTGCTTCGGGGCAGGGGGACGACCTGCGGCCCTCCCCACCCCAAAGCACCCTGCCCCCATGGTGATGGGGACAAGGGCCTCTTCCCGACAACCCTGGCCGTTGGTTGTCGGGGTCTGGCGGGCGGGGGGCTTATCGGAATCCGGGAGCCCCCTTTAATAAGGGGGACCCCAGATACCTGCCCCCACCCTATGTGAATGAGTATGGGGTACATCGTACCCCTATCCATTCACCTGGTGGCAAAATAAGTCAATAAAAAAACAACACAGGTTTGAAAAGTAATTTATTGGGCAGCTCCGGGGGTCTTTCTGCCGGGCCCCCGCTATCTTCTGCTAGCTCTTTTGCTAGCGGGGGTCCCGGGCTTCCTCGCTGCCTTCTTCCAACTTCGGGGGTCTTTCTGCCGGGCCCCCGCTATCTTCTGCTAGCTCTTTTGCTAGCGGGGGTCCCGGGCATCCTCGCCGTCTTCTTCCGACTTCGGGGTCTCTTGTTCTGTTCTCCGGTTCTTCTCCCGCTCTCCGACGCCTTCTCCTCGATCTCCGGTTCTTTCTGCCGGACGCCCCGCTATCTTGTGCCAGCTCTTTTGCTAGCGGGGGCCGGTCTTCTACGTCGCCTTCTTCCTTCTTCTCTTTGCCCGATGTTGACTCGTCGCTGTCCACCGCCGCAATGATCTGTCCAAGCAGCGGTGCCACTTTTATTGGCATGGGCGTGGTCACCGGCTTATGCCACCGCTGACCCCGCCCCCGTATGATGTCACAGTCCCGGGGAATGATGGGACTGTGACGTAAAATGGGGGCTGCCCAATAAATTACTTTTCAAACCTGTGTTGTCTTTTTTTATTGACTTATTTTGCCACCAGGTGAATGTGTAGGGGTACGATGTACCCCATACTCATTCACATAGGGTGGGGGGCCGGCATCTGGGGGGCGCCCTGATTACGAAAAGCCCCCCGCCCGCATACCCCGACAACCAACGGCCAGGGTTGTCAGGAAGAGGCCCTTGTCCCCATCAACATGGGGGCAGGGTGCTTTGGGGTGGGGGGGCCGCATGCGGCCTGGTACGGTTCAGGAGGGAGGGGCTCTCGTCCCCCCCTTTTCCCCTGCGGCCTGCCAGGTTGCGTGCTCGGATAAGGGTCTGGTTTGGATTTTGGGGGGACCCCCACGCCGTTTTTTGGCTTTAGGGGTTCACCTTAAAATCCAGACCAGACCTAAGGGCCTGGTATGCTCCTGAAGGGGAACCCATGCCGGTTTTTTCATTGAAATTTGGCCTGGAGTTCCCCTTCATGATTCATACCAAACATGGGACAGCGAGGCTGCCGAGGACCAGCGCGATGACATCGCGCTGGACACATTCTCAGCCAGCTAGTCGCCTCTAGGACACGACTTGAGCGGCTGCTGCACGCTCAGGTCGTGTCCAGGTCGCCTCGCAGAGTCGCGCTGTCCCTGTGTCAGCCGGCACACGAGTCGCCCGCAAGTCGGATCCGACTTCCCGGGCGACCTCTATTCAAATCAATGGGCTCCCATAGGGAACCATTCATTTTCAATAGAGCGCCGCTGACATTTCTATTTACTATATCAGTGCGCCGCTGCTTCCTGCGCCCAGTGAAGGAGTTATCTGGCGCACCAATTAAGGTTAGAACCAGCGCAGCGCACTGTTATTAGTAAATCAGCCCCATGGTGTCCAGATATAGTAAATGCTCACTTTACAAGTGTATAAATTTACATATCACATGAAAACAATGCAACTAGGTTTCAAACTCACGCTCTTTTTCAAGCCAAATGTTGGGCTTGAAAAAGAGCGTGAGCTCGAAACCTGGTTGCATTGCTTTCAAGTGATATGTAAATTTATACAGTTGGATATACAAGTAAAGCGAACATTTACTAGATCTGGACTCCATATCTCATGACTGATTGTATGGAAGCAGTAAGTATGGAGCTTGCTAACTAACCCATAAGCGTATATATATATATATATATATATATATATATATATATATATATATATATATATATATATATATAGCGCCCCCCTGGGTATGCTGGGAGCAAAGAGGTACCTCCAGGGACAGGGAGCGAGCTTACATTCACCCCAGGGCTGAGTCCATGGCTATAATGGAAAGTTAGAACAAAGGTGGGCGCCAGTCACTTTAGTATTTTTCAATGCTTTAATGAAGAACTTGGAAGTAGTAGTAGGAGAGAGGGTTAGGGGAGGTTTCAGATACCTTTAGCAGATCACTTGCGGACTCCTTGAATCCAAAGGACAAAAACAGCTTTCTTTAGAAGATCTTGGATACCTGGATAGGCCTCTCACACAGACCTAGCAACCGGTATGGTTTTCTGGATAAGTATCTCTCACAGACTTAGCAGCCAGGAGTTAGTTACCTTGAATTCGTTTTGTAGAGCAGCTCCACAGTACCAGAACCTTTAAGCCAACCCGGCAGTACTGTAAGGGTAGTTCAGATGTAGATGCGTCCTCCAACTGAGTCCCCAGGCCCTCCTGAGAGACCAGCCTTCATCCTAGTTCTCTTCAGCAAGGGTCCTCCCCTGAAACTCCTCAGCTTGGCGCGACTTCTTCCAAACAGGCAAGACAGCCTAGGACCACCTCAGGATTAGTAGGCCCCCAGACAGGCTTCTGGGCCTACTTGCAGAGCTTGCAGCAACATAGCCTCTGGCCAGGAGGGCCACGAGGTAATAACTGACTAGAGCACATAGCGTCAGTCCCATAAATACCCCCTCCCAGAATGCACAGCGGCAGGAACCTCCTACTGGGCTGTTTCTGCAAGAAGAATATTCATTACAGCTCAGCTTGTAGTAATTCTCATACTGGTCTGTGGTACCAGTGACACCTACTGGCAACAGTGAGAAATGCACAACTCAGCCAAGTTCAAGACGGAAACCAAATAAACTATATACAATCAATCTGAGCTGTTTACAGCTCAGCCAAAAAACGAAATTTACATTATAGCCCCATTTTTAGGAACAGGGGGCTACACATATATATATAAAATCAATCAAGAGATAAGGACATATAGTAAATGCTCACTTTCCTTGTATATCCAAGTGTACAGATTTACATATCACATTAGAGCTATGCCGAATGTTTGCAGGGGTCGTCGTGTGGGCAGTGCGATTATAGGAGGACGTCCATGTCCTCCCTCCCGGCAAAGTAAGCCCACCCTGTAGCCTTCATTCGGCTATAGCCTGGGCAGGAAGTAGTTAATTAAATAAAGAAAAAAATAATTAAAAGCTTTCCATGTCGGTTTCGGTTTTTCGCCCAAGTGCATCCTGAATTTTCGGTTTCAGTGCTCCACTACTTTTTTGTATGCTATTGGCCCATTCACATAGCTGTATTTTCATCAGTATTTCCCCATATGATTAAACTGCATAGTGCCAACATACAGCGCCTTGAAAAAGTATTCATACGCCCTTGAAATTTTCCAAATTTTGTCATGTAACAACAAAAAACATAAATGTATTTTATTGGGATTTTATGTGATAGACCAACACAAAGTGGCACATAATTGTGAAGTGGAAGGAAAATGAAAAATGGTTTTCAATTTTTTTACAAATAATTCTGTGAAAAGTGTGGGGGGTACATTTGTATGGCGCCCCCCGGAGTAAATACTTTCTAGAACCCCCTTTCTCTGTAATTACAGCTGCAAGTCTTTTTGGGGATGTCTCTACCAGCTTTACACATCTAGAGGGACATTTTTGCTCATTCTTCTTTGCAAAATATCTCAAGCTCTGTCAGATTAGATGGAGAGTATCTGTGAACAGCAATTTTCAAGTCTTTCCACAGATTCTCAATGGGATTTAGGTCTGGACTGTGACTGGGCCATTCTAACACATGAATATGCTTTGATCTAAAGTTTCTAAACCATTCCATTGTAGCTCTGGCTGTATGTTTCGGGTCATTGTCCTGCTGGAAGGTGAACCTCCGCCCCCAGTCTCAAGTCTTTTGCAGACTCTAATGCCCTGTACACACGATCGTTTTTTCCGATGAAGAAAGTCCGATGGACTTTTTCATCGGAAAAAACGATCGTGTGTGGGCCCCATCTGACTTTTTTCTATCGGTGTTAAAAAATAGAACATGTTTTAAATTTTTCCGATGGGAAAAAAAAAATAGGAAATTCCGATCGTCTGTGTGGAACTCCAACGGAGAAAAAACCCACGCATGCTCAGAATCAAGTCAACGCATGCTCAGAAGCATTGAACCTCATTTTTCTCGAGTTGTCAGAGTGTTTTACGTCACCGCGTTTTGGATGGTCGGAATTTTGTCTGATGGTGTGTAGGCAAGACTGATGAAAGTCAGCTTCATCGGAATTCCGACGGAAAATTCCATCGGATTTTATTCCATCGGAAATCCGATCGGCATAACAGGTTTTCTTCTAAGATTGCCCTGTATTTGGCTCCATCCATCTTCCCATCCACTCTGACCAGCTTCCCTGTCCCTGCTGAAGAAAAGCATCCCCACCACATGATGCTGCCACCACCATGTTTCACGGTGGGGATGGTGTGTTCAGGGTGATGTGCAGTGTTAGTTTTCCGCCACACATAGCGTTTTGCTTTTAGGCCAAAAAGTTCAATTTTGGTCTTATCTGACCAGAGCACCTTCTTCCACATGTTTTCTGTGTCCCCCACATGGCTTCTCATAAACTGCAAACGGATCTTCTTAGCGATTTCTTTCAGCAATGTCTTTCTTCTTATCACTCTTCCATAAAGGGCAGATTTGTCGAGAACACGACTAACAGTTGTCCTGTGGACAGATTCTCCCACCTGAGCTGTGGATCTCTGCAGCTCCTCCAGAGTTACCATGGGCCTCTTGGGCGCTTCTCTGATGAATGCTCATCTTGCCCGGCCCGGTCAGTTTAGGTGGACGGACATGTCTTGGTAGGTTTGCAGTTGTGCCGTACTCCTTCCATTTTTAGATGATGGATTGAGCAGTGCTCCGTGAGATGTTCAAAGCTTGAACCTAACCCTGCTTTAAACTTCTCCACAACTTTATCCCTGACCTGTCTGGTGTGTTCCTTGGCCTTCATGATGCTGTTTGTTCACTAAAGTTCTCTAACAAAACTCTGAGGACTTCACAGAACAGCAGTATTTATACTGAGACTAAATTACTCAGGTGGACTCTATTTACTAATTAGGTGACTTCTGAAGGAAATTGGTTCCACTAGATCTTAGTTAGGGGTATCAGAGTAATGGGGGCTGAATACAAATGCACACCACACTTTTCACATATTTATTTGTCAAAAATTATGAAAACCGTTTATAATTTTCCTTCCACTTCACAATTATGTTTGTGTTGGTCTATAAAGTACATTCACGTTTTTGGCTGTAACATGACAAAATGTCAAATTCCAAGGGGTATGAATACATTTTCAAGACACTGTAGAAGATGTTGTGTCTGCGTCTGGCCATATTTTAAGCGATTTGTGCAAACGTTCACTTGCATAACACATCAATTGACATGGCCATAGGCATGGCCTCTGCTGCCTTGTGAAAGACTGATTTAAGGGCAGAATGTTAATATAAACAATGGGTAAGCAGTGGTGCCGGTGACATTGAAGGTGCAGGACGACCTAGGCCTTCAGGCATTCTGAATGAAGGTTAAGGTCATTCTGCACCTGCGTGACTGCCTATGAATGACTCATTTAGGGAGGCCAGGGGGAGATGGAAACATTAGGGATGACCTAAGCAAGCTTGACCTGGCCAATCCCCAGACGACGTCCTATCGTGACGAAACGCACAGAGTGGAGCATGCGATGGCGACGTCATTATGTTTTTTCCTCTCAGGAGGTGGATGGGCAAACAAACAAACATAGGAAGTGAAGCGTAGACTGATGAAGATATCGCGGCCTCGTTGTATGTTATATCTTATCGCCCTTGATTGACTTCTACTCTGTAAGTGTGATTCTTCTGTTTTATTAAATTCATTTTTAATCAACATACTGCACTATGGAAGTTTTTCATTTTATGTTTCCGAGCATTACCAGTTTTTAGCTGCTGTTCCAGTTACTGCTTTGGTTTTGGGGAGACCGATTTCCCTATGCTGGGCGAGACTTTTCTTCAGTAGTCATCACCATCTGGTAAGCAGACCATTTCACTCACCTGGGTGTGGAATCGCACGTGAAATTTATTCTGCAGTTTCCTTTTTCTGCATCTACACGGATGGGTGTCTTTTCCTTGCCAATTTATGGACTAGAATCTTAATGGGACTTTGCCTTAGTTTTCTTTTTTCACTTGAAAATATTCTTTCACATGATATTTTTTCAAATATTTTTTACTAGCGTTGAAACCCTAATGGGACTCTGCCTTAGTTTTTTCTTTTCACCTTTAACCACTTCAGCCCCGGACCATTTTGCAGCTAAAGGACCAGGCCCCTTTTTGCGATTCGGCACTGCGGCCCTTTAACTGACAATTGCGCGGTCGTGTGACGTGGCTCCCAAACAAAATTGGCGTCCTTTTTTTCCCACAAATAGAGCTTTCTTTTGAGGGTATTTGATCACCTCTACGGTTTTTATTTTTTTGCGCTATAAACAAAAATAGAGCGACAATTTTGAAAAAAATGCAATATTTTTTACTTTTTGCTATAATATATATCCCCCAAAAATCTATAAAAAAAATGTTTTCCTCAGTTTAGACCGATACGTATTCTTTTACATATTTTTGGTAAAAAACAATCACAATCAGCGTTTATTGATTGGTTTGCGCAAAAGTTATAGCGTCTACAAAATAGGGGATTGTTTTACGGCATTTTTAATAATAGTTTTTTTTTTACTAGTAATGGCGGCGATCGGCAATTTTTATCGTGACTGCGACATTATGGTGGACACATCGGACACTTTTGGCACATTTTTGGGACCATTGACATTTTTACAGCGATCAGTGCTATAAAAATACACTGCGTGCTGTGAAAATGACACTGGCAGTGAAGGGGTTACCCACTAGGTGGCGCTGTAGGGGTTAAGTGTTCCCTATTGAGTGTTTCTTACTGTAGGGGGGATGGGCTCTGTGTCACATGACACCGATCTCCGCTCTGAGTACACGGAGCCAAGATCCGTGTCATTTTCAGTAGGCAGAGCGGGGAGATGCTTGTTTACATTAGCATCTCCCTGCTCTATACCTCCGTGAGACGATCGCGGGGATCCCCGCGGCGATCGAGTCCACGGGACCCGCGGTCCGACTCACGGGGCCGGCGGCGCGTGTGCGACCACACGTCAGGCATTTAAAGGGCAACGTACAGGTACGTGATTATGCCTGTCTGTGCCATTCTGCCAATGTAAATGTACATGGGCCAGTCCTTAAGTGGTTAAATAATATTTTTTCACATGTTATTTTGTCAAATATTTTTTAGCGCTGCATCTATTCTGTTTATTTTTGGTTCAGTTCAAACCAATCAGAAACTGTCCCGTGACAGCAAACGGCCATTCCAATCAGCTGCGACCGTGGAATTCCCTGCCTCGCAGCCGCACGTAACAAACGGTGGGGATAATGGTGACATCATTGACCTAAGGTGGCCATATTTGGTATCAAAGTCTTGGAGCCCTTTTACAGCAGCAGTGGCGGTGCGTCCATAGTGGACGCAGGAGTGCCGCCCCCTCTCTCCCCTGCACCGTCACTCAAGTCAACAATACATACATTCATGCATTGCATGAACCTATGTATTGTCGCCGGCATCATTGCTGTCCACTATTCATATGGCCGGCCCCCCTGTTGAGCGCCGGCCATCTGAATAACAGCAGTGGGTTTGTTTTTGGAAGTGTCTATCAGAGCCAGCGGCTCCGATAGGCTTACCGATTACAGCCTGAGGGCTGTAATCAGCTTCCAAATAGCTAACCAGGGGACGCGCGGGCTGTGCATTCCCTGGTTAACACTGACACGCGTCTCAGCCAATTAGGTTCACCTGGTCTGGTTACCGGCAACCTGATTGGCTGAAGTGACATCGAGGGTGGGAGAAGACATGAGGGATAGTGGAGGACGACGGTGCTGACCCGAGGAAGGTAAGTGCCGGGATGGGGGGAAATTGGCTGTATTTGGGGGGACACTGGATGCATTTGGGGACAAACTGGATGCATTTGGGGACAAACTGGATGCATTTGGGGACAAACTGGATGCATTTGGGGGGAAACTGGACGCATTTGGGGGGAAACTGGACGCATTTGGGGGGAAACTGGCTGTATTTGAGGGGAAACTGGCTGTATTTGAGGGGAAACTGGGGGGAAACTGGCTGTATTTGGGGGGAAACTGGCTGTATTTGGGGGGAAACTGGCTGCATTTGGGGGGAAACTGGCTGCATTTGGGGGGAAACTGGCTGCATTTGGGGGGAAACTGGCTGCATTTGGGGACAGACTGGCTGCATTTGGGGACAGACTGGCTGCATTTGGGGACAGACTGGCTGTATTTGGGGACAGACTGGCTGTACTTGGGGACCAACTGGCTGTATTTGGGGACCAACTGGCTGCATTTTTGGAGAAACTGGCTGCATTTGGGGAGAAACTGGCTGCATTTGGGGGGAAACTGGCTGCATTTGGGGGGAAACTGGCTGCATTTGGGGACAAACTGGCTGGATTTGGGGGGACAAACTGGCTGTATTTGGGGGGACAAACTGGCTGTATTTGGGGGGAAACTGGCTGTATTTGGGGGGAAACTGGCTGCATTTGGGGGGAAACTGGTTGCATTTGGGGGGAAACTGGCTGCATTTGAGGGGGAAAACTGGTGGCGTTTAATGGGCAAAGTGGCGGCAATTGATGTTATTTTTACGCCCCCCCAAAAATTTTGAGCACCATCCGCCACTGCACAGCAGAGCTCAGCAGTACAAGGGGCACGCTGGTAGGAGGAAAGAGTAGAGTGACAGAGAGAAGGGATGATCAGTCTGCTGCTTCTCCCTTCACTGTCCAGTCAAGTTTGGCTGAAGTTAAGCTTTAATCTTATTGTACATGGACTTATAATATGCAGATCTAAAATTCCCTGCAGTACTTTTCCACTGCAGACCAGGTTGATCTCAGTGTTCATTTCTCTGTCTGTATCAAAAGAGGAAATGAAGAAATTTGCATTGGCCTAAAACACGTTTGTTTGTTCATGAAGACGCGACATACCTGAACTATGTCAATAGTATTTTAATACTCACATAATACTTACAGGAACTGGACAGCAGTTTTGCATACATTGCCCTTTGTTTGGTTTTTATTATGATGAGTGTGATGGTTGCACTGCCAGATCCCACCACTGCCCCCCAAAATGTATCTGAAACACAGGTGTGCGCAGCCTATTGCATTAGAGTGTGCACTAGACATGTGGAGAACATTTGTTTTGTTTCATTTCGATTCATTATTTCCATAAATTTGTTTAGTTAAATTTCTTTCATTCTTTTAATTCATTTTCGGAATTAATTTAGTTTATTCGTTTTCGAATCGATTTGAAAAGTTTTCGAATCGATTTAAAACATTTTTGAATCAATTTTGAATAGTTTTTCAAATTTCCAAAAAGAATAGAAAATAGATTAGGAAAATAGAATTTTTTATTTTTTTTCTATTCCTTTATTTTCTATTTTATTTTATTCTCTTTAGTTCTCCCTGGAAATTTGAAAACTATTCAAATTCTAAAAGTATTCGAAAACTATTTGAATTGGAATTTCGTCCGAATTTTTTTTTCACGTTATTTCGAATTCATTTAAACTCTTCTATTCTATTTTAATTTGGAAACTCGGATACATCCGAATTTCCGAATAATGAAAATTTTTCCGAATTTTAATTTCGAACAAAACATGTCTAGTGTGCACCCCAAAGCTCAAACACATGTGCATGTGTGTGCATGCGTATATATACTGACGGTGTCAATAGAGCAGTCGATGGTGTCAGTAGTTTTTATTTTTATTATATTTTATTATTTTTTTACCATTCGTTTATTATTTTTTTACTTGTTTATTAAATCATTTGTTTGCAGTTTTTTTTAGGAGCCCAGTTAGGGGGCTTTGGTAAAATATCAGGGGTTAAAAGGGGGGGGGGGAATCTGCGCCACACAGGGTGATTAGAGTGTGCCCAGGCATAGGCACGCCTATGATCTGAAACCCTATTAAAGCAGTCTGTCTAGTCTGTTCTTTTCTATTCTGTTTTATTATTTTCTATTCTATTTGGGTTTATTCCATTCCATTCTATTCTTTTATTTTCTACTCTATTCTACAGTGGAACCTTGGATTACGAGCTTAATCCGTTCCAAGAGAATGCTTGTAATCCAAAGCACTTGCATATCAAAGCGAGTTTCCCCATAAAAGTCAATGGAAACAAAGATAATTTGTTCTGCATTGACTTATCTGGCATGCAATACCGCATGTGGCCATTAGGGCGCCAGAGAGACTCGGAAATACTCAGGGACAGCTCGGCTGATCTCAGAAATGCTCGGGAATGGAGTATTTCCGAGTATTTCGAGTGGTTCCAAGTATTTCCGAACGGCTCAGAGTGTCACCGGCACCCCCGCACCTCTGGCCAAATGCGGTACTGCACACCCCATTAGTTCAAATAATGCTCGTGTTGCGAGACAACACTCGCAAACCGAGTCTGGATTAAAAAAAATAAATAAGTTGCTCGTCTTTTAAAACGTTTGTTAACCGCGTTACTCGTAAACCAAGGTTTCACTGTATTCTGTTTTTATAACGCGACCTAAGTAGGAATCATCCTATTTCACTTTTATACCTTACTGTATTTATCGCAAAATATGTTTCCATTTCAAATTCTTTCCGAATTCGGATTATTATTATTAGGGCTGTGGAAATTAACTATTATTCCTCGATTAATCGATTAATTTTTTTGATCGATCAAAATTCTTTTGATCGGTACTCACCTCTCCGCCGGCTTCAGGGAGTTCTGTCGGAGATGTTGTGATTCGGAAATCCGAAATCTCCAGATAACAAAAATTTCTTCCAAATTTCAATTTGTAACAAAACAAATCACACGGGTCTATTGCTGATAGATGGGGAGAAATAAACGATCGTTCGATGTGTCATATGCTTATTGATCATATCGATCTACCGTGCTAAAAGCAGATTTTCCATCCAGACTTTTCAAAATAATTTTAATGAAATTAATCGGTGTAGCTCAAAATCAATGATTGACACAGTTTTAAATATTTTTTAATCATTCATAGATCCGATCCTAATATCCAGTTCTGTGATGAACCAATCAGGTTGTTGTGTGTACGGCCCCATAAAGGATAAAGCACAGATTGTAACACGTACTGCCATCTTGTGGTGGTTTAAGTAAACTTCAAGTCTAAAATATGGATTTTAACGTGTGTGCTTAAAAAGTGAAAGGGTTTAACGGATTGTTACTTTTTTTTTCTTTTTACAGGAGGAAAAAGACAACTAAAAGCTTTTCAGGGTTGTGCCACAAAAAAGCATCTGCGATCTCCAGAAAGGACTCTACATCTCCGCTATTATTTTTTGTTTCTTGATTCATTTTTTGCTCCGAGATATTTAACCACTCGCAGCTGATCTCTATCGGACACTTCTCACAAACATGTAAAAATCTGTGTTTTTTACCTGAAAAAAATACACTTTAAAGCGGATCTTCAGTCATTTTTTTTATCTTTCCATCTATTAAATCCTCTACTTTTGTAGTTTTAACTTTAGATATTAAATTTTTTTTTTCTGCCAGTAAATACCATATACAGCCCACTTCCTGTTTCTTGTCTGGTCATTAGTCTAGGCTTATGACATCATGCACAGCTCTCTCACTGTCGTGAGAGTTTGCCAGGAAGGAAGGAGGGGTGAGTCATAAGAGGGCAAATGAAAGCTGCAGAGCTGGAGGTGTCTGTGTAAATCCAGGAAGTGAACAGGCAGCAGCTTCAGCCGCCCACAGTTAAAATGGTTGCAGCCAGACTCAGTGGAGGGAGATTTCTGCAGCATATTTGGCAAGTACAGAATCACAGTATATATAAAATATGCAAAGTGGTTGGAGAGAAGCTTCAGAATGGCAAAGATGTTTTTATTTCAAGTTATGTGAGCAGACTGCATTTCCTCTTTAAACTTCAGCCCCGGAAGGATTTACCCCCTTCATGACCGGGCCATTTTTGGTGATACGGCACTGCGTTACTTTAAAGCCCTGTACACACGATCGGATTTCCTATGGATTCTAATCCGATGGATTTTTCCATCGGAAATCCGATGAAGCTGACTTCCATCAGTCTTGCCTACACACCATCAGTCAAAAATCCGACCGTCCCAAACGCCGTGACGTAAAACACTCCGACAAGCCGAGAAAAATGAAGTTCAATGCTTCTGAGCATGCGTCGACTTGATTCTGAGCATGCGTGGGTTTTTTATCCGATGGAGTTCCACACAGACGATCGGAATTTGCTATCGTTTTTTTTCCCATCGGATAAATTTAAAACATGTTCTATTTTTTCTCACCAATGGAAAAAAGACCGATGGGGCCCATACACGATCGGTTTGTCCGATGAAAAAAGTCCATCGGACTGTTTTCATCGGTAAAACCGATCGTGTGTACAGGGCTTTACTGACAATTGTGCGGTCGTGCGACGCTGTACCCAAACAAAACCAATATCTCCTTTTCCCACAAATAGAGCTTTCTTTTGGTGGTATTTGATCACCTCTGCGTTTTTTCGTTTTTTGCGCTATAAACAAAAAACAGCGACAATTTAGAAAAAAAAAATATATATATTTTTTATTTTCTGCTATAAACCATATCCAATAAAAAAATGTAAAAAAATCTAATTTCAGCATTAATTTAGGTCAATATGTATTCTGCTACATATTTTTGTTAAAAAAAAATCCCAATAAGCGTATATTGATTGGTTTGCACAAAAGTGATTGCGTTTACAAACTATGGGATAGGTTTATGGACTTTTTTCTTTTTTTACTAGTAATGGCGGAGATCAGTGTCCAATCACAGCGGGAATGGTCGCCTGCGGCGCATGCGCACCGCATACCAGGAAGTACGAACAGCGTACATGTACATTGTTTTGCGCAGTATATGTGCGGTGGGCGGTACGGAAGTAGTTAATGGATTTTGATGCACAAAAGCACAATATAATGCCTAATTGTTTGGTAAAATCTAAAAGGTGATGTTACGCCGAGTAAATAGATGCCAAATATGTCACTCTTTAAAATTGTGCATGCTCATGGAATGGATGAAAAACGTACATTATATTATCCATAGGTGACGCTTTAAAAGCCATTGCAGGTTACCACTTTATATTTACACAGGAGGTCTGGTGCTAGAATTATTGCTCTCGATCTGACATTCGCAATTAGGGATGAGCTTCGAGTTCAACTTGAACATTGCCTGTTGGCCCGTTCGCCGAACAGCGAACAATTTGGGGTGTTTGCGGCAAATTCGAAAAGCCGCGGAACACCCTGTAAAAGTCTATGGGAGAAATCTGCTAATTTTAAAGGCTAATATGCAAGTTATTGTCATAAAAAGTGTTTGGGGACCCGGGTCCTGCCCCAGGGGACATGTATCAATGCAAAAAAAAGTTTTAAAAACGGCCGTTTTTTCGGGAGCAGTGATTTTAATAATGCTTAAAGTGAAACAATAAAAGTGAAATCTTTTTTTATTTTTTTTATTTTTAAATAAAGGACTTTCCCAACGGTGTCTGTGTGTGTTTTTTTAAAATTTTTTACACTTTCTTTGTGAAATGGTAAGGGTACAATGTACCCCTTACCAATTAACATAGGGGGGCTGGGATCTGGGGGTCCCCTTTGTTAAAGGGGTCTTCCAGATTCCGATAAGCCCCCTGCCCGCAGACCCCCACAACCACCGAGCAAGGGTTGTGGGGATGAGGCCCTTGTACTTGGTACTTTGAGGGGTTGCAGACCCCAAAGCATCCTCCCCATGTTGAGGGCATGTGGCCTGGTATGGTTCAGGAGGGGGGGCGCTCTCTCGTCCCCCCCTCTTTTCCTGCGGCCTGTCAGGTTGCGTGCTCGGATAAAGGGTCTGGTATGAATTTTTGGGGGGGAACTCCACGCCATTTTTTCTTAAATTTGGGGTGGAGTTCCCCTTAAAATCTATACCAGACCTGAAGGGCCTGGAAATGGAATTTGGGGGGACCCCCACGCATTTTTTTTTTTACCAATGACTTTTCTCTGTATTGCCGGGACCCGACAATTCATTATAGCTGCGAGTACTTTTAAATGACTTTTTTCCTTCAGAAATTACATTTTGTGCAGGGACAGTTCTAAACACGGGAAACAAGCGCCACTTTACAGGAATACTATACACACTCCCACTAGGTACGAAAGGAATATTTCACTTTTATTGTTTAACTTTAAGCATTATTAAAATCACTGGTCCCTGGGGCAGGACTTGGGTCCCCAAACAATTTTTATGACAATAACTCTCATATAAGCCTTTAAAATTAGCACTTTCGATTTTTCATGTTCGAGTCCCATAGACTTTAACGGGGTTCGGATGTTCGAACAAATTTTATTGCCTGTTCCCATGTTCTGATGCGAACCGAACTGGGGGGTGTTCGGCTCATCCCTATTCGCAATGATACCTCACATGTGGTGTGATCGCTGTTTATGGACGATACGGGTCCGAAATGTGCATTCGCATTTGCGTGCAAGCACGGTGGGATGGGATGCTTTAAAAAGTATTATAATTTTTTTTTAATTGTTTATTTATTTGTAGCACTACACCCGTAGGAGTTGCAGATGTCAGCAGTGCCGGGACAAGGTCATCCAGCGCAAAGATGCCAAACTGCGCCCCCTCATTCATGATGTGCAAGTTTAGGGGATCCTACCCTCAACAGTCAATCGCTTGTCAACATGTCTTCAGGGTCGCCTGGGGGGTGGCGCAATTCCCCTGAAAAATGCCGTCCAAGGCAAACACCTTGCATGCCTCGCAGTAGGACCTGACACCCAGGGCAGAATCACCTCCCGCCCACCCCTTGTCCCTGCCCTGGATGTCAGGGTTCCCCACTGCTGCACGGCCTGTCACACAGCATTTCCTTCTTGTATCCAGACACAGAAAGCAGTCCTTTAGCTTGTTTTTTGCTGTTTTTATTAGGGGATAATAAGGACGGGGTTAGGGATTATGGGATGCCCATCTTAAAAAATGTCCAACAAACAGAACCAGGGACAACTTCCTCCCTATTTACAGCTTCCACTTCTTCCTCCCGCACAACACTTGATTCCTCGCACAGCTCCGCTGGGTTCACTCCTTAGTAACTAATGCCGCGTACACACAAACGTTTTTTCTGATGAAAAAAGACCGATGGACTTTTTTCATCGGAAAAAACGATCGTGTGTGGGCCCCATCGGTCTTTTTTCCATCGGTGTAAAAAAAAATAGAACATGTTTTAAATTTTACCAATGGAAAAAAAAAACCATAGCAAATTCCGATCGTCTGTGGGGAACTCCATCGGAGAAAAACCCACGCATGCTCAGAATCAAGTCGACGCATGCTCAGAAGCATTGAACTTCATTTTTCTCAGCTCGTCTGAGTGTTTTACGTCACGGCATTTTGGACGGTCGGAATTTTGTCTGATGGTGTGTAGGCAAGACTGATGAAAGTCAGCTTCATCAGAATTCCGATGGAAAAATCCATCGGATTTTATTCCATCGGAAATCCGATCGTGTGTACAGGGCATAACAGTCTCTTCAATTAGTTTAGCAACAGCCCATTACACTCTAGGAATTCCCAGTCCGTTGGGAAAAGTAGCACATGTGGAGTGAACTGCCTCCTGCAGCACCATCTGCTTTCCTGTAGTCACTGACCCCAGCTCTACTTCCCGCAGAAGTGTTAACCCACCTGGCTGCCACTTCACCAGCCCACCTGGCTGCTTCCTCTTCCCAGTCCACCCAACTGACACACACTGTCTTCAAGAGAGACCTGCTATAGCTGGCAGTCTCTCCCCTTGTCTGTCCCTGCACCGTGCTGATCTACTCACTCTGTCTCTCTTTGCTCCTGCTGCCTCTCCAAAAGTTCTCCACCAACTGCCTCCTGTGGTGGAATCCCTTCAGGCCAGACTCCCGAGCTCCAGCTCGAGGTAAACCCCACCCTCAAGGGCCACCGACAGACTCCCTCAGCACTGCTTCTCCATCTTCCACCCGACTACCTGGCTGGCATCGCTCATTTCTATAAGGGCTCCTTAGTCCCCTGCGTGGTCCACTTCCTGGGGATTGGCTAAGGGCCCCTAAAGACCTAAATTTTTAAGGCAACCCCTCCTATATGCCGCCCACTAACTTCTAGAATATTCCCTAACATACAAGAACCAGGGAGAGGCACCAGAGAGCTGGCGGGATAAGTCACCCAGCCCTAACCTCTAATAAGATAAAACAAACATGTCCACTGCCCTCATCTATAGCTGGCCATAACAGTAAGCAGCATTGGAAGGCTAAAGAAGATAACAACAAAGGCCTGGGGAATGCCCAGGATAAAACCAAGCATACTTACCGACCAGCTAGCTGACAACAAATTAACCTGTCTAACAGTATGCATTAAAAACAGGGGTTTGTCCGCACGCATTTGCAAACGCATGCGTGAGCCACAGAGCCACGCCAAGGCCCCCTGGAGTCTGTGGTCCTACACTAACTGTGAGTGTCCCCACAATGGAGGCACATGCATTCTGATGGTTAGATGAGGACAGGTGGACTGAAGGGGAGCCACCCCTCCTTAAAGGTACAGGAGCACAACAAACACCCAGCGTAGCACAATGGCAGCAAAGGTGTTGGTGCGCTGCTGGACCAATACAAACAGTTAGACAGGTTAATTGGTTGTCAGCTAGCTGGTCGGTAAGTATGCTTGGTTTTTTCCTGGGCATTCCCCAGGCCTTTGTTGTTATCTGCTTTAGCCTTCCAATGCTGCTTACTGTTATGGCCAGCTATAGAGGAGGGCAGTGGACATGTTTGTTTTATCACATTGGTGTTTGTATTGGTCCAGCAGCGCACCAACACCTTTGCTGCCATTGTGCTACGCTGGGTGCTTGGTGTGCTCCTGTACCTTTAAGGAGGGGTGGCTCCCCTTCAGTCCACCTGTCCTCATCTAACCATCAGAATGCATGTGCCTCCATTGTGGGGACACTCACAGTTAGTGTAGGACCACAGACTCCAGGGGGCCTTGGCGTGGCTCTGTGGCTCACGCATGCGTTTGCAAATGCGTGCGGACAAACCCCTGTTTTTAACGCATACTGTTAGACAGGTTAATTGGTTGTCTGCGAGCTGGTCGGTAAGTAGGCTTGGTTTTTCCTGGTCATTCCCTAGGCCTTTGTTGCTAACCTCTAATAAGCCTGACCTAGATTCCATGACTCAGGTTTATCCCTGGGCCAGCAAAATTTTCCTGCAATACCACTAGTAGCACACTAGAGGGTGATAGCTATATTTATTTCTACACTATACCTTCAATTTTCTTTTTGATCACGTTTATTGTTATCACAAGGAATGTAATCATCCCTTTTGATAACAATAGGCAGTTACAGGTCCTCTTTACTGAGACATTTGGGGTCTTATAGATCTTAAAGCGGAGCTCCGCCGGAAAAAAAAATATTAAAAGCCAGCAGCTACAGCTACAGCAGCTGCTGGCTTTTAATATTTGGACACTTACCTGTCCTGGAGTCCAGCGACGTCCGCAGCAGAGGACGAGCGATCGCTCGTCACTCTGCTGCTCCCTCCGCCATCCTCGCTGAGGGAAACAGGAAGTGAAGCCCTGCGGCTTCATGCCCGGTTCCCTACGGCGCATGCGCGAGTCGCGCTGCGCCGTTCTGATGTGTCCTCCTGTGTTCTGGGAGCCGAGTGTCTCCCAGAACACTACGGGAAGTCTGGGGGAAGTGACGTCACTCCCGCAGATTCCCGGAGAGAGGACTCCCGGATGTGGGTGAAAATACCTGTCTTAGACAGGTATCTTCACCCCCTCCCCCCTGAAAGGTGTCAATTGTGACACCGGAGGGGGGGAGGGTTCCAAATAGCAAAAGTTGCTATTTAGGGTGGAGCTCCACTTTAAGCACATTGCTACTCACACTAGCTACATGTTTGTAGCTTAAATATTGATATTTGCACTTAAAACAGAAATTATGACTACTCTATTGAACTGTCCGTAAAAAATTTGGCCCTATCAATAAATTTCACTTAAGGAGGTTGGCAACCCTGATTATGACCTTCAGGATTTTGAAAACTCATGACTTACATGTGTAGCTGGGTGGTCAATTTAGGTGAAGTCTCTGAGTGGTAATTAGGCTCAGGAACCTTGATTTGTTAGTGGCTATGGACCATTTTTGTCTTCAGGGGATAATGCTGGTGATGAGTTCCCTGTGGCCTGCGGGTGGCGCTGCCATTCTGGGCTGGGGTTGAACCACGAGCGTAGTGCTGTGCCTTTTGTGTCCCCTCTCGGCAGCCGTACGGTGGGGCGGGGAACCTGCTGTGCATACTGGGAGAGGACATAAAAGGGGCAGACGCCTCCTGTTATGGGTTGGTCCACCCCCAGGCACCTTCAGCCTGGGAGTGAGTGCGGTTCATCTCCGGGTGCCCTAGGCCCGGAGGCTGTTTTCCTGTTCCATCTCAGGCACCTTTGGCCTGGGATGAGGTACTACCCTGCCGTCCTGTTCGCCTGGGTATGAAGACCCAGGGGATGCGGAGAAGGCCCGGGGCCCAGCACCTTCGGCTGGGGTCCGCTAAGGATTGAGGAGTCCAGGGTGCCGCCTTACGAGGGGACCCGTTCTCTCAGAGAAGGAAGGATCATTCCGAAGGACCGATGCAGGAGTCACGGTGAAGGAAGGGTCTGTTGACTCTCTGGGGGACATCTTCTCCTTGATAGGGGCCATGTTCTAAGAAGAAAGTTCACGTTCATCAGGTCAGTGGCAGTGGCCTTATTCACCAGGTCTGTGGCAGAGACCAACCTCACGGTCTGTAGCAGAGACTGTGCGCCTAGTAGACTGCTTAAGAATCTGAGTAGTATTGTGAAGAGCTACGTTTGTGCCTGGACCTCCTCCACACCTTGAGCTGTTCTGTTTCCTTTGCTCCAACCTCTTTTTCCTATCCGAGAGACTGTGTATTGTAAAGCGAGAATAAATCTTAAGTTGGAGCCTCAGCTGGTGTGAACATTCATGTTACTGGGGAATAGTGATGAGCCGAACACCCCCGGGTTCGGTTCGCACCAGAACCCGCGAACGGACCGAAAGTTCGTACGAACATTAGAACCCTATTAAATACAATGGATGCGAACGTTCGAATTCTAAAGTGCTAATTATAACAACTATTATGCATGTTATTGTCCTAAAAAGGGTTTGGGAACCCGGGTTCTGCACCAGGGGACATGTATCAATGCAAAAAGAAGTTTTAAAAACGGTCGTTTTTCGGGAGCAGTCATTTTAATGATGCATAAAGTGAAAAAAAAAAAGTCAAATATTCCTTTAAATATCGTACCTGGGGGGTGTCTAAAGTATGCCTGTGAAGTGCCACGTGTTTCCCGTGTTTAGAACTGTCCCTGCACAAAATGACACTTCTAAAGGAAAAAAAAGCCATTTAAAACTTCTTGCGGCTTTAATGTAATGTCTGGTCCCGGTAATATGGATGAAAATCTTTAAGAAAAATGGCATAGCTACCCCATGACCCCCCCCCCTACCCCAGCCCATTACCAGCCCCTTTGGGTCTTGTATGGATATTAAGGGGAACCCCGCACATAAAATAAAAAAGGCCCTATATACTCTGAACAGCCGTATACAGGCGGTGCATACAAGACAGGGACTGTAGGTTTGTTCTTATGTAGAATGTGTTTGTAATTTTGAACAGGTACATTGTTGAAGTGTAGCTCCAGCCCAAAAATCTATTTTTAAACTTTTTGGGAAACATAGGTAAGGGTTATCACCCCTGTAACATTTGTTTTGCTGTCTGTGCCCCTGTTCAGAACATTTCACCTCACTTTCCGTCCCAATGACAACTGTTTTTGAAATGTGGTGTTTTTCTTGAAACAAGGATTGCTGATAAAGCATCAGTACAGAGGAGACACCTTTCTCCCATATTTATTCTTACAGGAGAGAATTTTCCTTCCTAGGTGTAGATTTCCTCTCACTTCCTGTTGTCTTCTTTCGTTTGCAAGTAGGAGTCGTTTGTAAGTTGGATGTTTGAAAGTAGGGACCTGCCGTATATACTCTGCAGAAATAGGCCCCTTAGTTGTTGGTGTTGGCACAACACTGTAAGCACTCACAGTTACTCTTGGTTGGTGCTGGAACGCCCTGCTGTCAACTATTATATCAGGAATTTTAATTACATATAATTGTTGAACAGTGGTAGTAAAAATTGGGGCTTTGATGGTGGTGCTGGTGCCACAACACTGTAAGCCCTGACAGTTACTCTTGGTGGGTGCAGCAATGGGCCCTGCTGTGAATTATTAGATCAAGAATTGTAATTGCATGCCCCTGTTGAACAGGGGCTGAAAAATTGGGCTTTTCGTGGTGGTGGTGGTGGTGTTGCCACAACACTGTAAGCCCTCAGAGTTACTCTTGGTGGGTGCAGGAATGGGCCCTGCTGTGAATTATTAGATCAAGAATTGTAATTACATGCCCCTTTTGAAAAGGGGCTGAAAAATTGGGCCTTTCGTGGTGGTGGTGGTGGTGGCGTTGCCACAACACTGTAAGCCCTCAGACTTACTCTTGGTGGGTGCAGGAATGGGCCCTGCTGTGAATTATTACATCAAGAATTGTAATTGCATGCCCCTGTTGAACAGGGGCTGAAAAATTGGGCCTTAGGCACTGGTGGCACAACACTACAACCCCTCACAGATACTGTACTTGGAGCACAGCAATGAGCCCTATGGCAAATTATTGCTAAAAAAATTGTAAGTACACGCCCCTGTAAAACAGGGGCTGAAAAATTGGGCCTTAGCCACTGGTGGCGGCACCCATAAACAAAAATGATCTTCCAAGCTATCATCATCAATCGTATCATTGAGGACTCGGAGGAGGAGGATAGCCAGTCAACATAACAGCACAGGCACTCAGCATCAGCATCAGTCTTGAAGGGACGTGACATGTTAAAATCAATTAGTCTGTTATATCAGCATCAGGTGTGTGGTAGCTGGTGGTGATCCAAGACTGGTTCATCTTGATGAAAGTCAGTCGATCAACCGAGTCGGTGGACAGGCGCACCCTGTGATCCGTGACAAATCCTCCAGCAGCACTGAATGTGCGTTCCGAAAGAACGCTGGATGCAGGACAGGCCAGTAGCTCAATTGCATACTGTGCAAGCTCTGGCCAGTGATCCATCCTCAAGACCCAGTAAGCCAGAGGATTTTCGGTGGGGAAGGTGTCCAAGTCTGACCTTGCCCCTAGATATTCCTGCACCATGTTTATCAGACGCTGGCGATGGTTGCTGGAACCAATCATACTTTGGGGCTGCGGACTAAAGAATTGTCTGAACGCATCGGTCAGACGGCCACCTTCCCCACCGCTCCTTCTTTGACTGGCCGAAGCCTCAGCAACTCGTTGTCCTGGACCAGGAGTTTGTAACCTCCCAGTCTCTGGGAACGCGTTGCACAGACCTTTCTGCAAGGCCTCCCGGAGATGTCTCATCCTCTGCTCCCTCTGCGACGGTAACATAAGGTCCGCAACCTTACCCTTGTACCGTGGATCAAGGAGAGTGGCCAGCCAGTAATGGTCCCTCTCCTTGATCCGAAGAATACGAGGATCCTTCCGCAGACTTTGCAGGATCAGGGAGGCCATGCAGCGTAGGTTTGCTGAGGCATTCGCTCCGGAGTCCTCTGGGTCACTAAGGACGACATGATCCGCAGTCACCTCCTCCCAGCCACGTACAAGTCCACTGGTTTCTTGGGACTGTAAATCATCCCTAAAAGACTGCTGCTGATGATGCTGAGTGCCAGCCTCCACCTCCATGCTGACACAATCCTCCTCCTCCTCCTCCTCTTCCTCTTCCTGTGCGATGGGTGGGACAGAAGGAACACTGTCTGGGTAAAGGGGGCCTTGAGAGGCAAGGAAGTCCTCCTCTTCCTGCCTCTGTTCTGCCTCAAGTGCCCTGTCCATTATTCCACGCAGCGTGTGCTCCAACAGGTGGACAAGAGGTACAGTGTCACTGATGCATGCACTGTCACTGCTCACCATCCTCGTGGCCTCCTCAAATGGTGCCAGGACAGTGCATGCATCCCTGATCATGCCCCACTGGCGTGGAGAAAAAAAACCAAGCTCCCCTGACCCTGTCCTGGTGCCGTAGTCGCACAGGTACTCATTGATGGCCCTCTGCTGCGTGTGCAGCCGCTGCAGCATGGCCAACGTTGAGTTCCACCTGGTGGGCATGTCACATATAAGGCGGTTCTTGGGCAGGTTCAACTCCTTTTGCAGCTCAGCCAGGCGAGCACTGGCATTATAAGATCTGCGGAAATGCACACAGACTTTCCTGGCCTGCCTCAGGACATCCTGTAAGCCCGGGTACCTGCCCAAGAACCGCTGCACCACCAGGTTAAGGACGTGAGCCACACAGGGCACATGGGTCAGTTGTCCCTGTCGGAGGGCGGAGAGGAGGTTGGTGCCATTGTCGCAAACCACCATTCCTGGCTTAAGCTGGCGTGGCGTCAACCACCTCTCGGCCTGGCCCTGCAGAGCAGACAGGACCTCTGCCCCAGTGTGGCTTCTGTCCCCCAAACACACCAGCGCAAGCACGGCATGGCATCTTTTTGCCTGCGTACTTGCGTAGCCCCATGAACGGCTACGGAGCACCGCTGGTTCATAGGACAAACCACAGGAAGAGGCCATGGAGGAAGAAGAAGAGGAGGGGGTGGAGGAGAGAGGTGTGTCACAACCAGTAGTAGCATTTTGGAGGCGTGGCGGTGGGACAACCTCCAACACTACTGCACCTTGTCCTGCATCCTTCCCAGCTGCCAAAAGAGTGACCCAATGGGCCGTGAAAGAAAGGTAACGTCCCTGTCCATGCCTGCTGGACCATGAGTCAGCGGTAATATGCACCTTACCGCTGACCGCCCTGTCCAGCGAGGCCAAGACATTGCCTTCCACATGCCGGTAGAGAGCCGGAATAGCCTTCTGTGAGAAAAAGTGGCGTTTGGGAACCTGCCACTGAGGAACCGCACATTGCACAAACTCACGGAAGGGGGCCGAGTCTACCAACTGAAAAGGCAGCAGTTGAAGCGCTAGCAATTTAGCCAAGCTAGCATTCAACCGCTGGGCATGTGGATGGCTGGGAGTGAACTTCTTTCGACGGTCCAGCAGCTGGGGCAGGGAAATTTGCCTGCTAGAATCGGACGTCGGTGTACTGCTAGCAGAGTGGCCGCAAGTACTTGGCTGTGACACACCTAATTCTACACCTTCATTCCTCTCAGTGCATGTTTCAGAGAGGACTGAAGTTATAGTGGGGTTGGAGATCCCAGCTGATGCGGTGCAAGGAGAGGTCCGCTTTGTTCTTTGGTGTGGGTCTTTGAGGTAGGCTTGCCAACGAGCTGCATGGCAGGTCAACATATGTCTGGTCAGGCATGTGGTACCCAAGCGGCTGATGTTTTGGCCACGCGATATACGCTTGAGACATATGTTGCAAACAGCAGCTGTGCGATCTGATGCACTAGCCTCAAAAAAGGCCCACACCAAGGAACTTTTTGAATGACGGGCAGAGGCAGCGCCCTGCACAGGCGGAGCTCTGCGGTGTGATTCCGTCGGTGTACTGCCCTTACGCTGGCCACCAAAGGGCATCCTGTCTCGTTGGAGATGTGCCTCCTCCTCATCCTCCTCCTCCTCTCTCCTATTAGGCACCCACGTGGAGTCAGTGACCTCATCATCCCCTCCCTCCTCATCACTGGAGCCAATCTGGCAGTATGCTGCAGCTGCTGGAACATGACTGCCAGATTGGTGTCCTTCTTGAGCATCCCCTCTGTCTGCTCTCACCCTACTGCCTTCCTGTAGCTGGGTTTCATCATCAGACCCTTCGAAACGCTGGGCATCCTCCTGGAGCATGTACCCAACACTGTGCTCAAACAGTTCGGGGGACTCCTCAGGAGGAGGACATGGTGGGTCTAGGGAAGGAGTGACTGATGATGAGTCTGACATTGATACCAGGGAAGAGGACGCTTTGGCAGCTGCTTTGCCAGTACCCTGAGCCTGGGTGAGAGAGGATGAGGAGGAGGAGGAGGGCTTGGTCATCCACTCTACCAAGTCTTCGGCATGATGTGGCTCAACATGTCCAGCTGCCGAAAAGAAGGACAAGCGTGTCCCATGGCCATGTGCTGATGACAATGCACCGCGTCCACGACCAGCACTGTTGCCCCCAGACACAGAGCCTGCTTGCCCTCTTTTATTGCCTCCTGACTGTCTGCCTCTCCTTGTTTGCCTTCCAGACATTCTAATAGATGGCCTGCAGGGAGATGGGAAAAAAGCAATAAGGGCTACCTTCAGGTGTCCTTCTCTGTCCCTTGAAACAAGGACTTGCACAGTGAAAGAAACTGACACTCTCCCTACCTACAGTTTTCTGTCCCTAGAAAAAATGTTTTTTTTAAGCACAATATAGCACAAGGAGAATTCACTCACTGTCCTTCCAGGTCCCTGGAAACAAGGACTTGCACAGTGAAAGAAACTGACACTCTCCCTACCTACAGTTTTCTGTCCCTAGAAAAAATGTTTTTTTTAAGCACAATATAGCACAAGGAGAATTCACTCACTGTCCTTCCAGGTCCCTAGAAACAAGGACTTGCACAGTGAAAGAAACTGACACTCTCCCTACCTACAGTTTTCTGTCCCTAGAAAAAAAATTTTTTTTAAGCACAATATAGCACAAGGAGAATTCACTCACTGTCCTTCCAGGTCCCTGGAAACAAGGACTTGCACAGTGAAAGAAACTGACACTCTCCCTACCTACAGTTTTCTGTCCCTAGAAAAAATGTTTTTTTTAAGCACAATATAGCACAAGGAGAATTCACTCACTGTCCTTCCAGGTCCCTAGAAACAAGGACTTGCACAGTGAAAGAAACTGACACTCTCCCTACCTACAGTTTTCTGTCCCTAGAAAAAATGTTTTTTTTAAGCACACTATAGCACAAGGAGAATTCACTCACTGTCCTTCCAGGTCCCTGGAAACAAGGACTTGCACAGTGAAAGAAACTGACACTCTCCCTACCTACAGCTTTCTGTCCCTAGAAAAAATGTTGTTTTTAAGCACAATATAGCACAAGGAGAATTCACTCACTGTCCTTCCAGGTCCCTAGAAACAAGGACTTGCACAGTGAAAGAAACTGACACTCTCCCTACCTACAGTTTTCTGTCCCTAGAAAAAATGTTTTTTTTAAGCACACTATAGCACAAGGAGAATTCACTCACTGTCCTTCCAGGTCCCTGGAAACAAGGACTTGCACAGTGAAAGAAACTGACACTCTCCCTACCTACAGTTTTCTGTCCCTAGAAAAAATGTTTTTTTTAAGCACAATATAGCACAAGGAGAATTCACTCACTGTCCTTCCAGGTCCCTAGAAACAAGGACTTGCACAGTGAAAGAAACTGACACTCTCCCTACCTACAGTTTTCTGTCCCTAGAAAAAATGTTTTTTTTTAAGCACAATATAGCACAAGGAGAATTCACTCACTGTCCTTCCAGGTCCCTGGAAACAAGGACTTGCACAGTGAAAGAAACTGACACTCTCCCTACCTACAGTTTTCTGTCCCTAGAAAAAATGTTTTTTTTAAGCACAATATAGCACAAGGAGAATTCACTCACTGTCCTTCCAGGTCCCTAGAAACAAGGACTTGCACAGTGAAAGAAACTGACACTCTCCCTACCTACAGTTTTCTGTCCCTAGAAAAAATGTTTTTTTTAAGCACAATATAGCACAAGGAGAATTCACTCACTGTCCTTCCAGGTCCCTGGAAACAAGGACTTGCACAGTGAAAGAAACTGACACTCTCCCTACCTACAGTTTTCTGTCCCTAGAAAAAATGTTTTTTTTAAGCACAATATAGCACAAGGAGAATTCACTCACTGTCCTTCCAGGTCCCTAGAAACAAGGACTTGCACAGTGAAAGAAACTGACACTCTCCCTACCTACAGTTTTCTGTCCCTAGAAAAAATGTTTTTTTTAAGCACAATATAGCACAAGGAGAATTCACTCACTGTCCTTCCAGGTCCCTGGAAACAAGGACTTGCACAGTGAAAGAAACTGACACTCTCCCTACCTACAGTTTTCTGTCCCTAGAAAAAATGTTTTTTTTAAGCACAATATAGCACAAGGAGAATTCACTCACTGTCCTTCCAGGTCCCTAGAAACAAGGACTTGCACAGTGAAAGAAACTGACACTCTCCCTACCTACAGTTTTCTGTCCCTAGAAAAAAATTTTTTTTTAAGCACACTATAGCACAAGGAGAATTCACTCACTGTCCTTCCAGGTCCCTGGAAACAAGGACTTGCACAGTGAAAGAAACTGACACTCTCCCTACCTACAGTTTTCTGTCCCTAGAAAAAATGTTTTTTTTAAGCACAATATAGCACAAGGAGAATTCACTCACTGTCCTTCCAGGTCCCTAGAAACAAGGACTTGCACAGTGAAAGAAACTGACACTCTCCCTACCTACAGTTTTCTGTCCCTAGAAAAAATGTTTTTTTTAAGCACACTATAGCACAAGGAGAATTCACTCACTGTCCTTCCAGGTCCCTGGAAACAAGGACTTGCACAGTGAAAGAAACTGACACTCTCCCTACCTACAGTTTTCTGTCCCTAGAAAAAATGTTTTTTTTAAGCACAATATAGCACAAGGAGAATTCACTCACTGTCCTTCCAGGTCCCTAGAAACAAGGACTTGCACAGTGAAAGAAACTGACACTCTCCCTACCTACAGTTTTCTGTCCCTAGAAAAAATGTTTTTTTTAAGCACAATATAGCACAAGGAGAATTCACTCACTGTCCTTCCAGGTCCCTGGAAACAAGGACTTGCACAGTGAAAGAAACTGACACTCTCCCTACCTACAGTTTTCTGTCCCTAGAAAAAATGTTTTTTTTAAGCACAATATAGCACAAGGAGAATTCACTCACTGTCCTTCCAGGTCCCTAGAAACAAGGACTTGCACAGTGAAAGAAACTGACACTCTCCCTACCTACAGTTTTCTGTCCCTAGAAAAAATGTTTTTTTTAAGCACAATATAGCACAAGGAGAATTCACTCACTGTCCTTCCAGGTCCCTGGAAACAAGGACTTGCACAGTGAAAGAAACTGACACTCTCCCTACCTACAGTTTTCTGTCCCTAGAAAAAATGTTTTTTTTAAGCACAATATAGCACAAGGAGAATTCACTCACTGTCCTTCCAGGTCCCTAGAAACAAGGACTTGCACAGTGAAAGAAACTGACACTCTCCCTACCTACAGTTTTCTGTCCCTAGAAAAAATGTTTTTTTTAAGCACAATATAGCACAAGGAGAATTCACTCACTGTCCTTCCAGGTCCCTGGAAACAAGGACTTGCACAGTGAAAGAAACTGACACTCTCCCTACCTACAGTTTTCTGTCCCTAGAAAAAATGTTTTTTTTAAGCACAATATAGCACAAGGAGAATTCACTCACTGTCCTTCCAGGTCCCTAGAAACAAGGACTTGCACAGTGAAAGAAACTGACACTCTCCCTACCTACAGTTTTCTGTCCCTAGAAAAAATGTTTTTTTTAAGCACACTATAGCACAAGCACAAAACACACTGACACTCTCCCTACCTATCCTTCTCTTTCCCTAAACTAAAGGAATCCAGGTTAAGCAAGAAAGAAATAAAAGTCACTGTCCCTGCCTATGCTGCTCTATCCCTGCTCCGGAACACACTACACTAGGCCGCCGTGCTGGCGGCCTTTTATAGTGTGGGGCGTGTACTAAACACCCTCAGCAATAATTGGCCACAGGCATCCTGCCTGTGGCCAATCATTGCTCTCCTCGCTGCCGGCGCTGTGATTGGCCAAGCATGCGGGGTCACAGTGCATGCTTGGCCAATCACAGCGCCTGGATGACACTGCGATGGCGTAGTGCATTGTGGGCCGTTCGCGTCACTCGAATTTGGCGCGAACGGCCCAAATCGTTCGATCTTCGTCGAACGATCGAACAGCCGATGTTCGAGTCGAACGTATGTTCGACTCGAACACGAAGCTCATCCCTACTGGGGAAGTTAAGGACTTGTCTCTACTCACGGTAGAGGCGAGAATCATTCTCGGGAGGATTCTGACCCTGGCTGCAGACAAGACCCAACAATAACACCGCTCAACCTTTTACACAAGAGGGTACGGGCTGATAGCATGGTGTGCCTTTTTCCCCCCTGCGAGGAGCCGAGTTAAATGCAGGCTGGGGGAAAAGGTGGGTGCGCTAGATATGAAAAGCACCAGTGGCTGGAAGTTCCTTAAAATGTCTTATTATAGAAGAATGGAATGCACAAGACAAAGCCAGTAGACCAAACATCCTCCTCTGATAAGGCCGTTAACTCAATGCTTTCTGTAATACTATGGTTTAGTAGATTGCTCCAGCTTGTTATTTGACCCAACCTATATGGACAAACAACAATCTGTACAGTGCCTTGAAAAAGTATTCATACCCCTTGACATTTTGCACATTTTGTCATGTTACAACCAAAAACATAAATGTATTTTATTGGGATAATATGTGATAGACCAATAAAAAGAGGCACATAATTGTGAAGTGGAAGGAAAATCATAAATGATTTTCCAAATGTTTTACAAATAAATATGTGGGGGTGCATTTGTATTCAGCCCCCTTTACTTCGTTACCCCTGTGACAGCAGGAAGGTAAAGTCACCTGGTTGCATCCAGGGGGGTAGATATATTTCGCCCAGATTCAGGCTTTACGCCGATTTATACAGCTAGGTGGAGAGTTGTATAAGCCCAGCTGAGACTAGTGGGCTCATTGATGACTCATACCTCTAGGGAGAGGGCTGGGCGTCGTGCAGGCAGGGAGTTGATGAGGCCAGCTGAAGCCTGTCAGTTCGTTTAAGGCCTCTATAAAAACTCCCAGCTTCATTAGATGTTAGCTCATGCCTGGAAGCAGACCTGTGTGGACTGTCTAGGGAGAGTGAACCCCTGTGCGGTGAGAGAAAGCCTGTGTGGCTATATTTTGCTTGGACATTTAAAACCAGGGACTAGGACAGCACTAGGCTGATCCCAGTTGTTAGTTAGGAAACCTGTATGTTTAGTCAGAGGTCAAGTTGACCAGGATTTATTTTGTTTGTTTCTTTTGCTTTGCTGTGTTTTTGTCACTGTAAATAGAAAATAAACGGCACCTTTTTGATTTTGAAAACCACAACCTCCGTCTGCTGGGCCTGTTTTTGTGTGGGGAGCCCATCCCGGGGGTCACACACACCCGCTGCCGAGCTAACCCCCTCACAGTTGGTGGAGAACCAGTGGCAGTTTTTTTTTAAGCCAGCATGGAGGAGATACTGAAACAGCTGGCTCTAGCAAATGCCAATCAACAGCAGACAAATGCAGGTTTGCAAAAGAGCCTTGCAGCTCAACAACAGAACTTCGCAGCCCAGCAGCAAGCTCATCAACAGAGCCTTGCAGCCCAGCAGCAAGCTCACCAACAGAGTCTGGAAGCTCAGCAACAAGCCCAGCAACGATCTGAGGCCCGCTTCATAGACCTATTACAGAAGCAAGAGCAGAGACTACAACAAATGGAAGCAGTAATGCAGCAACGTCCGCAGACCAGTGAGGAAAGCCGTCCCACTAATACCGCGTCCTTTGGGGTGAGTCGTTTATTGACAAAAATGACTGGAGAGGATGATCCAGAGGTATTTTTGACCACGTTTGAAAGGACTGCTGAAAGAGAAAAGTGGCCTGAGGAGCAGTGGGCTGGACTGGTGGCTCCTCTGTTAACGGGTGAATCGCAGAAAGCTTACTATGACCTAGAGCCTGACCAAGCAAAAGACTATGTGATGCTAAAAGCTGAAATATTGGCAAGGCTGGGTGTCACCCTGGCTGTCCGGGCTCAGCGTGTGCATAACTGGACTTTCCAGCTTGGAAAACCCCCCAGGTCTCAAATGTATGATCTCATTCACCTGAGCAGAAAGTGGCTACAGCCAGAGACTTTGTCCGCACCAAAGATTGTGGAACGTGTTGTAATGGATCGGTTTTTGAGAGCTCTTCCTACTGCCATCCAAAAGTGGGTAAGCCATGGAGACCCAGAGACGGCCGATGGTCTTGTGGATCGTGTGGAGAAATACTTGGCTACAGAGAACCTGACGGCCTCTTCCAGAGACACTCGGACTTTCCACCCTAAGACCAGACCATCCCCAGGGGCGGATAAGATGATTCCAAGGGGTAAGGGTGGAGAGAGTGAGAGGGTGGGAGCTCTACCCCAAGTTTGGCGAGAACAGCCTGGGAAATCAGCGGCTCAAGAGGCGGCAAGAAGGATCATTTGCTACCGCTGCCGGCAAGCGGGACATATTGCAGCAAATTGCCCGGTTTTGGAGGAACCCATGCAGTGTGACTTTCTGACGGGCAGACGTCAGTCGCTGTGTGCGACAGTCGCATGCACTGCCATTCGGGGAACTGAGAAACATTTATGCAAAATGTGTATTAATGGTAGAAATGTTGTGGTATTGCTGGATTCAGGTAGCCTTGTGACCCTGATAAAGGCTGAATTAGTTAAAACAGAGGTCTCTGGGAATAGCAAGGTAGCTGTTATTTGTGTGCATGGGGACACCCGAGAGTATCCAGTGACTACAGTGTGTTTCGAGACCCCCAAAGGTACCCTTTCTCATCCAGTGGGCTTAGTGTCTCAGTTACCGCATGACGCCATTGTGGGAAGGGATTTTCCGAAGTTCTGGGAACTGTGGGATGATCCTGAGCCCCCCACTGGTGCCCCTATGTACCAGGAATATGATAGCCAGAACTCCTCTGAGAGTGGTGAGGACTCTCCCGAATTTCCCTTGTCAGTATTGGCAGGGGAGACTCAAGAAACTGGAGAGGAGCCCACCTCCTCAGACGAAAACCTACCGTCTGTGGAGTTTTCTGATCTTGAGGTTCACAGGGAAAACTTTGCCACAGAACAGTTGAAAGACCCCGCCCTAATAAAGGCACGGGAAAACGTAGTGAAAATAGATGGCGAGTTAGTGAACCCAGATAATACCTGCACTTACCCATACTTCAGCGTAGAGAAGGACCTACTGTATCGGGTGGCAAAAAGGGCAGAAGAAACCGTTGAGCAGCTTGTGGTGCCCAAACCTTACAGGAAGTTGGTGTTGGAGTTGGCCCATGGGCACATTCTTGGAGGTCATCTGGGGACAGAGAAAACCCGAGAGAGGGTATTACAGAGATTCTATTGGCCTGGGGTGATGAAGGACATAGAAAATTATTGTTCCTCCTGCCCTGTGTGTCAGAGGTCGGCCCCGATGCCACACTTCCGTAGCCCGCTGGTCCCTCTACCCATCATTGAGGTCCCGTTTGAGAGAATCGCAATGGATTTGGTAGGTCCTATAATCAAGTCCGCTAGGGGGCACCAGTACATATTGGTTATAATGGACTATGCCACCCGTTATCCAGAAGCGATCCCTCTCAGAAATACCTCGGCCAAAACCATAGCCAAAGAGCTATCTCTTGTTTTTAGCCGGGTGGGTATTTGTAAAGAACTGCTTACGGACCAAGGTACACCCTTTATGTCCCGGGTTATGAAGGAGCTGTGTAAATTGTTCAAAGTGACGCAATTACGTACATCTGTGTATCACCCCCAAACCGATGGGCTGGTTGAAAGATTCAACAAAACCCTAAAACAAATGTTGAAGAAAGTGGTGGATAGGGATGGAAAGGATTGGGACTGTCTACTTCCTTATTTGATGTTTGCTATTAGGGAGGTGCCCCAATCCTCTACGGGATTCTCCCCCTTTGAGTTACTGTATGGGAGACACCCAAGAGGGCTGTTGGATATTGCCAAGGAAACTTGGGAAAGTGAGAGTTCTCCCCACAGGAGTGTGATTGAGCATGTCGCCCTGATGCAAGATCGAATTGCACAGGTAATGCCCATCGTGAAGGAACATTTGGCCCAAGCGCAGTTGGCACAGCAGAGAGTGTACAACCGTGGAGCCAAGACCCGTACCTTTTCCCCGGGGGATAGGATATTGGTACTTGTCCCTACGGTTGAAAGTAAATTCCTTGCCAAATGGCAAGGCCCCTACGAGATAATGGAAAAAGTGAGCGAAGTGAATTACAAGGTCAGACAACCAGGAAGGCGAAAGCCCGAACAGATCTATCACGTTAATCTGTTGAAAGCCTGGAGGGATAGAGAGTCCCTAGTCGCAGACACTTGGTCACCAGCTCAAACTGGTTGCGTGATTCCTGAGGTTGGAATCGCAGCCACCTTGTCACAACCCCAACAACAGGAGGTTAAGGAGTTTGTGCTTCGCAACAAGGAGGTATTCTCTGAGCTGCCGGGACAAACATCTGGGGTAGAGCATGACATCATTACCCCGCCCGGTGAAAGGGTGAAGTTAAAACCCTATCGGATCCCAGAGGCCCGACGGGAGGCAATACGGGAGGAAGTACAGAAAATGCTGAACTTAGGGGTGATAGAGGAGTCCCAAAGTGATTGGTCTAGTCCCATTGTGTTGGTGCCTAAACCGGATGGGAGCTGGCGATTTTGTAACGATTTTCGTCAGTTGAACAAAGTTACAAAATTTGACACCTACCCCATGCCACGTATAGATGAGTTGATCGACCGGCTGGGAACAGCCCGATACATGACGACTCTTGACCTCACAAAAGGGTATTGGCAAATCCCCCTGGCCAAATTGGCCAAAGAGAAAACCGCATTTGTAACCCCAGACGGGGCGTTCCAATATAAAAGAATGCCGTTCGGGTTACAGAATGCGCCGGCCACGTTCCAGCGGAAAATGGACCAGATGCTGAGGCCCCATCGGAAGTATGCTGCGGCTTACCTGGATGACGTAATTGTCCATAGCACAGATTGGGCCTCACATCTGCCAAAAGTGCAAGCAGTCCTGGACTCTGTTCGGGAAGCGGGGTTTACGGCTAACCCCAAGAAGTGTACCATTGGGCAGGAGGAGGCCAAATATCTTGGGTACACCATTGGGAGGGGAGTAATAAAACCCCAACTCAACAAAGTCGAGGCCATCCAGAGTTGGCCACGTCCCAACAGCAAGAAGCAGGTACGAGCCTTTCTGGGAATCGCTGGGTATTATCGGCGATTCATTCCCCACTTTGCTTCTAAGGCTGTGCCCCTAACCAACCTGACGAAGGGGAAAGGGTCGGTCATGATTAAATGGACCCCCGAGGCTGAGGCAGCATTCCAATTCTTGAAACAAGCCTTATGTAGCCAGCCAGTGTTGTACTCACCCGACTTCTCTAAAGACTTTGTCGTACAAAGTGATGCGTCAGATGTGGGGTTAGGAGCAGTATTGTCCCAGGTCTGGAACGGGGAAGAGCACCCAGTCATTTACCTCAGCAGGAAGTTGAAGTCCCATGAGGTAAATTACGCCACCGTTGAAAAGGAGTGTTTAGCGGTGAAGTGGGCTCTAGATTCCCTTCGGTACTACCTGCTAGGTAGGCACTTTGACATGGTTACGGATCACGCTCCGTTAAAGTGGATGGCTCAAAACAAGGAAACAAATAGAAGAGTGAATAGGTGGTTCCTGGCCCTCCAGGAATTCAACTTCACAGTAAAGCATCGCCCTGGCGTTCAAATGGGGAATGTGGATGCTTTGTCTCGAGTACATGAATGCCTGATTGCTGGTGTTCCAACCCCGAGGTTAAAACAAGAGGGGGGGGTATGTGACAGCAGGAAGGTAAAGTCACCTGGTTGCATCCAGGGGGGTAGATATATTTCGCCCAGATTCAGGCTTTACGCCGATTTATACAGCTAGGTGGAGAGTTGTATAAGCCCAGCTGAGACTAGTGGGCTCATTGATGACTCATACCTCTAGGGAGAGGGCTGGGCGTCGTGCAGGCAGGGAGTTGATGAGGCCAGCTGAAGCCTGTCAGTTCGTTTAAGGCCTCTATAAAAACTCCCAGCTTCATTAGATGTTAGCTCATGCCTGGAAGCAGACCTGTGTGGACTGTCTAGGGAGAGTGAACCCCTGTGCGGTGAGAGAAAGCCTGTGTGGCTATATTTTGCTTGGACATTTAAAACCAGGGACTAGGACAGCACTAGGCTGATCCCAGTTGTTAGTTAGGAAACCTGTATGTTTAGTCAGAGGTCAAGTTGACCAGGATTTATTTTGTTTGTTTCTTTTGCTTTGCTGTGTTTTTGTCACTGTAAATAGAAAATAAACGGCACCTTTTTGATTTTGAAAACCACAACCTCCGTCTGCTGGGCCTGTTTTTGTGTGGGGAGCCCATCCCGGGGGTCACACACACCCGCTGCCGAGCTAACCCCCTCACACCCCCTAACTAAAATCTAGTGGAACCAATTGCCTTTAGAAGTCATCTAATTAGTAAATAGAGTCCACCTGTGTGTAATCTAATCTCAGTATCAATACAGCTGTTCTGTGAAGCCTTCTGAGGTTTGTTAGAGAACCTTAGCAAACAAACTGCATCATGAAGGCCAAGGAACACACCAGATATGTCGGGGATAAAGTTGTGGAGAAGTATAAAGCAGGGTTATGTTATAAAAAATATCCCAATAAAAACATCTCACGGAGCACTGTTCAATCCATCATCCGAAAATGGAAAGAGTATGGCACAACTGCAAACCTACCAAGACATGGCCTCCATCTAAACTGACCGTCTGGGCAAGGAGAGCATTCATCAGAGAAGCACCCAAGAGGCCCATGGTAACTGGAGGAGCTGCAGAGATCCACAGCTCAGGTGGGAAAATCTGTCCACAGGACAACTATTAGTCGTGCACTCCACAAATCTGCCCTTTATGGAAGAGTGGTAAGAAGAAAGACATTGTTGAAAGAAAGCCATAAGAAGTCCTGTTTGCAGTTTGCGAGAAGCCATGTGGGGGACACAGCAAACATGTGGGGGACACAGCAAACATGTGAAAGAAGGTGATCTGGTCAGATGAGACCAAAATTGAACTTTGGGAAGATGGATGGAGCCAAATACAGGGCAATCTTAGAAGAAAACCTGTTAGGCCTCGTACACACAACCGGTTTTCTTCGCAAGAAACCGTTCCTGTGTATGGTTTGAATGGGCATCAGTACACAGGGCTTGGCAAGACAAGCTTGCCAGGAATCCCGTCGAGAAAACCAACGTTTTTTTCCCCCGACAGGATTCCCGCCTGTGTGTACAGGGCTTTAGAGTCTGCAAAAGACTTGAGACTGGGGCGGAGTTTCACCTTCCAGCAGGACAACGACCCTAAACATACAGCCAGAGCTACAATGGAATGGTTTAGATCAGTGGTCTCCAAACTGTGGCCCTGGGGCCGGATGTGGCCCTTGGGACACTATTCCTCCCACTGATCGAGACACTATTCTGCCAACCGACACCAACAATGGGGCCTCAATTCTCCCACTAACACCAATAACAGGACACTAGTCATTCCAATGATACTAACAATGGGGCACTATCCCCCCCCCCAATACCAAATGGTGATGTTTATTCCCACTGATGCCAGGAAAATTTCCACTAACGCTGGCCACAGTCCGGCCCCCCTAAAGTCTGAAAGACAATAAACTGGCTCTTTATTTAGAAAGTTTGGAAACCCCTGGTTTAGATCAAAGCATATTCATGTGTTAGAATGGCCCAGTCACAGTCCAGACCTAAATCCCATTGAGAATCTGTGGCAAGACTTGAAAATTGCTGATCAGACGCTCTCCATCCAATCTGACAGAGCTTGAGATATTTTACAAAGAAGAATGGGCAGAAATGTCCCTCTCTAGATGTGCAAAGCTGGTAGAGACATCCCCAAAAAGACTTGCAGCTGTAATTGCAGAGAAAGGGGGTTCTACAAAGTATTGACTCCGGGGGGCGCCATACAAATGCCCCCCCCACACTTTTCACATATTTATTTGTAAAAAAAAATTGAAAACCATTTATCATTTTCCTTCCACTTCACAATTATGTGCCACTTTGCGGCGATACACGGAAGTCACTCCGGGTATCATGGCGGCAATGGAGGACGTGTCCGAGGACCGCTGTGGGGGCTTCGATCTAAGGTAAGTGATTGATAATGAGCTAGTATGCTAGTCATACTAGCTCATTATGCCTTTTGCCTTGCAGGTTTAAAAAAAAAAAAAAAGTTTTGCGGTATACAACCGCTTTAAAGGCCTACAATACATCACTCATCGCCAAAGGAAATTTGATACTGTTCCTAAAAATGCCCAAATAGAACCCAGAAATAGGGATGAGCTTCGTGTTCGAGTCGAACATACGTTCGACTCGAACATCGGCTGTTCGATCGTTCGACGAAGATCGAACGATTTGGGCCGTTCGCGCCAAATTCGAGTGACGCGAACGGCCCACAATGCACTACGCCATCGCAGTGTCATCCAGGCGCTGTGATTGGCCAAGCATGCACTGTGACCCCGCATGCTTGGCCAATCACAGCGCCGGCAGCGAGGAGAGCAATGATTGGCCACAGGCAGGATGCCTGTGGCCAATTATTGCTGAGGGTGTTTAGTACACGCCCCACACTATAAAAGGCCGCCAGCACGGCGGCCTAGTGTAGTGTGTTCCGGAGCAGGGATAGAGCAGCATAGGCAGGGACAGTGACTTTTATTTCTTTCTTGCTTAACCTGGATTCCTTTAGTTTAGGGAAAGAGAAGGATAGGTAGGGAGAGTGTCAGTGTGTTTTGTGCTTGTGCTATATTGTGCTTAAAAAAAACATTTTTTCTAGGGACAGAAAACTGTAGGTAGGGAGAGTGTGTCAGTTTCTTTCACTGTCAAAGTCCTTGTTTCCAGGGACCTGGAAGGACAGTGAGTGAATTCTCCTTGTGCTAAATTGTGCTTAAAAAAAACATTTTTTCTAGGGACAGAAAACTGTAGGTAGGGAGAGTGTGTCAGTTTCTTTCACTGTCAAAGTCCTTGTTTCCAGGGACCTGGAAGGACAGTGAGTGAATTGTCCTTGTGCTAAATTGTGCTTAAAAAAAAACATTTTTTCTAGGGACAGAAAACTGTAGGTAGGGAGAGTGTGTCAGTTTCTTTCACTGTCAAAGTCCTTGTTTCCAGGGAACTGGAAGGACAGTGAGTGAATTCTCCTTGTGCTAAATTGTGCTTAAAAAAAACATTTTTTCTAGGGACAGAAAACTGTAGGTAGGGAGAGTGTGTCAGTTTCTTTCACTGTCAAAGTCCTTGTTTCCAGGGACCTGGAAGGACAGTGAGTGAATTCTCCTTGTGCTAAATTGTGCTTAAAAAAAACATTTTTTCTAGGGACAGAAAACTGTAGGTAGGGAGAGTGTGTCAGTTTCTTTCACTGTCAAAGTCCTTGTTTCCAGGGACCTGGAAGGACAGTGAGTGAATTCTCCTTGTGCTAAATTGTGCTTAAAAAAAACATTTTTTCTAGGGACAGAAAACTGTAGGTAGGGAGAGTGTGTCAGTTTCTTTCACTGTCAAAGTCCTTGTTTCCAGGGACCTGGAAGGACAGTGAGTGAATTGTCCTTGTGCTAAATTGTGCTTAAAAAAAACATTTTTTCTAGGGACAGAAAACTGTAGGTAGGGAGAGTGTGTCAGTTTCTTTCACTGTCAAAGTCCTTGTTTCCAGGGACCTGGAAGGACAGTGAGTGAATTGTCCTTGTGCTAAATTGTGCTTAAAAAAAACATTTTTTCTAGGGACAGAAAACTGTAGGTAGGGAGAGTGTGTCAGTTTCTTTCACTGTCAAAGTCCTTGTTTCCAGGGACCTGGAAGGACAGTGAGTGAATTCTCCTTGTGCTAAATTGTGCTTAAAAAAAACATTTTTTCTAGGGACAGAAAACTGTAGGTAGGGAGAGTGTGTCAGTTTCTTTCACTGTCAAAGTCCTTGTTTCCAGGGACAGAGAAGGACACCTGAAGGTAGCCCTTATTGCTTTTTTCCCATCTCCCTGCAGGCCATCTATTAGAATGTCTGGAAGGCAAACAAGGAGAGGCAGACAGTCAGGAGGCAATAAAAGAGGGCAAGCAGGCTCTGTGTCTGGGGGCAACAGTGCTGGTCGTGGACGCGGTGCATTGTCATCAGCACATGGCCATGGGACACGCTTGTCCTTCTTTTCGGCAGCTGGACATGTTGAGCCACATCATGCCGAAGACTTGGTAGAGTGGATGACCAAGCCCTCCTCCTCCTCCTCATCCTCTCTCACCCAGGCTCAGGGTACTGGAAAAGCAGCTGCCAAAGCGTCCTCTTCCCTGGTATCAATGTCAGACTCATCATCAGTCACTCCTTCCCTAGACCCACCATGTCCTCCTCCTGAGGAGTCCCCCGAACTGTTTCAGCACAGTGTTGGGTACATGCTCCAGGAGGATGCCCAGCGTTTCGAAGGGTCTGATGATGAAACCCAGCTAGAGGAAGGCAGTAGCGTGAGAGCAGACAGAGGGGATGCTCAAGAAGGACACCAATCTGGCAGTCATGTTCCAGCAGCTGCAGCATACTGCCAGATTGGCTCCAGTGATGAGGAGGGAGGTGATGATGAGGTCACTGACTCCACGTGGGTGCCTAATAGGAGAGAGGAGGAGGAGGAGGATGAGGAGGAGGCACATCTCCAACGAGGCAGGATGCCCTTTGGTGGCCAGCGTAAGGGCAGTACACCGACGGAATCACACCGCAGAGCTCCGCCTGTGCAGGGCGCTGCCTCTGCCCGTCATTCAAAAAGTTCTTTGGTGTGGGCCTTTTTTGAGGCTAGTGCATCAGATCGCACAGCTGCTGTTTGCAACATATGTCTCAAGCGTATATCGCGTGGCCAAAACATCAGCCGCTTGGGTACCACATGCCTGACCAGACATATGTTGACCTGCCATGCAGCTCGTTGGCAAGCCTACCTGAAAGACCCACACCAAAGAACAAAGCGGACCTCTCCTTGCACCGCATCAGCTGGGATCTCCAACCCCACTATAACTTCAGTCCTCTCTGAAACATGCACTGAGAGGAATGAAGGTGTAGAATTAGGTGTGTCACAGCCAAGTACTTGCGGCCACTCTGCTAGCAGTACACCGACGTCCGATTCTAGCAGGCAAATTTCCCTGCCCCAGCTGCTGGACCGTCGAAAGAAGTTCACTCCCAGCCATCCACATGCCCAGCGGTTGAATGCTAGCTTGGCTAAATTGCTAGCGCTTCAACTGCTGCCTTTTCAGTTGGTAGACTCGGCCCCCTTCCGTGAGTTTGTGCAATGTGCGGTTCCTCAGTGGCAGGTTCCCAAACGCCACTTTTTCTCACGGAAGGCTATTCCGGCTCTCTACCGGCATGTGGAAGGCAATGTCTTGGCCTCGCTGGACAGGGCGGTCAGCGGTAAGGTGCATATTACCGCTGACTCATGGTCCAGCAGGCATGGACAGGGACGTTACCTTTCTTTCACGGCCCATTGGGTCACTCTTTTGGCAGCTGGGAAGGATGCAGGACAAGGTGCAGTAGTGTTGGAGGTTGTCCCACCGCCACGCCTCCAAAATGCTACTACTGGTTGTGACACACCTCTCTCCTCCACCCCCTCCTCTTCTTCTTCCTCCATGGCCTCTTCCTGTGGTTTGTCCTATGAACCAGCGGTGCTCCGTAGCCGTTCACGGGGCTACGCAAGTACGCAGGCAAAAAGATGCCATGCCGTGCTTGCGCTGGTGTGTTTGGGGGACAGAAGCCACACTGGGGCAGAGGTCCTGTCTGCTCTGCAGGGCCAGGCCGAGAGGTGGTTGACGCCACACCAGCTTAAGCCAGGAATGGTGGTTTGCGACAATGGCACCAACCTCCTCTCCGCCCTCCGACAGGGACAACTGACCCATGTGCCCTGTGTGGCTCACGTCCTTAACCTGGTGGTGCAGCGGTTCTTGGGCAGGTACCCGGGCTTACAGGATGTCCTGAGGCAGGCCAGGAAAGTCTGTGTGCATTTCCGCAGATCTTATAATGCCAGTGCTCGCCTGGCTGAGCTGCAAAAGGAGTTGAACCTGCCCAAGAACCGCCTTATATGTGACATGCCCACCAGGTGGAACTCAACGTTGGCCATGCTGCAGCGGCTGCACACGCAGCAGAGGGCCATCAATGAGTACCTGTGCGACTACGGCACCAGGACAGGGTCAGGGGAGCTTGGTTTTTTTTCTCCACGCCAGTGGGGCATGATCAGGGATGCATGCACTGTCCTGGCACCATTTGAGGAGGCCACGAGGATGGTGAGCAGTGACAGTGCATGCATCAGTGACACTGTACCTCTTGTCCACCTGTTGGAGCACACGCTGCGTGGAATAATGGACAGGGCACTTGAGGCAGAACAGAGGCAGGAAGAGGAGGACTTCCTTGCCTCTCAAGGCCCCCTTTACCCAGACAGTGTTCCTTCTGTCCCACCCATCGCACAGGAAGAGGAGGAGGAGGAGGAGGAGGAGGAGGATTGTGTCAGCATGGAGGTGGAGGCTGGCACTCAGCATCATCAGCAGCAGTCTTTTAGGGATGATTTACAGTCCCAAGAAACCAGTGGACTTGTACGTGGCTGGGAGGAGGTGGCTGCGGATCATGTCGTCCTTAGTGACCCAGAGGACTCCAGACCAAATGCCTCAGCAAACCTACGCTGCATGGCCTCCCTGATCCTGCAAAGTCTGCGGAAGGATCCTCGTATTCTTCGGATCAAGGAGAGGGACCATTACTGGCTGGCCACTCTCCTTGATCCACGGTACAAGGGTAAGGTTGCGGACCTTATGTTACCGTCGCAGAGGGAGCAGAGGATGAGACAACTCCGGGAGGCCTTGCAGAAAGGTCTGTGCAACGCGTTCCCAGAGACTGGGAGGTTACAAACTCCTGGTCCTGGACAACGAGTTGCTGAGGCTTCGGCCAGTCAAAGAAGGAGCGGTGGGGAAGGTGGCCGTCTGACCGATGCGTTCAGACAATTCTTTAGTCCGCAGCCCCAAAGTATGATCGGTTCCAGCAACCATCGCCAGCGTCTGATAAACATGGTGCAGGAATATCTAGGGGCAAGGTCAGACTTGGACACCTTCCCCACCGAAAATCCTCTGGCTTACTGGGTCTTGAGGATGGATCACTGGCCAGAGCTTGCACAGTATGCAATTGAGCTACTGGCCTGTCCTGCATCCAGCGTTCTTTCGGAACGCACATTCAGTGCTGCTGGAGGATTTGTCACGGATCACAGGGTGCGCCTGTCCACCGACTCGGTTGATCGACTGACTTTCATCAAGATGAACCAGTCTTGGATCACCACCAGCTACCACACACCTGATGCTGATATAACAGACTAATTGATTTTAACATGTCACATCCCTTCAAGACTGATGCTGATGCTGAGTGCCTGTGCTGTTATGTTGACTGGCTATCCTCCTCCTCCGAGTCCTCAATGATACGATTGATGATGATAGCTTGGAAGATCATTTTTGTTTATGGGTGCCGCCACCAGTGGCTAAGGCCCAATTTTTCAGCCCCTGTTTAACAGGGGCGTGTCATTACAATTTTTGAAGCAATACTTTGCAACAGGGCTCATTGCTGTGCTCCAAGTACAGTATCTGTGAGGGGTTGTAGTGTTGTGCCACCAGTGCCTAAGGCCCAATTTTTCAGCCCCTGTTCAACAGGGGCATGCAATTGCAATTCTTGATCTAATAATTCACAGCAGGGTCCATTGCTGCACCCACCAAGAGTAACTCTGAGGGCTTACAGTCTTGTGGCAACGCCACCACCACCACCACCACAAAAGGCCCAATTTTTCAGCCCCTGTTCAAAAGGGGCATGTAATTACAATTCTTGATCTAATAATTCACAGCAGGGCCCATTGCTGCACCCACCAAGAGTAACTGTCAGGGCTTACAGTGTTGTGGCACCAGCACCACCATCAAAGCCCCAATTTTTACTACCACTGTTCAACAATTATATGTAATTAAAATTCCTGATATAATAGTTGACAGCAGGGCGTTCCAGCACCAACCAAGAGTAACTGAGTGCTTACAGTGTTGTGCCAACACCAACAACTAAGGGGCCTATTTCTGCAGAGTATATACGGCAGGTCCCTACTTTCAAACATCCAACTTACAAACGACTCCTACTTGCAAACGAAAGAAGACAACAGGAAGTGAGAGGAAATCTACCCCTAGAAAGGAAAATTCTCTCCTGTAAGAATAAATATGGGAGAAAGGGGTCTCATCTGTACTGATGCTTTATCAGCAATCCTTGTTTCAAGAAAAACACCACATTTCAAAAACAGTTGTCATTGGGACGGAAAGTGAGGTGAAATGTTCTGAACAGGGGCACAGACAGCAAAACAAATGTTACAGGGGTGATAACCCTTACCTATGTTTTCCAAAAAGTTTAAAAATAGATTTTTGGGCTGGAGCTACACTTCAACAATGTACCTGTTCAAAATTACAAACAGATTCTACATAAGAACAAACCTACAGTCCCTGTCTTGTATGCACCGCCTGTATACGGCTGTTCAGAGTATATAGGGCCTTTTTTATTTTATGTGCGGGGTTCCCCTTAATATCCATACAAGACCCAAAGGGGCTGGTAATGGGCTGGGGTGGGGGGGGGGGGGGTCATGGGGTAGCTATGCCATTTTTCTTAAAGAATTTCATCCATATTACCGGGACCAGACATTACATTAAAGCCGCAAGCAGTTTTAAATGGCTTTTTTTTCCTTTAGAAGTGTCATTTTGTGCAGGGACAGTTCTAAACACGGGAAACACGTGGCACTTCACAGGCATACTTTAGACACCCCCCAGGTACGATATTTAAAGGAATATTTGACTTTTTTTTTTTCACTTTATGCATCATTAAAATGACTGCTCCCGAAAAACGACCGTTTTTAAAACTTCTTTTTGCATTGATACATGTCCCCTGGTGCAGAACCCGGGTTCCCAAACCCTATTTATGACAATAACATGCATAATAGTTGTTATAATTAGCACTTTAGAATTCGAACGTTCGCATCCATTGTATTTAATAGGGTTCTAATGTTCGTTCGAACTTTCGGTCCGTTCGCGGGTTCTGGTGCGAACCGAACTCGGGGGTGTTCGGCTCATCACTACCCAGAAATACAAATAATGTTATGGTAAGAACACCCAGTTATTTTGGCAAACAAACCGGGATTGGATACTATCTAAGCAGCTGTTTAAAAAACATGCAAAATATAAAAATAGTATATAAACAGTCCAGTAACTGAGTCAGATACTATCCACTTCGCACCCGGGCCAATTCTGACACTTTGCTCCAACATGTAAAAATCCTAATTTTTTTGCTAGAAAATTACATATAACTCCCAAACACTATATATGTTTTTTTAGCAAAGACCCTAGAGAATACAATGGCGGTCATTGCAACTTTTTATCTCGCACGGTATTTGCGCAATCATTTTTCAAACGCATTTTTTGGGGAAAAAAACGGTTTCATGAATTAAAAAAATATTAAAACATTAAAGTTAGCCCAATTTTTTTTGCATAATGTGAAAGATGAAGTTACGCCGAGTAAATAGATACCCAACATGTCACCCTTCAAAATTGCACACGCTCGTGGAATGGCGCCAAACTTCGGTACTTAAACATCCTCATGGGCGACGCTTTACATTTTTTTACTGGTCACATGTTTTAAGTTACAGAGGAGGTCTAGGGCTAGAATTATTGCTCTCGCTCTAACGTTCGCTGCGATACCTCACATGTGTGTTCTGAACACCGTTTTCATATGTGGGCGGTACTTACGTATGCGTTCGCTTCTGCGTACGAGCTACCGGGGACAGGGTCACTTTACATTTTTTTTTTTTATTATTTATTGTTAATTTTACTTTAAACTTTTTACTTTGACACTTAAAAAAAATGATCACTTTTATTCCTATTACAAGGAATGTAAACATCCCTTGTAATAGGAATAAGCATGATAGAAATAAAAAAGTAGCGCTGGTAATTAAGGAAAAAACAAATAAATGTCTCTCAAAATATATAGTGAAAAATAAATGAATATCACACCAACCTAAAGGGATGTGTATAAGTTCACTATAAACTCCATAAAAAACAACATATGTAATCGTGAAGGAAAAAGAAAAACATGTGCAGTGTCCGTCAAAATAACCCGTGAAGGCACAATGCAAGGAAGGACATGTAGGCTGTAGGTCATCAAGGAAAAAACATCTTCCGACTATAGGAGATAGATTAAACACTCTTACCAGAGTCCGTGGATCTGCCTACCGAGGTAGCAGATCATGTAAGCATGGGAGATCCAGCCACAGGACCAGTCGGCTTGTCTGATGACTCCTAAGCTGCTGGAATCTTGGCCGTTACGACTCGACAATCCTTAGATCCGAACCTTGGATGGATATCCCCAATGGATACAACGAACCTGAACTCCTAGGGTATCACCCTGTTTCCAATTGGTATAGGAGAGATTCGACCACCAAAGACCCCCGAAGGGGGTAACTGAATGATGCAGAGTAACTCCAGGTAAGCCCTCTCCAAATCCCATGCAGAAAAGAAAGAGACAAGGCTCCAATGGTGCAGGTCAAAAGGGTAGTATACGGTTTTATTGGAATAAAACCACAAAAATAAACATAAAACGTGATCACAGATAAGAATAAAACAAAGCAATATGGGGAGTGGCGTACCAAGCCCTACGCGTTTCGTCTACATAAGACTTCTACTGGGGCATCAACCTGCTCCCCCATATTGCTCAAATATTTATACATAAAACACTCCAAACTAAAAGAGGAAACCACCAATCAGGTGGATTACCACCTTGTGGATCTATGATTGGAGGAGAGCAGATTGGCTACCCAATCAAACTCGCAGCCTCCAAACAAGAGCCAATAGAAAAGCAACATAGGCAGAAACCCCTCCCAGGTCAGCTACCACAGCTTGTTTGACCCCGGAAGTGATATTCCCTAAGCCAATGAAACATAATTTAAAAAGCCCGCCAAAAAATAGGGGCGGTGGTAATGTGCAGTGATACATACCCACACACTAAACCACCAGATCGAATAGTATAACCGCCTATCCACCATCCACCTATCTCCTTGGAGTATAATCAACCACTGGACGGATAGGAAAGACTAGGGGGCGTATCTAATATGTGTATACTATACCTGCACATATAGGTTATTATGTGCTAATCCCTAGTTGCATATATGGCATGCTTGTCCCATCGCACATAACACATGTACGATTAACATTAAGGCATAGATCTCTGTTCCAAACTCTCCCCTCGGTGGGACGCCGGAACACATAAAAAGTCACGTGATGCAGCGACGTGAATATCGCAGCCGTCACGTGAACCGCAACGAATGGAACGCATCGCAGGCTGGATGAACAGCCGCATAGCGTACGTATCCACGTTGCGCAAGAGGCAAGACCGCACTCCAAATCCAAGACAGTGATCCAGCAGGAGACGAGCGTCTCCACTCGTCATGTGACTAATCCGGGCACGCATCCAAAATTCTCAGCTGGATGCCTGGTCGGGCAACCCACACCACTCAGTATACAAGGATTCAGAATGGGCCTTAACACATGAAAGGCATCCAATAATGAATTGAGGTGCCATCTTGTGGACAAACATGGAACTGAATCAAATACAATGTATGTTCACTAATACAATACTATTGTTAACTTCAAGCTAATAAATAATACATTAAAATGGCATCTTATGGACCAATGAAAAGAGAAATATGTAGGGCTATGACCAACAGCCCACATATTCCCTAATCTGCGAATATTGCTAACTTAAAACATAGTTATACAAATGCACCACAGATGGTGATAGTACTGGAGCGATAAAAAATCTCTAATTGATCACTCTGATACACATGAACCCCAAGGTATATGGAACAGTATTTCACCTAAAATCAAAAAAAAAAAAACACCCAACATCTAGGAATAAAAATGAATAATAATATAGGGATAACTAATGAAGGGGGGTGGCCCGTATATTGTTAAGACAAAAGGGATTGTCATGCCGTATTAATAAAAGAATTTATGTCCCACTCCACGTTCATGCCAAAAGGTTGGTATGTGCGGAGTTCATAAATCCAATACGTTTCCAAACGGGACACCCCACGTATGCGGGACTCGCCCCTCCAGTGTGGGACAAATTGGTCAATCACCAGAAATTGTGTTCCCATAGGGTCACGGTTGTGGTGTTGAAGATAATGTCGGGGGACACTGTGGTTGGTTTTGCCCAGCTTAATATTATTGATATGCTCGTTGACCCGAATCGAAAAAGTCCTAATAGTGCGACCAATGTATTGTCTTTTACATGGGCAGGTTAGAAGATACACAATGAATTGTGTGGCACATGTAGTGAAACGCTTCATCTGATATACCTTCAAGGTAGCCATAGATTGAAACGTATAATTAGAGATTTTTTATCGCTCCAGTACTATCACCATCTGTGGTGCATTTGTATAACTATGTTTTAAGTTAGCAATATTCGCAGATTAGGGAATATGTGGGCTGTTGGTCATAGCCCTACATAGTTCTCTTTTCATTGGTCCATAAGATGCCATTTTAATGTATTATTTATTAGCTTGAAGTTAACAATAGTATTGTATTAGTGAACATACATTGTATTTGATTCAGTTCCATGTTTGTCCACAAGATGGCACCTCAATTCATTATTGGATGCCTTTCATGTGTTAAGGCCCATTCTGAATCCTTGTATACTGAGTGGTGTGGGTTGCCCGACCAGGCATCCAGCTGAGAATTTTGGATGCGTGCCCGGATTAGTCACATGACGAGTGGAGACGCTCGTCTCCTGCTGGATCACTGTCTTGGATTTGGAGTGCGGTCTTGCCTCTTGCGCAACGTGGATACGTACGCTATGCGGCTGTTCATCCAGCCTGCGATGCGTTCCATTCGTTGCGGTTCACGTGACGGCTGCGATATTCACGTCGCTGCATCACGTGACTTTTTATGTGTTCCGGCGTCCCACCGAGGGGAGAGTTTGGAACAGAGATCTATGCCTTAATGTTAATCGTACATGTGTTATGTGCGATGGGACAAGCATGCCATATATGCAACTAGGGATTAGCACATAATAACCTATATGTGCAGGTATAGTATACACATATTAGATACGCCCCCTAGTCTTTCCTATCCGTCCAGTGGTTGATTATACTCCAAGGAGATAGGTGGATGGTGGATAGGCGGTTATACTATTCGATCTGGTGGTTTAGTGTGTGGGTATGTATCACTGCACATTACCACCGCCCCTATTTTTTGGCGGGCTTTTTAAATTATGTTTCATTGGCTTAGGGAATATCACTTCCGGGGTCAAACAAGCTGTGGTAGCTGACCTGGGAGGGGTTTCTGCCTATGTTGCTTTTCTATTGGCTCTTGTTTGGAGGCTGCGAGTTTGATTGGGTAGCCAATCTGCTCTCCTCCAATCATAGATCCACAAGGTGGTAATCCACCTGATTGGTGGTTTCCTCTTTTAGTTTGGAGTGTTTTATGTATAAATATTTGAGCAATATGGGGGAGCAGGTTGATGCCCCAGTAGAAGTCTTATGTAGACGAAACGCGTAGGGCTTGGTACGCCACTCCCCATATTGCTTTGTTTTATTCTTATCTGTGATCACGTTTTATGTTTATTTTTGTGGTTTTATTCCAATAAAACCGTATACTACCCTTTTGACCTGCACCATTGGAGCCTTGTCTCTTTCTTTTCTGCATGGGATTTGGAGAGGGCTTACCGGGAGTTACTCTGCATCATTCAGTTACCCCCTTTGGGGGTCTTTGGTGGTCGAATCTCTCCTATACCAATTGGAAACAGGGTGATACCCTAGGAGTTCAGGTTCGTTGTATCCATTGGGGATATCCATCCAAGGTTCGGATCTAAGGATTGTCGAGTCGTAACGGCCAAGATTCCAGCAGCTTAGGAGTCATCAGACAAGCCGACTGGTCCTGTGGCTGGATCTCCCATGCTTACATGATCTGCTACCTCGGTAGGCAGATCCACGGACTCTGGTAAGAGTGTTTAATCTATCTCCTATAGTCGGAAGATGTTTTTTCCTTGATGACCTACAGCCTACATGTCCTTCCTTGCATTGTGCCTTCACGGGTTATTTTGACGGACACTGCACATGTTTTTCTTTTTCCTTCACGATTACATATGTTGTTTTTTATGGAGTTTATAGTGAACTCATACACATCCCTTTAGGTTGGTGTGATATTCATTTATTTTTCACTATATATTTTGAGAGACATTTATTTGTTTTTTCCTTAATTACCAGCGCTACTTTTTTATTTCTATCACGTTTACAATTTTCGTCACATTGTTGTGTAGCTGCTTTTTGTTTCTTGTTTTTTAGTTTTTACACTTAGCGCAATATTTTTTCTATTTTTCATAGGAATAAGCATGACAGGACCTCTTTACAGTGAGATATGGGGTCAATAAGACCCCACATTTCACCTCTAGGCTGGGAAGCCTGAAATAATAAAAAAAAAAAAAAAAAAAAACGATCACCGCTTCCTAGCCGAAGCGGTGCCGTTTTTTGGAATGCAGAGGCCGGGTGTGATGTCATAACATGATGCCTGGGCCTCCGATCAATCATAGAGACTCCGGCGACCATCTGGTCCGCTGGAAATCTCTATGGTAAGAAGCCAGGTGAGTCGGTAGAAGCATCGGAGGGCGGCGGGAGTCCCCTCTCGCCGCCTGTAAGAACGATCAAGCGGCGGAACAGCCGCTATGATTGTTCTTACGGTACAGAGAATCACCGGCTCTAAAAAACGATATCTGAATGATGCCTGTAGCTGCACCCATCATTCAGATATCCCGGCTCAAAGTCCAGGACGTCCATGGATGTCTGTCCGGTACGAAGTGGCTATAAAAACAGCGCTAATAATGACATGTGGCCAACTTCACAGTAAAGTCTATAAGAACAGTGATGAACGATAGAGTAGTTCAAAATAATGTCCACAGGTGAGCCTAGAGATAGTTGCAGTGTGCACCTTCCACCGATCACTCAAATTCCACCATGTGATACACACTCCCCTCAAGGGGGTTAAACTCACCAGAGCTAGGGATGAGCTTCGAGTTCGAGTCGAACTCATGTTCGACTCGAACATTGCCTGTTCGCCCGTTCGCCGAACAGCGAACAAATTGGGGTGTTCGAGGCAAATTCGAAAAATCTATGGGAGAAATCTAAAGTGCTAATTATAAAGGCTTATATGCAAGTTATTGTCCTAAAAAGTGTTTGGGGACCCGGGTCCTGCCCCAGGGGACATGTATCAATGCAAAAAAACGTTTTAAAAACGGCAGTTTTTTCGGGAGCAGTGATTTTAATAATGCTTAAAGTGAAACAATAAAAGTGAAATATTCCTTTAAATTTCGTACCTGGGGGGTGTGTATGATATGCATGTGAAGTGGCGCATGTTTCCCGTGCTTAGAACTGTCCCTGCAAAAAATTTCATTTTTGAAAGAAAAAAAGTCATTTAAAACTGATTTGCGGCTATTAATGAATTGTCGGCTCCCAGCAATACATACAAAAGTCATTGATAAAAAAAAAAAAAAAAGCGTGGGGGTTCCCCAGAATTCAATTACCAGGCCCTTCAGGTCTGGAATGGATATTAAGGGGAACCCCGCCGCCAATTAAAAAAAAAAATGACGTGGGGTTCCCCCAAATATCTATTCCAGGCCCTTCAGATCTGGCATGGATTTTAAGGGGAACTCCACCCCAAATTTTTAAAAAAATGGCGTGGAGTCCCCCTAAAAATCCATACCAGACCCTTATCCGAGCACGTAACCTGGCCGGCCGCAGGGGAAGAGGGGGGGGGACGAGAGAGCGGCCCCCCCTCCCTCCTGAACCGCACCAGGCCACATGCCCTCAACATGGGGAGGATGTCCCCATGTTGATGGGGACAAGAGCCTCATCCCCACAACCCTTGCCCGGTGGTTGTGGGGGTCTTCGGGCGGGGGGCTTATCGGAATCTGGAAGACCCCATTAACAAAGGGGACCCCCAGATCCTGGCCCCCCCCCTTTGTGAATTGGTAAGGGGTACATTGTACCCCTACCATTTCACAAAGAAAGCGTAAAAAAATGTTTAAAAAAACACACAAACACCTTGAAAAAGTCCTTTATTAAAAAAAAAAACAAAAAAACATTCCAGCGGTGAAATCCATTGTCCCGCGGCGATCCCGATGTCCAGCGCTGTCCTTCATTGGTTGTGCCTGAGCGGACCTGATGGGGAACTCCCTCTCAGTGTTTTAAATGTATAGACCCGCCCCTTCTAAAGTTTCCCATCAGGTCCGCTCAGCGGACCAGATGCGGAACATGAGAAGGGGCGGGTCTATACATGTATTACCAAAGTGAGAGCAGTTCCCCATCAGGTCCGCCCCCTCGGTATGTCGGACCCGCCTACGTCATTGGCTTGAGCGGGGAACTTCCTTCACTGTGTAATTTAAATTTACATAGTGAAGGAAGTTCCCCGCTCAAGCCAATGACGTAGGCGGGTCCGACATACCGAGGGGGCGGACCTGATGGGGAACTGCTCTCACTTTGGTAATACATGTATAGACCCGCCCCTTCTCATGTTCCGCATCTGGTCCGCTGAGCGGACCTGATGGGGAACTTTAGAAGGGGCGGGTCTATACATTTAAAATACTGAGAGGGAGTTCCCCATCAGGTTCGCTCAGGCACAACCAATGAAGGACAGCGCTGGACATCGGGATCGCCGCGGGACACTGGATTTCACCGCTGGAATGTTTTTTGTTTTTTTTTTAAATAAAGGACTTTTTCAAGGTGTTTGTGTGTTTTTTTAAACATTTTTTTACGCTTTCTTCGTGAAATGGTAGGGGTACAATGTACCCCTTACCAATTCACATAGGGGGGGCCGGGATCTGGGGGTCCCTTTTGTTAAAGGGGTCTTCCAGATTCCGATAAGCCCCCCGCCCGCAGACCCCCACAACCACCGGGCAAGGGTTGTGGGGATGAGGCCCTTGTCCCCATCAACATGGGGACATCCTCCCCATGTTGAGGGCATGTGGCCTGGTACGGTTCAGGAGGGAGGGGGGGCCGCTCTCTCGTCCCCCCCTTTTCCCCTGCGGCCGGCCAGTTTGCGTGCTCGGATAAGGGGTCTGGTATGGATTTTTAGGGGGACTTCACGCCATTTTTTTAAAAATTTGGGGTGGAGTTCCCCTTAAAATCCATGCCAGATCTGAAGGGCCTGGAATGGATATTTGGGGGAACCCCACGTCATTTTTTTTTAAATTTGCGGCGGGGTTCCCCTTAATATCCATTCCAGACCTGAAGGGCCTGGTAATTGAATTCTGGGGAACCCCCACGCTTTTTTTTTTTTTTTTTTTATCAATGACTTTTGTATGTATTGCTGGGAGCCGACAATTCATTAATAGCCGCAAGTGAGTTTTAAATGACTTTTTTTTTTCAAAAATGAAATTTTTTGCAGGGACAGTTCTAAGCACGGGAAACATGCGCCACTTTACATGCATATCATACACACCCCCCAGGTACGAAATTTAAAGGAATATTTCACTTTTATTTTTTCATTTTAAGCATTATTAAAATCACCGCTCCCGAAAAAACGGCAGTTTTTAAAACTTTTTTTTGCATTGATACATGTCCCCTGGGGCAGGACCCGGGTCCCCAAACACTTTTTAGGACAATAACTTGCATATAAGCCTTTATAATTAGCACTTTAGATTTCGAACGTTCGAGTCCATTGTATTTAATAGGGTTCTAAAGTTCACACGAACATTTTGTCTGTTCGCAGGTTCTGGTGCGAACCGAACAGGGGGGTGTTCGGCTCATCCCTGACCAGAGCTATAAAATAAACCAGCCTCTATAAAGCCCTGTACATACGATCGGATTTCCTATGGATTCTAATCCAATGAATTTTGGATTTTTTTTTCATTCGAAGATGACTTCCATCAGTCTTGCCTACACACCATCAGTCAAAAATCTGACCGTCCCAAACGCGGTGACGTAAAACACTCTGATGAGCCGAGAAAAATGAAGTTCAATGCTTCTGAGCATGCGTCGATTGATTCTGAGCATGCGTGGTTTTTTTCTCCGATGGAGTTCCACACAGACGATCGCAATTTGCTATTGTTTTTTTTTTTTCCCATCGGATAAATTTAAAACATGTTCTATTTTTTCTCACCGATGGAAAAAAGACCGATGGGGCCCATACACGATCGGGTTGCCCGATAAAAAAAGTTCATCGGACTGTTTTCATCTGTAAAACCGATCGCGTGTACAGGGCTTAAGAGAAGTGTTCCACTGAATCATATACTGCAGTCACCACCGTTCCAGGAGATCAATGGATGATAGGGGCTCCAATAAAGGTCATATAACAAAAGAGAGCCCTCACATCAAATATCCCCTCATAAAATATACGTACAAAACGTAACAATCAATGAAGCTTTGAAAGTAAACTGGGTGCACTTCACCGTATAAGCCAGGGATCCTCAAACTACGGCCCTCCAGCTGTTGCGGAACTACAAATCCCATGAGGCATTGTAAAACTCTGACATTCACAGACATGACTAGGCATGATGGGAATTGTAGTTCCTTAACACCTGGAGGGCTGTAGTTTGAAGACCCCGGGTATAAGCCGTCCGACATGTAGATCTGTGTGGCCAAGGAGCGATCACAATCACTTCCTCGTTCCGGATTTATCAGCGGCGGAGCGCAGGCGTCACTTCTGGTGTATCGTCGTGTGGGTCACGTACTGGCGCGTTTCGTTATATCCTACTTCAACAGAGGGCGTAAAAGGGGGCGCTCCACTGCTGCTGGAACCACTCGGAAATACTCAGTTCCCGGGTGTTTCCGAGCCTTTCCAAGGGTTTCAGAGATCAGCCGAGCTGTCACCGAGTATTTCCGAGGCTCTCCGGCCCCCCCACCTCTGGTCACATGCGGTATTGCATGCCATAGAAGTCAATGCGGAACAAATTATCCTTGTTTCCATTGACTTCTATGGGTAAACTCGCTTTGATTTGCGAGTGCTTTGGATTACAAGCATTCTCCTGAAACGGGTCGTAATCCAAGTTTCCACTGTACTTTAAAAAAATGGTTAATCGCTTTTAATATACTTTGGTGTAACTCTTGTTTACTTTTCCTTCTTTCCCTATTTTGATAATATGTGTTTTTTTTTTAAAGTTACATCATCTGAATAAAGGTCATTGTGTCCCAAAGAAAGATAGTTGAGTATTAGCACACTTTTTTGGAATGTTGATTTCTCAATCTATTTAAAGTGATATTAAAGTAATTTATTTTATTTTTTTAAAATAACAAACATGTTATACTTACCTGCTCTGTGTAATGGTTTTGCACAGAGCAGCCCGGATCCTCCTCTTCTCGGGTCCCTCCTGGCCCCTCCTCCTGCCAAGTGCCCCCACAGAAAGCAGCTTGCAATAAGAGCATGAGCCGCAGCTCTGCATGTCCATTCACACACAGAGCCATGGGTTGATCTGTCCACTCTCTCTCTCCTTATTGGCTCACTGGCTATGATTGACAGCGGAGGGAGCCAACGGCTCACGCCATTTTTTTAAAGTTTGGTGTGAGGTTACCCTCAAAATCCATACCAGACCTGAAGGGCCCATCAATTCTACATATCAGTGCCTCCTCATCAGTGCTCATCAGTGCCACCTTATCAGTGCCAACTTATCAGTGCCTGTCAGTGAAGGGGAAAACAATTTATTTATTTTTATCAAAAAATTTTTTTTTTTTTAGTTTGTTTAGCAAAAAATAAAAACCCCAGAGGTGATCAAATACCATCAAAAGAAATCTCTATTTGTGGGAAGAAAATCATAAAAGTTTAGTTTGGGTACAGCATTGCTTGACCGCGCAATTGTCATTCAAAGTGTGACAGCGCTGAAAGCTGAAAATTGTCCTGGGCAGGAAGGGGGGAAGGTGTCCGGTATTGAAGTGGTTAAGGGCAGAAGAGGGATTTGGGGTCTTATAGACCCCCATATCGCTCCATAAAGAGTACCTGTCACCACCTATTACTGTCACAAGGGATGTTTACATTCCTCGTGACAGCAAAAAAGTGATTAAAAAAAAAAAAATGAACACACAAAAAAAAAAAATAAGAAACATAATTTATTTTTAAAGCGCCCCGTCCCTGTGTGCAATAAAAAAAAAGAAAAAAAAATGAACACAAAAAATAAATGTAGCACACTCCACCTATCCCCGCTTACCTCCACCTGCAGGGACAGGCACACCATGCCACAATGCCCGTATCCTCCCGGTATAAGAGGGTGAGCGGTGTTAATACAGTTTTTGGGTCCTGCAGCGACTTACCTCCTTCTGTTGGTACTCGTCCCTAGAGTGTAGGGAAAAGTCTATTTTCTTTCCTTTAGAAAGGCCAATGTCCAGACTGTGTCAACTCCAACAAAATAGTTTATTTTTCCCTTGCTTGATTAACAGGGAGAATTGAAGAGAGAAAGAAATTGGATAGGGAGGTAGGTTCAGGCACACAACACCTATCTATAATCGTCGCCATGGGCATCCGCTGAAATGTTTTCAGGAGGGGGCGCTTCAGCAGCGGCGATACACAGTCGCATTTTACCCTTTCTTCGACCGCTAGCAGGGGTTAAAAGCGCCCCCCCACGTTAAAATGTAAAAACTCCCCACTGTGGCCCCTGCATCTTTAAATATCTCTTTGTCACTACTGAGTACCCCCTCTCCACAACTGCACCTCTGGACCCCTTTACATTACACAGCGCCCCACACCTCTGGACCCCTTTTACATTACACAGCACCCCACAGCTCTGGACACCTTTACATTACACAGCACCCTGCATCACTGGACCCCTTTACATTACACAGCACCCTGCACCCCTTTACATTACACAGCATCCTGCATCACTGGATCCCTTTACATTACACAGCACCCCACAGCTCTGGACACCTTTACATTACACAGCACCCTGCATCACTGGACCCCTTTACATTACACAGCACCCTGCACCCCTTTACATTACACAGCATCCTGCATCACTGGATCCCTTTACATTACACAGCACCCCACAGCTCTGGACACCTTTACATTACACAGCACCCTGCATCACTGGACCCTTTACATTACACAGCACCCTGCATCACTGGACCCCCTTACATTACACAACAGCCTGCATCACTGATCCCCTTTACATTACACAGCACCCTGCACCCCTTTACATTACACAGCATCCTGCATCACTGGATCCCTTTACATTACACAGCACCCCACAGCTCTGGACACCTTTACATTACACAGCACCCTGCATCACTGGACCCCTTTACATTACACAGCACCCTGCACCCCTTTACATTACACAGCATCCTGCATCACTGGATCCCTTTACATTACACAGCACCCCACAGCTCTGGACACCTTTACATTACACAGCACCCTGCATCACTGGACCCCTTTACATTACACAGCACCCTGCACCCCTTTACATTACACAGCATCCTGCATCACTGGATCCCTTTACATTACACAGCACCCCACAGCTCTGGACACCTTTACATTACACAGCACCCTGAATCACTGGACCCCTTTACATTACACATCACCCTGCACCCCTTTACATTACACAGCATCCTGCATCACTGGATCCCTTTACATTACACAGCACCCTGCACCTCTGGACCCCTTTACATTACACAGCACCCTGCATCACTGGACCCCTTTACATTACACAGCACCCTGCACCCCTTTACATTACACAGCAGCACCCTGCACCTCTGGACACTACACACACTACACTATAACCACTACACTACACACTGACTACTAACCACTACACTGCACACTGACCACACTGACCATATGTATGACGTGTCCTATGACGTCATGTCTCTGCAGTCACACACACACGTGTTGTAGGACATCTCCTCCTCCCTCCATACCGCACACACAGCCCGGTTCTCCTTCCTTCTCACCTTCAGCAGGTCCAGCAGGGCTGTAAGTGGGTGTAAGGGCAGTGGAGGGTGTAGAACACTGCCAATTTGGCCAACACCTTCTCGATTCCAGGGGGGGCAAATAACCCCCCTTGCCCTATGGAGCGGACGCCCATGATCGTCGCCACTCAATCTCGAGTGGGTTTTGCTCACCCGGATAGATCTCTCTCACAGTTCTAGCAGCCGGAGTGAAACTCAAACAGTTACTTTAAGTTTGTCCCCTCCAAGGTAGGGTGACCAGACATCCCCGGTTTCAGGGGACAGTCCCCAGATTGAGGATACTGTCCCCGGACCAAGTCTGTCCCCGGTTTTGTTCCCGGATTGGATTTGAACAGGGGCTGGGGCAGTTTGAAAGACAATCAGTGCAGGATTAAAAGAAATAATTCTAAATTACACACCCTCGCTCCGCCGCTCCTACTAGCTTAGGGGTGTGTATTTCTTTCCATTATCTGTGCCCCTTTCTGATGATCATGTGGTGGTCGGAGCGGAGGGAATATTTCTTCAGTTTCGGGTGCCCATTCAGCTCCACTCGCATGTTCTTCTGCCTTGGCTCAAATCCCGGTCAGCCGCCTGCCTGCTTATCTTCTTGACTTCCTTGGCGGAGTGATCTTCCTACACTCCCCAACCAGTAGTAGCCTGAGACTTGAGAGGCTGTGAGGCGGCGGCGACGGGCAGAGAGTCGCTGATTGCCGCCATTACTAGTAAAAAAAAAAATATGTCCCTGGATTTCATTTTAAAAATCTGGTCACCTTACTCCAAGGACAAGTTCAGAAGATCCTCTGCCACAGAATCCTTTAGTTACCGTATATACTCGAGTATAAGCCGACCCGAATATAAGCCGAGGCACCTAAATTTACCACAAAAACTGGGAAAACGTATTGACTCGAGTATAAGCCTAGGGTGTGCCTCACTTTGCCTCACTGTGTCCATGCCTCACTGTGTCCATGCCTCACTGAGTCCATGACTAGACTGACGTTTAACATGGGAGTCTATAGAAGGGGTGCCCGGCTTTAAAAAATCGGTGCTCCCCGGCTGTAGGTCCCCCGGACAAGAAACTTTGCAAACTTGTAGAGGAAGAGTGGGGCTACATGTGTGCCAAGGTTGGGGTCCAGAGGACCTACTACCGGTCGGTACCGGGTCCCCAAAATCACCAGAGAAATTACCGTTTAACATGGGAGTCTATGGAAGGGGTGCCCGGTTTTGAAAAATCGGTGCTCCCCGGCCATAGGTCCCCCAGACAAGAAACTATGTACACTTGTAGAGGAAGAGTGGGGCTATATGTGTGCCAAGTTTGAGGTCCAGGGGACCTACGGACGGCCGGTAGCGGCTCCCTAAATTCCGGGAGATCAGGCGCAAAAAGGTGACTCGAGTATAAGCCGAGGGGGGCATTTTCAGCACAAAAAATTGTGCTTAAAAACTCGGCTTATACTCGAGTATATACGGTAGCTCTTTAGCCCCTGTAACTTCAGAGACCATAGGTGTCAGTGGGGCATGTTACAGGAACTATCTTACAGATCACAGAATCCTTCCCTCTGATAGGCACCCGGGCCTTTCCTGAGACAGTGACTTTCTTCACCAATACTCCGGACAGGTCCTCCCCTGGTTTCCTCTCTTTCAGAGCGGGTCACCCCTCCTTGGGTACCCTGGGATTCCTCTTTCAGTTTGTAGGCCTCAGTTAAAGGTACTGGGCCTACCTGGAACAATGCGGCCTCGGGCTGAAGGTGCCTGAGGCTGATACACGCACACGCACCCCTGGCCGGAAGGCGCGAACTGCTCCCCGAATAATGGCGTCTGCCCCTTTTTTACCCTCTCCCAGCATGCACAGCGGGCCGACCACACCCACTGCATGGCTGCCGAGAGAGGACACCCAATTATGCTGCAACGCCACCTGTGGTTCAACCCTAGACCTGGGCAATACCGCCACCCACAGGTCAAAGGGGAACTATACACCCAGGCAACACCACAGCAGAGCAGAGTCCAATTTAGATAAATCAGAAGGCCTGAGCCAAACTATGGCTCAGGCTGTCCCCTAAATATCAGGCGTAGCGACCCCCAAATGTGGGGGGTCCGCTACATGAATAAGAAATATTTTTTATTTTAAAGCGCCCCCGTCCCCACGTGCTCGCGCAACAAAGAAAGCGCATATGCCCGCAAATGTAAACAATATTTACATTTGCATCTGGACACAGGAAATTATTAATCAATTATTGTTTACACACTGCCCATTTCATTTTCATCTAACAAATTTTCTTTTAGAGGTTTTTTCCCTTTCTCTATTTCTCAAAAATGTAATATTTCTGATCTACATTAAAATTATTAATATTATTAGACATGATGACTCCACGCAGCCTCCTCTTCGCTCTCTCCTCTCTTCCTCCCCTACAGGAAAGCAGAACAAGACTTCAGTGTTCCAAGCCTCATTCTGGTCTCCTCCACCATAGGAGGAGAGGAGAGGAGGAGAGGAGGAGAGGAGGAGAGGAGGAGAGGAGGAGAGGAGGAGAGGGGAGGGTGGGGGCTGGAAATAAAAGAGAGAGTTCAGAATGCACAACAACTGATGGGAAATCACTGTGAGCTGGGGGGGGGGGGGGGGGGGGTCAGCTGGACGGTTCTTTGTAAGACAGAGAGCCAAAGTTCTGTCCCTCTTCCGGACGAATGAACTTCAATTAGGTTGGATCGTCACCCACCGAAGGGCGGTAAGAATTTTGCAAACAATTTCTATCTGATAAGACCACAAAGCTTTCACACCAATTGCTTCAAGATCCGGACTTTAGCACAAACCCTCAGCAGAGACCCTAGAGCAGTGATTCTCAAACTGTGTGCCGCTACAGTGGCGGCTGGTGCTCAAAATTTTTTGGGGGGCGCAAACAAACTGAAAAAAAAAATAAAACATCAATTTCCGCCACTGTGCCCATTAAACGCTGCCACTGTGCCCAAACGCCACCAGTTTTCCCCCTCAAATGCAGCCAGTTTGCCCCCTCAAATGCAGCCAGTTTGCCCCCTCAAAGGCAGCCAGTTTGTCCCCAAATGCAGCCAGTTTGTCCCCAATATACAGCCAGTTTGTCCCCAAATGCAGCCAGTTTGTCCCCAATATACAGCCAGTTTGTCCCCAATATACAGCCAGTTTGTCCCCAATATACAGCCAGTTTGTCCCCAATATACAGCCAGTTTCCCCCTCCCAATATACAGCCAGTTTCCCCCCCAATATACAGCCAGTTCCCCCCCCCCCAATATACAGCCAGTTTCCCCCTCCCAATATACAGCCAGTTTCCCCCTCCCAATATACAGCCAGTTTCCCCCTCCCAATATACAGCCAGTTTCCCCCTCCCAATATACAGCCAGTTTCCCGCTCCCAATATACAGCCAGTTTCCCCCTCCCAATATACAGCCAGTTTCCCCCTCCCAATATACAGCCAGTTTCCCCCCCCAATATACAGCCAGTTTCCCCGTCCCCAATATACAGCCAGTTTGTCCCCCCCATATGCAGCCAGTTTGTCCCCCCCCAGCCCTGCACTTACCTTCCTCGGGTCAGCGCCGTCCTTCTTCCGTCCTCGATGTCTTCTCCCGCCCTCGATGTCGCTTCAGCCAATCAGGTTACCGGTAACCAGACACGGCACATCTCTGATTGGCAGGAGGGCTCTGTGATTTGCCCTCCTGATCACGTGACGGCTATGTCCAATCACAGCCGTCATGTGATGTAAATAGAGAGTCGGTTGCTAGGCGATCCACAAAAGCCAAAACAGGGATCTGTTTATGTAAACACACAAATCCCCATTCTGACAGGGGAGGAGAGACAGATCTGCTGTTCCTAGTAATTAGGAACAACAATATGTCTCCTCCTCCGGTCAGTCCCCTCCCACTTACAGTTAGAAACACTCATGAGGGAACACATTTAACCCCTTGATCGCCCCCTAGTGTTTAACCTCTTCCCTGCCAGTGTCATTTACACAGTAATCAGTGCATTTTTATAGCACTAATCGCTGTGTAAATGACAATAGTCCCAAAAAAGTGTCAAAAGTGTCCGATCTGTCCGCCGCAGTCCTGCTAAAATTCGATGATCGCCACCATTACTAGTAAAAAAAAAATGCCTTAAATCTATCCCCTATTTTGTAGACGATATAACTTTTGCGCAAACCAATCAATATACGCTTATTGCATTTTTTTTTTTTACGAAAAATATGTAGAATATGGATCGGCCTAAACTGAGGAAAAGATGTGTTTTTTTAAAAAAAATTGGGGGATATTTATTATAGCAAAAAGTAAAAAATATATATATATATTTTTCAAAATTGTTGCTCTTTTTTTGTTTATAGCGCAAAAAATAAAAACCGCAGAGGTGATCAAATACCACCAAAAGAAAGCTCTATTTGTGGGGGGAAAAAAGGACGTCAATTTTGTTTGGGAGCCACGTCGCACGACCGCGCAATTGTCAGTTAAAGCGACGCAGTGCCGTCTCGAAGAAAAAAAATTGGACTGGTCATTAAGGGGGAAAATCCTACCGGGGCTGAAGTGCTTAAAAATGCATTTCCTCAATTCAGTACAAAAAGTTCTGACAGCTGTCAAAAAACAAACAAAAAAACAGACAGCTTGCCAAATTTATCACAACTTCGCTAAAGAGAAACGTGGTAACATTTAGTTCTCTTAGATCAAAGGGATGAATTTCGGTCTGTAAATGAGGTCAGTTTAACCACTTTTTGACACGTGTTGCTTACAAGTTTGTGCTTACAAGTGCTTTCCCCCATGACTCAGAATCCAGAAACGTCAGTGCAGCACTGGATGGAAGATGCAAGGGTCTGTCAGGAGTCCAGAAACTCATTGACCTTTTATACACACACACTAATTACAAGCAAACAGATCCCAGGTGAGGATGGATGCCTTTAATAGCCACTCAAACCCCTTTGTATCAACTTGTGTGTGCATGTTATTAGGCCAAATCACCAGGGTATGTAAACTTTTGATCAGGGTCATTTGGGTAGTTTCTGTTGCCATTATGATTTCAAAAGAGTAAACACAGTTGATTGATAATAAATGGCTTCAGCCAAACACTAACCATCAGTGAAAGAAAAGTTTTTGTGTTATCATTTATATTCTTTTAAAATTCTGTCAGGGGTATGTAAACTTATGAGCACAATTATATGCAATATCATCAGGAGCAGGAGAATTACCAATAATTTGGGGGTTTTCTGTGGGGAAAAGTTATGGTAGTAGCAAGAAATATACGGCTACATTTTAACCACTTCCCACCCCGCCACTGCACATATACGGCCAGGTGGGTGCTTCCTCCATTCTGAGTGGATGTTCAGGAATGTCCCTCAGAAAGAGAGGGATCGAGCGTGAACCCGATGCGCTCCTGTCACCCGGACACGGCGCATCTCTGATCGGCAGGAGGGCTCTGTGATTGGCCCTCCTGATCACATGATGGCTGTGTCCAATCACAGCCGTCATGTGATGTAAATAGAGAGCCGGTTGCTAGGCGATCGGATCCCTGCAGCCGGCCGGTGATCAGTGAGTATGAGCTGTTTTTTACAGCTTTTTTACACACTGATCACCGGCCCAGTGTCCCCACACAATGTACCCCCAGAGTATAAAAATACCTGTCCCCCACATATGTAACAGTAAAATCATATGTCCCAATGATCATCTGCACACCTATGTCTGTGATCATCTGTACATGATCATCTGCGCCCATCTGTACATGATCATCTGCGCCCATCTGTACATGATCATCTGCGCACATCTGTACATGATCATCTGCACACCTATGTCTGTGATCATCTGTACATGATCATCTGCACACCTATGTCTGTGATCATCTGTACATGATCATCTGTGCCCATCTGTACATGATCATCTGCACACCTATGTCTGTGATCATCTGTACATGATCATCTGCGCCCATCTGTACATGATCATCTGCGCACATCTGTACATGATCATCTGCACACCTATGTCTGTGATCATCTGTACATGATCATCTGCACACCTATGTCTGTGATCATCTGTACATGATCATCTGCGCCCATCTGTACATGATCATCTGCACACCTATGTCTGTGATCATCTGTACATGATCATCTGCGCATATCTGTCCGTTATCACACAAACCAATTATTATACACTTAACAAGATTTTTTTTTTTTTTACCAAAGACATGTAGCAGAATACATTTTGGCTTAAATTTATGACAAAATTAGATTTGATTGGATTTCTTTTAAAATAGAAAGAGAATTTTTTTATTTTTTTTTCCAAATTTCCGCTCTTTTTTTCCGCTTATATTGCAAAAGTCGTGAATAAATACCACTAAAAAGCTCTATTTTGCCGCGTACACACGATCGTTTTTTCTGATGAAAAAAGACCGATGGACTTTTTTCATCAGGAAAAAACGATCGTGTGTGGGCCCCATCGGTCTTTTTTCCATCGGTGTAAAAAAAATAGAACATGTTTTAAGTTTTACCGATGGGGGAAAAAAAAATGATAGGAAATTCCGATCGTCTGTGTGGAACTCCATCGGAGAAAAACCCACGCATGCTCAGACTGAATTAGGAGACGGGAGCGCTCGTTCTGGTTAAACTAGCGTTCGTAATGGAGATAGCACATTCATCACGCTGTAACGGACTGAAAAGCACGAAGACTGAAAAGCGCGAATCGTCTCTCACCAAACTTTTACTAACACGTGGTAACACAAAATCAGCAAAAGCCACCCAAAGGGTGGCGCCGTTGGATTTGAAATTCCCCTTTATAGTGACGTGGTACTTTTTGTACGTCACAGCGTTTTGGACGGTCGGAATTTTGTCTGATGGTGTGTAGGCAAGACTGATGAAAGTCAGCTTCATCGGAATTCCGACGGAAAAATCCATCGGATTTTATTCCATCGGAAATCCGATCGTGTGAACAAAATTATAAAAATGTAATTTAGGTACAGCGTTGCATGACCGCGCAATTGTCATTGAAAGTGCGAGAGCGCTGAAAGCTGAAAATTGGCCTGGGAAGGAAGGGGGTGAAAGTGGGCAGTATTAATGTGGTTAAAAAAATATTTTTTTTTTTTACTATTTTGGGCCAGTTTTCCTTTGATAAAAAAATAAAGAAATTACCTGGATACACAAAATAGTTGTAGCTTATGATAGGTGCCGTTTTACTAGCACATGTCAGTTTTAGAATTGTGCTTAGACATTTAGATATGTTTTAGCCTTAGGCGTAAAGGGTATTAACCACTTAACGACCGCTCACTGTATATATACGTCGGCAGAATGGCACCGACAGGCACAATCACGTAGAGTGTACGTGATTGCCTTTGTACAGTTGGGGGGTCCAATCGGACCCCCCTTCTATACAGTGAGCGGTGGCTAAGTGTCCGGGAGCGTTCCGGGATGAGGGGGCAGCCATTCGTTTCTGGCCACCCCCTCGCGATCGCTCCCGGCGAATGGAAATGCCCCCTCTGTCTGTGTCAGACAGAGGGAGCAGGAGGAAGTGATGTCATCTCTGGTGCGGCGCTCACATATACCGAGCGCCGTACAAGAGAAGATATCAGGTCAGTGCACACAACACTACACTGACACCAGGACACATAGGGACATAAATCGCCCCCCCAGGCCCCCCCAGACACCCCAGATCACCCCCCAGATCACCCCCCCAGCCCCCAGTCACAGTGTCACTGATTGCAGTGACCATTTATTTAGTGATCACTGCAATCAGTGACATTTGTGACTGTAAAAGTGTCACCAAAGTTTAGTCTTAGGTCCAGTGTAGCCCCCTAACCCCCCCTAATAAAGGTTTAACCCCCTGATCACCCCCCAGATAACCCTTTCACCGCCTATCACCACTGTCGCTTAGCGATCATTTTTCTGATCGCTGTCTTAGCGTCAGTGATGCCGATCGGCAGCCAGTAATTTTTTTTAGGTTCGCCGCAGGTTTTTATAGCGTCAGGTACCCCAATATATTATCTAATAAAGGTTTAACCCCCTTGATCGCCCCCAGGTAACCCTTTCACCCCCTATCACCACTATCACTAAGCAATCGTTTTTCTAAACGCTGTCTTAGTGTCTGTGATGCAGATCGGTAGCCGGTAATTTTTTTTAGGTTCGCCGCAGGTTTTTATAGCGTCAGGTACCCCAATATATTATCTAATAAAGGTTTAACCCCCTTGATCGCCCCCCAGGTAACTCTTTCACCCCCTATCACCACTATCACTAAGCGAACGTTTTTCTAAACGCTGTCTTAGTGTCTGTGATGCAGATCGGTAGCCGGTAATTTTTTTTAGGTTCGCCGCAGGTTTTTATAGCGTCAGGTACCCCAATATATTATCTAATAAAGCTTTAACCCCCTTGATCGCCCCCCCAGGTAACCCTTTCACCCCCTATCACCACTGTCGCTAAGCAATTGTTTTTCTAAACGCTGTCTTAGTGTCGGTGATTCAGATCGTAGCCAGTATTTTTTTTTAGGTTCGCCGCATGTTTTTATAGCGTCAGGTACCCCAATATATGATCTAATAAAGGTTTAACCCCCTTGATCGCCCCCCCAGGTAACCCTTTCACCCCCATCACCACTGTCGCTAAGCAATCGTTTTACTAAACGCTGTCTTAGTGTCGGTGATGCAGATCGGTAGCTGGTAATTTTTTTTTAGGTTCGCCGCAGGTTTTTATAGCGTCAGGTACCCCCATATATTATCTAATAAAGGTTTTAACCCCCTGATTGCCCCTAGTTAACCCTTTCACCAGTGATCACCATATAAGTGTTACGGGTGACGCTGGTTAGTTAGTTTGCTTTTTATAGTGTCAGGGCACCCGCCGTGTATATAACCCAATAAAGGTTTAACCCCCTGATCGCCCGGCGGGTGATATCAATTAGGCTTGTGCAATTCGTTTCGTAACGAATTGAAATTCGTCCGAATTTAGCAACTTTCGGACATTCGGAAGCATTCGAATTTCCGAACAAAGCAATTACGAATAAGACCGAATCCGAAATAAATTATACCGCAAATAGCGAATGCCCGAATGTCTTCGGCATAATTCGTTATGAAAAAGTTACGAATGTACGAATCCATACGAAGCACAATAACACTCACTCTGCTCTGCTCTCTGCTTCTCCCACACCGTGCTGAACTCCCTCTCAAAATGGTGTACAGGGGCGGAGGTTATAGCCGCATGTAAAAAACTAAAGTAAAATACGAGATTTCCAATCCATTCGAAGCACAATAACACTCTGCTCTGCTCTCTGCTTCTCCCTCACCGTGCTGAACCCTCTCAAAATGGTGTACAGGGGCAGAGGCTATAGCCGCATGTAAAAAACGAAAGTAAAATACGAGATTTCGAATCGTTACAAATAACCGCAATGTATTTAGAAAAGTACAAATCCATTCGAAGCACATTAGGCATAATAGGCAGCGTCGTTGTGAGAGAGACACGGAAAATTACGAATCAACGAACCCAAAAAAAGTTACGAAAGTAGGAGTTGTGTCCAGAATCAACGAAAAACAACGTACTCTACCGAAAGTACGAACCCAAAAAAAGTTACGAAAGTAGGAGTTGTGTCCAGAATCAACGAAAAACAACGTACTCTACCGAAAGTACGAATTATAAAGCAACAAAAAATTCAACGAAAAATGTCGCTTGCAAAAATACGAATGAGTCCGAACACGAAAAATCCCGTCTAGCAAAATTACGAATGATTACGAATCAACAGGACCGGAAAGAAACGAACCGAAACGGAACGAATTTTTCCGTTGTGCACAAGTCTAATATCAATTAGGTTTTAGCGTCAGAGAGGGTCTGAGTCACACCCCAGGCAGCGTCAGGTTAGTGCCAGTAACGCTAACACCCACGCGTGAAGCATACACCCCCCTTAGTGGTATAGTATCTGAACAGATCAATATCTGATCTGATCAGATCTATACTAGCGTCCCCAGCAGTTTAGGGTTCCCAAAAACGCAGCGTTAGCGGGATCAGCCCAGATACCTGATGGCACCTGCATTTTGCCCCTCCGTCCAGCCCAGGCCACCCAAGTGCAGTATCGATCGATCACTGTCACTTACAAAACAAAAACACACATAACTGCAGCGTTCGCAGAGACAGGCCTGATCCCTGCGACTCCAGTGCTGTAGGAGGTGATTTCACCACCACAGTTAAAAAAAAAAAGCAAATATGCCAAAGCATTGGGGCAGCAGGGGCGGAGGAGCGATTTTGCTCCTAATGCCGCGTACATACGGTCGAAATTCCGACGGAGGCTTGCCCGTGGAAAAGTCCGACCATGTGTGTGCGGCATAACTTTTTTGCGGGAGGATGCCCCCATGCTTCGGCATATATAAATGGTGCGTGTATGCCCATCATTGGAAGTGGGTGGATGAAGGGCGGTATTCTAATGGTGGGCATACCCACCGATCAATCTCTTTTTTCGTTCAGCCAACTGGCTGCATGAAATAAAAAGATTACAATACATGTCCAACAAGGACCAGCAACGTACTGGTATGTTGCTGGACTTTGAATGTTTATACCAGAATGATGCCTGCGGGTTTAGGTATCATCTTGGTATCATTCTTTTCAGCCTGCGGCCGGCTTTCATGTAAAAGCAATCCTAGCGGCTAATTAGCCTCTGGACTGCTTTTACAAGCAGTGGGAGGGAATGCCCCCCCCCCCCCGGATATAAAAAGCGCCATTGGGAAATTGGGAAAGCATTTTATCACACCGATCTTGGTGTGGTCAGATGCTTTGAGGGCAGAGGAAAAATCTAGGGTCTAGAAGACCCCAGTTTTTTCAAAAAAAGAGTACCTGTCACTACCTATTGCTATCATAGGGGATATTTACATTCCCTGAGATAACAATAAAAATTATTAAAAAAAAAAATACTTGGAAGGAACAATTTAAAAATAAAATAAAAAAGCAAAATTAATAATAAAAAAAAAAAAAAAAAAAAAAAGCACCCCTGTCCTGCCCTGCTCTTGCCCAATGGCGAACGCAAGCGTCGGTCTGGCATCATATGTAAACAGCAATTGCACCATGCATGTGAGGTATCACCGCGAAGGTCAGATCGAGGGCAATCATTTTAGCAGTAGACCTCCTCTGTAAATCTACTGGGGTAACCTGTAAAGGCTTTTAAAGGCTTTTAAAAATGTATGTAGTTTGTCGCCAATGCGCGTTTGTGCGAAATTTTAAAGCATGTCGTGTTTGGTATCTATGTACTCGGCCTAAGATCATCTTTTTTATTTCATCAAACATTTGGGCAATATAGTGTGTTTTAGTGCATTAAAATTAAAAAAAGTGTATTTTTTAACCCAAAAAATGCGTTTGAAAAATCGCTGCGCAAATACTGTGTAGAAAAAAAAAATGCAACACCCACCATTTTAATCTGTAGGGCCTTTGCTTTAAAAATATATATAATGTTTGGGGGTTCAACATAATTTTCTTGCAAAAAAAAATGTTTTCATGTAAACAAAAAGTGTCAAAAAGGGCTTTGTCTTCAAGTGGTTAGAAGAGTGGATGTAAGCTTCCTAATGTTGTGTATAAAATGCCAGAACAGTTCAAAACCCCCCCAAATGACCCCATTTTGGAAAGTAGACACCCCAAGCTATATACTGAGAGGCATGTCGAGTCCATGGAATATTTTATATGTTGACACAAGTTGCGGAAAAACGACAATTTTTTATTTTTTTTTGCACAAAGTTGTCACTAAATGATATATTGCTCAAACATGCCATGGGCATATGTGGAATTACACCCCAAAATACATTCTGTTGCTTCTCCTGAGTACGGGGATACCACATGTGTGAGACTTTTTGGGAGACTAGCCATGTACGGGACCCCAAAAACCAAGCACCGCCTTCAGGCTTCTAAGGGTGTAAATTTTTGATTTCACTTCTCACTGCCTATCACAGTTTCGGAGGCCATGGAATGCCCAGATAGCACAAAACCCCCCCCAAATGACCCCATTTTGGAAAGTAGACACCCCAAGCTATTTGCTGAGAGGTATTGTGAGTATTTTGCAGATCTCGCTTTTTGTCACAAAGTTTTGAAAATTGGAAAAAAAAAATATATATATATATATATATATATTTTCTTTCTTCATTTTCAAAAACAAATGAGAGCTGTAAAATACTCGCCATTCCTCTCAGCAAATAGCTTGGGGTGTCTGTATTCCAAAATGGGGTCATTTGGGGGGGTTTTGTGCGATTTTGGCATTTTATGGCCTTCGAAACTGTGATAGGTAGTGAGGAGTGAAATCAAAAATTTGTGCCTAGAAATCCTGAAGGCGGTGCTTGGTTTTCGGGGTCCCGTACGCGGCTAGGCTCCTAAAAAGTCCCACACATGTGGTATCCCCGTACTCAGGAGAAGCAGAAAAATGTATTTTGGGGTGTAATTCCACATATAACCATGGCATGTGTGAGCAATATATCATTTAGTGACAACTTTTTGTAATTTTTTTTTTTTTTTGTCATTATTCAATCACTTGGGACAAAAAAAATTATATTCAATGGGCTCAACAGGCCTCTCAGCAATTTCCTTGGGGTGTCTACTTTCTAAAATGGGGTCATTTGGGGGGGTTTTGTGCTATTTTGGCATTTTATGGCCTTCGAAACTGTGATAGGTAGTGAGGAGTGAAATCAAAAATTTGCGCCCTTAGAAATCCTGAAGGCGGTGCTTGGTTTCCGGGGTCCCGTACGCGACTAGGCTCCCAAAAAGTCCCACACATGTGGTATCCCCGTACTCAGGAGAAGCAGCAAAATGTATTTTGGGGTGAAATTCCACATATAACCATGGCATGTGTGAGCAATATATCATTTAGTGACAACTTTTTGTAATTTTTTTTTTGTCATTATTCAATCACTTGGGACAAAAAAATAAAAAATTCAATGGGCTCAACATGCCTCTCAGCAATTTCCTTGGGGTGTCTACTTTCCAAAATGAGGTCATTTGGGGGGGTTTTGTACTGCCCTGCCATTTTAGCACTTCAAGAAATGAGATAGGCAGTCATAAATTTAAAGCTGTGTAAATTTCAGAAAATGTACCCTAGTTTGTAAACTCTATAACTTTTGCGCAAACCAATAAATATACGCTTATTGACATTTTTTTTACTAAAAACATGTGGCTGAATACATTTTGGCCTAAATGTATGACTACAATTGAGTTTATTCGATTTTTCTTATAACAAAAAGTAGAAAATATCATTTTTTTTCAAAATTTTCGGTCTTTTTCCGTTTATATCGCAAAAAATAAAAATCGCAGAGGCAATCAAATACCATTAAAAGAAAGCTCTATTTGTGGGAAGAAAAGGACGCAAATTTCGTTTGGGTACAACATTGCATGTCCGCACAATTTACAGTTAAAGCAGCGCAGTGCAAAATTCTGAATTCACCTCTGGTCCTCTAGCTACCAAATGGTCCGGGGCTTAAGTGGTTAAGTCAAATTTCAATTTTTACTTTTTTTTTACAATTTTCTTTTTTGACAATTTTTTTTTTTTTACTTTTTTTTTATTTATTATTTACTATTTTGGGCCAGTTTTTCTTTAATTAAAAATAAAAATGACCTGGATGCACAAAGTAGTTGTAGGTGATGATATGTACGGATTTACTAGCACATGTCAAAGTTGCAAAATTGTGCTTAGGCATTTAGATATGTTTTAGCCTTAGACGTGAAGGGGTTAAGTCAAATTTCGAAATCTTTTTTTTTTTTTCTTTTTTCATTTTTTTTTTTTTTTGTTCTCCTCTCAGTTGTTATTGAGGAGGAGGGAGATAAAAGTGAAACAGCGGTGAAAGGTTTAATACACAGATCACAGTTCATTCTATTGGCTCTTCTGTTGTTGCGTGATAGCGAGGCACAGAAGTCAAGTGACAGGAGATTTTAGAAGACGCAGTTCTGGGGACTCTGGATGTTCTTTGTAAGTACATAGAATCTGACTTACAATGTTTCAAGAATAAGGTAAAAAAAAAATATTTTTATATATCTAACGTTTTATTGTGTTAAAGGAGAATTGCGTAACAAATCTTACAACATATCACAGAACAGAGTAGAGAGCACATTGCCTTTATTTGTTTTAGTAACATACAGTATATTCTGAAGCTCTCGCTCTCTCTCGCGCTCTCTCTCTCTCTCTCGCTCTCTCTCTCTCTAGCTCTCTCTCTCTCTCGCTCAGTCTCTCTCTCGCTCTCTCTCTCGCTCAGTCTCTCTTTCTCGCTCAGTCTCTCTCTCTCTCGCTTCATCTCTCAGTCTCTCTCTCTCGCTCAGTCTCTCTCTCGCTCAGTCTCTCTCGCTCAGTCTCTCTCTCTCTAGGTCTCTCGCTCTCTCGCTCAGTCTCTCTCTCGTGCTCTCTCTCTCGCGCTCTCTCTCTCTCGCTCAGTCTCTCTCTCTCTCGCTCAGTCTCTCTCTCTCGCTCGCTCAGTCTCTCTCTCTCGCTTGGCCTCGCTCAGTCTCTCTCTCTCTCGCTCGGCCTCGCTCTCTCTCAGTCTCTCTCTCTCTCTGTCTCTCTCGCTCGCTCAGTCTCTCTCGCTCGCTCAGTCTCTCTCTCTCTCTCGCTCAGTCTCTCTCTCTCGCTCGCTCAGTCTCTCTCTTTCGCTTGGCCTCGCTCAGTCTCTCAGTCTCTCTCTCTCTCAGTCTCTCTCTCTCTCTCTCAGTCTCTCTCTCTCTCTCTCAGTCTCTCTCTCTCTCTCGCTCAGTCTCTCTCTCTCTCCCTCTCTCTCAGTCTCTCTCTCTCTCTCGCTCAGTCTCTCTCTCTCTCTCTCACTCAGTCTCTCTCTCTCTCTCGCTCAGTCTCTCTCTCTCTCTCGCTCAGTCTCTCTCTCTCTCTCTTGCTCAGTCTCTCTCTCTCTCGCTCAGTCTCTCTCCCTCTCGCTCAGTCTGTCTCTCTCTCACTCAGTCTGTCTCTCTCTCTCTCGCTCAGTCTGTCTCTCTCTCTCTCTCTCGCTCAGACTCTCTCTCTCTCTCGCTCAGACTCTCTCTCTCTCGCTCAGACTCTCTCTCTCTCTCGCTCAGACTCTCTCTCTCTCTCTCGCTCAGACTCTCTCTCTCTCTCTCGCTCAGACTCTCTCTCTCTCTCTCTCGCTCAGACTCTCTCTCTCTCTCTCTCGCTCAGACTCTCTCTCTCTCTCGCTCAGACTCTCTCTCTCTCGCTCAGACTCTCTCTCTCTCGCTCAGACTCTCTCTCTCTCTCGCTCAGACTCTCTCTCTCGCTCAGACTCTCTCTCTTTCTCTCTCTCGCTCAGACTCTCTCTCTTTCTCTCTCTCGCTCAGTCTCTCTCTCTCTCGCTCAGTCTCTCTCTCTCTCGCTCAGTCTCTCTCTCTCTCTCGCTCAGTCTGTCTCTCTCTCACTCAGTCTGTCTCTCTCTCACTCAGTCTGTCTCTCTCTCTCGCTCAGACTCTCTCTCTCTCTCTCGCTCAGACTCTCTCTCTCTCTCTCGCTCAGACTCTCTCTCTCTCTCTCGCTCAGACTCTCTCTCTCTCTCTCGCTCAGACTCTCTCTCTCTCGCTCAGACTCTCTCTCTCTCTCGCTCAGACTCTCTCTCTCTCGCTCAGACTCTCTCTCTCTCTCTCGCTCAGACTCTCTCTCTCTCTCGCTCAGACTCTCTCTCTCTCTCGCTCAGACTCTCTCTCGCTCAGACTCTCTCTCTCTCTCTCGCTCAGACTCTCTCTCTCTCTCGCTCAGACTCTCTCTCTCTCTCTCGCTCAGACTCTCTCTCTTTCTCTCTCTCGCTCAGACTCTCTCTCTCTCGCTCAGACTCTCTCTCTCTCGCTCAGACTCTCTCTCTCTCTCGCTCAGACTCTCTCTCTCTCGCTCAGACTCTCTCTCTCTCGCTCAGACTCTCTCTCTCTCTCTCGCTCAGACTCTCTCTCTCGCTCAGACTCTCTCTCTCTCGCTCAGACTCTCTCTTTCTCTCGCTCAGACTCTCTCTCTCGCTCAGACTCTCTCTCTCTCTCGCTCAGACTCTCTCTCTCTCTCTCGCTCAGACTCTCTCTCTCGCTCAGACTCTCTCTCTCTCTCTCGCTCAGTCTCTCTCTCTCTCGCTCAGTCTCTCTCTCGCTCAGTCTCTCTCTCTCTCGCTCAGTCTCTCTCTCTCTCGCTCAGTCTCTCTCTCTCTCGCTCAGTCTCTCTCTCTCTCGCTCAGTCTCTCTCTCTCTCACTCAGTCTGTCTCTCTCTCTCTCTCGCTCAGTCTGTCTCTCTCTCTCTCTCTCGCTCAGACTCTCTCTCTCTCGCTCAGACTCTCTCTCTCTCTCTCTCTCGCTCAGACTCTCTCTCTCTCTCGCTCAGACTCTCTCTCTCTCTCGCTCAGACTCTCTCTCTCTCTCGCTCAGACTCTCTCTCTCTCTCGCTCAGACTCTCTCTCTCTCTCGCTCAGACTCTCTCTCTCTCTCGCTCAGACTCTCTCTCTTTCTCTCTCTCGCTCAGACTCTCTCTCTTTCTCTCTCTCGCTCAGTCTCTCTCTCTCTCGCTCAGTCTGTCTCTCTCTCACTCAGTCTGTCTCTCTCTCTCTCGCTCAGTCTGTCTCTCTCTCTCTCTCGCTCAGACTCTCTCTCTCTCGCTCAGACTCTCTCTCTCTCGCTCAGACTCTCTCTCTCTCTCTCGCTCAGACTCTCTCTCTCTCTCTCTCGCTCAGACTCTCTCTCTCTCTCTCTCGCTCAGACTCTCTCTCTCTCTCGCTCAGACTCTCTCTCTCTCTCGCTCAGACTCTCTCTCTCTCGCTCAGACTCTCTCTCTCTCGCTCAGACTCTCTCTCTTTCTCTCTCTCGCTCAGACTCTCTCTCTCTCTCGCTCAGACTCTCTCTCTCTCTCTCGCTCAGACTCTCTCTCTCTCTCGCTCAGACTCTCTCTCTCTCTCGCTCAGACTCTCTCTCTCTCTCGCTCAGACTCTCTCTCTCTCTCGCTCAGACTCTCTCTCTCGCTCAGACTCTCTCTCTCTCTCGCTCAGACTCTCTCTCTCTCGCTCAGACTCTCTCTCTCTCTCGCTCAGACTCTCTCTCTCGCTCAGACTCTCTCTCTCGCTCAGTCTCTATCTCTCGCTCAGTCTCTCTCTCTCGCTCAGTCTCTCTCTCTCTCGCTCAGTCTCTCTCTCTCTCTCTCTCGCTCAGTCTCTCTCTCTCTCGCTCAGTCTCTCTCTCGCTCAGTCTCTCTCTCTCGCTCAGTCTCTCTCTCTCTCGCTCAGTCTCTCTCTCTCTCTCGCTCAGTCTCTCTCTCTCTCTCTCGCTCAGTCTCTCTCTCTCTCTCGCTCAGTCTCTCTCTCTCGCTCAGTCTCTCTCTCTCGCTCAGTCTCTCTCTCTCTCTCGCTCAGTATCTCTCTCTCTCTCTCGCTCAGTCTCTCTCTCTCGCTCAGTCTCTCTCTCTCTCGCTCAGTCTCTCTCTCTCTCTCTCTCGCTCAGTCTCTCGCTCAGTCTCTCTCTCTCTGGCTCTGTCTCTCTCTGGCTCAGTCTCTCTCTCGCTCAGTCTCTCACTCTGTCTCTCTCTGTCTCTCGCTCACGCTCTCTCTAGCTCACTTTCTCTCACTTTCTCTCGCTCTCTCTCGCTCTCTCTCTCCTCTGGAATTTTTACCCCCCCTTCATGACCAGGTAATTTTTTGCGATACGGCACTGTCTTATTTTAACTGACAATTCGTGCGACGCTGTACCCAAATACAATTTATATCCTTGTTTTCACACAAATAGAGCTTTTTTTTGGCGCCATAAACAAAAAAAAAACCTGAAAATTTTGGTAAAAAAACGATTTTTTACTTTCTATAAAACACATCCAATAATTTTTTATTTTTTTTTAAATTCGAATTTCTTTTATAAATTTAGGTCAATATGTATTCTGCTACATACTGTATTTTTGTTAAAAAAAAATCCCAATAGACGTTTATTGATTGAAATTTAGTAACGGTCCCAAAAACCAATCAATAAACGCTTATTGGGATTTTTTTATTCTATTTTTTTTAAACAAAAATATGTAGCAGAGTATATATTTTCCTAAGGCTGGGTTCACACTGATGCGCTGTGAATTTGGTCCGTTTTTTGGCCATTCTGAGGTGCAAATTTTACCGCGATTTTGCCGCGATTTTAACGCGAATTTCAGGAGTGGGACATTATGTTCTAGCCAATGGAATCAAAGTGTAAAAAAAAAAAAGGTTTTAACTTTCTGTTTTTTGTGAAGCATCGCGTGGTGGAATTTGCACATATGTGAACCATCATTGCGATTCCAGAACGATTTACACTGGGGTCTATGGAGACTAGTGATGAGCCGAACACCCCCGGGTTCGGTTCGCACCAAAACCCGCGAACGGACCGAAAGTTCGCACGAACGTTAGAACCCTATTAAATACAATGGATGCGAACGTTCGAAATCTAAAGTGCTAATTATAACGACTATTATGCATGTTATTGTCCTAAAAAGTGTTTGGGAACCCGGGTTCTGCACCAGGGGACATGTATCAATGCAAAAATAAGTTTTAAAAACGGACGTTTTTCGGGAGCAGTCATTTTAAAGTGGTTGTAAACCCACTTTTTCAACTTGCACCTACAGGTAAGCCTAAATTAAGGCTTACCTGTAGGTGCAAGAAATATCTCCTAAACCTACACGGTTTAGGAGATATTTAGTTAAATGACAGGTGCCGCTGTCTACGGCGCATGCGCGCCGTAAACAACGGCGCATTCATGGGGTTAATCCCATTCACAAATTTGGCTACTTCCCAGCAATCGCTGGGCGTAGCCGAATAAGACGGCTCCCGCGCGCATGCGCAGAGTGACGTCTCCGCCGCTCCGGCCAATCACAGCGCCGGAGCGGCGCTGTGATTGGCTGGAGCGGCGATACCCGGAAGTAACCTTCCGGCTATCGCCGCAGAGATGGCTGCGGCTAAAGAGGGAGACGAGGACGGCTTCGGGGGCCCCGATCTAAGGTAAGTGATGCATAATGAGCTATTATGCTAGTCATATTAGCTCATTATGCCTTTCTCTTACAGGTAGTTTAAAAAAAAATTTTTTAGAAGGGTTTACAACCACTTTAATGATGCATAAAGTGAAAAAAAAAAAGTCAAATATTCCTGTAAATATCGTACCTGGAGGGTGTCTAAAGTACGCCTGTGAAGTGCCACGTGTTTCCCGTGTTTAGAACTGTCCCTGCACAAAATGACATTTCTAAAGGAAAAAAAGCCATTTAAAACTGCTTGCGGCTTTAATGTAATGTCTGGTCCCGGTAATATGGATGAAAATCTTTGAGAAAAATGGCATAGCTACCCCATCACACCCCCCCCTCCCTACCCCAGCCCATTACCAGCCCCTTTGGGTCTTGTATGGATATTAAGGGGAACCCCGCACACAAAATAAAAAAAGCCCTATATACTCTGAACAGCCGTATACAGGCGGTGCATACAAGACAGGGACTGTAGGTTTGTTCTTATGTAGAATCTGTTTGTAATTTTGAACAGGTACATTGTTTAAGTGTAGCTCCAGCCAAAAAATCTATTTTTAAGCTTTTTGGAAAACATAGGGAAGGGTTATCACCCCTGTAACATTTGTTTTGCTGTCTGTGCAGTGTGCACCTGTTCAGAACAGTTCACCTCACTTTCCGTCCTAATGACAAATGTGTTTTGAAAATTTGGGGTTTTTATTAAAACAAGAATTGGTGATAAAGCATCAGTGGAGAGGAGACACTTTTTTTTTCCACATTAACTCTTACAGGAGATAATTTGCCTTCCTAGGGGTAGATTTCCTCTCACTTCCTGTTGTATCCTTCCGTTTGCAAGGAGGAGTCGTTTGTAAGTTGGATGTTTGAAAGTAGGGGCCTGCCGTATATACTCTGCTGAAATTTGCCCCTTACATGTTGGTGTTGCCACAACACTGTGAGCCCTCACAGTTACTCTTGGTGGGCGCATGAATGGGCCCTGCTGTGAATTATTAGATCAAGAATTGTAATTGCATGCCCCTGTTGAACAGGGGCCGAAAAATTGGGCCTTTGGTGGTGGTGGTGGTGGTGTTGACACAACACTGTAAGGCCTCACAGTTACTCTTGGTGGGCGCAGGAATGGGCCCTGCTGTGAATTATTAGATCAAGAATTGTAATTACATGCCCCTGTTAAACAGGGGCAGAAAAATTGGGCCTTAGGCACTGGTGCCACAACACTGCAACCCCTCACAGATACTCTAGTTGGAGCACAGCAATGAGCCCTGTTGCAAAGTATTGCATCAAAAATTGTAATTACACACCACTGTTAAACAGGGTCTGAAAAATTGGGCCTTAGCCACTGGTGCTGGTGCCACGACACTGCAACCTCTCCCAGATACTCTAGTTGGAGTGCAGGAATGAGCCCTGCTGCAAAGCATTGCATAAAAAATTGTAATTACATGCCCCTGTTAAACAGGGGCTGAAAAATTGGGCCTTAGCCACTGGTGGCGGCACCCAGAAACAAAAATGTTCTTCCAAGCTATCATCATCAATCGGATCATTGAGGAGGAGGAGGATAGTCAGTCAACATAACAGGACAGTCTCTCAGCATCAGTCTTGAAGGGATGTGACATTTGAAAATAAATTAGTCTGTTATATCAGCTTCAGGTGTTTGGTAGCTGGTGGTGATCCAAGACTGGTTCATCTTTATGAAGGTCAGTCGATCAACCGAGTCGGTGGACAGGCGCACCCTGTGATCCGTGACAAATCCTCCAGCAGCACTGAATGTGCGTTCTGAAAGAACGCTATATGCAGGACAGGCCAGTAGCTCAATTACATACTGTGCAAGCTCTGGCCAGTGATCCATCCTCAAGACCCAGTAAGCCAGAGGATTTTCGGTGGGGAAGGTGTCCAAGTCTGACCTTGCCCCTAGGTATTCCTGCACCATGTATATCAGTCGCTGGCGATGGTTGCTGGAACCGATCATACCTTGGGGCTGCGGACTAAAGAATTGTCTGAACGCATCGGTCAGACGGCCACCTTCCCCACCGCTCCTTCTTTGACTGACCGAAACCTCAGCAACTCGTTGTCCAGGACCAGGAGTTTGTAACCTCCCAGTCTCTGGGAACGCGTTGCACAGACCTTTCTGCAAGGCCTCCCGGAGTTGTCTCATCCTCTGCTCCCTCTGTGACGGTAAGATAAGGTCCGCAACCTTACCCTTGTACCATGGATCAAGGAGAGTGGCCAGCCAGTAATGGTCCCTCTCCTTGATCCGAAGAATACGAGGATCCTTCCGCAGACTTTGCAGGATCAGGGAGGCCATGCAGCGTAGGTTAGCTGAGGCATTCGGTCCGGAGTCCTCTGGGTCACTAAGGATGACATGATCCCCAGCCACCTCCTCCCAGCCACGTACAAGTCCACGGGTTTCTTGGGACTGTAAATCATCCCTAAAAGACTGCTGCTGATGATGCTGAGTGCCAGGCTCCACCTCCATGCTGACACAATCCTCCTCCTCCTCCTCCTCTTCCTGTGCGATGGGTGGGACAGAAGGAACACTGTCTGGGTAAAGGGGGCCTTGAGAGGCAAGGAAGTCCTCCTCATCCTGCCTCTGTTCTGCCTCAAGTGCCCTGTCCATTATTCCACGCAGCGTATGTTCCAACAGGTGGACAAGAAGTACAGTGTCACTGATGCATGCACTGTCACTGCTCACCATCCTCGTGGCCTCCTCAAAAGGTGCCAGGACAGTGCATGCATCCCTGATCATGCCCCACTGGCGTGGTGAAAAAAACCTGAGCTCCCCTGACCCTGTCCTGGTGCCGTAGTCGCACAGGTACTCATTGATGGCCCTCTGCTGCGTGTGCAGCCGCTGCAGCATGGCCAACGTTGAGTTCCACCTGGTGGGCATGTCACATATAAGGCGGTTCTTGGGCAGGTTCAACTCCTTTTGCAGCTCAGCCAGGCGAGCACTGGCATTATAAGATCTGCGGAAAGGCACACAGACTTTCCTGGCCTGCCTCAGGACATCCTGTAAGCCCGGGTACCTGCCCAAGAACCACTGCACCACCAGGTTAAGGACGTGAGCCACACAGGGCACATGGGTCAGTTGTCCCTGTCGGAGGGCGGAGAGGAGGTTGGTGCCATTGTCACAAACCACCATTCCTGGCTTAAGCTGGCGTGGCGTCAACCACCTCTCGGCCTTCCCCTGCAGGGCAGACAGAACCTCTGCCCCAGTGTGGCTCCTGTCCCCCAAACACACCAGCGCAAGCACGGCATGGCATCTTTTTGCCTGCGTACTTGCATAGCCCCTTGAACGCCTACGGAGCACTGCTGGTTCCGAGGACAAAGCACAGGAAGAGGCCATGGAGGAAGAAGAAGAGGAGGGGGTGGAGGAGAGAGGTGTGTCACAACCAGTAGTAGCATTTTGGAGGCGTGGCGGCGGAACAACCTCCAACACTACTGCACCTTGTCCTGCATCCTTCCCAGCTGCCAAAAGAGTGACCCAATGGGCCGTGAAAGAAAGGTAACGTCCCTGTCCATGCCTGCTGGACCATGAGTCAGCGGTAATATGCACCTTACCGCTGACCACCCTGTCCAGCGAGGCCAAGACATTGCCTTCCACATGCCGGTAGAGAGCCGGAATCGCCTTCCGTGAGAAAAAGTGGCGTTTGGGAACCTGCCACTGAGGAACCGCACATTGCACAAACTCACGGAAGGGGGCCGAGTCTACCAACTGAAAAGGCAGCAGTTGAAGCGCTAGCAATTTAGCCAAGCTAGCATTCAACCGCTGGGCATGTGGATGGCTGGGAGTGAACTTCTTTCGATGGTCCAGCAGCTGGGGCAGGGAAATTTGCCTGCTAGAATCGGACGTCGGTGTACTGCTAGCAGAGTGCCCGCAAGTACTTGGCTGTGACACACCTAATTCTACACCTTCATTCCTCTCAGTGCAGGTTTCAGAGAGGACTGAAGGTATAGTGGGGTTGGAGATCCCAGCTGATGTGGTGCAAGGAGAGGTCCGCTTTGTTCTTTGGTGTGGGTCTTTAAGGTAGGCTTGCCAACGGGCTGCATGGCAGGTCAACATATGTCTGGTCAAGCATGTGGTGCCCAAGCGGGTGATGTTTGGCCACGCGATATACGCTTGAGACATATGTTGCAAACAGCAGCTGTGCGATCTGATGCACTCGACTCAAAAAAGACCCACACCAAAGAACTTTTTGAATAACGGGCAGAGGCAGCGCCCTGCACAGGCGGAGCTCTGCGGTGTGATTCCGTCGGTGTGCTGCCCTTACGCTGGCCCCCCGAGGGCATCCTGCCTCGTTGGAGATGTGCCTCCTCCTCATCCTCCTCCTCTCTCCTATTAGGCACCCACGTGGAGTCAGTGACCTCATCATTCCCTCCCTCCTCATCACTGGAGCCAATCTGGCAGTATGCTGCAGCTGCTGGAACATGACTGCCAGATTGGTGTCCTTCTTGAGCATTCCCTCTCTCTGCTCTCACGCTACTGCCTTCCTCTAGCTGGGTATCATCATCAGACCCTTCGAAACGCTGGGCATCCTCCTGGAGCATGTACCCAACACTGTGCTCAAACAGTTCGGGGGACTCCTCAGGAGGACATGGTTGGTCTAGGGAAGGAGTGACTGATGATGACATTGATACCAGGGAAGAGGACGCTTTGGCAGCTGCTTTGCCAGTACCCTGAGCCTGGGTGAGAGAGGATGAGGAGGATGAGGAGGGCTTGGTCATCCACTCTACCAAGTCTTCGGCATGATGCGGCTCAACACGTCCAGCTGCCGAAAAGGACAAGCGTGTCCCATGGCCACGTGCTGATGGCGATGCACCGCGTCCACGACCAGCACTGTTGTCTCTAGCCTGCTTGCCCTCTTTTATTGGCTCGTGACTGTCTGCCTATCCTTGTTTGCCTTCCAGACATTCAAATGGCCTGCAGGGAGATGGGAAAACCAGCAATAAGGCCTAGCTTCAGGAGTATATTTTGCAGGAATCACACTACGCCTGCTGTAAGTGCTGCAAATGCCTGTTGGTGTAACACACCAGGAAAACACAGCAATACGGGCTAACTTCAGGTGTATAATGTGCAGGAGGCACACTCCGCCCGCTGTAAGTGCTGCAAATGCCTGTTGGTGTAACACACCAGGAAAACACAGCAATACGGGCTAACTTCAGGTGTATAATGTGCAGGAGGCACACTCCGCCCGCTGTAAGTGCTGCAAATGCCTGTTGGCGTAACACACCAGGAAAACACAGCAATACGGGCTAACTTCAGGTGTATAATGTGCAGGAGGCACACTCCGCCCGCTGTAAGTGCTGCAAATGCCTGTTGGTGTAACACACCAGGAAAACACAGCAATACGGGCTAACTTCAGGTGTAATATGATCAGGAGGCACACTCCGCCCGCTGTAAGTGCTGCAAATGCCTGTTGGTGTAACACACTAGGAAAACACAGCAATAAGGCCTAGCTTCAGGAGTATATTTTGCAGGAATCACACTATGCCTGCTGTAAGTGCTGCAAATGCCTGTTGGTGTAACACACCAGGAAAACACAGCAATATGGGCTAACTTCAGGTGTATAATGTGCAGGAGGCACACTCCGCCCGCTGTAAGTGCTGCAAATGCCTGTTGGTGTAACACACCAGGAAAACACAGCAATACGGGCTAACTTCAGGTGTAATATGATCAGGAGGCACACTCCGCCCGCTGTAAGTGCTGCAAATGCCTGTTGGTGTAACACACTAGGAAAACACAGCAATAAGGCCTAGCTTCAGGAGTATATTTTGCAGGAATCACACTACGCCTGCTGTAAGTGCTGCAAATGCCTGTTGGTGTAACACACTAGGAAAACACAGCAATAAGGCCTAGCTTCAGGAGTATATTTTGCAGGAATCACACTACGCCCGCTGTAAGTGCTGCAAATGCCTGTTGGTGTAACACACCAGGAAAACACAGCAATACGGGCTAACTTCAGGTGTATAATGTGCAGGAGGCACACTCCGCCCGCTGTAAGTGCTGCAAATGCCTGTTGGTGTAACACACCAGGAAAACACAGCAATACGGGCTAACTTCAGGTGTATAATGTGCAGGAGGCACACTCCGCCCGCTGTAAGTGCTGCAAATGCCTGTTGGTGTAACACACCAGGAAAACACAGCAATACGGGCTAACTTCTGGTGTTTAATGTGTAGAAGGCACACTCCGCCCGCTGTAAGTGCTGCAAATGCCTGTTGGTGTAACACACCAGGAAAACACAGCAATACGGGCTAACTTCAGGTGTATAATGTGCAGGAGGCACACTCCGCCCGCTGTAAGTGCTGCAAATGCCTGTTGGTGTAACACACCAGGAAAACACAGCAATACGGGCTAACTTCAGGTGTATAATGTGCAGGAGGCACACTCCGCCCGCTGTAAGTGCTGCAAATGCCTGTTGGTGTAACACACTAGGAAAACACAGCAATAAGGCCTAGCTTCAGGTGTATATTGTGCAGGGGGCTTAGCAACAATGACGCTGACACTGTCCCCTGCCTATCCTTCTCTCTCCCTGCACACAAGGTTTATCAAAGAATATGACACTGACACTCTCCCTGCCTATCCTTCTCTCTCCCTGCACACAAGGTTTAGCAAAGAATATGACACTGACACTCTCCCTACCTATCCTTCTCTCTCCCTGCACACAAGGTTTAGCAAAGAATATGACACTGACACTGTCCCCTGCCTATCCTTCTCTCTCCCTGCACACAAGGTTTATCAAAGAATATGACACTGACACTGTCCCCTGCCTATCCTTCTCTCTCCCTGCACACAAGGTTTAGCAAAGAATATGACACTGACACTCTCCCTACCTATCCTTCTCTCTCCCTGCACACAAGGTTTAGCAAAGAATATGACACTGACACTCTCCCTGCCTATCCTTCTCTCTCCCTGCACACAAGAATAGCACAAAGAATATCAACACTGTCCCTGCCTATCCTTCTCTTTCCCTGCGCCGGAACACACTACACAAGACCGCCGTGCTGGCGGCCTTTTATAGTGTGGGGCGTGTGCTAAACCCCCTGAGCTATAATTTGCCACTGGCAACCTGCCTGTGGCCAATTATGGCTCTCTTAGCTGCCGGCGCTGTGATTGGCCAAGCATGCGGGGTCACAGTGTAAGCTTGACCAATCACAGCGCCGGGATTGCACTGCGATGGCGCAGTGTATTGTGGGCCGTTCGCGTCACTCGAATTTGGCGCGAACGGCCCAAATCGTTCGATGTTCGACTCGAACACCGAGCTCATCCCTAATGGAGACTAAATTCACAACGCAATGCAGTAAAACCGGACAAGACCATTTTTTTTTTTCGCATTCGTTGAGGAATCGGAACGCATGTACGACCGTCATTGAAAACAATGACTTTAGGGATGACATGCAAATTCAAAGTGTTGTTGACGCATCGCATTCAGTATGAAATCGCAAAAGTGTGAGCGGGCCTAAGAGCTGGTTCACACAGGGGTGACTCACCCGCCTGACAAGTCGCGCTCCGCTCTGTACAATGGAACGGTTCTAATCAGTGGCAGCTGGTGCTCAAAATTTTTGGGGGGGCACAAACAAACTGAAAAAAAAAAAAACATCAATTGCCACCACTGTGCCCAAACGCCACGCAGCCACTGTGCCCAAACGCCACCAGTTCCCCCCAAAATGCAGCCAGTTCCCCCCAAAATGCAGCCAGTTCCCCCCCAAATGCAGCCAGGTTTCCCCCCCAAATGCAGCCAGGTTTCCCCCCCAAATGCAGCCAGGTTGCCCCCCCCAAATGCAGCCAGGTTGCCCCCCAAAATGCAGCCAGTTTGCCCCCTCAAATGCAGCCAGGTTGCCCCCTCAAATGCAGCCAGGTTGCCCCCTCAAATGCAGCCAGGTTGCCCCCTCAAATGCAGCCAGGTTGCCCCCTCAAATGCGGCCAGGTTGCCCCCTCAAATGCGGCCAGGTTGCCCCCTCACATGCGGCCAGTTTCCCCCCCCCAAATGCAGCCAGTTTGCCCCCCCCAAATGCAGCCAGTTTGCCCCCCCAAATGCAGCCAGTTTGCCCCCCCAAATGAAGCCAGTTTGCCCCCCCCCAAATGCAGCCAGTTTGCCCCCAAAATACAGCAAGTTTGTCCCCAAATGCAGCCAGTTTGTCCTCCCAGCCCTGCACTTACCTTCCTCGGGTCAGCGCCGTCCTTCTTCCGTCCTCGATGTCTTCTCCCGCCCTCGATGTCGCTTCAGCCAATCAGGTTACCGGTAACCAGACCCGGTGAACCTGATTGGCTGAGACGCCTGTCAGTGTTAACTAAGGAATGCACAGCCCGTGTGTCCCCTGGTTAACTATTTGGAAGCCAATTACAAGCCGCTGGCTCTGATAGGCACTTCCAAACACCAACCAGCCGCTGTTATTCAGATGGCCGGTGTCTTGTCAACCTAGTTCCCCTATCGATATGGTTCCGAGCTCGACTGCGCATGCGCACTCGGAAATCTACGAACATCTACAGCTGTTCGTCAGCTGTAGAGGCTCTCGCTCCCGAGGATACACGTCGCGCAGAAAGCGGCGGGGGCGGAGACTGGGACACGCCGCTCTCTAGGGCGGCATTAAACAAGTTGATGGCCGGGTGACACGCCGCTCTGTATTTTTTAAAATGTTCATGAGCGGGCGCAAGTGTTGTACATATAAATCTCTACGCTTGCCGTCTAACATTGCAGGGAGCGCACACTCACTCATCCGCCCCTTGCTGTACAGAGTGGCGTGTCAACTAGGGTGCCCACGTGTCCCGGATTGCCCGGGACTGTCCCGCAATTGACATGTCTGTCCTGGGTCCCGGGCACCTTCATTCAGGGACAATACAATGTCCCGGAATGAAATAGAGGACACAGCCACCCCCTACTAACTACATTTCTGAAACTGGTTGCTAGGGCCGGCTCTGCCTGGCATCTTGCAACCAGTGCCAATTTACTCTCAGACAGTGAGACCGGGAGTGAGGCCTGCGTCTAGTGCAGCACTGCTGTCCCCACCCACCTCGGCACCTCCTCCTTCTCCGGCACCCAGCGGCAAGCAGCAGGGACCGGTGTGATCTTCACTTTCCAGATAGTGACGCCACTCCTTTCCTTCTACGCACGTGGCTCATGCAGAGGGAGTGACAGCAGCATTGCATCTGGTGGCAGGCTATGGGTGGCAAGCGGTACTGCATCTGGTGGCAGGCTATGGGTGGCATGCGGCACTGCATCTGGTGGCAGGCTATGGGTGGCAAGCAACACATTCACCTGACAAATAACCCGCCACCAAATTCCCCATCAACCCCAAGACTACATTTCCCCCACCCCCCTCATCTTTTTTGGGGGAAGGTGAGAGAGGGGATGTGTCCCTGAATGGCAGTTTGGAAATGTGGTCACCCTACATGTCACCCGGCCATCAACTTGTTAAATGCTGCCCTATAGAGCGGCGTGTCCCAGTCTCCGCCCCCGCCGCTTTCTTGTCGAGCTGGTTCCCCTAGCATCGGGAGCGAGCGCGTCTACAGCTGCCGAACAGCTGTTCACGCTCGGAGAATTCCGTCGCCTCGGATTGCGCCTGCGCAGTCGAGCTCGAAATATATCGATAGGCGGAACCAGCTCGGCAGAACACCGGCGCTCAACAGGGGGCCGGCCATCTGAATAGTGGGCGGCGGCAGCGGCGGCGACAATACATATGGTTCATACAATGCATGAACCTATGTATTGTTGTTGTGAGGGACGGGCGCAGGAGAGAGAGAGGGGGCGGCGCTCCTGCGCCCACTATGGACGCACCGCCACTGGTCCTAATAGGAGCGACGCAAGTCGCTGCGACTTAGAAAAGGGTTCTTGTACGACTTTGGGGGCGACTCGGGGCGACTTGCATTGACTTCAATATAGAAGTCGTTTTGCAAGTCGCCTATGAAGTCGTCTTCGGATCGCCTTGCCGAGTCGCCTCCAATGTCGTGCCGCCCCTGTGTGTGTGAACCGGGTCTAAATGTATAAAAGAAATTTGATTGGTTTACGGGGCCGTTACTAAATTTCAACCAATCTAATTTCTTTTATACATTTAGGGCAATATATATTCTGCTACATATTTTTGGTAAAAAAAATAAAATAAAAAATCTCAATAAGCTTATATTGATTGGTTTACAGGACCGTTATACATCAGGGGGCGGCAACCTGGGGACCTCCAGCTGTTGTGGAACTACATTTCCCATGAGGCATTGCAAGGCCGGAAGTTACAATAACTCCCAGAGGCATGATGGGACTTGTAGTTCTGCAACAGCTGGAGGGCCCCAGGATGAATACCCCTGTTATAGCGTCTACAAACTATGGGATATATTATAGAATTATTATTTTGATTTTTTTATATTAGTAATGCCGACGATCGACGACTTATAGTGGGACTGGCAGTGGACAATCCGACACTAACTGACACTTTTGGCACTTTGTGGGAACCAGGGACCCTAATACAGTCATCAGTGCTAAAAATATGCACTGGGGCTGAGATGTCATCGGTCTGCTGCAGGCCAGAAGAAGCATTTCCGCAGTCACTTCTCCCCAAAAAGCATTTCCTCAGTCTCCTCGCTCCCAGCAGGAAGAAGCATTTGCTCAGTCTCTTCTCCCCAAGAGGCATTTCTTCAGTCTCCTCGCCTCCAGGAATTAGACTGTACATTATATTGCTGTAGCAAGTCCCAAGATGAGAGGCTGGGGCTGAGATGTCGTCGGTCTGCTGCAGGCAGGAAGAAGTATTTCCCCAGTCTCCTCTCCCCAAAAGCATTTTCTCAGTTTCCTCACTCCCCAGTAATTAGACTGTACTTGTACACTAAAATGTTGCAGGAAGTCACAAGATAAGAGACTGCAGCTGTGGCTGAAATGGTATCATCAGTCTGCTGCAAGCAGGAAGAAGCATTCCCTCAGTCTCTTCTCCCCAAGAGGCATTTCTTCAGCTTCCTCACCCCCAGTAATTTGACTGTACATTATAATGTTGTAGCAAGTCATAAGGGGAGAGGCTGAGATGTCATCAGTCTGCTGTAGGCAGGAAGAAGCATTTCCTCAGTCACTTCTCCCCAAAAAGCATTTCCTCAGTCACTTCTCCCCAAAAAGCATTTCCTCGGTCTCCTCTCTCCCAGTAGGAAGAAGCATTTGCTCAGTCTCTTCTCCCCAAGAAGCATTTCTTCAGTCTCCTCACCTCCAGTAATTAGACTGTACATTATAATGTATAATGCTGTAGAAAGTCACAAGATGAGAGGCTGGGGCTGAGATGTCATCGGTCTGCTGCAGGCAGACGTATTTCCCCAGTCTCCTCTCCCCAAAAGCATTTTCTCAGTATCCTCACCCCCAGTAATTAGACTGCACATTATAATGTTTTAGTAAGTCACAAGGTGAGAGGCTGGGGCTAAGATGATGTCATCGGTCTGCTGCAGACATATAGAAGCATTTCCTTAGTCACTTCTCCCCAAAAAGCATTTCCTTAGTCTTCTCGCCCCCAGTAATCGGACTGTACATTATATTGCTGTAGCAAATCACATGGTGGGGGCTGGGGCTAAGATATGTCATTGGTCTGCTGCAGGCAGGATAGGGCATTTCCTCAGTCTCTTCTCCCCTAAGGCATTTCCTCAGTCTCCTCACTCCCAGTAATTAGACTGTACATTATATTGTTGTAGCAAGTCACAAGGCGAGAGACTGCAGCTGGGGCTAAGATGTCATCAGTCTGCTGCAGGCAGGAAGAAGCATTTCCTCAGTCTCCTTTCCCCACAGTGATCAGACTGTCCATTGTAACTTTGTAGCAAGTCGCAATGAGAGCCCATGAGCTGGGTGACCAGTTTTCTCAATGCCCCCTCTGCTGATGTCACCACGTCAGATGCTTGAGCTTCGGTGAGAACTTAATTCAGAGAAGCAATCTGCCCCCCCCCCCATCTCACTGCCCCCCCCTCCCCCATCTCACTGCTCAGTACTTTGCACTCGGCTGTTACTTCCCCTTCCTTCTCCTGTCTGGAGTTCAGCTTCCTGCTCCTACCAGCTGTTCAATAATCTGAGGGCGCTGATAATGCGGTGTGAGTGATCACAGTATAAGAAGTGGCGATTACCTCATCATAGCACATTCTCTACTTTAAAGTGGAACTTAACCTATTACAGCAACTTTTTTTCTGTTTGTTCCACTCCTCCTCCCTCCTGGGGCTTGTTCACATGGGCAGTGCCCTCCGAAGAGCGACCCCATGTTGGATCGCTCTTCAGAGGGCACTTGACAGGCAGCGAGGAGGCATCGCGTTGGGAAGAACAATGTGGGGCGCCACCCAAGTGCGGTATTAAAAGATACTTTATTCAATAAAAAAAACAATGGGCAACTCACTTTGAAATAAAAACAAGGTTTTCGATCATCATGGTGTTGCCCTCTCACTGGCTGATTTAACCCTGTGACTGCTGCGCCGCAATCACGTGCACGCGGTTGTGGTACGGCCCCATAGACTCACATTGGTCATGCGGTTTAATTCTTGGCATGGCCGATTTGCACGTGTAAGGCCCTAAACGGGAGCATGCCCAGGATCAGGCAGGTGGTGGGGGGGGCATGGTCGGGACAAGGGGTGGGCAGGAGGACAGCCGCCCCGGGCGCAGTGAAGCAAGGGGGCAAAGAATAGAGGTGGTGCACCCATTCTACAGCATTGAGGGAGGGGGGGGGTAATTCTGGATCTGTGGATTTTAGGAGCTGGAAAACCCTGTCCTGGTAGTGGGGGGAGGGGGGGGGGGGTATAACCACTAGATTTCCACCCCCTAGCGGCACATGTGAATGAAGTCTTATTTGGGTAACACTCTCCTCTATAGAGATGTATGTGACACCTATAGGCTCACCAAAGTCTGATATGGGTGATGGGCTAATAAAGATCAAAGGAAGAACTCCCACTTCCATCTCAATGAGCTGAGCGAAGAACTCTCACTACTACATTCCTCCATTACAGCAGGGGGGGGGGGGGGGGGGGAGGCTGGTTATCTGTGTCCTCCTCCTCCTCCACATTCCTCTCAGTGAAGGCCGGACATAGAGAACACAGAGGGGGGGAGAATGGCCCGGACACTACCATAGGAACTTTGACTTGAGCAGAGGATTACTAAGGCAAAGAGAGCAAAGACTGAGCGGAGGTAAGAGGGGGAAAGTGCTGCAATGCATGCGCTCCCTGCATGAGGGCCGGGACAAGGGGTGGGCAGGAGGGACGGCTGCCCTGGGCACCATGGCATCATGAGAGGTGGGGGCAACGCTGTATCCTGGCCTAGGGCAGCACTTTGCAGGGGGGCAGCACAGAAAGAGTCCCCACTGGCTTGTGCTACACTGTTAGTGTAACGCAAGCTGCTTCTAATTTTGACTGCCCTATCATCCTGGACCACAAACCTTCCTCACTGTGCTATATGTTTTCTGCTGCACCATTGACATGGTTATATCTTCTTAGTCCTCTCCATAAAATTATCAGAAATTTGTGCTTAAAGTAGAACTATAGGGAACACTTTTATTTTTTTTCATTTTGGATAGAGTAAGAGAGGGTTACAGCCCCTGTCGGTTTATTTTTTACCATCCCTGTCCCATTGTAGAGATTTCCCTTCACTTCCTGTCCCATACCCAAACAGGAAGTGAGAGGAAATCTTTGCAAATTAAGGGAATCCAATGCCCCCCCAGGCCCTAAGAACTAGTGTCCCCACTGGGAAATTTCAGGGTGGATCTTAAACAGAAAGGGGTGTGGCCTTGACAGGAAGGGGTGGGTCATAGTTAAATTGGGTGGTGCACGAGTTTAGTCAGGCCTAGGGGCAGCACAAAACCTAAATACACTACTGGGTGGGGGGCACCACAAGGAGATTCAGGTGGGGGGGTGATATGTGTTTAAAGGTGGAATTTGGGGGGTGGCAGGGGGCAAGTACTATTCTAAGAGGTGACATTTGAGGGGATGTGCTTAGAGTGGTGATATAGGTAGGGAATTTATGTTGGAAGGGGTAATGGGGGAGGGGGGGGAGACTTTTGCTAGGGGGGGGGTTTGTGTTAGGAGTGGGGTATTTGGAGTGGGGCCAGGGCTACTAGGAGGGGAAATTTTAGAGGTTGAGGATTTTTCCCGGGGGGGGGGGGTATTTTATTGGGGTGGGTAGGGCATTTGAGGTGAGGGATTTGGGACATTGGGGCAAAGATTTGTGCTGGAAGTGGGGAGACGATGTGTACTAGGAGGGGAAATTTTAGGGTGGAGGATTTTTGCTAGGAGGAGATTCTTGGGATGGGTTGGGCAATTTAGGTGGAGGATTTGGAGGATGGGGGGCAAAGATTTGTGCTAGGAGGGGGAATTTCAGCTGGGGGCAGATTTGTACTGGGAGGAGGGGGGAATTTATGCATAGGGGGTAAGCATGTAAATTAGTGCTCCGTTTTTTTTGTGGAGGGATCTTTGCTGACACATAATGCTCATACATTTTGTGGGGGGCGCAGTTTGGAATGCTCGCCCTGGGTTCTAGATGACCTTATCCCGGCACTGATGCATACTGCTGGTAAACACTCACAGTGCTGCTCTAATATGGGGCACTGTAGCTGCTCATTATATACAGGGCCAAGGGGTAGGCAGAAAAAGGCACTTGCCATAGTCACTTCAGCAGCTAGGGGGTGCAAAATCTGCTGCTGCTGCTAAGTTCACAGCTCAAGGGGGTGGCATAGGGGGTTGCAATTTTGCCTTTTTGCTTTCTGTGCTGCAGAACCGTGTCTTAGCACTGTATGTGTGTACCAGCATAGACAGGGAAGTTGTCTGCTCCCTTGTCACCTCCTACATAATACATCCATAGTGATGCCAACACCCCCGGACACCATCTGTAGGCATGGGGCTTATTAGAAATGCAGCTTATGTTGTGGTAGGCAGTGAGTGAGTGACTTGTATAGCGATACAAATGCGAACTAAATAGTCTCAAGGCGCTTTATCTCCATTGTCATCCTGATCCATCAGAAGAGGTGGGTCTTAAGTTTTTTCTTGAAGGCCCAATGGTTTTCTTCCATGTGGATGTTCGTTGGTAGAGCGTTCCATAGCCTTGGGCCTTGGACTGCAAATGTTCATAATCCTTTAGATTTGTAGTGGGACTTAGGGATGTGGAGGAGGTTTTGCTTAGTTGATCGGAGAATGCGATTGGGGTTGTAGTGTTTTTTATTTTCTCGCATAGTCAGGGCCGCTGATGGGGGGGACCACCGGTCCTTCTGTACGGGGCCCGCACACACACAGGGGCCCGGACAGGGAGGCAGATCAGTGTGGTATGACAAATACAGAAACCATCCATCTAGCAGCTGAAAGCCGATTTCTCTCCCTCCTGTCGGTTTTCAGCTGCTAGATGGATCTGAAAGCAGCGCTGCCTGTTTTCCTCTGGTGGAACATAGAGAGATGTGTTACTGTCAGGACACTGAGAGCGGGGGAAGTGCCGGTGTAGCATGCATATCACTACCCCGTGTAAGATGCTACCCCCTGACGCTACTGCGCATGTGCCGATTTGAGACCAAAGAAACCGAGCTATACATCCCGGAACCTGTGCCAAACATCCAGCCTGTGATATCCATGGTGGGCCCCCATCCAGCCTGTCTGTAAGTGATACAGCTTGTTGCTGTCCCCTCACAACCAGCCTGTGTGTCTGCTGTGAGCCCTCGTCATGTCCCTCAGCTGCTGTCATCTAGATGGAGTTCCTGTCTGCCTCTGTGTAGTGTGAGGGGTTAATCCGAGTCAGCTGTAGTCGTCCTGAGCAGCTCTGCGCTCGGTTTCTTTGGTCTCAAATCGGCACATGCGCAGTAGCGTCAGGGGGTAGCATCTTACACGGGGTAGTGATATGCATGCTACACCGGTGGATATGTAATTTACGGCCCCTTCCTAAGCCTCTCTTAATACACAGGCACCTCTGAGAACTGCCCAGGGGTCCTTGGTGCTTGGGGGGCCTAAAAGTTTCCTCCCACTGCTCCCAGCAGTACTCTGGTAACAAGTTCCCCTCACTTTGGCCGGCTCTTTTCATACAGGTCAGTTCTGTAATGTATCTTGTGTCCAGCTGTCCTAATGTCTGTCTCTCTCCCTCCCTGGCATCTTCCTCCCTGCCTCAGCCCTTATCTCCTCCTGCTTTCCTTTCATCCTCACACAGGTCACCCATCAGTCTCTACCTGTCACACTGCTCTTCTCCCAGATGTTAACCCTTGCTGCTCACTGCTAATTTTCTAGCCGTCCAGACATTCTTTTCCTGACACTTTACAAACAATAGTCCCTCACTCCCCTCCCAGTCTTCTCTACATACATTTCACCTTCACACAGGTGTGTGCCCCCCCCCCACCTTCACACAGGTGTGTGCCCCCCCCACCTTCACACAGGTGTGTGCCCCCCACCTTCACACAGGTGTGCCCCCCCACCTTCACACAGGTGTGCCCCCCCCACCTTCACAGAGGTGTGCCCCCCCACCTTCACAGAGGTGTGCCCCCCCACCTTCACACAGGTGTGCCCCCCCCCACCTTCACACAGGTGTGCCCCCCCATACACAAACACTGCAACTGGCTGGAATCCCCCACCCTGCACACCCCCAACGCTGAATCTTTACTAGTTAATGGACTCTCCCCCTCCCTGCCAGAAAGCCTATTTGCTTTTATTATACTGTGGCTATTCCTCACCAGCCAACAGTATTTCCCATGCCCATCACTGACCATCCCTCTCCAGTCCCCTCCACGGTCCACCCCCATCTATATTCCCTTCCCTCATTCTATCACAAATCCTCCTCCTTCTTTTTTTTTTTTTATCCCGATACAGACCAGAATTCCCCCAGTCTCACTCCAGTCTTCTCTACCCATCCCCATCTCCTACCCACCTCCACCCCCTCTTCCTTCTCCCTTACCCCATGGTTCCTATCTCCATCCCACCCCCCCCCCTTTTTTTTCAGGGTTAAGGAAGAACCCCAAAGTGGAGCATCCTATTACTGCTGCTGCTGCTTGTGTGGGTGGGCTGTGTACTGCACCAATCCCTGCTGACCCTCCTCTCCTATTCATCCCATGTGATTGGCGCAATACACATCCCACCCACACAAGCAGCAGCAGTAAAAAGATGTTCTGCAGGGGTTAAGGAAGAACCCCAAGGCGAAGTGCCAGAAAAGACCCAGAAACTCTGGAGGGGAAGGTAGAGGGGGAGTTGTTCTTCCATTTGTAGATTTAGCCAAGTGGCAGCCTGCCAAAATCTGTGATGTCGGCTTCCCTGCACAGCTCTTCTTGAGGAGTGCATATCTGTATAATATGTTATTCCCCCCTACACTGTACCCTATACTGTACCCTCCTCCCCACCCGTACTGTGCCCTCCTCCCCACCCATACTGTGCCCTCCTGCCCCCCCCCATACTGTACCGTCCTGTCCCCCTTCTGTGGGCCCCTGTACTGTGCCCTCCTTACTACTGTACTGTGCCCTCCTCCCCACCCATACTGTGCCCTCCTGCCCCCCCATATTGTACCTTCCTGTCCCCCTTCTGTGGCCCGCTGTACTGTACCCTCCTAACTGCTGTACCCTGTCATCCTGTCCCCCCCCTGTACTGTGCCATCCTGTCCCCCCTGACTGTACCCTCCTGTTCCCCCCCCCCATAAGTTTGTAAGTTATGTTGTGTTTGTGTCCACTAATTATGATTTTTGTGTATTTTTTACGAAAATATTGTTTTGATATTTTTTAGGGGGGCCCTGTCAGGTAAGCTGTACTGGGCCCCGTGATTTCTAACAGCAGCCCTGCGCATAGGTATTGACGAGCGTTTCCTTGTGTGCATTTGTGAGTGAGGCAGAGGGTCTTGAAAGTAACCCGATTCTTTACGGCTAGCCAATAGTGGGTACTCAGGGACGGAGTGATTGATTCCCATGTTTTTTTTCCCATTACCAGTCTGGCTGCCATGTTCTGGACGACTTGTAGACGAGAAATCTGGTATTTGGGTAGTCTTAGGTAGAGGGAGTTTGTGTAGTCGAGTCGGGAATTGATGATTGTTCCAACTACTACTGCTATGTCCTCTTCCAGGATGAAGGGGATGAGTCTTCGCAGCAGGCGGAGAAGGTGGTGAGATCCGCTGACTACTGATCCTATTTGGGTGTCCATGGTCATGTCTGAGTCAAAGATGACTCCGAGACTTTTGACTTTGGTGCTTGGGGTGATGGTTTGTCCAAGGATAGTGGGTGGTGTCCATGTCGTCCTAGAGTTTGTCTTTCGGTTTGCGTGAAGAAAGAAGTTCTATTTTGGATCCATTAAGTTTGAGGGAACTCTCCGTCATCCAATTGTCTATCAATGTAAGGCATTGTTCTAGTCCGTGATATTGGTCTTTTTTGTTGGTGATGCGAAAGTAAAGTTGAGTGTTATCAGCGTAGGAGTGGTAGAGCAGGTCCTGTTTGTTGATGATTTTGAGGAGTGGGCGGAGGTAGATGTTGATGAGTAGGGATGAGCCGAACACCCCCCCCCCCCCCGTTCGGTTCGCACCAGAACCTGCGAACAGACAAAATGTTTGTGTAAACTTTAGAACCCTATTAAATACAATAGACTCGAACATTCAAAATCAAAAGTGCTAATTATCAAGGCTAATATGCAAGTTATTGTCCTAAAAAGTGTTTGGGAACCCGGGTCCTGCCCCAGGGGACATGTATCAATGCAAAAACAAAAGTTTTAAAAACTGTCGTTTTTTTCGGGAGCAGTGATTTTAATAATGCTTAAAGTGAAACAATAAAAGTGAAATATTCCTTTAAATTTCGTACCTGGGGGGGTGTATAGTATGCCTGTAAAGTGCCGCATGTTTCCCGTGCTTAGAACTGTCCCTGCACAAAGTGTAATTTCTGAAGGAAAAAAAGTAATTTAAAAGCACTCGCGGCTATAATGAATTGTCGGCTCCTGGCAATACAGAGAAAAGTAATTGATATAAAAAAAATAAAAAATGCGTTGGCGTTCCCCCAAATTCCATTACCAGGCCCTTCAGGTCTGGTATGGATATTAAGGGGAACCCTGCGCCAAATTTAAAAAAAAAGACGTGTTGAACATGGTGAAAAAAAAAATGCAGAAGATGAGATGAATGATGATTCAAAAAAAATTCCTTCCTGATACCCAGAGAGGCAATCGGGGTTAACCCTGGATTAACTTCCTATGGTTGGCTGGTGCCTGGTGTACTTACCTAGTTGTCAGGTTAAAGCAAGACAGCCAGTCCAGACTGAGAAGCTGATGAGGGTGCGGATGCTGGGGGGCGGGGTGGGGGTGTAAGGTAGGATGTCAGGGGATTTGTGGTGAGAGCACTCGGGTGTAGCAAGATGGCCGCTACTTACCAGGCCGGATCACTGGTTCATCCTCAGACTGTCAATTGTGAGTGGCCTGGTATAGTATGTATAGTATGCCTGTAAAGTGGCGCATGTTTCCCGTGCTTAGAACTGTCCCTGCACAAAGTGTAATTTCTGAAGGAAAAAAAGTAATTTAAAAGCACTCGCTGATGTGTGGAGGCTCAATTCACAAAGCTTTAACTCAAGAGGAAGTATCTTTCTTTTTTTCTTTTTTTTAACCATGTGCCTGCAATTTTCAAATCCGATTGGACGTCACTGAAAATAACTGTCACTTGTTGGAAATTAAGTATTTCACCGCGGGATCACTTTTATAGGCGGGGGTAGAGGTGCCTCCCCCCTCCTACCGCTTCCCAGTTGTTTTTAGCGCTTACTGGACCCGTTTTCTGGGCAGGTCAAGTGAGGGCAAGATGGCCCCCACTCGGCTCTAAGTCCTTGGAGGACTGGAGCAACAATCCATGGTAGGCTTCTCTTCAATTAATATTTAACTACTCCTTAAACAGTAAATATTTAATTAAGCAAAAATAAGCAGACAGAATAAACCATTTTGCTGACCAGACCTTTCCTGGAACTTTTTAAATTTAAATTTGTATTTTAGAAAACTAATTAGAACATAACAACATTTTCTCTATCTATATAATGGCGATCATTGCAATTTTATTATGTCACACGGTATTTGTGCAGCAATTTTTTAAACGCGATTTTGTTGGGGGGGGGGGGGGGGGGAAGCGCTTTCATGAATTAAAAATAAAAAATAAAAACAGTAAAGTTAGCCCATTTTTTTTTTATAATGTTAAAGATGATGTTACGCCAAATAGATGCCCAACATGTCTTTATGGACCTTGATTTGTGCACTGATGCGCAGTCATGTTGGAACAGGAAGGGGCCATCCCCAAACTGTTCCCACAAAGTTGGGAGCATGAAATTGCCCAAAATGTCTTGGCATGCTGACGCCTTCAGAGTTCTAAAAGGACTAAAGGGCCCAACCCCTGAAAAACAAACCCACACCATAATCCCCCCTCCACCAAATGATTTGGACCAGTGTACAAAGCAAGGTCCATAAAGACATGGATGAGCGAGTTTGGGGTGCAGGAACTTGACTGGCCTGCACAGAATCCTGACCTCAACCCGATTGAACACCTTTGGGTTGAATTTGAATGAAGACTGCGAGCCAGGCCTTCTCATCCAACATCAGTGCCTGACCTCAAATGTGCTTCTGGAAGAATGGTCAAACATTCCCATAGACACACTCCTAAACCTTGTGGCAGTGGTGGTGCGTTCCTCTCTCCTGCCTTCCCTCTCTCACCATAGATAGATTCAGGCGTTGCATGAACCTATCTATGGTCGCCACTGACACCCCCTATTCAGGTGTCCGGCCCCTTGTCGGGCGCTGGGCAACTGAATTACAGCGGCGGGGGTGTTTTTTGGAAGCACCTGATTAGAGCCGTAGGCGTCCAAAACAGTGAACAGCAGGCGCCATGCTGGGCGTTCGCTGTTCACTCAGCTGTGTGTTAAGAAAGCGAAAATTCTCGCTTTCCTAACACTGAACCGACTCTCGGCTTATTAGGTGCTCGGGTCTGTGTTACCTGTCACCTGGATGGCTGAAACAGGCGCTGTGATTGAACACTGCCTATCAGGCGTCCAATCATAGCAAGAGGACAGGAAGAGAGGGCGGGAGAAGAGATCGAGGCGCATAGAGGACACCGCTGCTGTGACCCGATGCCCCAGGGAGAAGAGGTAAGTGCCAGGCGGCAGTGGATGGGCAGAGTGGCGGCAGTGGATGGGCAGAGTGGCGGTAGTGGATGGGCAGAGTGGCTGCAATTGATGTTTGTTTGCGCCCCTCCCCCCCAAAATTTTTTTGAGCACTACTACCTCGTGGACGGCCTTCCCAGAAGAGTTGAAGCTGTTATAGCTGCAAAGGGTGGGCCAACTCAATATTGAACCCTACGGACTAAGACTGGGATGCCATTAAAGTTCATGTGCGTGTAAGGCTGCTTTCACACTGGGGTGGGCGTTGACAGTAAAACGCTGCTAGTTTCATGATCGCTTTGCTGTAATTTTAGCGGCGCCATTCGTCCGCTTTTAACCCCCCCCGCTAGCGGCTGAATACAAGGTTGAATGCGCCCGTGAAGCGCTGCTGCCGAATTGCTTTGCAGGCGCTTCCGCAGCGCCGCCCATTCATTTCAATGGGCAGGAGCGGTGGAGGAGTGGTGTACACTCCTCCACCGCTCCAAAGATCCTGCTTGAAGGACTTTTTCTAGCGTCCTGCAAGCACACTGCCCCAGTGTGAAAGCACTCGGGCTTTCACATTGGGGTGGCATGAGAGGCGTTTTCAGGAGCTATTTTTAGCCCCTGAAAAACGCCTCTAGTGTAAAAGGGATCTAAAGGCAGGTGTCCCAATACTTTTGGTAATATAATGCATACTGTGGATGGTCGGCAAGTGGTTTTACAATAGAATAAGATTTTCTAAAAGGACGGGGGTGGGAGGAACCAGGGAAGGCAAAATATAAGCAGATTTAGGCTTGGTTCACACTTGTGCGACTCCAAAGTAGTGTTCATTTCAAGGGCGATTTCCATGCAAATTGTACATTCAATGGCACTCAAGTTGAAAGGAATTTGCATCAAAGTCAAAGTAGTGGAGGAACCTTTTTTTAAAGACGCTGTGACTAAATTCGCATAGATTGGAACGGGTGCCATTGATAGAAATGGTCTGCGACTTGTCATGCGACTTTGTGTCCAAAGACACATGGCAAGTCGCAGTAGTGTGAACGGAGTCTAAGCATCAAGATTGGGATATTAGTTTTGGGTGGACGGCTTTAAATGTCTCTACCTACAGCTGGGTAAGTGATCAATACCCCCGAACGCCTAACTGAATACTCTCATCTACTTTACAGCAGCCTAAGGAAGAGAAAACATTGAGAATGGCGACTATTTTTTGGATTCTCCCGGTCTTTTTGGCTCTGGTACCATCTGGTGAGTGTTTTATCAATTCTACAGAAATATGACATTTTGTGTCTATTTTTTAATTTTTTTTATTCTTGTTTACAAACTTTTTTATTGTGTACAAAATAATGGTACAAACATTATGTCATGACATCAGAGAATTGCAGTATTTTCAATCAATAATTATAATGATTTATGACAGAATAAAGCGTTGTAGGAAAAGATTTATTATTATTATTATTATTATTATTAAATATATATATATATATAATTTTTTTTTAAAACATTTATTACAAATAGAAAATAATGATTGGGTAGTATTTTGGAATGTGGAGTTATTTTTGTGTATAGAAGAATTTTTATTCTAAAGGAGTTACATTATTCTAAATACATAACAAATATCAAAGCCGGCATCCAGGCAGATCTAAAAGACACAAATTAGTGCAGATCTGTGTTCATTTATACATCATTAAGCCCCCCGGTTCACATCGGTGCGACTTGTCATGTGTGGTGACAGTTCCAAATCTCATGACGAGTTGCAACCCAGTGCCGGTGTCCTGTCGAGAAATGCCCCCTGTCGAATAATGCCCGCCCGGTACTGGGCATGTGCAGCGCTTGCGCAGTACTGGAACCGCCGCAAGCCTCCAAACATCGGAATTTACGATCAGCTGTAGTCGGCGCCTGCGCACAATAGCCGACATTGTGCCACACGCACCCGATGCTCGTGCAAGTCTGCAAGGGGCGGATTTCTTCACGATGGGCGCGTGTGAGGGGCGGATGCCTACAGAAGAGGGGGGAAATTTGGAATGATGGCCAGTGCTATTGCTTGTGTAGGCTAGCTAAATAGGCCCTGCAAACCCGCCCATCAACATTGAAAAGCCCGACCTTCACTTGGCCGATGTGTTTGAGTTTTGTGAAAAATTCCGCCCCCCATCCTAACAGCACTGCCCATCATTACAAAATACACCCCCTTCTGTAGGCATCCGCCCCTCACACGCGCCCATCATGAACAAATCCGCCCCTTGCAGACTTGCATGAGCATCGGGTGCGTGTGGCACAATGTCGGCTATTGTGCGCAGGCGCCATCTACAGCTGATCGTAAATTCCGATGTTCGGAGGCTTTTCGGCGGCTCCTTACTGCGCAGTACCGGGTGGGCATTATTCGACAGGGGGCATTTCTCGACAGAACATCGGCAATGGAACCGTTCATATAGCATGTCACAGCGATTATTAAAAAAGTAGACCTGTGCAATTTGTTTAGTTTCTAATTTGTTTTTCGACGAAATTTGACAAATTCGTTATTAACGAATTGTTAGAAAATCCGAAAATTTTGAAATTCGAAAATCCAGAAATAAGGACGAAAAGTTAAAAAAACTAAAATTCGAAAATCCAAAATAACTAACTAATAATAATAACTATAACCAACTATTCAATTATAGGTATTGGAACTTCCTTTCAAATTTGGCTGTTAGTGAATGTAATAAATATGAATTTATCCGAAGTTACGAATTATCCTAAATAACTAATGCTGCATCTAAACAAATGGAATGTAACATAATAATAATAATAATAATAATAATAATAATAATAATAATAATAAAAAACATAATTTTTATTATTTGTTATATTCCATTTGTTTAGATGCGGCATTAGTTATTTCGGATAATTCGTAACTTTGGATAAATTCACATTCATTACGTTCACTAACAGCCAAATTTGAAAGGAAATTCCAATACCTATAATTTAATAGTTAGTAATAGTTATAGTTAGTTATTTCGGATTTTCTAAATTTCGTTCTTTTGAATTTTCGTTCTTACTTCTGGATTTTCAAATTTCTAAATTTTCGGATTTTCTAACAATTCGTTAATAACGAATGTAAAATTTTGTCGAAAAACTAATTCGGAATGAAACAAATTGCACAGGTCTACTTTTTAATAATCGCTGCGACATGCTATATGAACGGTTCCATTGCCGGTGTTCTGTCGAAGTGCCCCCTATCAAAATATGCCCGGCCGAAACTGTGCATGCGCAGAACAGCTACGTTTACAATCGGCTGTAGACGGCACCTTCGCACAATAGCCGACATTGTGCCACACGCTCCCGATGCTCGTTCATGTCTGTAAGGGGCGGATTTGTTCACGATGGGCGCGTGTGAGGGACGGATGTGTTCATGATGGGGGCGGATTTTATAATGATGGGCAGTGCCGCAAAGATGATGGGCAGTGCCGCAAAGATGATGGGCAGTGCCGCAAAGATGGGGGCGGAATTTGTCACGAAGCACAAACAGATCTCCTAAACAAATATTTCTCTGCTATGCTTCCTACACGTGTAAATATTTGTTTAGGAGATTTGTTTGCGCTTCGTGAAAAATTCCGTCCCCCATCTTTGCAGCACTGCCCATGATTATAAAATACGCCCCCATCATGTACACATCCACCCCTCACATGCGCCCATCATGAACAAATCAAAGCTGGTAGAGACATCCCCAAAAAGACTTGCAGCTGTAATTGCAGAGAAAGGCGGTTCTTCAAAGTATTGACTCCGGGGGGCGCCATACAAATGCCCCCCCCCACACTTTTCACATATTTATTTGTAAAAAAAATTGAAAACAAATTATAATTTTCCTTCCACTTCACAATTATGTGCCACTTTGTGTTGGTCTATCACATAAAATCCCAATAAAATACATTTACATTTTTGGTTGTAACATGACAAAATGTGGAAAATTTCAAGGGGTATGAATACTTTTCAAGGCGCTGTAGGTGTAAAAATTATAAACCTAAAAAATATAAATAAATGAACGTTTAACCCCTTGCTAGCACTAATCACCGTCTATTAACTCCTTCTTCACCTTCTTCTCTTAGCTTTTTGCTTATTTTTTTATGTATTCATATTTAAAGTGGATGTAAACCCACTCTCATCAATTATAAAGTACTGCCATAGTGCTGAACTATAAGGATATAGATGCCTCCTGCATGTATCCTTACCTGTCAAATGTGTCCCGTTTAGCAGTTTGATGCCCCCAAAAACAGCAGATTCAGTGGGCGGGTCTGTTATCGGCGCTTGGTGGGCGGAGTCATGATGTCAGCAGACTCCCCGCCCACCTCTACACTCCCCTTGGCTAGAGCGTGCACAGGAGAGGCAGAGCGTGTTCTGGGTAAAAGCAGAGCACGCTCACGGCCCCCTGTCACAAGTTCATACACACATCAATGTCCAGTGACCGTGGGGGATGATCGGTGCAGCGTAGACAGCTGTGAGCACCGATTCTCCCTGCATGGCTTTTCATCATCTGCTTCTCTCCCTCCCGCGGCTTCCACCTGAAAAGCCATGCAGGGGGATCGGCGCTCACAGCTGTCTACGTTGCACCGATCATCCCCGACTGTCCTCAGTGTCTTCCTCCAGCGCCGTGTCCTCCTCCGCCCCCCTTGTCCCTCTCCGTGTGTGTCCACACCCCCCCGCTGTGTCTTTCTCCCCCGCCCGCCCTCTCCCACGGGCTGCGAGGGGGGGCGGGGGATCTGTCAGGATGGAGAGTGGAGAAAGGGGGTCTGGTATGTCGATTACCAGCCCCTTTCTTTTCTGAATGGGACACAGAGCGTTCGTTACCGATCGCTCTGTGACCTGTGACAACTGAGCAGAGTAACCTGTGTGTTACTCTGCTTCTGTTTATGAATGGAGGAGCCGCTGTCTTCTCTACATTCATTTTCAACGCAAAGAAAAGGACCGGGGAATCTCTCCTCTGTCCTTTCTCTGTCTCAAATGGGAGATGTCAGGGGTCTCTGTTTAGACCCCTGGCATGTCACCAAAGCCCCCAACAGGGCTGATTAAAAAAAAAAAATCCAAAATTGTAAAAAAGATAAAAAAAATTAATTGAAAAAAAAAAAACTGACACCACAACCGCCCCCCATACCGACATGGTCCAGAGCCCCAAGACCACTGACACTTTTTTTGGTCCGCACCAGAATCGCATGGGTGTTCACACCTATGCAATCCGATTCATGTCCGAACTGTCAGTTCGCAGTGCGATATGCGAGCTGAAATGGGGGTGTCGTTAACATTGTATGACATTCCCCAGCAGTTCGCATATGGCAGTGTGAACTGCCGTGCGAGTCGGGTGCGATGTGGGAACCCGCAGTGGATTCGCAGGGTTCCCGAATCGCACCAGTGTGAACCGAGCCTTGGTGGGAGCAGTCAGGTGACATTTTGTAGGCTGTAGGCTTTGAGGCTGGGTTCACACTGGTGCGATGCGGGAACCCTGCGAATCCACTGCGGGTTCCCACATCGCACCCGACTCGCACGGCAGTTCACACTGCCATATGCGAACTGCTGGGGAGTGTCATACAATGCTAACGACACCCCCATTTCAGCTCGCATATCGCACTGCGAACTGACAGTTCGGACATGAATCGGATCGCATAGGTGTGAACACCCATGCAATTCTGGTGCGGACCAAAAAAAAGGTCCTGTGCAAGTTTGGTTAGAATACGGTGCGATATCAGCCATACTATCTGTATGGCTGAAATCGCAATGCACGGACATCGCATGTGATTTGCACTGCAGTGCGGTGCGAATCACATGCAATCTTGCACAGCGCACTAGTGTGAACCAGCCCTAAGCTCATTCAGCCTTACTGGGTGTAATTATAAAAAGTGAGAAATCCACCCCTCCCCCACATAACACATCCTGGTGATGGAAAGGAATGTTGCAAATGTGATCAGGTGACCTCACACACCACACTGCAATATAATAATAATCAGATCACTGGACTTCTCCTCTGCCCAGCTCTGACTAAATACATGTCCCCCCTAATCACTTGTCTGTGTATATTCTGCTGGCTGTTCTGTGTTTTCACTGCATCATACATTTCCTCGTCACCCTGATCTGTGGATCACACCCCATGATGAGAAACATCCAGTCAAAACACAGTAAATGCAGCCAATCCTGGGAGAGCTGGAGGGGAGGGGGATGTAAATTGTGAACTTGGATGTGCCTATCTCAGGCTAGTGCACAAGATATGTAAATAACCTGTCACTCACACCAAGGGGGAGGATTTGACAAAGTTTTTCTCTGTTTGTCAAGATTTATCTCACTGAACAATAAAAGAGGATTGCTCGGAGCTGGATTAACTCTGTGTGGCAAGACTGGGCACAGATGATAGGAAATCTTATACTCTACATTGTGACAGCAAAAAATAATGAAAATAAAATTTCGGGTTTACATCCACTTTAAAGTTGAAAAAAAAAAAAAAAAGGATAAATTTGTTTAGCAGAACTACAATGAAAATATTTTGTGCCGGAAATATGTGCATTTTGGCATCTTTGCCTTGGGGGTGCCATTTAAGTGTAGCGCCCATTCCATTTTAGGGGTGCTATGTACCCAAATTTAGGGGAAGGTTTGAGCTGTAGTTGGGTTCAAACCACCTTAATTGTTAGGGCATTCTATTTTACACCGCAGGTAGTATACTGGTGTATAGTTCCCTGTGGCCTGTAGGTGGCACTGTCATAATAGGCCAGGGTTGAACCGTTGGTATAGTGCTGTGCCTTGGGTGTACTCTCTCGCCGGCGGTACAGTGGGCAACCTGATGTGCATGCCGGGAGAGGATATAAAAGGGGCAGACGCTGCCTGTAGGAGTAGTCCAGGAGTGCAGAGTCCAAGTCCCGCCTTGGGTTCCGGTTCGAGCCCAGGGGGGCCACCGTGGAGTGTGGTTCCTGGCCAGGGGCCCACGTCCACACCAGTTCCAGGCACCTTTAGCCCTGGGGCTGTCGCAACAGCCTTGGGCCCAGCACCTTTAGCTGGGGCCCATGTCCTGGAAGGAGAAATCCCAGGGTGCCTATGGCATGGGGACCCGTTTCTAAGATGAGGAGGCCGGGGGAGGACCCTTCTGAAGGACCGGTGAAGAGTTCACAGAGAAAGAAGGGCCTGGTAACTCTCTGGAGGGATTAGATCCATCCAACACCAGAGGATTGGGAACAACGGTTCTGTGGCAGAGAATCTCCCAGTCGCATCTAAAGGGGAAAACTAAAGAAACGTCCGAGCATCACTTCGGCTGCTAGGATCCACTTTCATAGGGAACTATCCGGGTGAGCTAAGCCTACTTGAGGAACGAGTAATGAATACCTAATCTGTCTTGTGCCTGGACTCATATCCAAACTCCTGCTGTCCTATCCTCTATCCACCCTTTTCTATCCATTGACTTTTGCATATAAAGAAAATAAACTCTACGTTGGTGTTTACTACTGGTGTGGACCTTGGAGTTATTTGGGGATATAAAGACTTGTCCTTACATCTAAGAGACGAGAACCAACTTTATGGAGAACCTTGCTGCAGGACCCGTAAGTTAAAAGTGTGCTTAACCTCTTTATACCAGAGGGTACGGGCATGGTGGCATGGTGTGTCTTTCCTGCCAGTGAGCCAAAGGCTGGTAAAGAATACCGTGTGCTACATAAGCTTGTCTGATTTTGGTAAATTTTAACGTCTTTGCTATGACCCCCTGTACAGTCTTTCACAGATCTCTCTGACTTCAGGTTCCTCGCTGTCCTGTGGGCTATGTGGGACTACAAGAGACACTTCCTGCACCGGCCCCACCAAGACTTGTCTTCCCGGCTCTGCCTGTCTGGTTACATACACCTCGTTTGAAGCAGGTGAGTTCCCCTTTAAGAACTGAAGGCGGAGCTAGACCCTGAATGAGTAGTTGGCAACAGAGATCCATAAATGAGTCTTCTCAGCCTTTGTGCTTCTGTAATAAATGGCAAAAATTTTGTTTACAGAAAATTTGTAAAAAATGGCTTTGATATTTGCAGAATAAAAAAAAAAAAAAAGTTAAATGTTCTCGGTTTTGTCACAACCAAGGTAAGTATGCTGCAGTAGGGGCAGGGCTGTCTTTAACACAGGGCATAAGGGGCAGCTGCCCCAGGCACAGTCATTGTTGTGGGGCCCAAAGCAGCTGCCCCTCGAGCCCGCACTGCCTGCAACTAGTTGATAAGTGGATTTAGGAGGGCCCAATAAAATGTTTTCCCAGGGTCCAATCAATATTAAAGACGGCCCTGAGTAGGGGAGTCTTGCGTATTATAAATGTTCTTCCAGAAAGTTTCCCATCAGCACAGGAACCCATTACCCAGATCCTCCCCACCCCCTTTCCTACAGTAACATTAAAGCAGAACTCTATCCACAAATACAACTTTGTATCCTATGACCATAGGCGTGTGCCTGGGAACACCCTAATCACTTTGTGCTGCACAGATTCCCCCTGCTGCTTGGCTGCAGAGAATGGGAATGGGGAATTTTCTGTCTTCAGGCTCTCTTTCTGTCTCAAAAGTGAGACCCCTGATATTTCACCAAAGCCCCCCAATGGGGCTCATAAAAAAAATAAAATGTAATAATTATTGTAACAAAATACAATTGTAACATGCTGCTCAGCTATGTTAGATTCCGTGTCTGCGCATGCGTGGGATGGTTGGGTATGATGGCAGCGTGGGAACAGAACAACAAAAAAAGAACACTAGGCCTGGAAGAAGGACAACGCTGGACTCCATGGACTAGCACTCGCATCAAAGAACTAAGGGGTACCGTTCTGGGCTCCTGTGTTCCAATCCAATGATTTAAGCTGGTGGGGGGCGCTGGCTGGGAAGAGCCTGTCCCAGCTCAGTGCATTAGATACAGGAAAGAGAAGTCCCAAACCCTAAATACCGACACAACCCGATAGACAGCATAGTAAGAGCAGCTTTGGCCTAGATCTGACGTTTTTCGTCCCACCAATTTCAGTATAGAGGGTATTTAGTAGGGTATAAAAATAAAATGGCTAGGTAGGGGTTTGAGTTTCCCATTAAGGTAATAAATGTTATGTGCATCGCTGCACGTTAATGCACTAGATACAGGAAAGAAAAGTCCCAAACTCTAAATACAGACACAACCCAATGGTCAGCATAGTAAGAGCAGCCTCAGCCTAGGTTCTACGCGTTTCGTCCCAGCCATTTCAATACAGAGGATATTTAGTAGGGCATAAAAATAAAATGTCTAGGTAGGGGTGGAGATCCCCATTAAGGTAATAAATGTTATGTGCATCGCTGCATTGTGTGTCTACGCATGCACGGGATGTTCATGCAATTCCCAGCCATGATGTAGACATGCCGTTCAGCTTTGCCAGATTCTGTGTCTGCACATGAGTGGGATGTCAGGGCAAGATGCCAGCATGGGAACAGAACAACAAAGAAGAGCAATGGACTCCATGGCCTTGAACTTCTATAAAAGAACTAAGGGGTACCGCTCCAGGCTCCTGTGTTCCATTCTGAGGACTCACACTGGGGGCGCTGGCTGGAAGGAACCTGTCCTAGCTTAGTGCACTAGATACGGGAAAGAGAAGCCCCAAACGCCACACACCAACACAACCTGACGTTCGGCATAGTAAGAGCAGTTTCTGCCTAGCTCTGACGTGTTTTGTCCCACCTATGGGGGAAAGCTGTTGGGGGCATGGCCTGGATGGAGCTAGGTTGAGGCTGCTCTTGCTATGCCAACCGTCGGATTGTGTTGATGTGCGGCATTTGGTTCTTCTTTCCTGTATCCCAGGACTAGTAGTTGTGTTTTTTTTTATTTCACTACAGAGGATATTTAGTAGGGTATAAAAATAAAATAGCTAGGTAGGGGTGGAGTTCCCCATTAAGGTAATAAATGTTACATGCATCGCTGCATTGTGTGCCTATACAGGCGTGGGATGTTCATGTAATTCCCAGTCATGATGTAGACCTGTCACTCAGGTTTGCCAGAATCCTTGCCTGTGCATGCATGGCATGTCAGGGCAAGATGGCAGCGTGGGAACAGAACAACAAAGAAGAACACTAGGCCTGGAAGAAGAAATCGGGCTCCATGGACTGGTACTTGCATAAAAAGAGCAGCCTCAGCCTAGCCCTGACGCGTTTCATTCCACCCATTCCAATACAGAGAATATTTAGTAGGGTATAAAAATAAAATATCTAGGTGAGGGTAGAGTTCCCCATTAAGGTAATAAATGTTATGTGCATTGCTGCATTGTGTATCTACGCATGCATGGGCTGTTCTTGCAATTCCCAGCTATGATGTAGACCTGCCGTTTAGCTTTGCCAGATTCTGTGTCTGCGCATGAGTGGGATGTCGGGGCAAGATGCCAGCATGGTAACAGAACAACAAAGAAGAACACTGGGCCTGGGAGAAGAACAGCACTGGAATCCATGGACTTGTACTTCTATAAAAGAACTAAGGGGTACCGCTCCAGGCTCCTGTGTTCCAATCTGAGGACTCGTGCTGAGGATGCTAACTGGAATGAGCCTGTCCTAGCTCAGTGCACTAGATCTAGGAAAGAGAAGTCCTAAACCGCACATACCGACACAACCCGATGTTCGGCATTGTAAGAGCAGCTTCAGACTAGCTACTACGCGCTTCGTCCCACCTATGGGGCGAAACTCGTTGAGGGGGGGTGTCCTGGACGGAGCAAGGTTGAGGCTGCTCTTACTATGTCAACCAGCAGGTAGTGTAGGTGTGCGGCGTTTGGGACTCTTTCCTGTATCCCTGTATAGCTTGGTAGGGGCGGGGCTCCCCATTACGGTAATAAATGTTACATGCACCACTGCATTGCGGTGTCATTCATTTTGAATAGGACCCCAATGCATTAGGTCAACCAGAAGAAAGTTAAACTAAAGAAAAATGAAGCCGCAGATCCTCCCGGAAATCCTGTATAATGAACAATTGCCTGAACTCATTTTCAATGTTGAATGTAACAGAATGTGTCCAATTTCAGGAGGGTACCCCTGGGCTCTGTACACCCTGACATGCGGCGCTCAGAAGGTATGCGGATTAACTGGCACTGCCAGCCATCCCGAGGATGGGAGGGTAAGAATGGCGACTTCCTGCTGCACCACCGACAACTGCGTCCCGGACTTGCCCACCTGTAAGTCATTCCCTTCTATATGCTACTTTAAAGCTGATCTTTCATCTGCTGATATTTTGCCTTCTCTGGTCTTCCCCCAACATCAACATGCCAATGAAATTTGTATATAAAACCTTCCCGTTTCCATTTACATACTGTATTTTAGACCTAGTGATGTCATCACTTGATCTCTGTGCTTCTCTACGCAATTGCTAAATAAACAAAAAAAGACCAAAAATTTTGAAAAAACAAAAATCATTTTTCATATTTTGTTATAAAATTTTGCAAACAGGTAATTTTTCTCCTTCACTGGTGGGCGCTGATAGGTGGCACTGATGGGCACTGATAGGTGACACTGATGGTCACAGATAGGTTGCACCGATGAGGCGGAACCGGTGGGCCCCGATGAGGCGGCACCGGTGGGCCACTGATGAGGCGGCACTGGTGGGCCACTGATGAGGCGGCACTGGTGGGCCACTGATGAGGCGGCACTGGTGGGCCACTGATGAGTGACACATATGGGGGGCACTGGTAGGTGGCACTGCTATGTGGCACTGATGGGCAGCACTGGTATGTGGCACTGATTGGCAGCACTGATGGTCACTGATAGGTGGCACTGGTGGGGACAGATAGGGTGCACTGATGAAGTGGCACTGATCAGGAGGCACTGATGAGGCGGCACTGGTAGGTTGCACTGATGAAGTGGCACTGGTAGGTTGCACTGATGAAGTGGCACTGGTGGGCGCTGATCAGGAGGCACTGATGAGGCGGCACTGATTGGTGGCACTGATAGGCACCGATGAGGCACTGATAGGCACTGATAGGTGACGCTGGTGGGTACTGGTGGTGGCACTGATTTTCAGCACATTCGGGCACTAAAGGGACCGATGTGCCTCTAATCGAAGCCGCAGATTTTTTATAACCGGCATCTGTTTATTTCCGTGATCAGCGGTCATTGGAGACCGCTGATCACGTGGTAAAGGGCCGCTGTGATTTGATTGGCCCTTTAACCGATCTATGATCAGCCGAGTCTCATAGACGAGAGGACGTCTATGGACGCTCTCCCAGCAATTTAGGCGGCACGTGGTTAAAACATCACAGTACCCCGGCTCTATACTCCTCTCAAGAGCACTCAATCCTCAAGCGAAAGGGCTGTCTCTTGGGAGGAGTTATGCCAATATGCAAATGTCTTGATGGGCGCATGACAGTCTAGAGGAGTGGGCATTTTCATACAGACAGCCCCTAGGTAACGCCCACATGTGATGCTGAGGCTTCATGATTGAACAAACTGAAATCCAATGAAAGAAAGGGGTGTGGCCAAAGACAGACAGGCTGGGGAGAAATGGCCCGATGGTGCAGGACATCCTCCAGCCAGGAAATGAGGCGGGCTCTACCTGACCTGACCTGATACAGCTTCTAATGTGAGAATATGTCTGAATATGCAAATTCAATATAAGATTGGAGGAGCCTTTAGCACTGTGCAAGGCTGAGTGTAAGAACCCCAGGGACTGTGTCCATGATACCCTGACAGTTCCAGGGTGATAATGGGTATCACAGCAAAAGCCGCAATGTTATTTTTTATTGTATATTGCAATTTAATAAAAAATAATATGTTTATGGTGGAATGGGTCTTTGCTAAATTTTTGTTTTTCGTAGATGCTGGAGAATATTTGAAAACACCTTGAAATCCCCTTTTCCCGCCCTCCCCTTTTAGAGCTCTGTGCTGGCGGAGCTGAGTAACAGCCACACCTCAGTGCTCTGTGCTGGCCCTATTCCTCCCACTGATACCAATGGTGGGGCCCTATTCCTCCCACTGACACCAATGGTGGGGCCCTATTCCTCCCACTGACACCAATGGTGGGGCCCTATTCCTCCCACTGACACCAATGGTGGGGCCTTATTCCTCCCACTGACACCAATGGTGGGGCCCTATTCCTCCCACTGACACCAATGGCGGGGCATTTTCTTCTCCCACTGGTCACAGTCTGGCCCCTCTAAAGTTTGAAGGACAGTAAACTGGCCCTTTGTTTGTTTATAAGGATTGGAGAACCCTGCTCTAGACAGTATGGTCACCTGCTGACTTAGCACAATCCACCCCAATTTTACTTTGGCCAATTGCAGTACAGAGGATGTCTTTCCAGTTTTTTGATGTGTAAAAAGGCAATGACTTTTCTAAGCCTTGTCTCTGTTAATAACAAGCACTGACTAAGGAAACAAGGGAACTAACAAGCACTAAACAGAAGGGAAGGACAGAGGAAGATACCAAATTCACATTATAAACAAGTTGTAGTTGCACAAATCTGTCACTAGTTGTAGCATACTACAAGCCAATAACAACCTAATGTAGTTCAATACAATATATATATATATATATATATATATATATCGTATATATTTTTTTTTTATAATATAGATTTATATTAAAAAAAAATTCTGTCTTCTCTCTTTTAGTGCCGGAGGTCAGCTCGGTATGGAATGGTTTGGTGTGTCCATCCTGCGTGAATGCCAAATCCACCTTCTGTTCTGCTTCTACGACCATGCAATGCAAAGGCAATGAGACCATGTGTGTTACACAGACCGTAAAAGTCTCAGGTATGGGTCACACATCAAAACTTATTTTCTTTGTGACTTGGGGCCCCTTTTTTTATATTAATATGCTCACCCCTTTCCTGTGTGTTCAGACCGGTCACATGAAATGCAGGGTCCCCTACTGTCCTCTTTCAATGGTGGCGCTCCATGATGTAGAGCACAACACTAACGTGATAAAATTGGTACTGCTTTCTACATCAATACACTGTGAATGAAGGGCGCTGTGTTGTTGTCCTCTCGGGGGACGGAACTATGGCACCCTACATTTATAGTAGGGTTACACCGATACCGATACTAGTACTCGTGCAATTACTCTGATGCTTGACCCGATACTTGGGCAGCCTCAGGGGTGAGCGGTGCGGCGGTGGGGGAAGTTACAAGCACCGATCTCCCTGTATATCTTTTCTTCCTTCGGTCCTCCCCCGGTCTTCCTTCGGTCCTCCCCCGGTCTTCCTTCGGTCCTCCCCCGGTCTTCCTTCGGTCCTCCCCCGGTCTTCCTTCGGTCCTCCCCCTGTCCTCCTTCGGTCCTCCCCCTGTCCTCCTTCGGTCCTCCCCCTGTCCTCCTTCGGTCCTCCCCCTGTCCTCCTTCGGTCTTTCCCCCCCATATGTCCTCCTTCGGTCTTTCCCCCCCATATGTCCTCCTTCGGTCTTTCCCCCCCATATGTCCTCCTTCGGTCTTTCCCCCCCCCCCATATGTCCTCTTCCGGTCTTTCCCCCCATGTCCTCCTCCGGTCCCTCCCATGCCCCAGATCAGATCTGTCAGGATGGAGAGTGGAGGAAGGAGCCAGTAAATCTGTCATTTACCAGCACCTTCCTATTTCAAATGCACAGTCAGTGATCAGACTCTGTACATTCATAAATGAAACATCGTAAACTGATGCTTCAGTTTATGAATGGAGAGGATCCGCTGTCTCCTCTCCATTCATCTTCAGTGCAGCTGAGGCTGGGGAATCTCTATCCTCAGTCCATTTTTCTGTCTCAAAGGGGAGATATAAGGGGTCTATTTAGATCCCTGATATCTCAACAAAGTCCCCCCCCCCCAAACAGGGCTGGAAAAAAAAAAAAGAAAATTGTAATAAATATTTCAAAGTTAAATTGTAAAGAAAAATTGTAAAAAAAAAACTGACACCCACCACAGCCAAAGCCCCCTCCCCGAAAAAAAGAAAGCATTGTTAAAAAGAAAAAAAAAAAATGTGCCACTGTCGCATGACATTAAAAAGAAGTATCGTAAATCGTTATTGGCCAGTACTTGAAAAAAGTATCGGTACTTGTACTCGGTCTTAAAAAAGTGGTATCGGTGCAACCCTAATTTATAGTATTGCCTTAAGCTGGCCATACACTGAAAACTGAAAGAAAAAAACCTTAACAAATTCCTCCGTCCAAACTATACAGTGCAGTGTATTGTGAAAATGGTGCTGGTGGCTGTCAGAACACCAGGACAGCCGCTGCGTCTGATTGGACAAGTTTGAACATTTTCTGCCGATCTTCTTCTTCTTCTTCTTCAGTTTTTCACTCGAAGGACGTTGGGTGGTAGGTTGCTGACAGGGCCATCTTATCTACAAATCACATTTTGGCAACTTTATTGGGGAACCAGCCAAACTTCACTCAGTGTATGACCATTGGCCAGCTTTAATCTTCCATGGAAAATGATGCTGGTTATTTTTTGAACCTGGAAAACTGAGGACATCTTGTGGCATAAAAGAGAAGTGCACTGTGTATCGGCAACGGTATGAAAACTTGCCGTCCCGCTCCTGGAATAAAATCAAGTCAGGCTGAGTGTTGTTCAGCAATTTACAGGAAGCCCTGCATTTTATTACTTCAATGAATACAAAGCTTTCTCTGATTGGCTGAAGCGGAGAAGCGAGCAGGTGACGTCACGACCTCCACCTCAGCCAATCCGAGGCAGCCTTTTATTCATTGATAAGAATGTAAGACTTCCTGTGAATGGCTGAACAGCGCTTAGCCAGATTTGATTTTTTTTTGGCAGCAGGCAGGAAGTTACTGTACATCTGCCGGAACACAGAGCTGTATGCTGTATACAGCTAATGCTACATACAGTTTATACAGCGCTGACAATGGGCGCATGTATTAAATATGCTTTAAAACACAAAAAATAAAATTGACTGTATTTGAAATATGATTTAAAAGCGTTGTAAACCCTCGAGGTTTGCATTCTATGCATTAATGAAAAACCTCCTGTGATGCAGCTGCCCCCCAGAGCCCCCCTTTTACTTACCTGAACCCGTTCTTTCCAGCGACAGGGAGGAGCACACCAGCTCCAGCCGGTGTCTCGGGTCCTGATTGGATAGATTGTTAGCAGCGCAGCCATTGGCTCCCGCTTAGGGTTGCCACCTGGACAGTTTGGGTTTTGAATCATGTGTCCGGGTTTCAGTCTGCCTAAAACCCGGACACAATATTCAGACAGAAATGTGGCTTAGAACAGGGCCTGATAGGAGGGTGAAGGAGCACTAAGCACACCACATTACTATTCTCTTTGGAGCACCTAAAGGTGTCCCAGGTCTGTTACAGTGTTTGCTAAAAAAAAAAAAAATTTTGCTGTGCGCCGCTGAAGTGTTTGGGTTTGGCTTGAGGAAAAAGTGGCAACCCTACTCCCGCTGCTGTCAATCAAATCCAATGATGCAGGCGCCGGGGCCGAGTATTGTCTGTGTCAATAGACGAAGCAGCAGGACCCGGGGGAGCGCGCCCGCACGAGTTCCCTGAGGGAGTGCGGCTCTCCAATGGGGCACTCGAGAAGAGGAGCCAGGAGCGCCGCTGAGGGACCCCAGAAGAAGAGGATCGGGGTCACTCTGTGCAAAAACCAACTGCACAGAGGAGGTAAGTATGATTTTTTTTTTTTTTTTTTAAACAATCTTTAGATATCCTTTAATAAAAAAACCTATTTCATATATATATATATATATGTGTGTGTGTGTGTGTGTGTGTGTGTGTGTGTGTGTGTTTTTTTTGTTTTGTTTTTTTAATACTATATTACCAAAAGTATTGGGATGCCTGTCTTTACACACACATGAACTTTAATGGCAGCCCAGTCTTATGCCGCGTACACACGATCATTTTTCCCGTCGGGAAAAATTTCATTTTTTTTTTCGCCGAGAAAAACGATCGTCTGTGGGCTTTATGTCGTTTTTCTCGTTGAGAAAAACGGCAGAAAAAACGACGAGAAAAATTAGAACATGTTCTAAATTTTCTCATCGTTTTTTCCATCATTTTTTTCCGCGGCAGTTTTCCCATAGGGAGACACTGCCGCGGAGCCCACAGACGGTCGTTTTTCTCGACAAAGAAAAAAATGACGGGAAAAACGGTCGTGTGTGGGGGAAAATGCCGTTCCCTCGTTTTTCATTTTTTTTCATGTCGTGATTCACGGCGGTGTTTTCACCGCCGTGAATCACGATCGTGTGTACGCGGCATTAGTCTTTGAAGTGTATCTATGGGAATGTTTGACCATTCTTCCAGAACTGCATTTGTGAGGTCAGGCACTGATGTGGACGAGAAGGCCTGGCTCACAGTCTCCACTCTAATTCATCCCAAAGGATTGGGGTCAGGACTCACAAAGTAAGGTCCATAAAGACATGGATGAGCAAGTTTGGGGTGGAGGAACTTTACTGGCCTGCACGGAGTCCTGACCTCAACCCAATAGAACACCTTTGGGATGAATTAGAGTGGAGACTGTGAGCCAGGCCTTCTTATCCAACATCAGTGCCTGACATAACAAATGTGCTTCTTGAAGAATGGTCAAACATTCCCACAGACACACTCCTAAACCTTGTGGACAGACTTCTCAGAAGAGTTGAAGCTGTTATAGCTGCACAGGGAGGGCCAACTCAATATTGAACCCTACGGACTAATACTGGGATGCCATTAAGTTTCATGTGCGTGTAAAGGCAGGTGTCCCAATACTTTTGGTAATATAGTATGTGTGTGTGTGTATATATACAGTATTTGTATTATAATATTCAATGTAAGATTTTAAATTTGAATTTATTAAGACGTTGATTTGAATATTTCTGTTGCTGTAAAGATTTAGGTAGTTTTAATGTTTTAAAATTAATTTCTCTTTAAAAAAGTTGACATTTTTTCTTTCTGTGGTAATTTTTTTTTTGTCCAGCCGTATCGGTATCAACAAGTTTTCGTGGATGTGCCTCACAATCCCTCTGTGACGTCTTCGGCCGCACGTCGGACGGAGAGTCTGAAGGAATTACCTATACCTGCACTAGTGGAAACATAAGTCTCAAAAGAAGCTTCTAAAGGCCGGCAGAAAATCGACTGACTGCTGATATTCTTCCGTTAAGACATCTATTCATTTACATACAATAACCCAAAGTAAAGATGTTTTTAAACGTCTTTTTTCTTTTTGCTTTGCATTTTTTTTATGTAGTCATTTGTGCTTTGTCTTGTTTTTATTTTGAGAAATACAGCTTGTTTTGTGTACTTTTTTTTGTGGTATAATTTTCCTCCTTCCTTCTTCCTCCTTCCTCTTCCTCCTTTCTTCTTCCTCTTCCTTTTCCTCCTTTCTTCTTCCTTTCTCTTCCTCTTCTTCCTCTTCCTCCTTTCTCTTTCTCTTCTTCCTCTTCCTCCTTTCTCTTCCTCTTCCTCCTTTCTTCTTCCTCTTCCTCTTTTCTCTTTCTCTCTTCCTCCTTCCTCCTTTCTCTTCCTCTTCTTCCTCTTCCTCCTTTCTTCTTCCTCTACTTCCTCCTTTCTTCTTCTTCCTCCTTTCTTCTACTTCCTCTTCTTCCTCCTTTCTTCTTCTTCCTCTTCTTCCTCCTTTCTTCTTCTTCCTTTTCTTCCTCTTCCTCCTTTCTCTTCCTCTTCTTCCTCCTTTCTCTTCTTCTTCTTCCTCTTCCTCCTTTCTCTTCCTCTTCTTCTTCTTCCTCCTTTCTCTTCCTCTTCTTCTTCCTCCTTTCTCTTCCTCTTCTTCTTCTTCCTCCTTTCTCTTCCTCTTCTTCTTCTTCCTCCTCCTTTCTCTTCCTCTTCTTCTTCTTCTTCTTCTTCTTCCTCCTTTCTCTTCCTCTTCTTCTTCTTCTTCCTCCTTTCTCTTCCTCTTCTTCTTCTTCCTCCTTTCTCTTCCTCTTCTTCTTCTTCTTCTTCTTCTTCCTCCTTTCTCTTCCTCTTCTTCTTCTTCTTCTTCCTCCTTTCTCTTCCTCTTCTTCTTCTTCCTCCTTTCTCTTCCTCTTCTTCCTCTTCCTCCTTTCTCTTCCTCCTTTCTTCTTCTTCCTCTTCTTTCTCTCTCTTCCTCCTTTCTCTTCCTCTTCTTCCTCTTCCTCTTCTTTCTCTCTCTTCCTCCTTTCTCTTCCTCTTCTTCCTCTTCCTCTTCCTCTTCTTCCTCTTCCTCTTCCTCCTTTCTTCCCTCTTCCCTCTCCGTTTTTTTTTGGTCATTCGTAATGATTGAAAATAAGAAAATATTTGAAAAAACAAAAATCCGAAAATTTTAACCACTTGAGATCCGCGCTATAGCCGAAAGACGGCTGCAGCGCGGCTCTCAAGTGCCGAGTGGACGTCCCCTGGACGTCCTGTTCTGTTTACATCCCGCCGCGCGCGGCGGGGAACAGCTGTGCGCTCTGCATCACGTGATGCCGATGCGCGTGCCTGGCGGCCGCGATGTCCGCCAGGTACATGCGATCGGCTGTGACAGAGGCAGGACGTGGATCTCTGTGTGTGTCCTGTCAGGGAGAGAGGAGATCGATGCTGTGTCCCTTGTACATAGGGACACAGATCGGTCTCCTCCCCCAGTCAGTCCCCTCCCCCACAGTAAGAAACACTAATAGGGAACATATTTAACCCCTTGATCGCCCCCTATTGTTAACCCCTTCCTTGCCAGTCACATTTACACAGTAATCAGTGCATTTTCATAGCACTGTTCGCTGTATAAATGTGAATGGTCCCAAAATAGTGTCAAAAGTGTCCGATATGTCCGCCGCAATATCGTAGGCCTGACAAAAAATGCAGATCGCCGCCATTACTAGTAAAAAAAAAATATAATAAAAATGTCATAATTCTATCCCCTATTTTGTAGGCGCTATAACTTTTGCGCAAACCAATCACTATACGCTTATTGCAATTTTTTTTACCAAGAATAAATAGAAGAATACGTATCGGCCTAAACTGAGAAAAAAAAAAATTGGGATATTATTATAACAAAAAGTAAAAAAATATTGTGTTTTTTTTTCAAAATTTTCTGTCTTTTTTTGTTTATAGCGCAAAAAATTAAAAAGCGCAGAGGTGATCAAATATCACCAAAAGAAAGCTCTATTTGTGGGGAAAAAATTCTAAAAAATATCATTTGGGTACAGTGTTGTATGACCGCGCAATTGTCATTCAAAATGCGTCAGCACCGAAAGCTGAAAATTGGTCTGGGTACGAAGGGGGTTTACGTGCCCAGTAAGGAAGTGGTTAAATAATTGACTAATAATAACTAACTCTGACATTATAGGTATTGGAATTTACTTTCAGATTTGGCTGTTAGTCAACTGAACAAATACGAATTTATCTGAAGTTACGAATTATCTGAAATAACAAATGCTGCATCTAAACAAATGGAATGGAACAAATTAAAAATTTATAATAATAATAATAATAAAACATTTTTATTATTATTGAAGGTATGAAAGTGGCTAGTGTGTCCTTTATCAGATACGGCACCTCATCCCTGAAAAGTGGTAACAAGATGGGGAAAAGGGGATAGAGTAGGGTTGCCACCTCATCCCTTTAAAACCGAACACATATCAATTAAACAGGTTCTGTGGCTGATTAAGGTGGTAATTAAGCTCACTTGGTGCCTTATCTGCATTCAATTAGCCTCAGAACCTGTGTAAGTCATATGTGTTCGGTTTTAAAGGGATGAGGTGGCAACTCTAGGATAGAGGGATTATAGCAGTGCCAAACAACTCAGACAATAGGTTCCTATTAAAAGAAGACCATTTTTATTATACAAAATTTTGATATAATAGTGATATTGATCAATACATATGTAAATACACTGAATATAGTTCAATAAAAGTTTCTCCCAAGAAACTTATGTAAATACACTGAATAGAGTTCAATATGTATTGATCAATATCACTATTATATCAAAATTTTGTATAATAAAAATTGTCTTTTAATAAGAAACCTATTATCTGACTTGTTTGGCACTGCTATAATCCCTCTATCCCCTTTTCCCCATCTTTTATTATTATTGTTATTCATTATTTTTCATTACGTTCCATTTGTTTAGATGCGGCATTCGTTATTTCGGATAATTTGTAACTTCAGAAAAATTTGTATTAGTTACGTTCACTAACAGACAAATTTTAAAGGAAATTCCAATACCTATAATTCAGTTATTTGTTATTTCAGGTTTTCGTTCATTTGAATTTTCGTTTTTATTTTTGGATTTCAGAGTTTTCAGATTTTCGAATTTCTAAATATTTTGGAAAAATTTGTGAAATGGGTTTTCGTTAATTCGGATATTTTCGAGATAACAAATTTGTCAAAATGTACTTAGTTTTGACAGGTGCTTGATATAATTTTTACTGGAATCACAATCCCAGCAGAAATTGACCCCTGCCCACAACCGCCTGGGACACATCACAGGAAAACAGTAAAGTTAGCCCAATTTTTTTTGGGTGAAAGATGATGTTACACCAGCAGTGTGGTACTTCCTTGTAAAGTGGAAAGCACCAGCAGTGTGGTACATCCTGGCAGTACTGTATTTTAGGTTTTGTCCTGCCCTAGGCCTGACTAAACTTGTGCACCCCCTAATTTAAATATGACCCACCCCTTCCTGTCAAGGCCACACCCCTTTCTGTTTAAGACCTGCCCTAAAAAAAATTTGAGTGAGGACACTAGTTTTGAGGGCCTGGGGGGGGGGGGGGGCAATGGATTGCCTTTATTTACATAGATTTCCTCTCACTTCCTGTTTGACTATGGGGCAGGAGGTGAAGGGAAATCTCTGCAATGGGACAGGGATGGTAAAAAATAAACTGATAGGGGCTATAACCTTCCCTTACTCTATCCAAAATGAAAAAAGAAAGTGTTGCCTATAGTTCTACTTTAAGCACAAATTTCGGATAATTTTATGGAGATGACTAAGAAGATATAACCGTGCCAATGGTGCAGCAGAAACATAGCACAGTGAGGAAGGTTTGTGGTCCAGGCTGATAGGACAGTTAAAATTAGAAGCAGCGCCCCCCACAGTTGCGGAATGCTGGCTGCCCACATACCGGAAGCGGTGCGGCCGCTTTTTGGGGGCGCTAGACTAATTTGCCTCTCAGCCCAGTCCACCCCATAAGACTAATGCTACACTAACAATGTAGCACAAGTTGGCGGGGACTCTTTCCGTGCTGCCCTAGGCCTGGGCCTTGTTGGCCTAGGCCAGGATACAGAGTTGCATCCTGGTGAAGTGGAAAGTACCAGCAGTGTGGTACTTCCTGTTAAAGTGGCAAGTACTAGTAGTGGGGTGTTGCAATATTAACCATGAAAAACTAGGGCCCATACGAGTGTCCCAGAGGCATGCTGAAATCCTTTGTGGCTACCCTTTACTTAAGCAGTGCCTGGCATCCCACCATTTACAGCCCAACCAGGTATTTCAATGATAACAGAACATTTTATACCTATTTAAATTGTAAACTTTGATTTCAGTTTTCAATTTTAGAAATTCACTGATTAATCATTTAATTTAATTAATATTAGTAACCTGTAGTATGCCCAGGTCATTGCCAATAATCCCAACTCCTCCTTTTATGCCCATTTGAACGGAAGCCTATCACTGTTTCTGAATGTAAAACCTTTCTCGACAATATCCTAAACATGGCAATCACCCAAAAAGGAATGTCACCCCTATTGAGCCACACACCCAATTCACCACATGTCGCCATTCTTCAGTATAGTGGAACCTCGGATTGTGAGTAACGCGGTTAACGAGCGTTTCACAATACGAGCACTGTATTTTAAAAAATCGTGACTCTATTTGCGAATGTTGTCTCGCAAAACTAACAGGATTTAGGCCAAAGCGGTGTGCAGTACCACTTTTGGCCTGAGGTGGGGGGGGGCACCAGAGCCAAGCAGAGCCGATGGGCGCTGTTCGGAAATGCACGGAAAGACCCGAGGACAGCACGGCTGACCTTGGAAAATCTCGGGTAGGAAGTCTTTCCGAGGATTGCCAAGATCAGCCGAAGTGTCCTCGGGCCTTTTCGGCCATTTCCGAGGCATCTTCGGCACCCCGCCGCCTCTGGCCGCATGCAGTATTGCATCCCATTGAAGTCAATGCGGAGCAAATTATTTTCTTTTCCATTGACTTCAATGGGGAAACTCGCTTTGATATGCGAGTACTTCGGATTACGAGCATTCTCCTGGAACGGATTATGCTCGTAATCCGAGGTTCCACTGTATGTCCACCTAAAAAATTAAATACTTTTTTTTCATTTCAATGACAATTCATTGTGCCCTCCCCAAAGTCGCTCCACATATGATGAGCTTCACAAAATTAGGCTAATTGTCAATTTTTTTCCTTAAAAATTTCTGAAATTTTAAATATCTGCATTGATGAGTCCTTCACACATTTCACAGGCAGATTTATAATAAAACAGTATCTCCACAGTAACTGTGCCAGGCATATGGGGAAGTTATATAAACTTTGTGGGATGATTACAAGGTTCACAAATGCTATCGAATTTATGAAGGGAGAGAGAACCATCTGGAGTCCCAACTGATAAAAGTGTGCCATGAGTTTCTATCTAGGTGACATGGTCATTCATCAGAGGGTGAATTCCCTGGGTGGGGACACACACACAGCAATAAACACCTTGTAAAAAAATTCATCACTCACCTGTACTGTTCATGTCTTATCGGAGGGTGATCTGCCAACTTTGAGTTTAGAATATCAAAGTACAAAAGTGGCATAATAAGGTTTTTATTATGTTTATTGTTTGTACTGTACATTTTGCCTTTATGACCTTGGTAAAACATTAAAGTGGTCATAAAGGCACAAGTTTTTTTTTTTTTCCTTCATGCATTCTATGCATGAAGGTAAAAAACCTTCTGTGGGCAGCAGCCCCCCCCCCCTAATACTTACCTGAGCCCCCTCTTGATTCAGCGATGTCCACGAGAGCCTTGTCTCTCTGGGGACTCGCACTCCTGATTGGCTTTTGGCAGCAGCAGGAGCCATTGGATCCCGCTGCTGTCAATCACAGTGAGCCAATCAGGAGACAGAGGAGTCGGCTCCGTGTGTGAATGGACACACAGAGCCGCGGGTCGGGAGCAAGCCTGCTTGGGTGCCCCCACAGCAAGCTGCTGGCTGTGGGGGCAACCGGCAGGAGGGAGGTGCCAAGAGCACCGATGTGGGACCTGAGAAGAGGCGGATTTGGGCTGCTCTGTGCAAAATCCTTGCACAGAGCAGGTAAGTATAACATGTTTATTTTAATGTAAAAAAAAAAATGAGGGTATAATATCCCTTTATGGTCTAAACTTTGGTGTACTGGCTTTCCATTTCCTACTCTAGCCAAAACCTAGAAAAAAAAGTTTTAAGTATACATACAATTTAAATGTGGTGACAGGGTCTCTGTAGTTTTTCAAAGAGTGAAAAGCAGCCAAGGAGGCACAAATATTCCAAACTCTTATTATTTCCATTGCAAAAAATAATTTATTTAAAGGAATTTCATTTTTTATTGTGTAGCGGGGTGTTCCCCTTTAATGCAGAGAGACAAGAAGTTCTAGGGGAGAGGTGAGTCAGGAGGAAGTAGAGAAAGACATTACTGGAAGTGAAAGCAGAGGAGAGAGAGAGAGACTACATCTCCCAGTACATCTTGCAGCACCCAGGGTACATTGCTCCGGAACAGAGACTGCTGGGGCAGACTTTATAAAGGGGAGGTGGAGTTTGTTCGGTCTCTTTGGACACCCCTCTCCTAGCAAGAGGATCTCTGTGCTGAACTGCTGTATGCACAAGGCCTGAAGCCTGGGCCTTGTGCTCCTTTCCAAAGAGCCCCTCTGCCAGCCTAGCAGAGCCTTAGAGACATCTTCTCATCCTTGCTGCAGTACACCAGAAGGATTGAAGACTTGGATGTCGGTGGATTCCTGTTCCTAGACGAATCGATGGAGGAAACGGACTTGGACTTGTCCGGGTGGTGAGAGCTGTTTAAAGACAGATACTTTATCTTTACTATTCGTTGGGATTACAAAGTTGTTCTTCAAGTGCACCACCGAAAGATTTCTAGCGAATATTGTTTCACTGAACTTCCATTTAGATCAGTCAGGCCTGACTGCATAGGTAGACATTGCTGGGTGTTAGTCTACCCATGAGGGGAAGTAGCTGTAAAAGGGCAGCGCTAGAGTTGCATAGCAATATTTTATTATTCTGATTACTCTGTTTATCTTTATTACTGTTTATTGCAGGGATCTGCAACTTGTTATATTGTTGTTTATTACTTGCCCATTAGCCTCAGTAAAATATCTGGGTCAAGTAAATTGGTGTCAGTTTCACTTACTTTAATAGAAGTTTTAAAGTATATCACTGTGTGTGTGTGTTTGCCATAGGACTGCGTCACCTAGAGTTGCGGTCACGCGGTCCTATCTCCCCTTACTAGCTGTGCCAGTAGGGGGTTGAGCAGATTGCCGGGGGTTGGCGGAGCTGTCTTCAGGGCCCAACTAAACCTGCGGCCTTCTTAGTTGGAGGTATCGCTACACGTGGGGGCTCGTCCGGGATCCTGATACAGCAAGCGAACACGCCAAAAGACCGGCATGGACCCGCTAGAAGTAGGACAGTGGTACACAATGGATGGGCAGACCTACCATCTGACACATGCGCTGCCACATAAGGGAGATCGGTTCCAAATAAGAAAGTCATCATCTCCACAGATACCTCCCCCACCATCCCCTAAGGCACAAGAGCAGGAGGATACAGAGAGTCCCAGATCATCACCGGCCACCCTCAGCACAGAACTATGCGCTGTACTGGGAGAGATTGTGGCCCAGTGCAAGAAGAATCCCACAGATTACCCAATGTCGGGGTACAGAAAGCTCCGGATATTCTCAGGGAGAAAACCTGTGCCCTCAGGGGAAGAAGGATTTGAGGAGTGGCTAGATGGCACCACTCAGGCCTTAGAGGAATGGGAAGTTCCAGAACGCAGCAAGAAACAGCGAATTGCTGAAAGTTTGAAGGGGCCTGCTCTGGATGCCATACGCAACCTGAAGATGAGCAGGAAAGACTGTACTGCACATGACTACTTGGACATCTTGCAGAATGTGTTCGGTGGGACAGAAAAAGTTACCGAGCTCACCTATCAGCTGGAGCACTGCTACCAGAAAACAGGAGAGAAACTGTCAGAATATATGGGACGTCTAGACAAGATCCTGCATAGAATTATTCTGAAGAAGGGGATCGACCCAGGGAAGGTAGACGAGGCAGGTATTGAGGGGAGCTCAGCCCCTGGATCCTATTGCATTGGCGCTGCGCACCCGACAGGACGGGAAGAACCTGGAATACCCCGACCTCATTCGAATGGTCAGAGAGGAAGAGGCCATGTGGGAGGAGAAAAAGAGGGAACAGCCAGTTGAGCCAACCAAACCTCTGGTGGTGATGGTCAGCCCGGCCATGACCCCCGAAAGAGATGCAGAAGTGGACACCCTGAAATCGCAGATGTCCCAAGTGTTGGAGATACTGACCTCTTTGATGGAGAAAGATCAAAGGAAACCAGAAAAGAAAAGTCCAAGAAAGGAGTTGTTCCCGAATACCTCAGCGCCCGCTTCTCTACAGGATTGTGAAGAAGAGGTGATTTGTTACAACTGCGGAGGGATTGGTCATTTTGCAAACATATGTTCCAGTCCCAGGAAGAAAAAGATAAATAACCGCCAGCCGGCGGAAAACTTCAGAGGGCCCCGGTGAAGGAGTCAACCGGGTGCCCATCATTTTCAGTGAGCTCCAAACTGAATGAAAAACAGAAGAGAGAAAATAGAACACCTCGGAGGAAACACAACATTCTCCAACAGAGATACACCGCAGAGAAAGGGGGCAAGACCCCTCAGAAGAGATACAGCACTCCCCAGAGGGGGTGCACACCTAAGAAAAATAACAGTATCCCTCAGCGGGTTCCTACACCCATAAAAAGGAGGGAAGTCAATGCATACCAGGCTCAAGAAAGGTTCAAGTCCAAAGGGAATAGGACAAGAGAGAGTCCAAAAGGAAAAGGTCTGAAGAAGGCGACCCCTGCCGGGCCATATCCGGAGAAGCTGGTGGGCCCATCTCCTATAGTGCCCATTCAAGTGGAGGGAGTCTACACCAGGGCCCTCTTGGATACCGGGGCACAAGTGACCCTATTATACCGGGACTTCTACGATAGGCACTTGAGTCATCTGCCTATCCAGAAGATAGAAGAGCTGGAAATATGGGGAATTGGAACCCAGAGTTTCCCTTACGACGGCTATCTTCCCATCAAGATGACCTTTGACCCATCCGTGGCTGGGAAGGCCGAAGTGTTTGACACCCTGGCAGTCGTGTGCCCCAGGCCGCCTGGAGCCAACAAGAATTCCCTTATAATAGGGACGAACACGGACCTGGTCCGAAGACTCCTGACCCCTCTAGTAAAAGAAGAGGGGCGAACAGCCACCAAGATCCATCCCATGCTGAAGACGGCCTACCAACGGCTGGTCCAAGAGCAGGAGACCCCTGGAGAAGGGATAGGGAAGGTGTGGAGACTTGGAAGAGAAGGGGTAGTGTTGCAGCCCGGCGAAGTAACCTGTCTCAGAGCCACTGTGAAGCTTACTTGGGAGCAGCCTGGTCCCTTTGTCGTGCTGGAGTCAGACCCAAGGGGTGAGTCCTCAGGTCTGGAAGTGATACCGGAAGTGATTCCGCTGAAGGTCCTGAAGAAGGCCCATTGTAGAGTTCCAGTGAGTGTTAGGAACACTACCAGAGACCCCATGGAAATCCCAGCCAGAATGCTGCTAGGCCAGGTGAGCCCTGCGGCCCCTGTTACCCTGTCAGAAGTGAAGAGGACAGGTGAAGGAGGAGATGCTTGGGAGAAGCTGTCCATGGAAAACCCGAATCTGCCAGGAGCTTGGAAGGAGAGAGCCAAGGCCCAGTTGAATAGATGGGAGAAGATCTTCTCTAAGGATGAGTTCGATGTGGGGTGTGCAAGGAGTGACACCCATCGGATCCGCCTCCAGGAAGACAAGCCCTTCCGAGAGAGGGTCAGGCGGGTCCCCCTAGCAGATCTGGAGGATCTAAGGGAACAACTTGCAGAACTCAAGAGGACTGGTGTGATACGGGAGTCCAGAAGCCCCTATGCCTCTCCCATCGTGGTGGTCAGAAAGAAGAATGGATCATTGAGGCTCTGTATCGACTACAGGACTCTCAACAGGAGAACCATACCTGACCAATACACCACTCCGAGGATAGAGGATGCCCTACAGAGCTTGTCTGGAGCTAAATGGTTCAGCGTTATGGATCTCAAGAGCGGGTACTATCAGATTCCTATGCACCCAGAAGACAGGGAGAAGACAGCCTTCATAACCCCAGTAGGGTTCTTTGAATTCAACCGGATGCCCCAAGGTCTGTCTGGAGCCCCAGCGACTTTCCAACGTCTCATGGAGAAGACTGTAGGAGACATGAACCTTATTGAAGTCCTTGTATACCTGGACGATGTCATTGTCTTTGGGAGAACCTTGGAAGAACACGAAAGGAGGCTGGAAAAAGTGTTGAGAAGACTCAGTGAGGAAGGACTCAAGCTTTCGCCTGAGAAGTGTCGGTTCTATCAGTCTTCTGTGAACTATCTGGGGCACATAGTGTCTGAAGAAGGGGTGGCCACAGACCCTGAGAAAGTGGAGGCAGTTACCTCCTGGCCACGACCCACCACAGTAACCGAACTCAGATCCTTCTTGGGGTTCTGCTCCTATTACAGGAGGTTTGTGGAAGGATTTGCCCGAATTGCCAGGCCATTGAATGAACTATTTAAGACCGAGGGGGAAGAGGACGACTCAGGGCCCAGGAAGCCGGGAGAGTCAGTCAGAGATCAGTGGAACCAGAAGTGTGAAGAGGCCTTCCAGGCATTAAAGGAGAGCCTAACCACTGCCCCAGTCTTGGCCTATGCAGACCCAACCAAGCCCTATGAACTACATGTAGATGCTAGTCATGACGGTCTGGGAGGAGTACTTTATCAAGAACACGAAGGGCAACAACGGCCTGTTGCCTATGTGAGCCGGAGCCTGACCCCCTCTGAGAAGAACTACCCCACTCACAAGCTGGAGTTCCTGGCCCTTAAGTGGGCGGTAGTAGACAAGCTTAAAGACTACCTGTATGGGGCGGAGTTCACTGTGAAGACCGATAACAACCCCCTTACCTACCTTTTCACCACGGCCAAGCTGGACGCCACTGGACACAGGTGGCTGGCTGCACTTTCTGGATTCAACTTCAGCCTAAAGTATAGGCCAGGGACTGGGAATCGAGATGCAGACGCTCTGTCCAGGAGATCTCATTCTCTCACCAGTGACGTAGAAGATTGGACCCAAGTGGCACCGGACGGGGTGCGGGCCCTTTGTCAAGGAGCTGAATTCCAAGCCAGAGGAGGCTCCAGAGCAGAGGAAATAGGAGTTACCATGGTGGGAGTCCCCAAACACTACTGTGGAGTAGCTCAACTGGGAGAGGACAACCTGCCAAGACTGTCCAAGAAGGAGTTGAGGTGTGACCAATTGGAAGACCCCATGGGGAGATTGGTCCTGGAGGCCCTGGTGAATCAGGATCCAAACAGACTCATGTGTCAACCTTCAAAAGAAGCTCGCCTGCTGAGGAAAGAGTGGGACAGGTTGCAGTTACATCAGGGAGTGGTCTACCGAAGGGGCCCCTCTGATGACTCAGAAGATAAGTGGCAACTGTTCCTCCCAGAGAAATATCGAGAGACTGTTCTGATTGCCCTGCATGACAACCATGGCCACCTAGGGGCTGAAAGGACCTTTCAACTTGTCAGAAGTCGGTTCTATTGGCCCTGCATGAGGGCAGACATAGAGTACTGCCACTTATGTGCACGGTGCGTCCAGAGGAAGACTTTACCCCATCAAGCTGCCCCAATGGGCCATCTACAGAGTCAAGGCCCAATGGATCTGGTATGCATTGATTTTCTCTGCCTCGAACCCGACCTTAGTGGACTAGGAAATGTTCTGGTGATAACCGACCATTTCACCAGGTATGCCCAGGCTTTCCCCACCAAAGACCAGAAGGCCTCCACCGTAGCCAAGGTACTTATGGAGAAGTACTTTGTCCATTATGGGCTGCCACAGCGACTCCATTCAGATCAAGGGAGGGACTTTGAGAGTAAACTGATCCGGAAGCTCCTGGATTCTTTGGGAATTAAGAAGACTCGAACTACACCTTACCATCCACAGGGAGATGCCCAGCCGGAAAGGTTTAACCGAACCTTGCTCAACATGTTGGGGACTCTGGAAAGCGAGAAAAAGCAACATTGGAGCCAACACATAGCAGCCATAGTACATGCTTACAACTGCACCATCAGTGATGCTACAGGCTACTCCCCATATCGACTCATGTTTGGGAGAGAAGCGAGACTACCAGTGGACTTGGCCTTTGGCACCTCTCTGGACCATTCCTCAGCCACATCCCACAAAGGATATGTGGACAGGCTCAGACACAGCCTGAAAGTAGCCTATGAACATGCTCAAGCGGCCTCAGATCAAAAAGGAGCTCGAAATAAAAGAAACATCGACTTGAAGGTTCGGGTACAAGACCTACAGCCCGGGGATCGAGTACTGTTACGCAATCTGGGGGTCCCTGGAAAGCACAAACTTGCAGACAGATGGAGATCTGAACCCTATGTCATCTGCAGGAAGTTGCCAGGCCTACCTGTCTATACGTTGAAGCCTGAAGGAAAGGTAGGCCCACTGAAGACGTGGCATCGAAACCACCTTCTCCCACTTGCTGAGGCAGTTAGAATACCTCCCGTGGGAGACTCCCTTGAACCGGCCTCTATCCTGGATACTCCTAGGCCGAACACTCGGTCGCAGACCTCCTGAGCTGAAGATGGAGAGGCCTCTCAACTTAGTGGAAGTGAGGAGGGAGAACTTGATTGGCTGTGGCCTTCCCCAACTCCAGGAACTCCTTCCATAGATCTTCCAACCACTGAAGACACCACAGATGAAACACTGAACCCAGAAGCCACAGAGTTCATCCCTTCTAGTCCTTCAGCAGAATACTGGGAAGATGCCCATGATGGTTGTTCAGAGGAAGAGGAGCCTGTGGCGCCAGAGCCAGAAATCCCAAGAGAGCAAAGGGCTCGAAGAGTCATCCGGCCTCCAAAGAAGCTGACCTACCCACAAATGGGGAACAGCTCAGAAGACTCTGTAGTTACTGCTAGGAGGAATGCTGAGAATCCGGATCCCTCCACGGTCCATTTGGTGGAGGGAAACCCCAGCTCACTCTCTGGCACAGCTAGACAGGTCGCCCCACTGAAGCGACCTGTAGACAGGACAGCTCCCCATCTTATGATGATTGGTGGGAGGCTCCTCTGTCAACCCTATGCAACCGCATTGAATCTAGAATGTTTTGCAGACCAAAAAAATGTCTTTGGGGACCAAAGATTCAAAGTGGGGGGAGTGTGTAGCGGGGTGTTCCCCTTTAATGCAGAGAGACAAGAAGTTCTAGGGGAGAGGTGAGTCAGGAGGAAGTAGAGAAAGACATTACTGGAAGTGAAAGCAGAGGAGAGAGAGAGACTACATCTCCCAGTACATCTTGCAGCACCCAGGGTACATTGCTCCGGAACAGAGACTGCTGGGGCAGACTTTATAAAGGGGAGGTGGAGTTTGTTCGGTCTCTTTGGACACCCCTCTCCTAGCAAGAGGATCTCTGTGCTGAACTGCTGTATGCACAAGGCCTGAAGCCTGGGCCTTGTGCTCCTTTCCAAAGAGCCCCTCTGCCAGCCTAGCAGAACCTTAGAGACATCTTCTCATCCTTGCTGCAGTACACCAGAAGGATTGAAGACTTGGATGTCGGTGGATTCCAGTTCCTAGACGAATCGATGGAGGAAACGGACTTGGACTTGTCCGGGTGGTGAGAGCTGTTTAAAGACAGATACTTTATCTTTACTATTCGTTGGGATTACAAAGTTGTTCTTCAAGTGCACCACCGAAAGATTTCTAGCGAATATTGTTTCACTGAACTTCCATTTAGATCAGTCAGGCCTGACTGCATAGGTAGACATTGCTGGGTGTTAGTCTACCCATGAGGGGAAGTAGCTGTAAAAGGGCAGCGCTAGAGTTGCATAGCAATATTTTATTATTCTGATTACTCTGTTTATCTTTATTACTGTTTATTGCAGGGATCTGCAACTTGTTATATTGTTGTTTATTACTTGCCCATTAGCCTCAGTAAAATATCTGGGTCAAGTACATTGGTGTCAGTTTCACTTACTTTAATAGAAGTTTTAAAGTATATCACTGTGTGTGTGTTTGCCATAGGACTGCGTCACCTAGAGTTGCGGTCACGCGGTCCTATCTCCCCTTACTAGCTGTGCCAGTGGGGGGTTGAGCAGATTGCCGGGGGTTGGCGGAGCTGTCTTCAGGGCCCAACTAAACCTGCGGCCTTCTTAGTTGGAGGTATCGCTACAATTGTTTCACTTTAAGCATCATTAAATCATTGCTCATATAAAAATTACGTTTTTAAAAGCTTTTTTTGCATTGATATATGTCCCCCAAGGCAGTACCCAGACCTCTTAGTCTGCCTGTACAGCACTGCATCTGTACCGTGTATAGAACCTGCTGCAGCAAAAATTACATTTATAAAATAATGGCATTTTCCCTGCAAGCTTTCTTTATTTTATAAACAATGGCTTGGGGAGCCAGTCTGTATGATGAGGCCACAATTTAGTGCACTCGGAACAAAATTCAAGATTTTTGGGATGAATTCTGGTGTCTGTGTCGCAGACTCTGGATGGAAGTAACCGGTGCGGAAAACTGGTCTTTGAGTGGCGCCTTCACACCATTATGCCGCGTACACACAACCGTTTTTCCTGTCATGCAAAAAAAACGAAGTTTTTCTCGACGTGATTCGTCGTGATTCCTCTCAAGCCTGCTTTGCATACACACGTTTAGGAAATAAAACGCTCAAGCAAAGCGCGGTGACTAGGGATGAGCTTAGAGTTCGAGTCGAACTCATGTTCGACTCGAACATGCCTGTTCGCCCGTTCGCCGAACAACGAACAATTTGGGGTGTTCGCGGCAAATTCAAAAAGTCTATGGGAGAAATCTAAAGTGCTAATTATAAAGGCTTATATGCAAGTTATTGTCCTAAAAAGTGTTTGGGGACCCGGGTCCTGCCCCAGGGGACATGTATCAATGCAAAAATAAGTTTTAAAAACGGCCGTTTTTTTAGGAGTAGTGATTTTAATAATGCTTAAAGTGAAAAAAAAAAAGTGAAATAAAAGAGACCTACTCATCTTCCTCCTCCTGTGACAGGCACAGCTCCTTCTCCACCATGGATGGATAGATAGAGGGAGCCTACTGGAGCAAGGAATAAGTTCCGGAGTCGGTGTCATATGATCGGGAGGAACGGAGGAAAGAGAATGGTGTGTGCTGTAGATGTCTCTTGGTCCATTCATTCAATCAAAGGCTGCGGCTGGGTCACAGCCGACTGTGTATCGGGGGCTTATTTGTGGTAAGCTGCCAATTCGTGTGGTGGAGGGCACTGTCGGTCTGTGTTATCACGTGGTGGTGCTGGCTTTCCAATTGTGTTTCTATCTTCATCTTTGGAGACCCACTAGCTGGATATAGGACCCACGGCACACAAAGACTGTAACATCTCCCTTGAGACCTGCCAAAGGGCTGGGAATAGGATTATTATATGTGTGGTTTTCACAAACCAGCCCCTGGACATTTGGTTTCATTTAACTCCCAGAACATTGGTGTGAGATTTTTGCTCATATTTTAATCGATACCAAATGTATGGGTAATCCAATGTAAAGAAATCCCATTTCTGTATGGTATTTAACATAATTATATATGGTTTATATTCTTTATGTCCCTTATACATTGAGTATATTTGGGTAAGGTGCTATCCATCTATTTGGGCTATTGTTTGTTGTGGTGTGAGTGCCTGACACAACTCAGCCCCTGAACAATTTTTATTTTTTTATTTATTTGTTTCCACAATTATTCATTTTTATTGGTGCAATTTTTTCTGTTTAAGTTTAAAAAGTGAAATATTCCTTTAAATTTCGTACCTGGGGGGTGTGTATGATATGCATGTAAAGTCGCGCATGTTTCCCGTGCTTAGAACTGTCCCTGCACAAAGTGTCATTTTTGAAAGAAAAAAAGTCATTTAAAATTCACTCGTGGCTATTAATGAATTGTCGGCTTTTATCAATACATAGAAAAGTCATTGATAAAAAAAAAAAAAAAAGCGTGGGGGTTCCCCCAAATTCAATTACCAGGCCCTTCAGGTCTGGAATGGATATTAAGGGGAACCCCGCCGCAAATGAAAAAAAAAATGGCGTGCGGTTCCCCCTAAATATCCATACCAGGCCCTTCAGATCTGGCATGGATTTTAAGGGGAACTCCACCCCAAATTTAAAAAAAATGGCGTGGAGTCCCCCCAAAAATCCATACCAGACCCTTATCCTAACACGCAACCTGGCCGGCCGCAGGGGAAGAGGGGGGGGGACGAGAGAGCGCCCCCCTCCCTCCTGAACCGTACCAAGCCACATGCCCTCAACATGGGGAGGATGTCCCCATGTTGATGAGGACAAGGGCCTCATCCCCACAACCCTTGCCCGGTGGTTGTGGGGGTCTGCGGGCGGGGGGCTTATCGGAATCTGGAAGATCCCTTTAACAAAGGTGACCCCCAGATCCCGGGCCCCCCCTATGTGAATTGGTAAGGGGTACATTGTACTCCTACCATTTCACGAAGAAAGTGTCAAAAAATGTAAAAAAAACACACAAACACCTTGAAAAAGTCCTTTATTAAAAAAAAATAAAAAAATTGGCTGAGCCTGAGCGGACCTGATGGGGAACTTCCTCCGCATTCTATTACATGTATAGACCTGCCCCTTCTAAAGTTTCTAAAGTTCCCCATCAGGTCCGCTCAGCCAATGACTCGGTGTAAGGCTGAGGACCTGATGCGGAACATGAGAAGGGGCGGGTCTATACATGTATTACACAGCGAACGAAGTTCCCCATCAGGTCCGCCCCCTCGGTATGTCAGACCCGCCTACGTCATTGGCCTGAGTGGGAAACTTCCTTCACTGTGTAAATTTAAATTACACAGTGAAGGAAGTTCCCCGCTCAGGCCAATGACGTAGGCGGGGTCGGACATACCGAGGGGGCGGACCTGATGGGGAACTTCGTTCGCTGTGTAATACATGAATAGATTCGCCCCTTCTCGCGTTCCGCATCTGGTCCGCTGAGCGGACCTGATGGGGAACTTTAGAAGGGGCGGGTCTATACATTTAAAACACTGCGGAGGAAGTTTCCCATCAGGTCCGCTCAGGCACAACCAATGACGGACAGCGCTGGACATCGGGATTGCCGCGGGACACTGGATTTCATCGCTGGAATGTTTTTTTTTTTCTTTTTAAATAAAGGACTTTTCCAAGGTGTTTGTGTGTTTTTATTTACATTTTTTTACACTTTCTTCGTGAAATGGTAGGGGTACAATGTACCCCTTACCAACTCACATAGGGGGGGGGGGGCCGGGATCTGGGGGTCCCCTTTGTTAAAGGGGTCTTCCAGATTCCGATAAGCCCCCTGCCTGCAGACCCCCACAACCACCGGGCAAGGGTTGTAAAGGTTGAGGCCCTTGTCCCCATCAACATGGGGACATCCTCCCCATGTTGAGGGCATGTGGCCTGGTACGGTTCAGGAGGGAGGGGGGGCGCTCTCTCGTCCCCCCCTCTTTTCCTGTGGTCAGCCAGGTTGCGTGCTCGGATAAGGGTATGGATTTTTGGGGGGACTCCACGTATTTTTTTTTTTACATTTGGGGTCGAGTTCCCCTTAAAATCCATGCCAGATCTGAAGGGCCTGGTATGGATATTTAGGGGGGAACCGCACGCCATTTTTTTAAATTTGCGGCAGGGTTCCCCTTAATATCCATTCCAGACCTGAAGGGCCTGGTAATTGAATTTGGGGGAACCCCCACGCTTTTTTTTATTTTTTTATCAATGACTTTTCTATGTATTGATAAAAGCTGACAATTCATTAATAGCCGCGAGTGAGTTTTAAATGACTTTTTTTCCTTCAAAAATGACACTTTGTGCAGGGACAGTTCTAAGCACGGGAAACATGCGCCACTTTACATGCATATCATACACACCCCCCAGGTACGAAATTTAAAGGAAAATTTCACTTTTATTTTTTCATTTTAAGCATTATTAAAATCACTGCTCCCGTAAAAACGTCTATTTTTTAAACCTTTTTTTGCATTGATACATGTCCCCTGGGGCAGGACCCCGGTCCCCAAACACTTTTTAGGACAATAAATTGCATATTAGCCTTTATAATTAGCACTTTAGATTTTGAACGTTCGAGTCCATTGTATTTAATAGGGTTCTAAAGTTCACACAAACATTCTGTCTGTTCGCAGGTTCTGGTGCGAACCGAACAGGGGGGTGTTCGGCTTATCCCTGGCGGTGACGTACAACACGTACGACGGCACTATAAAGGGGAAGTTCCATTCGGATGACGCCACCCTATGGGCTGCTTTTGCTGATCTCGTGTTAGTAAAGTTTGGTGAGAGACGATTCGCGCTTTTCAGCCTCGTGCTTTTCAGTCCGTTACAGGGTGACGAATGTGCTATCTCCATTTCAAACGCTAGTTTTACCAGAACGAGCGCTCCCGTCTCATACGTTTTTTTTCCCCCCTCGGGAAAAGCATACACACGAGCGGTTTTCGCGACGAGAAAAAGAACGACGGGAAAAATTATGAGAAAAATAGAACAGGTTGTAATTTTTTTGCGGGCAGTCGAGAAAACTGCTATGGAGCATACACACAACCTGTTTTCACGGTCAATCTAAAAAATGGCAGTTTTCTCGTCATGAAAAATGGTCGTGTGTACGCGGCATAACCCTATAGAGGTATTCTTGATGAAAGCAAGAATTGGCCTTGCTGTAAAAAATTGAAATGATATGCACCTGTTATGGAGAAAAAACACAGTGGGGGAATACCACATAGCGTAAAACTGTAGATTTATTCAAAATAGGTAAGAAACAAAGGTTAAAATACTCACATTTTAAGGTGATTAAAAACTGGCACCCAGTATATGCAGTATGTTTTGTTACAACTCGCTCCGGCCAGCATGTAGTAGGCACTTCCGCCCATGAGGCACCCAGAACCAAGCCAAACCACGGACTATGGTTCCTACTACATGCCGGCCAATGCGAGTTGTAACAAAACATGCTGCATATACTGAGTGCAAGTTTTTGTGAGTGTTTTAACCTTTTTTTTTCTTAGCAAGTTTGAATAAATCTACGGTTTTAGGTATTCACCCACTGTTTTTTTTTCTCCATAATACTATCTAAGGATCTATCCAGCAAAGTGTCTGCCATAGAGGATTTCATATAGGGGTAGATCCCCCTTAAAGGCAAGAGATTCAAATAGGAATAGCAGACCTAGGCATTAACCCCTTTGAGAGAGCTACCACCTAGAGGCGCAAGTGACCATACTAGAAATAGTTGGTCCACATCTGGGGTGAGTGCACATCCATGCGGGGCACTAGAAATGAGAATTAGTGGAGCACCTGTTCTTTATTGAGGATTTCAAGCACTTTAATCACTTTATGGGACTTGTATACTTATCTGTGTGGTTTTACTTGATTTATAGACTGAAGTAGTCTCATGTTTTCTAGCACAATGTATGGTTATGTTCAGTATCGAGTTTTGCAAGTAGGCTTACGTTAGCATCGCAGCTGGTGTGAACTTTATAACACTATTACTTAAGGTTTATCAAACAATCTTTTTAGTTTATTTATTCACAGGATCTGTGGCACTAAAGTATTATTTTTTTCATTCCCTGTCCATATTGCCACACAGAGTCTGCTCCAACAGGGATTGTGTCACTGATGCATGCATTGTCACGGCTCACCATCCTTATCGCTTTCTCAAATGGTGACAGTACAGTGCATGCATCCTTTATCAGCAGCCATTGGCGTGGGAAAAAAAAAAGCAGAGCCAACCTGAGCCTGTTGTTGTGCCATACTCACACAGGTACTCGTTGACGACCCTCTTCTGCATGTGCAGTTGAGTTCCACCTGGTGGGCATGTCCCAAATCATACGGTTTACAGACAGGTGAAATTCCCGCTGAATTTCAGCCAACAGAACACTGGCTGTGTGTGACCACCTGAAATGTCTAAAGACTCTTCTGGCCTGCCTTAGAAGATCTTGCAACTATGGGTACCTGTTTAAGAAACGCTGCACCACCAAATTGAGGATATGTGCCAGGAAGGTTAGTGCCATTATCGCACACTACCAGTCCTGGCTCAAGCCTCTGTGGCATGAATCACCTCCTCACCCTGCCCTTGCAGAGCTGAAAGAATCTCTGCTCTGGTGTGGCTCCTGTCCCCTAGACAGACCAGCTGAAGCACTGAATGGCATCTTTTAGACCCACTCATTGAATAGCCCCTTGAATGCTTAGGGGGTAATTGTGGTTCATAGGACAATTCAGCGGAGGAGGGCATAGAGGAGGAGGGGGTGGAGCTCACAAATCTTGCATCACCACCAGCTGTATGGAAACGTTTCGGCAAAAAAAGCTCCAGCACTAAGCCCTGTCCTCCTTCCTAGTTGCAAGCAGAGTTACCCAGTGTGCTGGGAGCGAAATATATCATCCCTGATCATGCTTGCTGGACCACGTATCAGTAGTAACGTGGACCTTATTGCTGACTGCCTTGCTCAACAATGCCACAGCATTGCCTTCCATGTGATAGTACAGTGCTGGAATGGGCATACATGCAAAGAAATAGCGGCTGGGAACCTGCCATTGTGACACAGCACATTGTGCAAATTCACGGAAGGGACAGAATCCATCAGGCGGAAAGGCAGGAGTTGTAAAGCCAGCAGCTTGGACAAGCTGGAATTTAGGCTCTGGGCATGTGGGTGGCAGCGACTGTATTTTTTTTTCACTGCAGCAGCTGGGGCAGAGAAATTTGCTTTCTATACTCTACAGCTGGTAGTGTGCTGCTGGCAGACGTGCTGCAAGGACCTGGGACACCCTGCGCTCTACCATTATCCCTGTCACTGGAGGCTGCGGAGAGGTCATGAGATATAGTGGAGGTAGGCCTGAAAGGTGAGGAGTGAGGATGAGAAGAATAGTATCCCTTTTGTGTAGCTTTCAGGTACTCTTGCCAATGAGCTGAGTGGTGGGAGGTTAAATGCCTTGTCAAGTATGTGGTACCCAAACGGCTGGTGTTTTTTACACGCTCGATCTGCTTGAGGCAGAGTGTGATCGCCTGCTCCGCCCGCTCTCCATCTAGATTCCCTGTGGCAGCAGACAGGATGGAGAGCAGGGGAAGGAAAGACCAGGAGAATGAGTGCCGAGGAAAGTTATGTTACAACATTGTGTGGCTTTCTTTCAAATCGTAGGAGGAGCTTCTCAGTGCTCAGGATTATGTATTTATTCAGCCCGTCCGCTTACTACACAGCTAGCCAGGGAGAGGAGTTAAGCACTGCGGGGGAACCAGGATAGCAGGAGGGGGGGGGCGTGAGGGGTCATCAGTTGAGTCGGCATGTACAGGTACCGATCTTTGTATTTTCCTTCTGCAGCAGCTGAATGCTAGCAGGAGGTAGAGAAGGAGAAGTGGCCTTTCAGCTGCAGCAGGAGGATAGGTACCAGCTGCGGTGCCCCTCTCAAGGCCACGCCCAGTCATTCCTATTCCCTACCCCTCAGCTTGGCTCTGCCGTCAATGCCAGTTTTTAAAAATTGGCATGCATACTGTAGATAATGTATGGTAAACAATAACAGCATGTTGTACAACCACCATTGCAGATAATTCACCTATGGTAACGATCAGAAAAAGTGCTTTACAATTTAGGTTTTCAAGCTACCACTCAGTGTAACTAATATTCTAAGCCCCAGCCCTGTCCATCAGAGATCTCCCAAAGGCTAAAAGGTCCCCAAAACCTGAGCAGCTGACCAAGCACTGGAAATTACAGAATATAAATACAAAAGGTAGCGTTTCAAAGTGTACCTAGGGACTGTAGATCAAGTGACCCTTGTACCAAAGAAAGCAGCAATACGATGGTCTTGTAATGCAGTAAAGACAGCCAAATCCCACCAACAAAATGGTCGTGCTGCGGAAGTAAAGGAACAGGATGTGACATCACCGGAAGTCGTTGACTGGAAGTGATGCAAGCACCTGGCCAGACTACGGTGTCTGAAGCAGGAGAGGACAGAAAGGAGCCCGGTCTTCTGTAATAGATGACACTTTTCGAAGCAGTCTGCTTCTTTATCAAATTCACCCTGGAAAGGAATTTATTAGAATTGCGTATAATATTAAATCAGTTTGTCAGTAAATCCCTGCAGGGATTCTAATCCTGTCCCACTCTTAAGTTAAAAAAAAAAAGTTTTTACTTGACAATGACATACTGTACATTTTAAAGCACCTTTTAAATTTGAGACTTACCTCTTTAGAATAGTGGGTGTGCAAAGCCACCTTTATAAATGTTTCTCTAAGTTTAGGTTGAATTGTGCAAATAAAAAAGACAGTAAAAGCCAAAATGTAAGAAAATGTATATGGGAGAAGAAACTGTTGTTCACCTGTGGCCAGATTTACAATCTGCTTAGGGCTAATGAATATTTTTATCCATCCAAACAGTTTTCTATAAAAATTCATCCACATTTATGAACATAAGGGATCTCATAGAGGTTCACGCTATAAATGTATGTACAATTCTCACCTTCAGATTGCACTATACAGTAAGTGGTCGGCATGGGTTGCATTTGGTGAGTTCTCTGTTGTGTGTAACTTAACATATTGCACAAATTAATACTTTGTACTCTACTTGGCAAATCTTTGTCACATGTATTATAAAAGATAAAATTGCACAATTGTAATTGCTGTTTTATGTAGCACACTATGATATCTGTTAATAAATGATGAGTTACTAAAGATTGTATGATTGTTACATACAGTGCTGTGAAAAAGTATTTGCCCCCCCTTTTTTTTTTGCCTTTTCTTCACACTTAAATGATTCAGATCATCAAACAAATTTTAATATTACACAAAGATAACCCTAGTAAATACAAAATACAGTTTTAAATGATGATGTAATTTATTAAGGGAAAAAAGCTGCCCAATCTTGCCTGGCCCTATGTGAAAAGGTAACCCCCCCCCTCCCTTGCTAAATCATGAATGAACTGTGATTAACCACATTTGTTGGAAAGCTGAGTTAAATTTCACTTGTCACACCGAGGCCTGAATCAAGAAATCACTTAAAAAGAAGCTGTCTGACAAAGTGAAACACGCTAAAAGATTTCAAAAAGCACCACATCATGCCGAGATCTAAAGAAATTCAAGAAAAGATGAGAACAGTCTGGAAGAGGTTACAATGCCATTTCTAAGGCTTTGGGACTCCAGCAGACCATGGTGAAAGCCATTATCCACAAATGGAGAAAACTTCACTAAACAGTGGTGAACCTTCTCAGGAGTGGCCAACCAAAATTACTTCAAGGGCACTAAAACGACTCATCCAGGAGGTCAGAAAAGAACCCAGAACCATATCTAAAGAACTGCAGGCCTCACTTGCCTTGGGTAAGGTCAGTGTTGATGATTCAACAATAAGAAAGAGACTGGGCAAAAATGGCGTCCATGGGAGAGTTCCAAGGCGAAAGTTGACTAAAAAGAACACAAAAAGGTTTGTCTCACATTTGTCAAAAAATATCTTGATTATCCCCAAGTCTTTTGGGCAAATATTCTGTGGACTGATGAGACAAAAGTTTAACTTTTTGGAAGGTGTGCGTCCCGTTACATCTGGCTTAAAGCTAATACAGCATTTCATAACAAGAATATCATACCAACAGTCAGACATGGTGGTGGTAGCGTGATGGTCTGGGGCTGCTTTGCAGATTCAGGACCTGGACGACTTACCATAATTGATGGAACCATGAATTCTGAGCTCTACCAGAAAATCCTGAAGGAGAATATCTGGCGATCAGTTTGTGACTTCAAGCTCAGGTGCACTTGGGTTATGCAGCAGGACAATGATCTGAAACACACCAGCAAGTCCACCCCTAAATGGCTAAAAAAAAAGACATAATTAAGGTTTTGGAGTCAGAACCTAAATCCGATTGAGATGCTGGAAAACTCTCCAATGTGGCTGAATAAAACAATTCTGCAAAGAAGAGTGGGCCAAAATTCTTCCACAGCGATGTGAAAGACTCATTGCCAGTTATCGCTAATGCTTGATTGCAGTTGTTGCCACCAAGGGTGGCACAACCAGTTGTTAGGTTTCAGGGGCAATTACTTTTTCACATAGGACCGGGCAGGTTTGGACAACTTTTTTTCCTTTATAAATGAAATCAGCATTTGAAAACTGCATTCTGTATTTATTTGGGTTATCTTTATGTAACATTAAAATTTGTGTGATGATCTAAATCATTTAAGTGTGACCAACATGCAAAAAAAATAAAAAATCAGGAAAGAGGCAAATACTTTTTTACAGCACTGTAGAAGAGTTTACAGAGGCACATGATATCAGTTTATGGCTGCAGCCTAATCTTTTCCGTAATATATATATTTTTTCTTTCTCAAAACTGGAATCAATTAAATGGTTATATATAAATTTTAAAATAATCAAGTAAATTCAAACTTTAGACAAATAAAAAATAAAAAAAAACATACAATCTACATATGTAAATATTACATAAAAAAAAATTAAGGTCCAACCATTTTTTTTATTTATACCAGCGAAGGGTTAAAGGCTTTATCAGGTTTTAATGGTTACCTTTGACACAATTGGGAAAATATTCCATCCCTTTCATCCAATACCTCAAAAGTGATATTTAGGTTCTAGGCGGACCCTTGTTGGTTGACTCAGCTTGTGGCTTTTCCTTTATGTCATGGATACGCCAACAGTTAGATCTTCCTGCCATAATTCTTGGAGTTCATGTCCTCCATGGAAGATTTGGGTGTTCCTATCCACCTTTGTGTGTTCCAACTCTTCCTGTTACATCCTGTCTAATATAAACTAAATACAAATCCAGCAGAGATGGTGGAAAGTTTTGGGTGGACAAACCCTTTAAAAATTTTAAATTTAAAAATACAATTTTAACTTTGAGTTAAAAAAAAGTTAAATTTTTTTTCATAACCACTTGACGACCGGCTCATGCCAATATACGTCAGCAGAATGGCACGTACAGGCAGATTAACGTACCTGTACGTCGCCTGTAAGACGTGGCATTGTGGGCGTGCGCGCCCGTCGCGAGCTCCGTGAGTGTGATCGTGGGTCCCGCGGACTCGATGTCCGCGGGGATACCCGCGATCGTCTCACAGAGAGGAATAATGGGGAAATGCTGATGTAAACAAGCATTTCCATATTCTTCCTAGTGACAGGACAGTGATCACAGCTCCCTGTGATCGGGAGCGGTGAACAGTGTCATGTCACACATAGCTCATCCCCCCTACAGTTAGAACACATCCCTAGGACACACTTAACCCCTTCAGCGCCCCCTCCTGGTTAAACCCTTCACTGCCAGTCACATTTACACAGTAATAAGTGCATATTTATAGCACTGATCGCTGTGTAAATGTGAATGGTCCCAAAATAGCTTCAAAAGTGTCCGATGTGTCCGCCATAATGTCGCAGTCAGGATAAAAATTGCTGATCGCTGCCATTGATATCCCCTATTTTGTAGATGAAAACCAATCAATAAACTCTTATTACGATTTTTTTTACCAAAAATATGTAGAAGAATACGTATCGGACTAAACTGAGGAAACAAATGTTTTTATATATATTTTTGGGAATATTATAGCAAAAAGTAAAAAATATTATTTTTTTTTCAAAATTGTCGTTTATTTTTTGTTTATAGCGCAAAAAATAAAAACCGCACAGGTGATCAAATACCACCAAAAGAAAGCTCAATTTTGTTTGGGAGCCACGTTGCACGACCGCGCAATTGTCAGTTAAAGTGACGCAGTGCCAAATCGCAAAAAGTTCTCTGGTCTTTGGCCAGCCAAATGGTCCGGGGCTTAAGTGGTTAAATTATGTTTTTTTTTAAAATGATAATTTGAAATATGGGAAGAAATATAAACTAAGAATTTGATACAGCCACACACCTAATCTAAGTTAATCATTTATCATCCTTGGTATAAATGAACCGTATTATTTCTGAATCATCTTTGCCTATTAACATTTGTCATGAATTCATTCCTCGCAGTCGTGTGCCTTATTTCAGGTCTTGTGACACCAGGTGAGTCTGTTTTTAATGAATTCGCATTTACACATTCATCAATTTGTTTTATAGATAATGGTAGACGTCGTACACATGTTATTTAATTGATAAAAAAAAATCTCTAATGTCTTTATTCCTTTAACTCAACCCTTCGATTTGAGATCAAATATAATTTTATCTTCAAGTTAATGCAATACAAAATTGCAATTTATAATAAAAAGTACAACACAACTGTATGTAAATCTTAACTAAACTTGCCACTTAAAGTGCCTCTAAACCCAAAATTTAAAATGTAATACAATTTTTCCCTTTATTTTTACCTTGCCCTGTAAATAACACACTTCAGTCACGAGTACTCGCATCTTTTGGAATAATTGTTTTTTCACACACACCCTCCTCCTTTCTGCCTCTTTCCTACTCGATTGGAGAATACGTTTTTTTTGACAGTAAGATTTTTTTTTTTGGTTTTAACAAACTTACAGGGTCAATACAGACAAATAAATCCAACAAGAATTACTTTACTTGTTCAGGATACGTACATGATGTTACATATTTAACTGCTCGTCTATATACTCCAAGACTTTTGAAAGGCATTGCATAGGAGTGAGTTCAAAGCCAACAGCTTCTTAAAGGTCTTGTTCATATTAACCACTTGCTTACTGGGCACTAAAACCCCCTTCGTACCCGGACCAATTTTCAGCTTTCAGCGCTGACGCGCTTTAAATGACAATTGCGCGGTCATACAACACTGTACCCAAATGACATTTTTATAATTTTTTTTCCACAAATAGAGCTTTCTTTCGGTGGTATTTGATCACCTCTGCGTTTTTTTTTTTGTTTTTTTGCGCTATAAACAAAAAAAGAATGACAATTTTTTTTAAAAACACAATATTTTTTACTTTTTGCTGTAATAAATATCCCAGTTTTTTTCCTCAGTTTAGTCCGATACGTATTCTTCTACATATTTTTGGTAAAAAAATCGCAATAAGCATTTATTGATTGGTTTGCGCTAAAGTTATAGCGTCTACAAAATAGGGGATAGATTTATGGCATTTTTATTAATATTTTTTTTTTTACTAGTAATGGCAGCGATCATCGATTTTTATCGAGACTGCGACATTATGGCGGACACATCGGACACTTTTGTCGCTATTTTGGGACCATTCACATTTATACAGCGGACAGTGCTATAAAAATGCATTGATTACTGTATAAATGTGACTGCCAGGGAAGGGGTTAACACTAGGGGGCGAGGAAGGGGTTAAATGTGTTTCCTAGATGTGTTCTAACTGTGGGGGGAGGGGAGTGACTGGGGGAGGTGACCGATGGTTGTCCCTATGTACAAGGGACACACCATCGGTCTCCTCTCCCTAACAGGACGTGGATCTCTGTGTTTACACACAGAGATCCACGTCCCTGGCTCTGGGACAGCCGATCGTGGGTAACTGGCGGACATCGCGCATCGGCACCCGCGTGACACAGCGGGCACAGCTCTTCTGCGATGCGCACCGCCGAGGGCGCGCATTGCGGAAGTAAACAAGAGGACGTCCAGGGGACGTCCTCCCGGCAGTTCAGGTCCGCGCTGCAGCCGTCTTTCGGCTATAGCGTGGATCTGAAATGATTAATAATTCCAGTCGGTCCCCTAAATACAAACATCCAACTTAGAAACGACTCGTACTTACAAACGGAGGGAGACAACAGGAAGTGAGAGGAAATCTACCCCTAGGAAGGTAAATTCACTCCTGTAAGTAATTAAGGATAAAAGGTACCTCTACTGAAGCTTTATCACCAATCCTTGTTTCCACAACAACCCAAAATGTTCAAAATCCAATTGTCATTGGGACAGAAAGTGAGGTGAAATGTTCTGAACAGGGGCACAGACAGCAAAACAAATGTTACAGGGGTGATAACCCTTCCCTATGCTATCCAAAAAAGCGTAAAAATATTTTTTGGGCTGAAGCTACACTTAAAAAAATTACTTGTTTCAACTTACAAACAGATTCAACTTAAGAAAAAATCTACAGACACTATCTTGTTTGTAACCCGGGGACCGCCTTTACCAATCACTTCTGATCGATTGGGTACTAGCAGTGACTTCCACTGTCTTAAGAATTAGGGATCAGGATGCCAGGAGGATGTGTGACAACCTGCCTTTGTTTTTTTGGGAATTTTTCTATACTGAGGTTCAGTAGAACTAAGGCTGGGCATGGGGAGGAGAGTACCCTTGTACAGGTAGATATAAGTTTAAAAATTTGCCCCCAGAAACTGGTGAAAGTGGGGGAAACTAAAGAATGTGTAACAGTGTTCTTACCTGGCCGCAGTTGCACCAGCATAGGGGAGAGCAGGAAGATTCAATTTTCGCCAGCCGAAAAAGAGTATAGTTCCATCTATTGGTGATTTATTTTTATTTTTTTACCAGAAAAGTTTATTCATTTGAGAAAAACAAAACAACCAAAAAACAGTGGTACATTCTTGACAGTTCACAAATACAATGCAGATAAGCAAAAATTGACTTGGTAGTGCGTTACACAGGAAACATCCTTGCTCGAAGGCCCAACCATTCCAAGCCTAAATCAATAAAACCATTAATTTGGAGATCCCCAAGGGTCACAATGGCTCTAGATCCACATCAGGCAGAAAATAATGGAGAGGGGCAAGAAGGGGGGGGGGAGGCCTCCCTCTAAGTTTAAATTAAGCAACCTGACCATGATTCTTAGCGCCTGACTCCAAACCCTACTTCAGCCTCAACCATTGCTTCTTAACCCATGCCGCCCATATCCTCTCAAATTTTTTGGGGGCAGTTGCGTCCCGCGTAGGTTAACTTATATAAAGGCAGGGCTGCATCCACCAGTGTCCGCCATTTCTGCACCGAAGGGGGGGAGGGATCATTCCATTTCTGGAGGATCGCCTTCCTGGCATAAAAGGCCGTGTAAAACAATCTATTGGTGATTTTTAGTGTCATGTGAAACGCAGTGGGAAGCCTTGAAAATTGAGTGGAATGCAGTCCTCCACTGGTTGGTGGTAAATGTAGTCTCAAGATCTTTTTTCCCATTTGGTCATCAAGCTAGATTTACAAAAGATACCTTTGTCTTGCAGAGTATCATAAAACAGGGCTTCTGCTCTACAGAGGTGTAAAAGCCCCATGCCTTGGGGTGCATGGTGAAGTTTGAGATGGGGGTATTTGGTCAAGAAATGTAATATTCGGATGACTGTGAATATTGTTGATTCCGGTAGGCAAAATTCCTCTTCCAGCTCCTACAGTCTTAAGTTTGCCCTCGTTAAAAAGTTTTGAGATTCCAGTAATTCCGCATTCAAGCAGGGGGTTAGTATTTAAAGTGCTTGTAAACCCACTTTCTAAACAAACACCTACAGGTAAGCCTAGATTAAGGCTTACCTGTAGGTGCATGAAATATCTCCTTAACCTACACAGTTAAGGAGATATTTGCATTTAAATGCGGCGACGGTGACGTCACGCGCATGCGCATGGGCTTAATCCCATTCACAAATTCGGCTAGGTCGCAGTTTTCGACGACGTAGCCGAATTTGACGGGTCATGCGCGCATGCGCAGAGTCACGTCTTCGCCGCTCCGGCCAATCACAGCGCCGGAGTGGCGCTGTGATTGGCTGGTGCGGCGATACCCGGAACTAACATTCCGGCTATCGCCGCAGCGATGGATGCGTGTAGGTGGAGGGACGCGGACTGCTTCGGGGGCCCCGATCTAAGGTAAGTGGTACATAATGAGCTAATATGCTAGTCATACTAGCTCATTATGCCTTTCTCTTGCAGGTGGGCAGGAAAAAAAAAAAAAAACGAAAAGTGGGTTTACAACCACTTTAAAGTGATTGTAAAGTCTCGTTTTTTTTTTCCTATAAAAATAACAAACATGTTATACTTACCTCCTCTGTTGCATTGGATTTGCACAGAGCAGCCCGGATCCTCCTCTTCTCAGGTCCCTCTTCGGTGCTCCTGGACCCTCCCTCCTGTCAAGTGCCCCCACAGCAAGCAGCTTGCTATGGGGACACCCGAGCCGAGTCACAGCTCCCTGTGTCCATTCAGACACAGAGCTGTGGCCCGGCCCCGCCCCCTCTCTCTCTCCTGATTGGCTGACTGACTTTGATTGCCAGCAGTGGGAGGAAATGGTGCCGCTACTGTGTCTCAGCCAATCAGGAGGGAGAGTCTCAGACAGCCAAAGCATTTGTGGACATCGCTGGACAAAGATAGGGCTCAGGTAAGTATTAGGGGGGCTGCTGCACACAGTGGTTTTTTTTTTTTATCGTAATGCATAGAATGCATTATGATAAAAAACCTTTTGACTTTACAACTCCTTTTAACATGGGTACCATTGATTCTAGGACATTCAGTGGGAGTGATACCTCAGGGGAAATATCGTAGGATGCATGGTTTTTAGATAAGGAGGCCTCTGTGGGCAAGGGCAAGAGGGTGAGGTTCCAAGGCTTCCACATATTGCATAGGAGTAGCATACCTAAGATCTCATGGTTTAGGAATACATTTAATGACTCATCCAGGAATTTGATGTGGCAAGATTAAAAATTGTTTGGTTGCTTTTGTAATTTAGATTATTGGGAGCAGAAAAAAATCTTGTGTTTTGTTGTGTTTTGTGCATATGTTCATACAATCACAAGACAAAATTTTGTAATAATGTCTGTAATAAATTGTTGGTTTTAGTGGGGGGTTAATATAGAATGTATCCCGCCGGATTAAGTCTTTTAGCTATAACTTGAAGTGCATTTCCACTTTTGCAGCCAAATTGGGATAACACTAATGCCGCGTAGACACGATAGGAATTTCCGACAACAAATGTTCGATGTGAGCTTTTGGACGGATATTCCGTCCGTGTGTAGGTTCCATCGGACATTTGCTGTCGGAATTTCCGACAACAAATGTTTGAGAGCTGGTTCTCAATTTTTCCGACAACAAAAGTTCTTCAAGAGTATCCAATTCCGACACACCAAAATTTCACGCATGCTCGGAATCATTCTACTTAATTTTTCTCGGCTCGTCGTAGTGTTGTATGTCTCCGCATTCTTGACGTTCGGAATTTCCGAGCAACATTTGTGCGACCGTGTGTATGCAAGACAAGTTTAAACCAACATCCGTCTAAAATTCCGATCGTGTGTACGCAGCATTACTTTATATTTGTTATATGTACCTTTGCATAGAATAATAATAAAAAAAAAAAAATAGCTGCTTATCATTTTAGATGTTGTTTTCTGATAACTGCAGCACTGAAAAATCACACATAGTTCTCTTATTTATGGGGGGGCTGGAGGCTTGCCATAACTGACCCTATCTGTACTATATGGCAGATCTCATTAGCAGTTGTAAACTAGATTCAAAACATCTCTGTCCGAACAAAGGGTTAAAGATTTAGAAGCCGGCCTTCTGCATTGGATGTTAATGAGAGGAAACTCATGCTGTCCTTAGCTTTTCTATTGGGACAGACTAAAGCCCTGTACACACGATCGGTTTTACCGATGAAAATAGTCCGATGGACTTTTTTCATCGGACAAATCGATCGTGTATGGGCCCCATCGGTCTTTTTTCCATCGGTGTTAAAAAATAGAAAATGTTTTAAATTTATCCGATGAAAAAAAAAACGATAGCAAATTACTATCGTCTGTGGGGAACTCCATCGGATAAAAAATGAATCAAGTCGACGCATGCTCAGAAGCATAGAACTTAATTTTTCTTGGCTCGTTGGCGTGTTTTACGTCACGGCGTTTGGGACGATCGTTTTTTTGACTGATGGTGTGTAGGCAAGACTGATGGAAGTCAGATCCATCGGATTTCCGATGGAAAAATCCATCGGTTTAAAATCCATAGGAAATCCGATTGTGTGTACAGGGCTTAACATTGAAACTGTTTAGAAATTATTGCAGTCAGCCATGAGGCCTTCTCCTACGAAAAATCGAGAAATGAAGAAATATTAATCTTTTTTGGTATGTTGTGTGGACGGGAACACATAACAAATATATAGTCTACATGTGCAATTCGTTTTGTTCCAAATTAGTTTTTTAATGAATTTTAACAAATTCGTAAATATCCAAATTAACAAAAACCCGTTTAACAAATTTTTGGGAACATTAGTAAGTTCGAAAATGCCAAATTGATGTATTTACAAATTTCGTAAATTCGTAATCCAAAATCCGAAAATTTAAAAATATTTGAAGATCCGCAAATTCGGAAATTAGAAAAAAAAAAACAAACAGCGGTGAATATTAAATACTACCAAAATAAAGATCTATTTGTGTGAAAGAAAATTATAAAAATGTCATATGGGTACAGTGTTACATAATTGCTCAATTGTCATTCAAAGTGCATCAGCGCTGAAAGCTAAAAATTGGCCTGGGCAAGAAGGGGGTATATGTGCCCGGTAAGCAAGTGGTTAGAACTCTGAATATCAGTAACAATGTATCTTCTCGAATTGCAGGTTTTGCCATCAGCTGCACACTGTGTTCAAGCACAAACACTCCCTCGTGCTCTGGTTACAGCGTATCCTGCGCTTCAAAGCTTGTGTGCATGTCTATGTACCAAGTTTCAAATCTAGGTAAGCTACCAGCGAAGAGATTGTAAGAGAATTTACACTTTATCTTGAAAAAAGGACTTTAGGCCCAACTGAAGTTTTTAAATCTGTTTAAATCAGCTAAATATATTGTAGGTGCACCAAAAATAACAGACGTTCAATGCCTTACAGTTCATTAGAAAAAAGCCACAGCCAGAGTAGAAAAGCCTGTCCCTTGCCAGCAAGTTACAGAGAAGGACCACTGTTCTCTGTGTGGAGGCAGTGGTCTCTCTACAGAGATCCAACCCACCCTCTACTGAGTCAGATCAAACCTATGCAAATATCAAAATGCCTTGATGGATGGGTGTTAGTCTGGAGGAGTGAGCGTTCCTAGGCAGGCTGCATTTTCGTGCAAACCTCCCTAGGCAACACCCACATGTGATGACTAGGGTGACCACATTTCCAAACTACCATTCAGGGACACCCTCCCTTCCCAAAAATCAGCTTGTGCTGTAACGAATCACAGCACAGTGATTGGACACAAGAGGAGGGATTTATGATTTTTCCAATCACAAGCAGGGGGCGGGTATTGTGCTCCTCCAGGCATTCCCGGCCAGGAGAAGTACTGTCAGTGAGTAAAGTGGTCATTTGGCAGCCTTTTTTAGGGGCATCAGATTGGCCCGGGGGGGGGGTGGCTGTGTCAGTTTCATTCCGGGACACTGTATTGTCCTGGAATGAATGTGCCCGGGACAGACCTGCAAAATGTGGGACTGTCCCGGGCAATCCGGGACACGTGGTCACCCTAGTGATGACGAGCCTCCATGAGTGAAAGAAACACTCTAAGGGTCGGTTCACACTGTTCCGACATGTGCTCAGACTTTGAGAGCACAAGTCGCATGACATGTCAAAATCAATGGTCCCCTATGAGAGCTGTCTTAACTGGTCCGACTTGGACACGATTTCAGCCAATTGATTTGAATGTAATGCCTCGTACACACAATCAGTTTTCCTGACATGAAAAGTGCGATGTGAGCTTTTTGTCAGGAATTCCGACCGTGTAGACTCCATCACACTTTTTTTGTGAGAATTCCTGGCAAGAAAAGATTGAGAGCAGGTCCTCTATTTTCGTGATAGGAAAAATTCCTATCGGAAATCGCGATCGTCTGTATGCAATTACGACGCGAAAAAAACACGCATGCTCAGAATCAAGCAGAAGAGCCGAACTGCCTATTGAACTTCATTGATCTCGGCTCGTCTCACGTGTTGTACGTCACCGCGTTCTTGACGTTCGGAATTTCAGACAAGATTTGTGTGACCGTGTGTATGCAACACAAGTTTGAGCAGTTTTCCTGCGGAAAAAAAAACACGGTTGTCCTGTCGGAAAAACTGATCATGTGAACGAGGCATAAGTCGCATCCAAGTCAGATCATCATCTTAACGGATTCGACTTGTGGCATGCGACTTGTGCTTTGAGGATCTTGAAAGGGAACCCCACGTTTTTTTTTTTTTTTTTTAAATGGCGTGGGGTCCCCTTCCAAGACCATACTAGACTCTTCAGTCTGGTATGGATTTTGAGGGAAACCCCACGTCAAAAAAGAAAAAAAAACAACGTGGGATACCTCCCAAAATCCATACCGACTTCTGTGTCAGAGCAGTGTGAACCCTGCCTAAGACTCAAGACTAAGTAATGCTTCCTCCAGTCTGTACCAAGCTACTAACATCCTCTCAGCCTAAGTGAAGTCACTGGACTTGAGAGAATGGATTGTTACTAATAAAGGTGGAGATTTTTGAAAAATAATACTGTGATTGTATAATATGACGTGTCAGGATTTTATTCTTGCAAATTTTGAATAAAGTTATTGAAAGGAGACTTATCCCATCTAGAACTGACATTTTCAGCTCGTGGCTTGCCTGTGACAATAGTGAGGTACTATTACACAGTGCCACCCTCATTCTCCCCAAAATTCACAAGTCCATAACAAAAAGGGTCAAAGGGTCAGAAAAACGTAGAAAGGAATACAGAAATGCCATAAATCTCCAATGTCAGATTCATCAAAGAAACTTCTAAGGCCATGTCATAAATGGCCCTGTTGTCCGCAGTTTTGACTTTAAACAAAACTTTCATATATTTCAACCTCCAAATTTTAACAAATTCTATAATTCCTGCTGTAATGTCATTACCTTTATAACAATTGGTCACATTAATGTACAAGAAGACACCAATGATTCAGACACTATTTGTCTGACCGATTGGTCAAAGTGGTCATGTGCTGACACCTGGCCAATCAGAATTGCTTTGATCTGTCCCGGAAGCTTACAGAAAGAAGGGAAGGAAGAGCAGGAATTTCATACCCTCAGACTGCTACACTGGCTGCATAGGCACTGACAACTCAACATCTGCGGAGGTAAGTATAATGGGGACGGGGGAGGGCGTATGGGGTTAGTTCATCTTTTCATTCTCTCTAAAAAGGTGAACTTACATTTTTACAGTATTTTTTTCACTTTCAACCCTTTTATTTTACAGTTGGTTATTTCTGGTGTGTATTTTTTTTTCTTTAAATATTTCCTGCACCATTTTTCTCTTCTTTTCATTCAAACTATTTTAAAGTTGATAAGCAGTATCTGAGTGTAAACCATCCCCAGTGAAGATCACTCTCAGTCTGCTGGTGCTTAGATTAAACTCCCATGCTTTCAAACTTCTCTGGTGAGGCTGAGTGTGTAATGCCTTGTACACACGATCGGATTTTCCATCGGGATAAACTCTGATGGATTTTTCCGACGGAATTCCGTTAAAGCTGTCTTGCATACACACTGTCACACCAAATTCCGACCGTTAAGAACGCGGTGAGGTACAACACTACGGTGAGCCGAGAAAAATTAAGTTCAATGCTTCTGAGCATGCGTCGACTTGATTTTGAGCATGCATGGTTTTTTCTCCGTCGGAGTTCCCTACAGACAAACAAAATTTCCGATGTTCCGACATGTTCTCTTTCTAAATTCCGACGGAAAAAAGTCTGATGGGGCACACACACGGTCGGAATATCCGATGAAAAAATTCCGTCTGACTTTTTCCATCGGAAATTCTGATCGTGTGTACAAGGCATAATAGTCACATTCTGGTGGCAATGGTAAGATCTGACCGCATACCCATGACATTGCCAACTACAGTATGTCTTTTAGAACTCACACAGCAGAAATACAAATAGTTGGCTTTATTGGCCTTAGTGGAAATGTGAAGGAAGGACATTCGTTTTGTTTATTTTATTACAGGTGTTTATATAGTGCAGTGCTTTACATAATGTACATTCACATCAGTCTCTGCCCTCAAGGAACCTACAATCTAAGGTACCTCTCTCACATAAACTAGGACCAAGGACACAAGGACACTGAGAACATGCAAACTCTAGAGTTGGGCCGAACACCCCCCGGTTCGGTTCACCCCAGAACTTTCTAACATCGCAAAAGTTTGAAGCGGAACAAAGAACCCCATTAAAGTCGATAGGTCCCAAACTTGAAAAATCAAAAGTGTCCATTTTGAAGGCTTCTCTGCAAGTTATTGGGCATACAAAGGGTATGGGGTCCATGTACTGCCCTGGTGGACATGTACCAATGCAAAAAAACATTTAAAAAAAAGATAATTTTTAAATGAGCGGTGGTTTAATGACGCTTAAAGTGAAACAATAAAAATTAAAAATTTATTTAAATATAGTGCTTGGGGGGTCCCCTTAGTCTGCTTTAAAGTGGCGCATCTGTACGGTGTAGAGAACTGCTGCAGCAAAAATTTAATTTCTAAAGAAAAAAAAGATTTCTTTATTTAGTAAACAACAGCTCGGGGAGCCAGTCTGTATGATGAGGCCACAATTTAGTGCGCTCAGAACAAGATTAGAGATTTTTGGGATAAATTCTGGTGTCTATTTCTCAGACCTTGGATAGAAGTAACAGGTGTAGAAAAATTGGTCTGTGAGTGTTGGTGGTGCCCTCACACCGTAACACCTATAGAGGTACTGTTGATGAATTGGCCTTTCTGTAAAAAAAAATGATTATATGCACATGTGAAACAGGTGCAGGAAAAATGGTCCTTGTGTGTTATTTTGGCCATGAAACCTATACCAAAAAATTTCTTCAAGGTAAAATCAACACCCACAAAGCTAGGCAGCCTAGACAGTCCTAGACAGTCTTGCAGAGATTCCACATCCCAAAAACACTTAATCGATGACATCAGCATTAGGGGCTTGATAGCTGCTGCTAATCCAGGAATGACCCATTTAAAAAAAATGTCAGCCAGTCAACGGAGTCTTTATATGCCACAAAACTTCCGGCACCACTGAATGCCTGTTTGGAAAGCACACTGGATGCAGGGCAGCCCAGAAGATCAATTGCATACTGGGCAAGTTCTGGCTAGTGGTCTCATGACCCAGTAACCCAGTGGATTGTCGACTGAAGAGCTCTCCATGTCTGTTTTCGCCCCTAGATAATCTTCAAAAACACTGCAGTAAAACTGCACTACAATATCCTGCAGTAAAACTGCATTGACGCACTTCAATATACTGCAGTAAAACTGCACTGACGCACTTCAATTTACTGCAGTAAAACTGCACTGAGGCACTTCAATATACCGCAGTAAAACTGCACTGATGTACTTCAATATACTACTGTTAGAAAAGTAAATTTTGTTGGTCGCAGGCTGGTCGGTAAGTAGAGCTTGGAATTTTCCTTGGCCATTTTTGACATGTGTTGCCCTCCAATGCTCCTTGCTGCATAGGCCAGTTATAGGTGAGGGCAGTCACTACCTTTTTGTGTCTGCCCCAGCATACCTGCATAGGAAAGAGTCCATCTTTGGTAGAGTCAATGGTTGGCATGTCCAGGAGGGACTGCAAGCCCCAGCAATCCTCCTGGGCAGTGGGAACTCTGACTTCTGCACATCGCTGGGCCTGGTGGTGGAAAAGAATGGGTAGGACCGGACTGGCCGGAATGGACCCAGCAACAAGAACTCCCTAAGCAACTACAGGGTCCAAGCCTCCAACCCTTTTATAGAACACAGGATCACCCAGGAATACCAGCAAAGAAAAACCTGAGAAGCACAATTAACTCAACTTCCCGGCTGGGGCAGCATTAACCACTATCTGCCTACACACAGATTTTGCATTTGGGACTCTTACAGGCACTGATCACTTTATCGTACAGGACATTTTGCACTACTTTTAATGCTTAACTGTTTCTTTATACAATATTGTTTTGGTTTGCACATTTAGCTCAACTGTTGCTGACGTAGCGCTACACCCCCTGTGTTTTTTTTTACTATCTTCAGAGTGCTTCAGTACTTTGGGGCAGCGGCTGGGCCAATCTATGTTTTTATTTACCGTATATACTCGAGTATAAGCCGACCCGAGTATAAGCCGAGGACCTAATTTTACTCCAAAAAACTGGGGATAAAACATATTGACTCGAGTATAAGCCAAGGGTGAGAATGCAGAGGGTCAACAATGCCCATTTGCAACCTCACTGTGCCCATACTAACTGTGCCCATTGTCACTGTGCCCATCGTCACTGTGCCCATACTCACTGTGCCCATTGTCAATGTGCCCGTTGTCACTGTACCTTGAAATTGAGAGGCTGCGGGTGTCCATTCATTGTTTAAAACTCACGGTCTCCTCCTGGTCCCTTCCGTGATAGGCGTTTCTCAGCTGACACAGTTCAGCCTATCACGGACGTTCTCGTAACCTCTGACTCATTTTCCCAGCAGACAGTGTGATCAGTGTTCTGCCAATCACGGACGTCCTCTTGTCCGAGGATGAAAAGGCATCCGTGATTGGCGGAACACTGAACATGGGTGAGGATGAGAGAACGTTCGTGATAGGCGATTCTTAGCAGACAGAGTTCCGCCTGTCACGGAAGAGATAGGAGGAGACCGCAAGTTTTAAATGATGGACGCCCGCAGCCTCTCAATATTCCCAGGTACACTGACTCGAGTATAAGCCGAGGGGGGCACTTTCAGCCCAAAAAAAAGGGCTGAAAATGTCGGCTTATACTCAAGTATATACAGTATTTAATTACTTAGTAGCGCAGGTGTGTATTTATGTTTTATTTCATAAATCATTGCGCTAATATCGTGTGACATAGAAAAATTGGAACTATCCCTATTTTAATCTCCAGGGTGTCTGTGTTCAGAAAATCTATAATGTTTTGGGGATTTTAGGTCATCTTCAGGCCTAAAAATTATTTTTTAAACGTGTGCAAAAACATTGCAAAAATAGCGCTGGCAGTGAAAGGATTAAAGGGCAGATCTTTTCCTCCAAACGCCAGTGGGTGGCAGTATTCATCAAACAACTGCAATAATAGCTTTGGGTGCATTTTCCCATGAAAAACACATTCATGGGAATTCTTTCCACAAGTTTATAGCCCTTCCAGAAATAATAAAAAAAAAAAAACAATAAAAAGAAGTACATGGGTCTCAAAAAGTGTTGTTTCAATTTATGTATTTTTTTTTCTTTTACAGGAGGCCAACAAAGCATTAATTTTGCAAGAGGTTGTGGAAAAAAGAGCGACTGCGGACGATCGGGACTGTTTGCTGCCCTATCTGGAAAATACAGATTCAGCTCCACCTGCTGTGATGACTCAAACGTTTGCATGCCGTACCCTCCTGTTTGTATGTAAACAGATGCACTGATGTCACATATCTAGAGTATGACTGCTATGAAGTGTATTATGGAGTGACTCTGACATATACTGGTGCAGGGATATCTAGGCTGCCATTGCTTGACTTCAGGCTGGACAACTAGTATTTTGGGATGGAGAGGCCAGCAATGGTATCCTCCATATTTATTTTATTCAGAAAATTTAACTCCAGGCAAGGAGCTAAATACGTCAATTAAATACATACACTATATTTCTAAAAGTATTAAGACCTGCTTTGTTCACTGGCCCAAATCATTTGGTGGAGGGGGGGATTATGGTGTGGGGTTGTTTTTCAGGGGTTGGGCTTGTCCCCTTAGTTCCAGTGAAGGGAAATCTTAAGGCATCAGCATACCAAGACACTTTGGACCATTTCATGCTCCCAACTTTGAGGGAACAGTTTGGGGATGGCCCCTTCCTGTTCCAACATGACTGCCCACCAGTGCACAAAGCAAGGTCCATAAATACATGGATACGTGAGTTTGGGGTGGAGGAACGTGACTGGCCTGCACCTCAACCCGATAGAACACCTTTGGGATGAATTAGAAGCATAGACTACGAGCCAGGCCTTCTCATCCAACATTAGTGCCTGACCTCAATGTACTTCTGGAAGAATGGTCAAACATTCCCATAGACACCCTCCTAAACCTTGTGGACAGCCCTCCCAGAAGAGTTGAAGCTGTTATAGCTGTAAAGGGTGGGCCAACTCAATATTGAACCCTACGGACTAAGACTGGAATGCCATTAAAGTTCATGTGCGTGTAAAGGCAGGCGTCCTAATACTTTTAGTAATATAGTTTTACTGTATATGGGAGTTCCTTTACTTGCCAAAGGAATTGTATTTCCATCCATCCAGATCTGAGATTCAGAGCACAGCCCTGCCTGGCATGGGAGGGGACTTGATATTTCTCTGTCAAAGTTTCACTTTTACTTACAGGTCGCAACCTCTAACTAGTAAAAAATAGAAGCAGTACATGGAGGAGATCATCTCTTTGTCACTCTGTTCTTTCCTCCTATCAACATGTTTGTTACACTGCAACCCAAATGATTAGCTCCTTGTGCTTCTTGCCAAAACCGTAGTCTGGGCTCTGCTGTATAGCGACTGCAAGAGGCTGATAGGAGGTCAAAATCAGCTACTTACATTGCTTACATTAAAAAATAAATAGTGTGGCATTTCTTACATAGTTACATTGGGCTAATGTAACTATGCATATACCATACTTGTGGGATCTTGCTCTTAGAAGTTCTGGAAGGGACATTTTTCCCTTCCAGTGACACCACCAGCATGGAGACATTTTTCCTTTTAGTGTCACCACTGATTCTTCCAACATGATCATATTTCCTCACACTGATGCTGGGGTATTTTTTTTCCGCATCACTATTAGCCCCATATTTTACTGCAGGATAGAATGTGTACCACTATTAAACTCATATGTTACATGTTTTAATGTGGCGTGCTGCCTGCACCACTATTAACCTTACTGCACCGATGAGTGGGGGGCAGTTTGGCATGTTAGGCTGTGGATGACCTTTTCCCAGCACTGGTGACATTGGACCAATATACCTATGCATATAATCATACCTGTGGGATCCTGCTAGAAGCTGAACACATCAGGAGAGGAGGAGCGGGTACACAGTTACACAGTTAAATCCCGTTCACACGATATGAAAATCAGAAGTAAAATTTTGTCCGACGAGCGATCTGCCGACTTTCGAATCGTTAGTATGGTGCTTTCGACAGCCGATTCTGATTTGTCGTCTGACAAAAGCTGGATGTGCAGACTATAGAATTTTTGTTGAATGTGAACTCAATGTCTGATTTTCGTTTAATTACTACGGCTTTCGTCTGAAAAAAATCGTAAGAGCAAGTCTACGCCTGCTTAGAAATGAAAGAATACATACAAAACTATTCAACACATTACATTACTTCTGAAGTTGTATTCTGTTATACGAGAATTTTCGTATGGTGAGTAACCTCTTTACTTCCGACATGAGACTAGCATGCCACAAAAAATGGACGAACGGTCATCCGAAAATCTGATCGTGTGTACGAGGCTTAAGTCAGGTTGAAAATAGACACAAGTCCGTCTAGTTCAACCAAAAAAAATAATAATAATAATGATTTGATATAATATAACACAATCCTTCACCCACAGTTGATCCAGAGGAAGTCGGAAAACCCCAGAAAAGCATGCTCCAATTTGCAACAGCAGGGGAAAAATTTCCTTCCTGATCCCCCGAGAGGCAACCAGATATTCCCCGGATCAACTTTACCTATAAATGTCAGTACCCAGTTATATTATGTACATTTAGGAAAGAATCCAGGCCTTTCTTAAAGCAATCTACTGAGCTGGTCAGAACCACCTCTGGAGGCAATCTATTCCACATTACACAGCTCTTACTGCAAAGAAACCTTTCCGTATTTGGAGATGAAATCCTTTTTCCTCTAGACGTAAAGAGTGCCCCCTGTGATGACCCTTAAAGTGAATAACTCAACACCAAGTTTATTATATGGACCACTTATGTATTTGTACATGTTGATCATATCCCCCACTAATCTCCTCTTCTCAAGAGAGAATAAATTCAGTTCCTCTAATCTTTCCTCATAGCTGAGCTCCTCCATGCCTCTTATCAGTTTGGTTGCCCTTCTCTGCACTTTCTCCAGTTCCCCGATATCCTTTTTGAGAACCGGTGCCCAAAACTGAACTGCATTTTCCAGATAAGGTCTTACTAATGATTTGTACAGGGGGGCAACATGATATCTCTCTCTCTGGAGTCCATACCTCTCTTAATACAAGAAAGGACTTTGCTCGCTTTGGAAACCGCAGCTTGGGCATTATTGAGTTTATGATCTACCAAAACCCCCAGATCCTTCTCCACTATGGATCCCCCCCAGTTGTACTCCCCCTAGTATGTATGATGCATGCATATTCCTAGCTCCCAAGTGCATAACTTTACATAACTTAACATTTATCAACATTAAACCTCATTTGCCACTTAGTTGTCCAATTAGACAGTGAGGTCGGCTTGTAGGTTGGAGACATAACGTAAAGACGTTATTCCACGCATAGCTTGATGTCATCTGCAAAGGCAGAAATGGTACTTTTAATCCCAGACCCCATATAATTTATAAAGATATTAAAAAGTAAGGTTTCCAGCACTGAACCTTGGGGTACACCACTGATAACCTTACACCATTCAGAGTATTAATCGTTAACCACTACTCTCTGAATTCTGTCTTTTAGCCAGTTTTCTATCTATTTACAAATTGATCTTTCCAAGCCGGTAGACTTTACCTTGCACATGGGCCGTGTGTGGAGAACTGTATCAAACGCTTTTGCAAAATCCAAGTATACCACGTCCACCGCCACCCCTCTGTCCAAGGTCTTACTTACCTCTTCATAAAAATAAATCAGGTTTGTCTGACAACTTCTATCTTTCATGAATCCATGCTGTCTGTTGCCTAAAACATTTTTCCAGCAAGAACTCGTCTATGTGGTCTTTTATTAAACTCTCCAGTATCTTCCCGACTAGAAGTTAAACTAACAGGTCTATAGTTACTTGGTAAAGACTCTGATACCTTTTTAAATATAGGCATCACATTGGCCCTACGCCAATCCAGTGGTACCATTCCAGTCATTAACGAGTCCCCTAAAAATGAGAAACAATGGCTTTGAAAAGACAGAGCTCAATTTTTAGGATCCGTGGGTGTATGCCATCTGGTCCAGGGGCTTTATCCATCTTTATTCTGTCTAAATATTTCTGGACCATATCACTTTTGAGTCATTGTGGATCTTTTGGGGCTGTGTCAATACCACCCCCGTTATGGACATGAGCTTCCCCATGCTCCTTTGTATACACAGAGCTGAAGAAAGTATTTAATGAATTTGCCTTCTCTTTGTCCCCAGTCACTCACTCTAGATTATTTTGTAAAGGGTCTAACCTGACCTTTTTACTATTAATATATTTGAAGAATTTTTTGGGGTTTGTCCTACTATTTTTTGCAATCTGTCGTTCGTTTTGAATGTTTGCGTCCCTGATTTCCTTTTTAAATATTCTGTTATATTCTTTATAGCATTTAAATAATGATAGTGTTCCTTCATTTTTATATATTTTTAAAGTTCTTTTCTAATTTATAGCCATTTTACACTATGGCCGTGAGCCACATTTTATTTTATTTTTAGCTTTTTAAACTTATTGCCCATGGGAATATACTTTGCAGTGAGTTTGCATACAGTCTTTTTGAAGAATTCCCATTTCAGTTCTGTGTCCATTGATGCCAATATTCCCTTCCAGTCTAAGTCCTGGAGAGCGGCCCTCATCCTTGGAAAATTTGCTCTCTTAAAGTTAAGTGTTTTTAAAAATGACTTTTCCAAATTCCCCTAGATATAAACAAGCATTACTTTTCCGAGAGTTCAGCTCTAAGGCCCCATGCACACGAGACGCTGTTATTTGCTGTTAAACGCGCGTTCAGAGGCAGTTGGACACTTTTTTCAACTGCTCCTGAACCCATTCAATGTTATCCTATGTGTCCATGCACACAGTCTCGTTTATTGCCGTTTTTAGGCAGTTGCGTTTAACCTCGTTTTTCCAGAAGCAAAAAAATGGGTTCAGACGCAAAAGTTTTCCACGTTTCAGACGCAAAACGCGGCTAAACGCCGCTAAAAGCGGCAAAACGCGGTACCGCCGTTTTGCCGCGATTTCGTTTATTAGCGTTTTTAAAGGTGACCTATTTTTTTACATTAGAAATCTCAAAAATGATGGCAAATGATGAAAAACCATCAAAAAAATATGAAAAAAAACTGTAATTGCTTGCATTGCACTGTAGACAATCCACAACTTGTGGCAGGTGACGTGGCAAGTGGACAATCCACAACTTGTGGCAGGTGATGTTGCCAGGTGACGTGGCAGGTGGAAATCCACAAATTGTGGCAGGTGACGTGGCCAGGTGACGTGGCAAGTAGACAATCCACAACTTGTGGCAGGTAACATGGCCAGGTGACGTGGCCAGGTGACATGGCAGGTGACGTGGCAGGTGGACAATCCACAAATTGTGGCAGGTGACGTGGCAGGTGACGTGGCAAGTGGACAATCCAAAACTTGTGGCAGGTGACGTGGTCAGGTGACGTGGCATGTGACGTGGCCAGGTGACATGGCAGGTGACGTGGCAAGTGGACAATCCACAACTTGTGCCAGGTGACGTGGCCAGGTGACGTGGCAGGTGGAAAGCCACAAATTGTGGCAGGTGACGTGGCATGTGACGTGGCCAGGTGACATGGCAGGTGACGTGGCAGGTGACATGGCAAGTGGACAATCCACAACTTGTGGCAGGTGACGTGGCCAGGTGACGTGGCATGTGACGTGGCCAGGTGACATGGCAGGTGATGTGGCAGGTGACGTGGCAAGTGGACAATCCACAACTTGTGGCCAGGTGACGTGGCAGGTGGAAATCCACAAATTGTGGCAGGTGACGTGGCCAGGTGACGTGGCAGGTGATGTGGCCAGGTGACGTGGCAAGTGGACAATGCACAACTTGTGGCAGGTGACGTGGCCAGGTGACGTGGCAGGTGACGTGGCAAGTGAACATTCCACAACTTGTGGCCAGGTGACGTGGCAGGTGACGTGGCAAGTGGACAATTCACAACTTGTGGCAGGTGACGTATCAGGTGACGTGGCAAGTGGACAATCCACAGCTTGTGGCAGATGATGTGGCAAGTGATACGCTAAATACAAGTACACTGCTGCTCTCTCAGCTGCTGGTCTCCCAAAATGGCTGAAATGGTTAAATAATAATGTTTTTTGAGCTTAGGGAGGGTCTGATGATGTTTCTTAACTAAACGCCTATAGACGCAAACGCGGTAAAACGCCGCTAAAATCGCGGCAAAACGGGCGTTTTTAAACGCCGGTTTTAGCCTTTAAAAACGTGTGTTCAGCAGAGTTTGCACCGGCGTCTCGTGTGCATGGGGCCTAAGAAGGTTTAACTCTAGGGAATGTAAAAAGAGCAGCTCATCCTAGTGACTATACTTTTGCACATACTGTTCTGCCAAAAGAGCATTTGTGAGGTGAGGTATTGATGTTGGATGAGAAGATCTGTCAAGCAATCAGCCTTCCAATTCATCCCAAAGGTGTTCAGTAGGGTTGAGGTCTGGGACACTCAAGTTCCTCCACACCAAACTGGTCAAACCACATCTTTATGGAGCTGGCTTTGTGAGCATGGGCACAGTCATGGTGGAACAGAAAAGGATCTTCTACAAACTGTTACCGCAAGGTTGGAAGAGCACAATTATCTAAAATGTCTTTATATGATGTAGTATTATCAGTACGCTTCATTGGGAACATCTGAACTTCATTATTTGAGGGGGACCACATACTATAGGTAGGCATAATGGTTGGGTGTCCACAGACATTGACCACATCACTTCAGCTATGCTGTCCAAGACACTAAAGGTCTCATTTCTTATTTATTCTCCATACACGCAGGGTTACCTGTTGATGTAATACCCCCCTTTCTTTTTTAGAAATTACATTTGGACATTTCCAAGGTATGAGGCTGTATCACCAAATAATTTTTTTCTTTTACTAACTGTAAAATAATGTTATTCGGTAGTTCATTGGGGATACAGATTGCGTCCATTGTTTTCATATTTTTTGCATATTTGGCATGAACCTAAAAATGGTTATTTTCATAAGGTTATATGTTTTATTGCTACCTTTTTTTTTTAGCTTTTTGCTTCTCTTGGGCTTACACAGCATGTGCAAAGGGTATAGCCACAAAATAAGAATTTTGGTTTTTGATTTCCTAGTAAATCTTTGAAGAACTGGACTTGTTCTTTAATGTTGAGGGTTTAGATATATAGTAATATATTTTTCTTTTTCGTACATCACGGGACACAGAGCGACTTAGTCATTACTAATGGGTTATATAGTTTACCTTCAGGTGTTGGCACTGGCCAATTCCAAACCGGAAGTACCCTCCCCTATATAAGCCCCTCCCACCCGGGAGCACCTCAGTTTTTTGCCAGTGTCTAAGGTGTTGGCCAAAGAGTAACATGTGTTTTCACTGGGCTTGCGTACAGGTTCTTTTGGGCCTTAGTAAGCTGTTCCGGATCCCACCAAAAAAAGCTTCATAGCTAAACGGTCGGTACCCGGGCCTTGCAGCAGAAGAGCAAGGTTTTGCCTGTAATGCTTCTCTTAGGAGGGCTGGACCCTGGGATCCAGAGCTCTGGTCATACCCACGACCAAGACGCTGTCTGTGCAGGGTGCTATACAGGTCCAGGGGAGTGGAATCCTTGGGAACCCGGTCCCTGAAGGTTTAATTACAATGCCTGCCGTGATAGGTGAAGTTTGGACTTTTGTGGACCAAACAAAGTCCTGCGGCGGGGATCAGGTAAGTGGGGGCCCTCAGGAACTTGGTTCTATTGGGGGACCCCCAAGCCTAATTTGTCTTTCTGTCTGTTACCTAACGGTATTCCCGCTAAATATCTGTGTTTGCCTATAACTACTGAAAATGTAAAATTTTAATAGTAGTCAAGAAAAAAAAAAAAAAAAACAGGGACCGCGGTACCTGTGTTAAACCACTAGAGGCCGCTGTAGTCCATTTTTCTTGTAAATGTGGATCTTTGGTTTTCTCAACTCAAAAGATCCAGGCAGCTGGTAAGTTTCTCTGAGGGAATCCACTTCCTCTGCCCTGTTGCTGCGTTCATCCACCGCACAGGCCCTCCGGCAAAAAGGGCCCTGGCTCCTAGTCCTCTGTTGGTTTTCGAAAAGGGCGCCATTGGCGCACGGGCGCGCGCGCGGGCGCGTGCACGCGCCTCCTATGAAAAAAAAGGGGCGGGGCGGGTGGATGACGCTCGATGCGCGCCGCGGCGCTTCTGCGCATGTGCGGGCGTCCCAGCATGGTTAAAAGACACAGTACAAGTGTCAGCTGCATGCAAACAGAGCTAGCAACAAACAGTGGCACACAGAGGCGGTTGATGCAGGCATCCCCATAGAAAGGCACTTTAGTGGACACCAGCTGGTATATAGCAGCACCTGTGTTAGACTATTACCAGCAAAAATTGGTGTATGACGACGGGAATACCTCAGCTTTGTGCTTAAAGGATATGTCGTCCAGACGCTCCGGAAATAAATCTTCCAGGAAGCCAAAGGGGTCTCCATCGGGCTCTGAGGATATTGGGCATGCTTGCACTGCACCAATCTCCCCTGAGAATGCAGAGGTCAGTAGCCGTAGAAACCCCGCAGGAATGTCTGGTGCTGCGGCTGTCCCCAGTCCACCTGCTCCTGTATATATAACAGAGGAGGTTTTATCCTCAACTCTGGGAGGATTGGAAGAGAGATTAACAGCATTGATCGCTGCTTCCCTGTCACAGGAAAAGCGCGTCCGATCTCCGTCTCCTCCTTCAGAGTGCCTGTTAGTGGAGGAACAGCCCCACACAGAGATCGACCTACCTGAAGGGGATCAGGATGAGGTTGATTCACTTATAGAGGAATCAACAGTGGAAGAACCTTTCTCAGCTTCTCAGGCTGAAAGATTATGGGTTCAGTCTCTGACTAACATGGTCCGATCAGCATTTAAAATGCCTCTGGCGGAACCACCATCCACTACGGTTTCCTCGCTGGGGTCGCTAAAAGCTCCCCAGGCGGTCTGTTCCTTCCCAATCCACCCTTTATTAGAAGGGCTTATTTACCAGGATTGGGAGCATCCTGATAAAATATTTGCTCCCCCCAAGAGATTTCCGGTGATCTATCCCATGGAGGATAAGTTCATAAGAAAATGGAGGGTCCCTATAGTGGACGCAGCCATCTCTTCTGTTAACAAATCACTGACATGTCCAGTAGATAATGTTCCAATGTTCAAAGACCCAATAGATAAAAAATTGGAGTCTTTACTAAAATCTGCTTTCTCTACAGCAAGTATGGTGACACAACCTGCGGTAGCAGCGATTGGAGTCTGCCAAGCAGTGAAAGATCAGTTGAAACAAGTCTTAAGGGACTTACCAGATCAGCAGGCTCATGCCCTAGCTGACCTGCCTAGAGCCTTGTGTTTTGCGGTGGACGCCATAAAGGATACAATCCAACAGGCCTCCCGCTTTACGCTGTCTATAGTACATATGCGTAGGCTTTTGTGGCTCAAAAACTGGTCTGCTGAAGCTCCCTGTAAAAGACTGCTGGTTAGCTTCCCATTTCATGGAGAACGCTTATTTGGAGAAGATCTGGACAAATATATCCAGAAAATTTCTGCCGGTAAAAGTTCACTCTTACCGGTTAAGAACAAGGGTAGAAGTCCTTCTTTTAAGAGGCCTACCTCTCCAGTCCCGGGCACATCGGCTGTGAAGCAGTTCCGACGGCCTCCGCGGTCAAATTCAGGGGGCAGAAATCAGGGACAATCACAGGATAACAAGAAGCCCTGGATCAAGAGAGGTACAAAACCTCCCCCTAAGGCATGAAGTATTGCCCCCGCTCAATCGGGTGGGGGGAAGACTTCAGTTGTTCACAGAGACCTGGCGGGACACCATCAGAGACAGATGGGTGCTCTCCGCAGTAAGTCTGGGATACAAGCTGGAGTTAAAAGGCACTCCTCCTGCCCAATTTATGAGGTCAAACGTGCCAAGAGATCCCCAAAAGAGAGGATCCCTCCTTCTGGCACTAGAACAACTATTGCTCCAAGGGGTAATCATGAAGGTTCCCCTGGAAGAAAGCGGATTCGGGTTTTACTCGAACCTTTTCACAGTCCCCAAACCAAATGGGGACGTGAGGCCCATATTAAATCTAAAAGGGCTAAACAAGTTCCTAAATATCAGGACCTTTCGGATGGAGTCGATCCGATCAGTGGCCACCGCCCTACAAGGGCAGGAATGGCTAGCCTCGATCGACATAAGGGATGCTTATCTGCATATTCCCATCTTTCCGGCCCATCAGAAATTTCTACGCTTTGCAGTAGAAGGGCGCCATTTTCAGTTCAGAGCCTTACCTTTCGGTCTGGCCACAGCACCACGAGTGTTCACAAAAATTCTGGCCCCATTATTGGCCAATCTAAGAACACAGGGTGTAACGATAATGGCATATCTAGACGACCTGCTACTAATAGACCACTCAGTGGAAAAGCTGGAAGTAGCTATTCACAAGACAATCGAGTATCTGGAATATCACGGTTGGATTATCAACCGGGACAAGTCAGCTCTAAGACCAGTCAAAAGTCTGGAATACTTAGGGCTAAGGCTGGATTCAAATCAGAGAAAGATTTTCTTACCTCCAGAGAAGGTGTCGTCTTTAAGAAATTTGACCCACTTAGTGGGTACAAAAAGAAAACCATCCATACGTCTCTGCATGAGGCTGCTGGGAAAGATGGTGGCTTCATTCGAAGCGGTACCCTACGGTCAATTCCATTCAAGGAATTTGCAAAGGGCCATACTGTCAGCCTGGAACAAAAAAGTTCAGGCTTTAGACTTACCAATGTCCCTGTCCCCTTCCGTTCGCAAGAGCCTCCATTGGTGGTTGGTGCCCCAGAATCTGGAAAGAGGGAAACCCTTCAGTCCGGTTTCTTGGAAGGTGGTCACTACAGATGCCAGCCTCATCGGCTGGGGGGCAGTGCTGGAGCAATGGTCTCTCCAGGGCAGGTGGTCAGAAGCAGAAAAGGCCCTGCCCATCAATCTCTTAGAGATACGAGCAGCCCGGTATGCCCTAGTAGCATGGACATCCAAACTCCAGGGGTCCCCTGTCAGAATTCAATCAGACAATGCCACGGCAGTGGCATATATCAATCATCAGGGTGGCACCAAAAGTCGTGCAGCCCAGAAGGAAGCAAATTGCATCCTGGAGTGGGCAGAAAGATATGTCCCAGCCATATCTGCGGTTTTCATCCCAGGAGTGGAAAATTGGAGAGCGGACTTTCTAAGTCGCCAACAATTATGCCCGGGGGAATGGTCTCTTCACCCCGAGGTTTTCCAGGCAATATGCCAGCGGTGGGGAACACCGGATGTAGATCTGCTAGCATCCAGATTCAACGCAAAGGTGGACAGGTTTGTGTCTCGCACAAGGGATCCCCTAGCTTGCGGCTCGGATGCCCTAGTGTTCCCTTGGGATCGGTTCAAGCTGATATATGCATTCCCACCGCCACAATTGTTACCGCGATTACTCCGCAGAATCAGGGTAGAAAAGAAACCAGTGATTCTGGTGGCTCCAGCGTGGCCCCGAAGGGCATGGTACGCGGAGATGGTAAAAATGTCAGTGAGGAGTCCTTGGACCCTCCCACTTCGTCCGGACCTGCTGTCGCAAGGACCGATATACCACCCTTCCTTACCAGCCCTAGGTTTGACGGCCTGGCTATTGAAGCCCACATTCTGAAAAAGAGAGGGCTCTCTAATTCTGTGGTATCTACCATGATCAATGCCAGGAAACCGGTATCCAGGCAGATCTATTATAGGATCTGGAAAGCGTACATTACGTGGTGTGAGACCAAGAAATGGCATCCACGTAAGTACATGATAGGGAGGATTCTGGACTTCCTACAGTGGGCTGTAGATAGGAAACTGGCCTTGAGTACTATCAAGGGTCAGATTTCGGCCTTGTCAATATTTTTTCAAAGGCCCTTGGCTTCGCATTCACTAGTCAAAGCCTTTATACAAGGAGTGATGCGTATTAGCCCTCCGGTTAGTATTCCCATATGTCCTTGGGACTTAAACCTGGTTCTGTCGGTTCTACAGAAACAACCGTTTGAACCATTACAACACATTTCCTTGGTTCTTCTCACCAGGAAATTGGTTTTCTTAGTAGCCATTTGTTCGGCTAAAAGAGTGTCGGAATTAGCAGCTATGTCCTGTAAGGAGCCATATCTGGTTGTCCATAAGGACAGAGTAGTATTACGTCCTCATCCAGCCTTTCTTCCTAAGGTGGTATCGAGGTTTCATTTGAACCAAGATGTGGTTCTTCCTTCTTTTTTCCCCAAACCTAGCTCAGTAGAGGAAAAGTTATTACATTCTTTGGATGTGGTAAGAGCAGTTAAAGCTTATCTAAAAGCCACTGCTCAGATTCGCAGAACGGATTCTTTGTTTGTTCTGCCGGAAGGCCCCAGAAGGGGTCAGGCAGCATCAAAATCTACTTTAGCCAAGTGGATTCGACAGGTCATAATACAAGCCTATGGCTTGAGAAAGAGACCGCCTCCGTTCAAAGTTAGGGCGCACTCCACAAGAGCGGTTGGAACTTCATGGGCAGTGCATCACCAGGCCTCCCTGGCTCAAGTATGTAAGGCCGCAACATGGTCTTCGGTACACACGTTTACTAGATTCTATCAGGTAGACGTTAGAAGTCAGGAGGATGTCGCCTTTGGGCGCAGTGTGTTGCAGGCCGCAAAAGATCCTCATGCCTGATGGCGCCCAGCTTATGTACCCCCCCCTCATTTGGCATTGCTTTGGGACGTCCCATTAGTAATGACTAAGTCGCTCTGTGTCCCGTGATGTACGAAAAAGAAAAAGGGATTTTTATAACAGCTTACCTGTAAAATCCTTTTCTTGGAGTACATCACGGGACACAGAGCTCCCACCCCTCTTTTTGGGACACTTATTGCTTGGCTACAAAACTGAGGTGCTCCCGGGTGGGAGGGGCTTATATAGGGGAGGGTACTTCCGGTTTGGAATTGGCCAGTGCCAACACCTGAAGGTAAACTATATAACCCATTAGTAATGACTAAGTCGCTCTGTGTCCCGTGATGTACTCCAAGAAAAGGATTTTACAGGTAAGCTGTTATAAAAATCCCTTTTTCAATTTCTCTAGTGCCACCTTTAAACAATACTTATAATGGCAAATCGTGCCCATTTTGTGTGTCCATCACATCTAAAGACTGCAAGTCTGACCAGATGATGTCCTGCATGGGGGATGAGAATAAATGTGCGTTAGAAAACTCAGAAGAAACAGGTAAAATTAAATTTCCATTTTTCCCAATTTTTTTGGGCAAGTCAATAAGAAGTGTTGTAAATTAATATTTAATACTTACAGCGGGTAAAATAAATATTGAACACATTACCATTTTCTATTCCCCGATCCCGCTCTCTTCTTCTCCCACTTCCCCTTCTTTCTCTCCTTCTCTCTTTATTTGTCCCTCTTTCTTTTTCTCTCCCTTAAAGTGGTTCTAAAGCCTAAGCATTTTTTACCTTAATGCATTCCTAGCAATAAGGTAAAAAATGTTTAGGCATCATTCCCCCCCTTTTACTTACCTAAACCCTTCATTCGATCCACGCTCCTGCTGCTGTCACTCAAATCCAGTGACGAGGGAGCGGGGGGGGGGGGGGGGGCAGGGTCGTGTCCTGCTGTTTGTGTCAATAGACTCCGCAGCGGGGCTCGGGAGCGAGCACGCCCAAGTGACCCCATGGAAAGTGGCTTTCCGTGGGGACACTAGACATAGAGGAGGAGCTCCGGGGGCCTGAGTAGAGGATGTTTGGGGCTGCTCTGTGCAATTCCTTTGCACTGAGCAGGGTAGGAATATAGATGTTTTTTATTTAAAAACAAATACTGTACCTTCACAACCACTATAACCTTCCTCTCCACTATTTCTCCTTCTCCTCTGCTCTCTATAGCTCCCCCCACTTCTCTTTCTGCCCAAGCCCCCCCCCTCTTCCATCTCTTCTTCTCCTTCCACCTTCTCTCTTATCCTATTTCCTTTCCCCCCTCTCTCTGTTTGTCTCTCTTTATTTTTATATCATTCACCCCTCTTCCTCTCCAGTGGTGGGTGGTGCTTGGAGGGCGGCAGACAAACCTGACCATAGACACCACCCCCCCTTGCTCCAGCCCGCATCACGCACCATACCAACATCCCCCTCACTTATCCTGTGCTGCCCCTGGACTGGCATGTTGGAGGGTGCCCGCCGACGGCAGCTTCCCCCCTCCGTCTCCTCCGTGTCCCCCCTCTGCCTTCCGATGGTGGCTGGTGGGTCGGTCGGGCTTCCTCTGGGTCTCCTCCTCGTTTCCTCCCTCCTCCTCCTAGGCCAATAGGATCGCTTCTCCTTACGGCCAATGGGGCCTCACCCATTTTTGAAGCCTATTAGTGCCTGTGGCTCTCATCACGTGATTAAAAAAAAAAAAGCCCTATGGAATCCATGCGTCCGGTACCTTGCATGTAAATTAGGATGGGACACATGGATAGGGGGCGATGCCCCTGTGCCCTGCATTAGGGGCCGCCACTGTTCCTCTCCCTTTCTCTCTGGATCTTTATATCAAATAGAGACTCCTTATGCACCTCAGATTTTTTTTTTCCTGCCTTAGATCACTTTTTATTATTTTATATTTCAGTTGGATCATCCACTCAGAAATCATCAATGCGCGGTTGTGCCACGAAAGGTTTCTGTGATCTGGGAACCCAAAAATCGGAATTTGGTGGAGCTAAGTCAGAAATGGTCGTTAAATGTGGTGCAAGCACGGAATTGTATTCTACCTTAATGCTACTGATATTGGTCATCTCCTCACTGATATCAAATGTTTTTTAGGCTCTTCCCTTTTTTTTATGTCAAATAGCTTCCTGCTCAAATTATAATAAGGGGAGCTCTGAAATGTTGTGTTAAACAAGTAAACTGGAAATACTGTTTGTGTATCCCTGTGTTTTTTTTTGGATGCACTGGTTGGAAGTGAAAAAATACGGCGGCTCAGTACATTTTTATGCTGCCTGAAACAAGAGATAAAGTCCACCTTGTGCAATATCACATTTCTATGATAACTACAGTTAAGACAACTGTGATTCTTGCCTTGGTAATGCTAATCTAGTAGTCTCACCTATGACTATTTTATTCTTTCTTTTAATAAAGTGTAAATACGCAGTCAGGTCTAAGATCATTTTTATACTGGTCATGTGGGCTTCTGTGTTCCTTAATTTGACAAAATTGTTTTTAAAAAACCACACCTGTTGAAAACTCACTTTTAAAAAAAATTGTCTCTCCACTTTATAAGTGATTAGAAATGTCTAGTAAAATAAATGAATAAATAAAAAACACAATTTTCTGTGTATTTCATTCCAGCATATTATGTATGAGTTGTTTGAGACATTCTCCTTCATCCACTCATACCCAGTGGTGGCTGGCTATGAGTGGATGGTGCAAACAGACCTGGCCCCCTCACTCGCACTACCGCCACCCCCCCCCCATGCACGATCCATGGCCCCCTTACCTTTTATATAGCGAGAGTTGTGAGGAGGACGACGAGGTGCACTGCTGAATCGATCCGGGGTAGGGCTCCTAGGAAAGACTGCTGCTGCTGGGCCAGATGCTTCTCCTCCCGGCTAAACAGGAGGTGGGTCCTGAGACCGTCCTAAGACTTCCGGCCAATCGGGTCTCAGAAACCGCTTCCTGATTGCCTGGGAGGAGAAGCAGGAAGACATTAGCGAACATTAACCACTTGGCGCCCACACTATAGCCGAATGACAGCCACAGCGCGGACCCCAAATGCCTGGAGGCCGTCAATAGACATCCTCCCCTTTCGCACGTTTCCCGCGCACCCCTGCAAGGTGCATGTGGCGCGCGCTGTGATCCCGCGAGTCACTGAGACTCGGGTGATCACAGATTCGTGTAAGGGGCCGGTCCCGACCCCTTACCACGTGATCAGCTGTCTGCCAATGACAGCTGATCACGTGATGTAAACAAAGGATCGGTAATCTTCTTTTTTTCACCTCACGCTGACAGCGTGAGGAGAAAAAAAAGCCGATCACTGGCTTGTTTACAAGGGACATCGGTCCCGAAGAGGAAGGAGGTACATCTGCCTCGTCTGTGCCCACAAATACCGCCTGCCAGTGCCACCTGCCAGTGCCCACAGTGCCACCTATCAATGCCCACAAGTGCCACCTATCAATGCCCACAAGTGCCACCTATCAATGCCCACCAGTGGTGCCAATCAGTGCCTCATCAGTGCCACCTAGCAATGCTGCCAATCAGTGTAACCTATCAGTGCAGATCAGTGCCCATTATTGCCACCCATCAGTGCCCATTATTGCCACCCATAAGTTCCCATCACTGCCACCCATCAGCGCCCATCACTGCCACCTATCAGTGCCCATCCCTGCCAGCTATCAGTGCCACCTATCAATGCCACCTATTCGTGCCACTTCTCAGTGCCCACCAAGTGCCACCTATTAATGCCCTTCAGTGCCACCCCTCAGTGCCACCCATCAGTGCCACCTCTCAGTGTCACCTCTCAGTGCCCACCAGTGCCACCTATCAGTGCCCACCAGTGCTGCCTATCAGTGCCCACCAGTGCCGCCTTATCGGTGCCCACCAGTGCCGCCTTATCAGTGCCCATCAGTGCAGCCTATCGGTGCCCATCAGTGCAGCCTCATCAGTGTACATCAATGAAGGAGAAAAATTACCTGTTTTTTTTTTTTAAATCAGTCTTTTTAATTTTTTTAAACAACAAATTTAAACCGCAGGGGTGATCAAATACCACCAAAAGAAAGCTCTATTTGTGGGAAAAAAATGATAAAAATGTCATTTGAGTACAGTGTTGTATGACCGCGCATTCAAAGTGGGATAGCGCTGAAAGCTGAAAATTGGTCTGGGCAGGAGGGGGGTTTAAGTGGCAAAGACCTGGATTCTTTCCTTAACCACTTCCGGACCGCAGCACGCCAATATACGACTGTTTGAAGAGGGATATCTCTGTTATTGCAGCAGCTAGCTGCCATAACCCAGGTATCCTTGTCTTCAGCCGGCGGTCCGGTTTCTGATAATGGTGGTCTCTGCGGCGATCAGGTCCTTCCTGTGGCTGGGTATGGAGATGAGAGAGGGGAAGATGGCCCCCACCCGTCTCCATACCATAGCAGGGCGGAAGCAACATTAAAACGCTCTTAAAGGGACATTTATTTATTTATTTCCAAATGACAACTTTTTTTTTTTATTGCATCTTAGTGTAAATATCAGATCTAAGGTCTTTTTGACCCCCCATCCCATATTTAAGAGGACCTGTCATGCTTTTTTCTATTACAAGGGAACAAGGGATGTTTACATTCCTTGTAATAGGGATAAAAGTGACACAATTTATTTTTTAAAAGAACAGTGTAAAAAATAAAAATAAAAAGTAAAATAAATAAGATTTCTTTTTTTTTAAAGCGCCCCATCCCGCCGAGCTTGCGTGCAGACGCGAACGCATTTGTGAGCAGCGCCCGCATATGTGAGGTATTGCCGCGATCGGTAGTACGAGAGCAATATCTAGCCCTAGACCTCTTCTGTAACTCAAAACATGCAACCTGTAGAATTTTTTAAACATCGCCTATGGAGATTTTTAAGGGTAAAAGTTTGTCGCCATTCTACGAGCGGGCACAATTTTGAAGCGTGACATGTTGGGTATCAATTTACTCGGCGTAACATTATCTTTCACAATATAGAAAAATTGGGCTAACTTTACTGTTGTCTTATTTTTTAATTCAAAAAAGTGTATTTATTTTCAAAAAAAGTGCGCTTGTAAGACTGCTGTGCAAATACGGTGTGACAAAAAGTATTGCAACAACTGCCATTTTATTCTCTAGGGTGTTAGAAGAAAATGTATAATGTTTGAGGGTTCTAAGTAATTTTCTAGCAAAAAAAATGTTTTTAACTTGTAAACAATAAATCTCAGAAAGAGGCCCGGTCCTTAAGTGGTTAAAGTGTTACTAAACCCACAACAGTAAAATCTGTCTGTATATGCAGAATAGAATGCTTGTTATACTCACTGTGGAACTCAAGGGGTTAATCCTCTGTATTGTGTAAAAAGGCTCTTTGATCCTCTATGCCTACATCCTCCCCCTCCTGTAGGGTCTCTCTTGGCAAGTCCAGATAAGGCACAGTCAGAGCAGTAAAGCTGTACATGCTCAGTTTGGTCCCTATTGCTGGAGAGAACATTTCCTTGTTGAGCTGAGCTTTTCAGGTCACATGGTATGACATCACACATTTTGGCGTGTATACAGATCCTAAATGACAGCCCAGTCCCTCCCTCCTCCTCCATGCCCAGTAAATAAAAACAATTTTCATATTACTAGGTTTAGTAACACTTTAACCACTTTAATATTGGGCACTTACACCCCCTTCCTGCCCAAGCCAATTTTCATCTTTCAGCGCTGTTGCTGTTTAAATGACAATTGCGCGGTCATGCTACACTGTATCCAAACAGAATTTTTGATAATTTTGTTCCCACAAATATAGCTTTCTTTTGGTGGTGTTTTATCACCCCTATGGTTTTTATTTTTTGCTAAACAAATAAAAAAAAGACCGAAAATGTTGAAAAAAATAAGTTTTTCTTTTGTTTCTGTTATAAAATTTTGTAAATAAGTACGTTTTCTCCTTCACTGATAAGGCGGCACCAATGAGGTGGCACTGATGGGCAGACAGGCACTGACGATGAGCACTGATAGGCAGCACTGATGGGCACTGGTAAGCGGCACTGATGGGTGGCACTGATATGCAGCACTGATGGGCATTGATAGGCGGCACTGATGGGCACTCATGGGTGGCACTGGTGGGCACTGATAGTGCACTGATGGGTACTTATGGGTGACACTGATAGGCGGCACTGCTGGGCACTGAAAGGCTTTACTGCTGGGCACTGATACATGGCACTGATGGGCACGATATGCAGCACTGATAGATGGCACTAATAGGCATCACTGATGCCACTGGCAGGAATTGCTAATGTGCACTGATTGGCAGCTGCCTGGGCACTGATTGGCAGCTGCTGGGCACTAATTGGCATATTCCTGGTGGTCTAGGGTGGCATACCTGGTGGTCCAGTGTGGTGGCCATCCCTGGTGGTCCTGGCGGCATCCTGGTGGTCCTGGGCAGGCATCCGAGGGGGGGCTGCACTGATAAACAATCAGCACATACTCCCCCTGTCAGGAGAGCAGCCGATCAGCTCTCCTCTACTCACGTCTGTCAGACGCGAGGGAGAACAAGGCGATCAAGGGCTCTTCTTGTTTACATCGTGATCAGCCGTGATTGGACACGGCTGATCACGTGGCAAAGAGTCTCCGTCGGACCGAGATCGATGTAGCAGTGTGTCAGATTGACTGATCGCCGCGATGCGTGCCCCCACGGGCGCACGGCGGCTGTTATCCTGCTGGACTTCATATAACGCCCAATCAGGATAACTGAACCACCGCCCGGACGTCATTATGCTATAGGCCTGGTTGGAAGTGGGTAATGTACATAATATAAGCTGGGTACTGACATTTACTGTATACTGAGATTAAATAACACACAGGTGGACTCTCTTAATTAGGTGATTTCTGAAGGCAATTGGTTCCACTAGATTTTAGCTAGGGGTATCAGAGTAAAGGGGACTGAATACAAATGCCCCCCACACTTTTCACATATTTATTTGTAAAAAAAATTGAAAACCATTTATCATTTTCCTTCCACTTTACAATTATGTGCCACTTTGTGTTGGTCGATCACATGAAATCCCAATAAAATACATTTATATTTTGGTTGTAACATGACAAATTGTGGAAAATTTCAAGGGGTATGAATACTTTTTCAAGGCACTGTATGAACTCCTGGCTCTCAAAGCAACATTACCGAGGGGGAGGAAGGGAAATGTAAGCTGTTCTTACAAAAGAACCCATCACTTGGCCCACTCAGTGCAGTATTGGGCCCTGGTTCACATTGGTGCAATTTGACATGTCTGGCCGTAATTGCCGGCAATGGCACCGTCTCAATTGGTGCAACGCCGCATTTGCGGTGCTGCACCGACTTCCAAAAGTAGTTTCTGTATTACTTTTGGCAATTTCGGGCTGCGATTTCCAAGACATCTGTGCAGAAACCCGCACAGATGTCACTGAAATCGCAGCCGAAAATCAGGACTGACATACCTGCGAACTTGCACACTTTCATTCCTGCAGCTCAGTGTGAACCTGGGCTTAGAGTTGAACTCTGGGCTAAATACAGAGATGAAATACATATCTTAATTTACATATATAGAGTATATATATATATATATGTAGCGGGGTGTTCCCCTTTAATGCAGAGAGACAAGAAGTTCCAGGTGAGAGGTGAGTCGGGAGGAAGTAAAGAGACATTATGGAAGTGAAAGCAGAGGAGAGAGAGACTACATCTCCCAGTACATCTTGCAGCACCCAGGGTGCATTGCTCCAGAACAGAGACTGCTGGGGCAGACTTTATAAAGGGGAGGCGGAGTTTTGGTCGGCCTCTTTGGACACCCCTCTCCTAGCAAGAGGATCTCTGTGCTGAACTGCTGTGTGCACAAGGCCTGAAGCCTGGGCCGTGTGCTCCTTTCCAAAGAGCCCTCTGCCAGCCTAGCAGAGCCTTAGAGACATCTAATCCTCCTTGCTGCAGTACACCAGAAGGATTGAAGACTTGGATGTCGGTGGATTCCTGTTCCTAGACGAATCGATGGAGGAAACGGACTTGGACTTGTCCCGGTGGTGAGAGCTGTTTAAAGACAGATCCTTTATCTTTACTATTCGTTGGGATTACAAAGTTGTTCTTCAAGTGCACCACCGAAAAGATTGCTAGTGAATATTGTTTCACTGAACTTCCATTTAGATCAGTCAGGCCTGACTGCATAGGTAGACATTGCTGGGTGTTAGTCTACCCATGAGGGGAAGTAGCTGTAAAAGGGCAGCGCTAGAGTTGCATAGCAATACTTTATTATTCTGATTACTCTGTTTATCTTTATTACTGTTTATTGCAGGGATCTGCAACTTGTTTTACTGTTGTTTATTACTTGCCCATTAGCCTCAGTAAAATATCTGGGTAAAGTACATTTGGTGTCAGTTCCGCTTACTTTAATAGGAGTTTTAAAGTATATTCTGTGTATGTTTGTTATAGGACTGCGTCACCAACAGTTGCGGTCACGCGGTCCTATCCCTCTATCACTAGCTGTGCCAGAGTGGGTAGAGCCGATTGCCGGTGGGTTGGAGAGCTGTACTCAGGGCCCAAATTAAACCTTGCGGCCCGCTTAAGCTGAGGGTATCGCTACACGTGGGGGCTCGTCCGGGATTACTGAGACAGCGGTGAAACCGCCAGAAGCTACCGGCATGGACCCGATAGAGGTGGGACAGTGGTACAAGAGATGGGGCGTAGACCCAGCCAGGACGGCAGTTATAGAACTCCCGGGGATATGGCAGACACAAGCAATGATACAACTCATAATGTCCCTATCACCGATTCACAAACCATGGGTGATAGATGTGAAAACTAGTGGTGGACTTTCACATGTCTTACTGGAATGGCAGGCAGAAATTCCTGAACAGTTTAGAGGCAACAGCATACAAGATGAGGACGATCAGGTCTATCATTTGCTGCATGCGCTGCCGCGCACAAGAGACAGCCCTCAGACAAAAATAACACTGTCACCGCAGCCATCTTCCCCGTCATCCCCACAGAAGGACACAAAGAGTCCCAGGACAAGCCCAAGCACCCTTAGTGCAGAATTATGCGCTGTTCTGGGGGAGATTGTAGCTCAGTGCAAGAAAGAGCCCACAGATTACCCCATGTCGGGGTACAGGAAACTCCGGATGTTTTCAGGGAGGAAACCAGTACCTTTGGAAGAAGAGGGATTTGAGGAGTGGCTAGACAGCGCAACTCAGGCACTAGAGGAATGGGAAGTTCCGGACCGCAGAAAGAAACAGAGGGTTGTGGAAAGTTTGAAGGGGCCTGCTCTAGAGGCCGTACGCAACCTGAAGATGAGCAAGGCAGATTGTACTGCACAAGAGTGCCTCGATGTGTTACAGAATGTGTTTGGTGGGACAGAGAAAGTCACGGAGCTTGCTTATCAGCTGGAGCATTGCTACCAGAAGGAAGGTGAGAAACTATCAGACTATATGGGACGCCTGGACAAAATACTGCATAGGATGATCCTAAAGAAGGGGATCAGCCCAGAGAAAGTAGATGAGGCCCGTGCTCAACAGGTAGTGAGGGGAGCTCAACCCATGGATCCAATTGCATGGACACTGCGTGCCCGGCAGGATGGGAGGAATCTGGAGTACCCTGACCTCATCCGAATGATTAGAGAGGAAGAGGCTATATTGGAAGAAAAAAAAAAAGAACGCCTGATAGAGCCCGTCAAACAGCCGGTAGCAATAGTTACACCGGCCATGACTCCCGATAGGGGAGCGGAGGTGGACACTTTGAAGTTGCAGATGTCCCAGATGATGGAGATGATGACTGCTATAATGGCGAAAGGTCAAGGTGGAGCAGAGAAACCAAGCCCCAGAAAGAAGTTGTTCCCAGATACGTCAATACCGAGTCCCACTCGGGACCGAGAAGAGAGGTTATGCTACAACTGCGGAGGCAGTGGCCACTTTGCCAGTAGGTGTTCCAGTCCTAAGAAGAAGAAAATGGATAATCGCCAGCCGGCGGGAAACGCCAGAGGGCCCCGGTGAGGGAGTCAACCGGGTGCCCATCTCTTTCAGTGAGCTCCAAACTGAATAGAAGGGAGAGGAAGAGAGAAAACACGACCCCTGAGAAGGAATTTAGGGTCTCTCAACCAAGATACACACCAGAGAGAGGGGACAAGACCCCTCAGAAGAAATTTAGCACTCCCAAGAAGGAATGCCTACAACCAAGGGACAATAACATCCCTCAGCGGGTTTGTAACCCCATTAGGGTGACGAGGGTCAATGCATACCAGGCTCAGGGGAGAACAAAGTCAAAAACCAACTGGATGAAGACAAGTTCTCAGAAGAGAGTGACCTCAACCCGGCCGTACCCAGAAGAATTGGTCGGCCCGTCCCCCACGGTATCTATCCAGGTGGAAGGAGTATATACAAAGGCCCTTCTGGATACTGGAGCTCAAGTGACTTTATTGTATAGAGACTTCTATGATAGGCACTTAAGCCATTTGCCTATACGGAAGATAGAAGAGCTGGAGATATGGGGCCTGGGAACGCAGAGTTTCCCTTATGATGGTTATCTACCCATAAAGCTGACATTCGACCCCTCTGTGGCTGGGAAGACAGAAGTATTCGACACCCTGGCGGTTGTGTGTCCTAGACCACCCGGGGCCAACCAGATGTCCCTCATCATAGGCACCAATACGGATCTAGTGAGAAGACTTCTGACCCCCCTGGTGAAGAGGAGGAGCCATCAAGATCCAAACATCCATCCCATGCTGAAGACAGCCTACCAACGGTTAGTGTTGGAGCAGAAGACCCCAGGAGAGGGGATAGGGAAGGTGTGGAGACTGGGGAGAGAAGGAGTGGTGCTGCAGCCCGGACAGGTGGCTTGCCTCAAGGCCACTGTGAAGCTCACCTGGGAGCAGCCTGGCCCCTTTGTCATGCTGGAATCCGACCCAAGGGAAGATCACTCAGGCCTGGAAGTGATACCGGAAGTGATTCCAATCAAGGCCTTGAAGAAAGCCAGGGGAAGAGTCCCGGTGAGTGTAAGGAACTCTACAGGAAGGGCCATAGAGATACCTGCCCGGATGTTGTTGGGACAGGTGAGTCCTGCTGTCCCAGTCAGCTGGTCAGAAGTGAAGCAAGCGGGTGAAGAAGGAGATGTGTGGGAAAAACTTTCCATTGAAAACCCGAACTTACCTGGGGCCTGGAAGGAGAGAGCCAAGGCCCAGCTGACTAGATGGGAGAAGATTTTCTCAAAAGATGAATTCGATGTGGGGCGTGCGAGGAGTGCTACCCACCGCATCCGCCTGCAAGAAGACAAACCGTTCAGGGAAAGAGTCAGGCGGGTTCCGCTGGCAGATCTGGAGGATCTGAGAGAACAGCTTGCAGAACTGAAAAAGACTGGGGTGATTCGAGAGTCCCGAAGCCCTTATGCCTCTCCAATAGTGGTGGTCAGGAAGAAGAATGGGTCGCTGAGGCTCTGCATTGACTACAGAACTCTCAACAGGAGGACCACCCCTGATCAGTACACCACGCCAAGGATAGAGGACGCCTTACAGAGTTTGTCTGGAGCGAAGTGGTTCAGCGTGATGGACCTCAAGAGCGGGTACTATCAAATTCCCATGCACCCAGAGGATAGGGAAAAGACCGCTTTCATAACTCCTGTGGGATTCTTTGAGTTTAACAGAATGCCCCAGGGCCTATCTGGAGCCCCAGCTACTTTCCAACGACTCATGGAGAAGACTGTTGGAGACATGAACCTCATAGAAGTCCTAGTGTACCTGGACGATGTCATTGTTTTCGGGAGAACTCTGGAGGAACATGAGGCCCGATTGGAGAAAGTGTTGAAGAGACTTAGTGAAGAGGGGTTGAAGCTTTCCCCCGAGAAGTGTCGGTTCTACCAGTCTTCGGTGAATTATCTGGGACACGTAGTGTCTGAAAAAGGGGTGGCGACTGATCCTGAGAAGTTGGAGGCGGTTACCTCCTGGCCAAGACCCACAACAGTCACCGAACTTAGATCTTTCCTGGGGTTCTGCTCCTATTATAGGAGGTTTGTGGACGGGTTTGCCCGTATTGCCAAGCCTTTAAATGAACTGCTCCGGACTGAAGGGGAAGAGGATGGCTTGGGCCCTAGAAGACCCGGGGAGTCGGTTCAAGATCAATGGACCCCCAGGTGTGAAGAGGCCTTCAGAACCTTGAAGAGGAGCCTCACCACAGCCCCAGTATTGGCCTATGCTGATCCCACCAGACCCTACGAGTTACATGTTGATGCTAGTCATGAAGGCCTAGGGGGAGTGCTCTATCAGGAGCATGAAGAGCAAATGCGACCAGTGGCTTATGTGAGTCGAAGTCTGACCCCCTCAGAGAAAAACTACCCCACCCATAAGTTGGAGTTCTTGGCCCTCAAATGGGCAGTTGTGGACAAACTAAGAGACTACCTTTATGGAGCGGAGTTTACAGTGAAAACAGATAACAACCCCCTGACCTACCTGTTCACCACTGCCAAGCTGGATGCCACAGGACACAGGTGGCTAGCTGCATTATCTGGGTTCAACTTCAGTCTGAAGTACAGACCAGGGGCTGGAAATAGGGATGCAGATGCCCTGTCCCGAAGATCTCATGCCATGGCTGATGACTGGGAGGACTGGACTCAGGTAGCACCGGACGGGGTGCGGGCCCTTTGTCGAGCTGAATTCCAAGCCCGAGGAGGCTCCAGAGCAGAGGAAATAGGAGTTACCACGGTGGGAGTTCCAAAACACTACTGTGGGGTGGCTCAACTTGAAGAGGAAGGCTTGTCAAAGCTGTCTAAGAAGGAACTGAGGTGCGACCAATTGGAAGACCCCATAGGGAGATTGGTCTTTGAAGCATTGGAAAACAAGAGTCCAGAGAAACTTCGACATCACCCCTCCAAGGAGGCTCGTCTGCTATGGAGGGAGCTAGACAAGCTACAGGTCCATCAGGGAGTGGTCTACCGAAGGGGCCCCTCTGATGACTCCGAGGATAAATGGCAGTTGTTTCTTCCAGAGAAGCACCGAGAGACTGTGCTGGTTGCTTTACATGACCAGCATGGTCACCTGGGAGCTGAAAGAACCTTCCAACTTGTCAGAAGCCGGTTCTATTGGCCCTGTATGAGGGCTGAAGTGGAGGAATATTGCCACTCCTGTGCGCGATGCATCCAGAGGAAGACTCTACCCCATCAAGCTGCCCCAATGGGCCACCTACAGAGTCAAGGCCCAATGGATCTGGTATGCATTGACTTTCTCTGCCTCGAACCCGATTTGAGTGGATTGGGAAATGTTCTGGTGGTAACCGATCATTTCACCCGTTATGCACAGGCGTTCCCCACCAGAGACCAGAAGGCTTCCACTGTAGCTAAGGTGCTTCTAGAAAAATACTTCGTCCACTATGGATTACCACAGAGAATCCACTCCGACCAAGGAAGGGACTTTGAGAGTCGCCTGATCCGGAACCTACTGGACTCCCTGGGAGTGGAAAAGACCAGGACTACCCCTTATCATCCACAAGGAGATGCCCAGCCTGAGAGGTTTAATCGGACTTTGTTAAACATGCTGGGGACTCTGGAGACAGAGAAGAAGCAGCATTGGAGTCAACACATATCCACTTTGGTGCATGCCTACAATTGCACCACCAGTGATGTGACGGGTTACTCTCCCTACCGCCTCATGTTTGGGAGAGAAGCAAGATTGCCAGTGGATCTGGCCTTTGGCATTTCCTTAGACTATACCTCTGCTACCTCCCACAAAGGATATGTGGACCGACTTAGGCATAAACTGAAAGCAGCCTATGAACAAGCCCAAGCGACCTCAGACCGGAGAGGAGTCAGAAATAAAAGGAACTTTGACCTGAAGGTTCGAGTGCAAGACCTGCAGCCTGGAGACCGTGTGCTGCTACGCAACCTAGGGATCCCAGGGAAGCATAAACTTGCTGATAGATGGAGGTCCGAGCCTTATGTCATTTGTAGAAAACTTCCTGGACTACCGGTGTATAAGTTAAAGCCAGAGGGGAGAGTGGGACCCTTGAAAACCTGGCACAGAAATCACTTGCTCCCACTTAAAGAGGCAGTCAGGATACCTTCAGTGAAGAACCTGTCGGAATCTGTTTCCATCTTGGATACCCCCAGACCCAACACTCGGTCTCAGACCCTCCGAGCTAGGGATGGACAGGTTTCCCAACCAAGTGAAGATGGGAGGGGAGAACTTGAGTGGCTATGGCCCTCCTCAACTCCAGGGAGTTCCGCCATAGACCTTCCACCCACTGAAGATACACAGGATGGGACCCTGAACCCAGAGGCTACAGAGTTCATTCCATCCAGTGATGTGCCTGAATGCTGGGAAGATATTCCGGGCTTTTACTCAGAAGCAGAGGAGGAAGAGGCCCCAGAATCAGTGATGGTGTCAGAAAGTGTTCCTGACGCAGAGCCTGTGGTACCTGAGCCTGAAGTCCCAAGGGAGCAAAGAACTTACAGAGTCGTGAGGCCTCCCAGGAGATTAACCTACCCTCAATTGGGAAAAAGTTCAGAGGACTCTGTTGCCACTGCCAGAAGAAGTACTAAGTGCTCAGATCCTTCCACTATTCATTTGGTGGAAGGCAACCCCAGCTCACTCTCTGGCACAGTTAGACAGGCCACCCATACTAGTGTGACCTGTGGTATAGGGAACCCCACCTCTGAGTTTTGGTGGAAATTCCCTGTACCAACATAATACTCCGCATTCAGTAAATTGGTTCAGAATTGTTGTTGAATTGTTTATCTTTGGGGACCAAAGAGTTTTAGTGGGGGGAGTGTGTAGCGGGGTGTTCCCCTTTAATGCAGAGAGACAAGAAGTTCCAGGTGAGAGGTGAGTCGGGAGGAAGTAAAGAGACATTATGGAAGTGAAAGCAGAGGAGAGAGAGACTACATCTCCCAGTACATCTTGCAGCACCCAGGGTGCATTGCTCCAGAACAGAGACTGCTGGGGCAGACTTTATAAAGGGGAGGCGGAGTTTTGGTCGGCCTCTTTGGACACCCCTCTCCTAGCAAGAGGATCTCTGTGCTGAACTGCTGTGTGCACAAGGCCTGAAGCCTGGGCCGTGTGCTCCTTTCCAAAGAGCCCCTCTGCCAGCCTAGCAGAGCCTTAGAGACATCTTCTCATCCTTGCTGCAGTACACCAGAAGGATTGAAGACTTGGATGTCGGTGGATTCCTGTTCCTAGACGAATCGATGGAGGAAACGGACTTGGACTTGTCCCGGTGGTGAGAGCTGTTTAAAGACAGATCCTTTATCTTTACTATTCGTTGGGATTACAAAGTTGTTCTTCAAGTGCACCACCGAAAAGATTGCTAGTGAATATTGTTTCACTGAACTTCCATTTAGATCAGTCAGGCCTGACTGCATAGGTAGACATTGCTGGGTGTTAGTCTACCCATGAGGGGAAGTAGCTGTAAAAGGGCAGCGCTAGAGTTGCATAGCAATACTTTATTATTCTGATTACTCTGTTTATCTTTATTACTGTTTATTGCAGGGATCTGCAACTTGTTTTACTGTTGTTTATTACTTGCCCATTAGCCTCAGTAAAATATCTGGGTAAAGTACATTTGGTGTCAGTTCCGCTTACTTTAATAGGAGTTTTAAAGTATATTCTGTGTATGTTTGTTATAGGACTGCGTCACCAACAGTTGCGGTCACGCGGTCCTATCCCTCTATCACTAGCTGTGCCAGAGTGGGTAGAGCCGATTGCCGGTGGGTTGGAGAGCTGTACTCAGGGCCCAAATTAAACCTTGCGGCCCGCTTAAGCTGAGGGTATCGCTACATATATATATATATATATATATATCAGCAATTAGTACAAATATCATCTAGAGTGTCCAGTGTGTCACCCCACCTCTATCCTGCCCAGCGCCCTGCAGGCAGCGCATGGTCACGCGGCGTACCCCCAAACGGCCCCTTTAAATCATAGTATAGGGTGGTATAGGGCAGGTTAGGGTGGTATAGTGGCAGATTACTGTGGCATACGGCAGGCTGGGGTGGTATAGGGCAGGTTAGGGTGATATAGGCCAGGTAAGGGTGGTATAGGGCAGGTTGGGGTGGTAAAGGGCAGGTTGGGGTGGTATAGTGGCAGATTAGGGTGGCATAGGGCAGGCTGTGGTGGTATAGGGCAGGTTGGGGTGGCATAGGTCAGTTTGGGGTTGCATAGGGAAATTTGGGCTGGTATAGGGCAGGTTGGGGGGGCAAAGTGCAGTTTGGGTGGTATAGGGCATGTTAAGGTGGTATAGGACAGGTTGGGGTGGTATAGTGCCAGGTTGGGGTGGTATAGTGCCATTTTGGGGTGACGTAGGACAGGTTCGGGTGGTATTGGGCAGGTTGGGGTGTCATAGGGCAGCTTGGGGTGTTATAGGACAGGTTGGGGTGTTATAGTGCCACGTTGGGGTAACATAGGGCAGGTTGCGGGGGCATAGTGCAGTTTGGGGTGGTGTAGGGCATGTTGGGGTGGTATAGTGCCAGGTTGGGGTGGCATAGGGCAGGTTGGGGTGACATAAGACAGGTTAGGGTGGCATAGGACAGGCTGGGGTGGCATAGGGCAGGTTGGGGTGGCATAGGACAGGTTGGGGAGGTATAGGGCAGGTTGGGGTGGCATAGGGCAGGTTGGGGTGGTATAGTGCCACGTTGGGGTGGCATAGAGCAGGTTGGGGTGGTATAGGGCAGGTTGGGGTGGTATTGGGCAGGTTGGGGTGGCATAGGGCAGGTTGGGGTGGTATAGTGCCACGTTGGGGTGGCATAGGGCAGGTTGAGGTGACATATGACAGGTTGGGGTGGTATAGTGCCAGGTTGGGGTGGCATAGGGCAGGTTGTGGTGGCATAAGACAGGTTAGGGTGGCATAGGACAGGCTGGGGTGGTATAGGACAGGCTGGGGTGGCATAGGGCAGGTTGGGGTGGCATAGGACAGGTTGGGGTAGTATAGGGCAGGTTGGGGTGGCATAGGGCAGGTTGGGGTGGTATAGTGCCACGTTGGGGTGGCATAGGGCAGGTTGAGGTGACATATGACAGGTTGGGGTGGTATAGGACAGGTTGGGGTGGTATAGGACAGGTCAGGACTATACAGTGACAGTGTGCTGTTCAGTAACTTACATCTTCATTCCTGCAGTGCAGATGAAGACCCGGGTGGGGCTGCTGAGTCTATCTTCTTAAGCTGCGGGATCAGCCATAGTGAAGGAGTCAGTGGGAGGAGTAGAGGAGGCAGCCACACCCTAGCTCCACCCACCAACTCCAGCCTCTGGACTGATATTGGAGATCCCTGAGGGGCCGAGTGACAGCCTAACCTGACGGGGGAGTGTTATAGGCAGCCTCGCTCCCCTGCACAACTTGCAATATAACTATAATAGTTGTGTAGCGGCTGGTGGCGACCCCCGGTGTCACCCCTCTGGCGGGTGTCACCCGGTGCGGCCCGCCCCCTCCCCCCACTGCACCCCAATAGCAATGCCACTGCACAGACACACAGAGGCACACCTCCAGCTCTGCAGCTCTCATTGGCATGTTTATGACTCATCATGTTATGGAGTGATAAGTCAATAATGGGTTGATTATAACTAACTAATACAGATAATTACATACAGCAAAAATAAACAAGTTCTAAATACAAATGGTTTAAATTAATTGTATTCAATTTTAGAAGGATGTAGAGAAACAATACACCAAAATAAATACCCAAGACAACATAAATAAAATAAGCAACCAAAAATGGACAAACATTTGAAACCTGTACACAACATTAAATACAAACTATTACCAACATATAATAAAGGTGTACATCCTCTATCCTCCATCATATTTACTCCTCACAGAGGAGGAAAGAGATATCTTGAGAGGTGGAGGCTCCCTCAATCAAAGTACTGATGATCTAATTGATCTTTCTCCCGGATCGGTCTATACCCGGCCTCTCGACCATTCTCATTACATTGGGACTACAGAGGTACAGTACTATAGTGCTGGTAAGGTTGTACTGCCACCTGGTGGTAACATAGAAAAATTAACTCATCAGAGGAGTTAAACTAAAAAATAAGTTGCGCAAAAAGTGTCACCAAATAGTAAAAAATAATAATTTCTTAGTGACAGCTGCACTCACAAAATGTCCACATAAACATTATAGATATTAATATTATTGAAGAATATGTTGCCCTATCAATGTAAAGTGCATAAATTCATAGCAATAATCAATCAAGTAAAACCTTCATATATATCAAAAACTGTAAATAAGAATGTGTTAAAAAAACATTCATAAATAATCAAGTAAAGTCCATCAGAAAAAAAGAAGAAGAGAAGTGTTCATTTAGGTTGGATTCACACTATTGCGGACTGGATGCAGGTTCCCCGCATCCAATTCGCAATAGCTGGAGATATATGATGTCCACCCGGATCGACGAGAGGCTCCCACCACCGTCATTATTAGGCCAGGCGGAACCAGTTAAAGAGCCTAGGGATGTGCCGAACTGCCCTAGGTTCACTTTGAGGAGGGTTCGGTGAACTTCAGAGAAGTTTTTAAAGCACTGACATGTACAATTGGAAAAATGGTTTTAAATTGGCAACAAATGACATCTCACTTCTGGCTTCCATTAACCACTTCAGCCCCGGACCAATATGCAGCATAAAGACCAGGCCCCTTTTTGCGATTCGGCACTGCGTCGCTTTAACTGACAATTGCGCGGTCGTGCGACGTGGCTCCCAAACAAAATTGACGTCCTTTTTTTCCCGCAAATAGAGCTTTCTTTTGCCGGTCTTTGATCACCTCTGCGGTTTTTATTTTTTGCGATACAAACAAAAATAGAGCGACAATTTTGAAAAAAATGCAATATTTTTTACTTTTTGCTATAATAAATATCCTCAAAAAATATATAAAAAAAAATATTTTTTCCTCAGTTTAGGCCGATACGTATTCTTCTACATATTTTTGGTATAAAAAAAAATCGCAATCTGCCTTTATTGATTGGTTTGCGCAAAAGTTATAGCGTTTACAAAATAGGGGATAGTTTTATGGCATTTTTAAAAAAATATATATTTTGTTACTAGTAATGGCGGCTATCAGCGATTTTTTTCGTGACTGCGACATTATGGCGGACACATCTGACACTTTTGACACATTTTTGAGACCAATGTCATTTTCACAGCGATCAGTGCTATAAAAATGCACTGATTACTGTGAAAATGACACTGGCAGTGAAGGGGTTAACCACTAGGGGCGCTGAAGGGGTTAAGTGTGCCTAAGGGAGTGATTCTTACTGTTAGGGGGCGTGGCTACGAGTGACACATCACCGATCTCTGCTCTGATTACACAGAGCGGAGATCGGTGACAGTGTCAGTAGGCGAGCGGGGAGATATTGTGTTTACACTAACATCTCCATGAGACGATCGCGTGGATCCTCACGGCGATCGAGTCCGCGGGACCCAAGGTCCGACTTACGGGGATGACTGCAGGGTCGCAAGCGCGACCACATAGCAGGCAGTTAAAGGGGACGTACAGGTACGTGATTGTGCCTGTACGAGCCATTCTGCCGACGTATATATGCCGTGGGCGGTCGTTAAGGAGTTAAAAAAAACGGATGCACAGGCCCTTCCAAATGTGCAATCTGCTCTGTATTTGGCGGGGGGGGGGGGGGTGTTTATGTCACTTTTGCTGTAGCATATCATACATCACTGATTTAAAAAAAAAAACCTTTGAGTCTGCCATGGATTTTAAGAGGAACCCAACACAAAAAATAGTGTCAAAGCGGTATTAAACCCAAAAGCAAACTTCAGCTTAACAATTCCTAGATGTGATGGCTGCATTACTTTTTGTTTTAGGATTTCTTTTTTTAACTGGTGCAGCAGCCAACAAGTCTGTTATTTTTCAGAAGCTCTAGCTCTTCAGCAGAATGTATAAGTTAACATGGATGAGACAAACCATTTGACACTGACAGGGGTGATTAAAATGATCAGCTTTTATTTATTCATGTAAAACCTTTATCCGAAAAGTAAACAAACTGTTAGCTGTAACTGATTATAAAGTGTGAGCTGGAGTTTGGCTTTAATCTGTTAGTGTATTCAAATCTACTAGTGTGCTGTTACACATGATGTGAGGATTTATATAGCTAATTTCCTAAACCATTGTTTATTTGTCTTCTGTATAGTTGGTTATTATACTGCCATCTTGTGGTCATTGCTTGTGGTTATTTTCTGTTTCTTATCTGTGTTACCTCCCATTTTTGTGATGTATTTCCTTTTCCTTCACACTGTCTTGTTGGCATAAAGATGGCCACTTGTCTCTTGGCCTTATGCAATCTGCTTGCATCTGGGAGCACATTACCATGTTTTGAACTGCAAATACCTTCTTTATATCATCTGTAACATCTTGTTATCTGCTGTAATTTGCACATTCAATAAAGATCTTCATGGATATGAAAAGGTGAGTTCAACTATCTAATAAAGACTGTTCGCGGTGATTGAATCTGCTTATACATGCCAGGCATAGAGGTCTTAGCAAGGGATAAGTCACTATTACAACAATTGGAGTCGGAATATTCAAAACATGTTGAATCTACAATCAAGCTCAGTGCCATCCGCCATCTTTTGAACGCAGTGAAAGAAGAGGAAAAAGGCGTGTGGTCTAACGCATGGATAAAATTAATGCAGTTTTTTTTTTTAAAACGAGTTGATAAAAAAAAATATATATATATGTAGCGGGGTGTTCCCCTTTAATGCAGAGAGACAAGAAGTTCCAGGTGAGAGGTGAGTCGGGAGGAAGTAAAGAGACATTATGGAAGTGAAAGCAGAGGAGAGAGAGACTACATCTCCCAGTACATCTTGCAGCACCCAGGGTGCATTTCTCCAGAACAGAGACTGCTGGGGCAGACTTTATAAAGGGGAGGCGGAGTTTTGGTCGGCCTCTTTGGACACCCCTCTCCTAGCAAGAGGATCTCTGTGCTGAACTGCTGTGTGCACAAGGCCTGAAGCCCGGGCCGTGTGCTCCTTTCCAAAGAGCCCTCTGCCAGCCTAGCAGAGCCTTAGAGACATCTAATCCTCCTTGCTGCAGTACACCAGAAGGATTGAAGACTTGGATGTCGGTGGATTCCTGTTCCTAGACGAATCGATGGAGGAAACGGACTTGGACTTGTCCCGGTGGTGAGAGCTGTTTAAAGACAGATCCTTTATCTTTACTATTCGTTGGGATTACAAAGTTGTTCTTCAAGTGCACCACCGAAAAGATTGCTAGTGAATATTGTTTCACTGAACTTCCATTTGTTTCACTGAACTTCCATTTAGATCAGTCAGGCCTGACTGTATAGGTAGAC